>CM029532.1:40748342-41948342 GCA_017141395.1 Laodelphax striatellus | reverse complement strand
TATCATGCTCTATTTTTGTTTGTGAGCTGGACGGTGTTCTGGCGCGATTGCATTGATGAAAAATCATCATTTGGTGATGACATGCTTTTGTTCGGCAGTTTATTATTATCGTAAAACCGATATCGGGAAATTTTTTGAAATTGTGTTTCCTGGTAAATGAAATAATGGAAACGAGGGTAAATATCAAATTATGATTATGGACCGATTATTGGCCGAGGGCTGCCGGCCTATAATAGCAGTCCTAGCCGTCCTAATCAACCCAAGGTGCTAGAGTGGTCAACACCAAAATCCGGGTACCTTTTATAATCCTTTATCCTCCCTACCCCCCCTTCCTATCACCTCCTTCACCCAGACTCACATCCTCCAAACATCAATTTACCTGACACATTTTCCCTGATCCTATACTATACCGTTTCAATAGTTACTCCAGAGACCCTTTTTTCTTTTTTGTTAACATTTATTTATAATTTCATTTGATTTTCAAGTTTCAATTTTTGTTTGTTATGTTTTTTTTTCTTCTCTCTTCATTCTCTGGAGCTTTCGTAATTGCTGTAGCGGATTGGCAATAACAACAGCCATTAGGATTCCTCCTCTTATTTTCTTATCCCCAGATTTTGTTGATTTTTAATTTCATTTCATTTTTTTTTCTCTCCTTATCTTTTTTTTATGAATATCACCTGGCGGTGGATGCGGTATTGAGTTTGATATTGGCAATGATCAAGCACAGATTGTGAACCTTATAAGAAAAAGAAAGATCCAAAGTGAGAATATTGTGCACTGCCTTAGTTCGGTTGGTGGCCAGACAAGCTTTGCTCTCCTGGCCAAGTATAGCGAAAACAAAATGAATCAAAACAGCTCTTTTGAGAGCTACCCCTTTAGATCTTTAGGTGACAATATCCGAATTTGTCAGATAAATGTTGAAGGCATAAGCAGGGCCAAATGTCAGTATATGTCAAGATTATTGAAAGAGTTGAGAATAGAAGTTCTAGTGGTTCAAGAGACTCATGCGGAGAATGAAGAGAAACTGGTACAGAGAAGAAGTATTCCAGGGTTCAAAATAATTGGTGCAACATATCATCATGCATATGGGTCAGCAACATATGTGAGGGAGAGTATCCTGAATGCACAGCTTATATCAGCTGAGGTTGTAGATGAAATCCATTTGGTTGTGGTAAGGTTAAATAACTTGAATATAGTCAATGTTTATAAGCCTCCTGCTGTCCAATGGCCTGGATATGTATTACAGAGACAGAGTAATCCAGTTGTATATGTAGGTGACTTCAATAGTCATCATACAGCATGGAAATACCGAACATGTGATCCGAATGGAGTTTCTCTAATGGATTGGGCTGAAGACTGTGGGGTGGAACTTGTATTTGATGCCAAGGATAAAGCAACCTTCCGCTCTGCTGCTTGGGGTAGTGAGACCTGTCCGGATCTATGCTTTGTCTCAATAGATGAGAATGGTCAGCAGTTCCCGGTTTCTAGAAGAGTGCTAGGAGGATTCCCCCAGAGTCAACATAGACCAACTATAATTGAGACAGGACTCAGAATTCCTCTTATACAGTCAATTGATCGCCCAAGATGGAATTTCCAAAGAGCAAACTGGAAGGGATACTCAGAGGACCTGGATAGGTATATTAGATGGATTCCCCCGGTTCATTCAAATTATAAAAGATTTATTGGTGCTGTGAAAGCTGTGGCAAGGAAACACATACCAAGGGGGGTGAGGAAAGAGTATATCCCTGGTTGGAGCCCTAGTAGTGACAGGCTATACAAGCAGTATCAGGAAACCAAAGATCAGCAAACTGCTAGGGAGCTCCTGAGAAGTCTTGATGAAGCACGTTGGCAAAAGTGGACTAAAACTGTTGAAGAGATGGACTTCACACATTCTAGCAGGAAAGCCTGGGGACTGTTGAGAAGGCTTAATGGATCCGGTAATCCAGTACAGCAGGTGCCTCAAGTTCATCCAGACCAGGTGGCAGACCATATACTTGAACATGCCAAAACAGAGGGCAGAGCGGAAGACACAGAAGATATACGGCTCAAACTGAAGATCCTTGAAAATACAACCCCTATGGATCAAGAAACCTCACAGCCATTCACTGAGGAGGAGGTTGATATAGCCCTGCGAGGATTGAAAGTGAGAAAGGCTGCAGGAGCTGATGGAATGTGTCCAGAATTCCTAGCACATGCTGGAACAAAAACCAAGAAGTGGCTATCTCTTTTTTACAGTAGCATAATGCATACAGGAAAGCTACCGTCTGAGTTCAAAGAGACAAAGATAATAGCAATCGCAAAACCTGGAAAGCCCAATGATAGAGCAGAGAGTTATCGGCCAATAGCACTGCTCAGTGTGAGTCTAAAGATATTAGAAAGATTGGTCTATAACAGAATTGGCCCAACAATAATGGAGCACATTCCAGTTGAGCAAGCTGGTTTTCGACCTGGACGCAGCTGTACAGACCAAGTTCTTGCTCTAACAACCCATATTGAAGCTGGTTTCCAGAAAATCTGAAACATCTGTGGGGTTTGTTGATTTAACTGCAGCTTATGATACAGTCTGGAGAGAGGGTCTGATGTTTAAACTCTTACAGACCTTGCCGTGCTTACGTATTGTCAGGTTGATCAATAATATGCTGAAAAGGAGGACATTTCGGGTGCATATGGACACTAGATGCAGTAAAAAACGAATGCTGAGTAATGGATTACCTCAGGGCTCTGTTCTCTCTCCACTTCTATTCAGCCTGTACATTGCTGACTTACCCAGGTTGAGGTCAAGAGTGTTTGCATATGCCGACGATATTGCCATAGCAGCCCAAGAGAAATCCATGAAAGACACCGAGCTTGCTCTCACAGGAGACTTCAAAGAGATTGCTGAATATTGCAACAGATGGAGACTCAAGCCCAATCTAAATAAAACAGAAGTTTGCTGCTTCCATCTAAGCAATAGGGAGGCCAGTAAGAGACTTGCAGTCAAGTTTGAGAGTGTACCTCTGAACCACAACTTCTACCCAAAATATTTAGGTGTCACTCTAGACAGGACTTTGTCATTCAGACAGCATCTAGAAAAGACTTCTGCAAAACTACGAACCAGGAATAACATCATTCATAAGCTGTGTGGTACCACATGGGGTGCATCAGCCAGCACTCTTAGATGCTCAGCACTGGCATTGGTGTTCTCAGCGGCAGAGTACTGTGCTCCGGTGTGGATAAATAGCACCCATGTAAGGAAGATTGACTCCCAGCTCAACAACACAATGAGAATGATCTCTGGTACAATAAGATCGACTCCCTTGTACTGGCTGCCGGTGCTGAGTAATATTCCTCCACCCAGATTCCGCAGATCCTGTGCCCTGTTGAGAGAATTTGATCGAGTAATGAAGCACACACAATTGCCCATACACCAGGATATACCAGCTCTTGGTTTGAACAGATTGGTGTCAAGACACCCACCCATGATAATGGCCAAAGAGCTTCAAAATGAGAGATTCTCTACTATTGAGAAATGGAGGGAAGACTGGCTTGAAAATGCCCCCCTCAGTGTGTGCATGAACTATTCAGTAGGTGAGAGTGTGGCTGGATTCAACCTTAGTAGGCCGGAGTGGTCCACACTAAACCGAATTCAGGTCATGGGCGAAGTGCTGCAGCACTCTATGACTGGGGATTTATTGATAATCCAGGTTGTGACTGTGGAGAGACCCGGCAGACAGTGAGGCACATAGTAAGACACTGCGCAGGAAGAGCTTATAATGGAGATGACAAAGATTTCGTTATACTGACTGACGGGGCAAGAGGTACATAAGAAATTTAAATATCCGCCTCTAAGTATCTGACAATCAAGGATGTAGTGAGTTAGTATTTTTACCTAATATTGTATATAATTTTATTTTGCTGTTTTGATAAATTGACAAAGGATTAATATCCTGCTATTAGCTATACGCCATACGCTAAATAAATAATAAATAAATGATTATGGAACAAACAAGGAGAAAAGTACAGTATTTCTGTTTGTTATGCTAGAATTCTATGAATAAATTACTCGGGGATTTTGAAGCAACTAAAATAACAATGCGCCTACACTTCTTCAATATGATTAAAAAAGACAAAGTAGATAACAATTCGAATTTATATCCAATTTTACAGCGTTCCCCTTCAATGCTTGCAAAATTGGAGTAGGCCTGCATTTTATCATGGATATTATCCTACTGTATTTGTTGCTTTAGCCAGCTCACACATTGGTGCTTCAGACATCGTGTCTTAAGTCATCATGTGTAACTCATCATGAAGCACCAATGTGTAAGCTGGCTTAGACATTATTTCCATTACAATGATAGAAATATACTACTGTAGTTTACTTTCACGACTGTATACTAAAGATCGATTATTACCATTTCATAGATACTTTAAAATTTGAAGCAAACTTTGAAGTTTGAAGCAAACCTTTACCATTGACAAATCATAATTTTTCTATGGCGCTGCCAAGATACTTGATTTGTTCTGTTGAGCCACAACAGATATGTTTCAATGATATTGAAACATAATCCAAACCCAAACAATCCATCAACAACTCCGTGCTGCTCCGTCAAGACAATCTCCATCAAGTCTCCGTGCAGCTTAGTCTCCCAACTTAGGTGTTCATTGTTCATTTATCATTACGCAAACGAAAGAAACAGCAGAACAGGATTGCCATTGCCTGCCCGCGAACAAATTGCATTGCACGAAGTGAGTGTGTGTGCGTGCTCGTACGAGGGAGGAATGCGCGTGTTGGTCGCCTTTTGTGAGCTGTGCGGGCGTGCGGAAGAGTTCGCTTGGTAAGGCAAGGGGGAAGTGGTCTCCACTACTCTTTTGCTGTCCCGGTTTGCGGACCTGGACATGATAAGGAGGTGGAGGAGGTTTTTTTAGTTGGTTGATGCTTGTTGTAGTTGTCTGGTCTGGCAGAGTCGGCGTCAGCAGCTCAGCACACGGAGAGCAGTTTCGCCAGTTCTCGCGATCGGCAATCGCGCGCGCTGTTGCCAAGTTGAACAGTGACTGTGACGGAGTGTGGACGACGCACTCAATTCTACTCCACGGCATCCAATATTTACTTTTCAAACATCGCCTGCTGCGGCTGCTGCTGCTGCTGGGAATGACTCGACCTTGTGGCCAACCTTGACGCCGCCGTCTCTGTCTACAGTCCCTTTGCAGTGCACCGCCTCCGACCTAGTTATTCACGCAATGTCCCTTCCTTTTGTCTGCGGCTAATCTGAATATTAACAGACAAATTCATTCCCACTGAAGTCATTGTTGAAATTAAATCGCTCCTGTAGCCTACAAATATGTCGTATATTATACTGTTTCTTCCATTTATCTATTCATCGTTGTCCTACACTCATTTGCATTAAAATGTTATTGAGAACCTAATTAAATCTGTATAACTCTCATATATGAGTGATACAAAGTGTTCGCTGTAAGCAGTACTAGGCTGAGATAAATCACAGCTCACTACATGAATTTGTGTTTGGATACGAAACATGCTGATTGCTTGTATTCAAACCAGCATTAAATTGTATAAGCACTTGGCAAGTTCAAGGTCGTCATAATCTGGTACAATCACAATATTATTGTCACAGTAACAGTTAGTATAATCTTGTTCAATTGTTTAGTAATCTTCATTATGATTAGTTATCTTTTACAATTGTTTAGTATTGTGTACGGAATATTTATCAATGTTCATAACTTCCAACGCAGTTCTCAGTTTCAATTGGCTGATGTTAATTTCAGTACTGCATCGGATTGTCTCCAAAATGAATAAGCTACTTGTAAAGATAATTTAATTTGTATAGTTTTTATTTTGTAATTGCTCTAGTGTTGACATATCTGCTGATACAGTGCATTGAAAAGTGTTTGACACTGAGTAACCAAACACCAAACCCCACAACCCCTTCCATCTCTCACGGGCTATTTATAATAATTATGTCAATGTCTAGAATAATACTTGAATTTATGAATCATGTATAAAATTGAGTTGTGTAAAAAATAGTACTGTTACGGTCTATTTCTATTGAATGCAAAGGACAAATAATTGTTAAATTTGAGCAATTGAATAGCTCCAATTCCAGAGCTACATTTTTTCTGAATGCTGATTTGACATATTTTTTCTGATTACAGGTGAGTCCAGTATTTGAGCATCATATTTCACTACTTATTGGTGAGTAGAGCAGCTCTTGAAAACCTTTTGACGCACCTCTATCGAGAAAACTCAACAATACCAGTGTAAGCCCGTAGCGACCCGCAGGCCAAAAACGTCTGACCTACGATTTGCAACTTTATTGCGGTTTATAAATATATAGTCTATTGGCTCTTATTAGCCAATTGCTCATAGCAGGGACCTTCTGAGTGCTCTGAAGAGCGTTGGCAGCACTGACATCCCCTTCCACTATTTTATAAAAAGCAAATCGCATGACAATTTTCGAATCGCAAATCTTCTCCGATGCGGGGAAAATCGCAACCGCAATGCATGAAAACAGCCTTATGCAGTACTCTATTGAGCAGACATGTTCTTTACAGACAATTTTATTTTGGTACTTTCTTTCAATAACCTTTTACCGCATTCGTAGAATATTTCAGGACTTTCTAGGGGGAAATGTTGATGCATAGTGAATTGTAAGATATATTATATTATTTCAAGACACGTGGATGGGGGAATGTTGTTCAGAATAGTAATAGACCCTTAATTTGGGTAGCAGTTGATTATTCTGTGTAAGTATTATTATATTTATGTGATTCATTATACATTATACTAGACATTATTATACTATTAGACATATATTATACTATTCATTACATTATATTCCAAGACACGTGGATGGAGGAATGTTGTTCAGAATAGAATGGACCCTTAATTTGGGTAGCAGTTGATGTAAGTATTATTAATCGTTGAATACTTCCTGGAATACTGCACAGATTCCGTTTCCTACTTCGAGAACTAAGTAGAGTTTCTCATTTATAATTCCTGGAATATTATAGACGGAGAACACTTCTAGCAGTTCGGGGTTGAGTTTTGTTGGTAGTTGAAGAGGTGCGAGCGAAGCGTTGAGAGAGGAGGCGCCCTTTTCCTGGAATAGGCCTTTTTTGTTTTCCGAGGCGGAAAAGGATCTATCTGCTGCTGTGTTGAACGGAACGGAGGTTGTCGGACAGCGATCATCCTTGACGGGGGGGGGGGGGGAAGGGGGATGGGGCTTTATGCGGTAATCGCCGTGCAGAACGTAAGCAGTGAGCGTGATGGGAACCAAATGTGCCGAGACAGGCAGGGATGCTGTATGTGTGTGACTTGAGAGGGCTGCCACCCCTCCACCCCTCACCAAAGACCCGAGTTCCAAGAACTGTCTACCTAGATTCGCCTCCCCTTGTTGTTTCGGCCCGTCTTGGAATGCCACCCCTGTAACACATTCCCTTTCACAGCCAAGTTGTGTCTGGCTCACTCTGGCCTTCAGCGACTTTCTTCCCAATCTCGGAAACCTATCACTTACACAAACGACCAATCCTAATTATCCATTTCAATCTCCTCTCCCACACATATGTAGAGCGTGTAGTTCAACGTCAATCAAATAGTAATATCAATTTTCCCCACTGTTCTCTGTTCACAATGTCAATCAAGTTTTGTTCATGATCAAAACTTGTCATGTCATCATTCAACATTTCCAATGAAATCACCAACAGGCATTCCCTGAAGGCATTCATACAGCATCAGAAATTTTCTAACCGGTATTCTGTTACTGAACGTACACATTATGTACATTATTGAGAATAGGGTTATTCGTTATAAATTTTTTATTAGATCGGTGAAAAATACCGTATACTAGAAAAGTTTGAAGCTTTGTATGTAAGCTGACAGCAAACAAAAGTGAATAATATTATTTAGAGCTATTTGAAGTGCAAATCATTGAATTCAGGTTGCAACATCTTAAATATCTGGTAAGGAAAGTATTGTGAATGATTCGTCAGTCAATACTGTATTAGGAATTTGAATCAGACATTATCTTTGACTTCAATGTGAATATATTTAATTTTGAATTCAAATTACTAAAATAATATGATCACTGTCTTGTATGTCAGTTGATAATAATTTCAATTTGTTACTGTAAGGTCACTTTTCATTATTTTTCTCTCCTCTCTTGCAATTCCCGCAGTCATCTTCGAAATTCTAATAAGCTTTGGCTTTATAAATTCTTTTTGTAACGGAACATGACTGAACTAGGGATTATGAACTCGCTCTGTTGAACTGGAATAGATGACTTTTGATGACCGTATAGAAACTGAAGCAGTTAATTTTTAATGATCTGTCAGCGAGTATAGAATCAATTCATGCTAGAAATATATAGCCTATCATGCTTTGTGAATGGGCTTTTGAGCTGCGGCTGTGATCACAATAAAATATTCATTGCTCTAGAAACAAAGCAACAAAATAGAAGGGTGAATATTGCAGATGAATAATTCAATGGGCTTTTTTCATGGTTGATGAGTTGAAGAGTTTAGGTTATTCTAGTGGTTGAGTGCACCCTCTCCCTAGGATAGAACATCTACCGAATGCAGTAAAGTATCTCGCTATGTGAAATACTTTACAAAGAGAATTGGGAATTCTGATATTATAATTCTCGTATATTAATAATGAGAATTGATTTTGATACGTCAAGCTGACTTGTGTTGTATTCAACTACTGTACTACTTGCACTACTGAATTTTGCAAACTAATTTAAATACTATTCTTGTAACAATAACATACTTGTAAATACTGTTGTTGAAACTCATACTCAACTTATGTAGTCGACTATCATGAATAATGAATCTTACTTTTTAAAAACTTCCTTTCAATTCTTATTCTTGAAATTGAAAGACATGTTATACTTAATTTTCACAAGCTGACTTCAAGTCCACAAGTATTCTTTTTAAATTGCTTCCGAATATGCTTTTGGTTGACTTTTCATTTGTATCAGGTTTCCAAAAACTCTGAATTTCAACTTTTCTGTGTTCAGTGAACAGTGACTGAATTATGTTATTCCTTAGAAGATCATTGTTTTGAAGAATATTTCTTCATGATAATTATTAGGAACTTTCACTTGAGCGATGTCAGTTCGGAAAAATGTTTAGGTTTGAGGAAATCAAGTTCTTTCGTTGGTGTTCTTTCTTAGCTGAAAATAAAGACACGATGGTGAAGAGTGGTTGGGTTGTGTGTACTCGAGTTATGATAAGGAGGAGGAAACTGAGTGATGGCAACATGCTGAGGAATTCAACGCAGAAGAGAAGAATACTTGTGAAAAAGTTTTCAACAAGTTTCAGACCAAAAGTGTTTGGTTCAGAGCAGTCTGCCATTTTTAATGAACTCCACCAAAGTTTACCAAATAGAAAACGAGGGAGCCTTCGGGCTATGAGACTCGCAGCTACAGCATTCAAAATTAATATTCATGTAGCCTTGGATTACCTCTCATTGTTAAAGCTAAAAATCACTGTTAAAACTTGTCTTGAACGAAATAAGATACATTTTGCAAATTGTAGTGGAAATGTTTTCTTTTTCCAATTAAGTAGGAATGAGATTTGGATTTTCTGTCAGTTTCTTTTTCTATCAAGTTTTTATTCATTTATTTATTCATTCAGTAATGTACTTGACACTTAATGGAAGGTTCAACAAGCTGACGCCCAAAACTGTCCCTTTCCCAATTTATGAAAACCGTCCCAAGTACAGGTTATGTGACATTTTTCACAAAGTAAACAATTTTCACTCCGAAAACAGACCCTAGATGAATTTTGAATATTTTAAAAGATAGTATCAAATTTCCAAACCAAAATATCAAATATCAATAAAAAATTATGAATTCCATATTGAAAATTTTGAAACACATAACAAACTCACTATGGCTACTTGTTGCAGAAGTAATGCAGTATTAGAATTTCCTGAAATCTGAAAGATTTTATTCTTTTAATAATAGTAGTTGATGTAGAAGGAAGATATTAGTGTTCCTCCAAACAAGTATAATAAAACCTCCAAAAGTCATTACTTGAGTGAATTTTTATTTCTGTGTTCTGGTCTGCTTATCAACTAATGCGAAAGGTCGACCATTATTATATGCTCAATGGGATGTGCCAGTCATGGTTCCTGCCTGTTATAACAAATCAACACATCATTTTCATAGAAATGAAATTTTGTTGAGAATTATTCTGCGTACAAAGTTTCTGATGACTATAATTCCATCCGTGATCCACATGATCATATTTTTAATGTAGGGGAACAAATCGATTTTTCCATCGTTAATGGGAAGAATTTTAATTCCGTATCATATGTTCTTTAAAACATTGTTAAAAATGATGGCTTGATGTGTAATCTTTTACAATCTATTGACGGTGAGAGAATAAAGTGAAAATGAGGCAAAGATTGGTCTTTAAATCCCCTTGTATCAGTTTCTATCTCATTCATCAAACTCTAATGAAAGCCTTTCGCTACACTCTTTAATTATCACAGGATTCAAGTCCTTTGAAAGTAAGGTGAAGCACTTTTTTACAATGAATCGCGGCAAAACCGTATAATCACTCAACTAACCCTTTATGTAAACGAACTGGACAAAATCTGAAGCGGAAATCCAGATTTGGGGCTTAATTCACAGTTACCTTTGGTTGGAGGTGGAATGTCGGAGTGGTGATAATGACCCCAATGATTCATTGCTGGTTGAAGATTGTAAGTTGAGGCAAGTTGTTGAGCAAGTAGTAAAGCCAACTTGCCTGCGCTCTAATTCAGTTAACGGATTAGGACTTCATCACACTGTGGTTGCTTCTGCATGGTTGCGATTTCATTCTTACAAGTGCGTCGTGGAGCTCAACTTGTTTTGCTCATTCCCCTGTTCCCCCTTTCCACCTTATCGGGTGTTGCAGTAATACGGCTTCTACAAGGAATCGATGATCAAGTGGAAAATACTCGGGGGAACCAACCGAGCCCCGGATGGTTTATAATGCGTGGGGGAACTCTTTCTCCCTCTCTCTACCCCTTTCCACAACTCTCTCTGTTTGTTTCCTCCCTCCCCTCCTACAAAGTTCAGGTACTACTTCACAACCCTTTCTCCGGTCAAATCAAAAGGCATCGCGAAATTGCTTTTCGAGCAACCCAGCTCCAGTTCACCAAACTCTTTGCCAGTTACTGCAATACTGTCACGTTATCCGTTGAAGAAATATAGTTGAAAGAAATCTAGAGTATCGCTCAAAATGTTGACAGCTCAATTAGTATTTTCAGTTCGATGTATTAATTCTTGGATAGTAAACGGAATAGTAGTTGGGTCCGCTCCTCAGTTTGGTTGGGTCGAGTTCCTTCCTATTAAAGGGTCATTCTTTTTCTATTAAATTCATTTTTGTTTGTTCGGAATGTTCATCTATTCGCAATGTTTTGTTGCTTTTCGGTAGGTTCCCATGAAATTTTAGGAGTATATATTATAACAGACAAAATAGGCCTACTCACTGATTATCTAGAAGAGGGTTCCTAGTTAAATAGAAATTGCAAAATGTACTCAAAAGATCTTGTGAACTTTCTGAGAATGTAAATAAAACTTGCCATTTTAATTATTATTAATTATCTAAAAAATATACTTTTTGGCATTACTTGAATAGCCTGAAATAGCCAAACGATAGCTTCATAAAAATTCCATCACTGTTGATAATCACTATAACTCTTATGACGTGCATTTTCAATCTCATTAAATTTAAAGAAAAGTTGTAATCAATAAACCACCTCATAAATATCATATAACATAATATGTGGTCGATTCTTTAATTTATCAAATAAGAAGATGACTGACAAATCTACTATTGTAGTAGGTATACAGCGCCTGTATCTCTCATGTTACCGTTTCGATAAGTACCTTTTTGATAGGATACAAACCCAAAGTATCGGGTGTCTTGGGGGCGATCGCATTTAATCAGGTTGGGTAAATTATAGTGGACTTTGGTTTGCGGTGGGTCTGCGTGGCGTGAAGTGCCTCAGCATAGCATAGTATAGCAGGTGCAGTTGGAGCTTTTGCTTCCGGTGAGTGAGTGCAAGTGAATGAACCTGGTCCCTCCATTGACTGGGGTCGCTCGGCATTGGCAAGGCGAAGGCATAGTTCAGTTCGCAAGGGCCGTTTCTACACGCGCTCTACCCAAAAACTACCCTCTGCCCCTTTCAACTGGCCCGGCGTCTTTCTTCAAAAAACGGAAGGGCTTCGCGAACAAAAATCTTATTCATTCTCAGCCTCTTATTGTCATTTCTCTCATTTAACCTCTTCCCTTACTCCTCATGCACATTGTACTTGGAAACCCAAATCTCCAGTTCTTTCCTTGCACAATTTTATTGCACTCCTCTGACCCTTTTTTGCTTGGTAGAAAATTATTATTCATCGCATCATTCTTGCAATAACACTATCCTGAATGATACAAATTCATTACCATTGTGTTGCTGCTCTCTTATTTTGAAACATTTCACCCGGCAGTGAATTAGCATAGCCGAGAAGTTGTACCTGTCCTTTTTAATCGTGCCCTCCACTAGCAGCTCTGTAGTTTTATTACCGTGGGGTCGGCGACTGGTTATGTCATTATACTAAACTTTTATTGCTATCAATAAAATCCTCGAGGCGTCCGTCCGTCCCTCTGGGAAGCGTCTGTACTCGTCTCTCTCGTATGCTCTCCTAGCTGAATGATGCGTGTTTATTGCGGCTCCACTCTCCACTGTGGACGAACGACGAACCTTTGTTGCCTCGTATGTCATTCAATTTTGTTCTGTCCTTGCATCTTTTTCTGTTTCCGCACTAAGTGGATGATCGTTAAAAATTATATTCTCATTCTTGCTAGCGATGAACGAGATTTTACTGTCAATTTTATCGATTCCAATACGGACTAGGAAGAACTCTTTAATATCTGGCTGTATCGCCGACAGGCGATCTGCTTTTCTCAACTAATCTGGGTTCTTGTTGAGTGTTTTGGAGTCGTCGTCGTTTTCAGCTGTTATCTATCTCTATTTCTTCTCGACGACTTCATATTACCATATTTATCCGGTCCCGATGGCTATCCAAGCCTTTCGGCAGTGCTATCCGTGAAGGAAATTGAACTAGCAGTGTTTTCACTATATACAAACGTGGAATCGCAGTCCTCAGGACCATCTAATGATACTATGAAGCTCCGAAACTCTCGTTTCCAACTCTAAAACGTTGGATCTAACATTTTAGTGCACACTTAACTGACCGATGGCAGTTATAGAACTATTCCTGGTGCGTCTTCGGGAATCGGACTTGGGATTATCACACCATTAAGTTCGTTATTGTCACTCTTATTCACTGTAAATGTGAAATTCTGTTTCGTCGCAACATTTAATGTTATGTTTACTGCCTAACTTGTTCAGTGTTACTCTGTTGTCTCAACGATGTTATCGAAATGCAGTATAGTACTGTGTAATTTCGAGTAGGCTTATCAGACATCTGTACATTCAATGATACAATAAATTTGTAAGTTAATTAAAACTACGTATCCAGAATAACCGTCTCGTACTAAATCCAATCTCTTAGATTGAATTTGGTATTCGATGAAAGAACTCAATAATTTATTTAGTTTTCAATTATGTGAAAGAGAGTCAGAAAATGCCTTTCACCAAGTTTGATGCTCTTTGCATAGTACAGTTATGAAGATCATACTTACTATGATACTTGAAATATATGCCTTGGGTTGTTCTCATGCCCTTGTGTGGAGAATATCAATATTATAGGATAAACAAGTTGTAGCTTCTAAGGTTCCTTCGATGAAAAACACCCAATGGCCAAGAAGCCAACCAGTCAAAAACTGCTATATCGTTAAATTCCTCCGAAATAAACCAGTAGGTTTGTAATATCAATTACTTTCGACAGTTGCACATGGTAAATGGCAAAGTGTTATTTTTTTAGTAATCTAGAATTCTAATCGTAACAAATTAAATGTTTGAAATCAGCTTATAGATTGAATTCGTTTAGCATACATTCATATTTCCGCTGTGATAGACATTTCAATTATGGGTCAACGTCCTCTGCTGGCTACGTATACGCTGACGGCGTATTATTGTTGATGACAAGATTTGAATAACAGTCAATACACACTTTCTTCCACCTTCCTGTTTTTAAAAGTGTCAATATGGATACGCTAATAATTAGTATTGATCACTTTTTACCATAATATTCCACATTTCTGTCCTAAATTTTATAAGAAGATTCAACCTGCATGTTATACAGTATTTTTGTCAATTTATTCTCTCATTTTATTTTCATGAAAGATATTTCTGAAAGTAGCAAAGTACGTCTGATGCCTGTTTGTCTATTCGTTCAATATTTAAGCAAATAACAATTTTTTTTAAATATATCTTCCGTGATTAATCTATTCTTGAATTATATTTGCTGCTCTTCATTTTCATCTTGTTTACTTTTCTCGTAGTTCCAAGGGAATCTTCTATAATTCATCAAGTTTCTTGATTCAGATACAACGACACCGTCTAACATTTTTTTACATCAGTTATCAATATTGTTTAGAAATTTAGATCAGAAAAAAGTTGCTCATTAGTCTCAAGACTAGATAGCAATCTATCGTTGAAGAAAAAAAGTTATCAATAGCCACCTATTGAGTATTTAATTAATCTTCTGATAGCTTAAAAATATCTATTGATAACGTCAATAACATCATAAGAGCTTACAATATTGAAGTTGATAATCAGTTTCATTTATCAGAATAACGTATACTGTATTCTCAACAGCGACAACGTGTTGAACATTCCATAATGTGGTAGCTATTTTCCTCGACAAAACCCAGAAAACTATTTTATTTTTCAAGTTTTTATCGGTTTTATTTTTTCTACTTACTGCATTTAGTTCATCTAAAACTTATCTTCTGAAATGTTCAAAACTCTAAACCGAATCCGAGGTGCACTTCAGTCTCAAATTTTGTGCCTCAATGTGTTTCTTGCTATTGATTGGGTGGGGCAAATTGAGGTTGAGCGTGAGAGATGCTATTGCCTTCAACTCAGCTTGGCCTACTCAAGGCCAATTGCACGGCGTGGCATGCGGCATGGCATGCCTCGCAGTCTGCGCTGCGCTGTCCTTCCTCTGGCCGTAGAATGTGTATAATTCGGGATGAAAGGAAAGGTGAATAACATTTGCAAGGTCTGCTAACGATTCAATGCTGTTATCATGTCCGAATCGTCGATTTCGTGTAAATTACCCGAATCCAACATTCCAAGTGGCTTCATTTTCTTGTCGGTTCTCTTACAAGCTCTCTTCAGCAGGGAATACAGAGAAAAAAATCGATGATAATTGCGAGCTCATTCCGAACTATCACACATAATTCGGCGGCATTCGAAGATCCGAAGAACGTGGGAATGCGTAAAAAGGAGGATTCTGGATAATATTACTGTGTCTCACGGTTATATTTTCATTTTTTGCAGTACAGTATTATAAATGAGTGGAAAGCAAAATAATGCTAAATATTTGTTGAAGTTTTTTCACTACCACGTATCATCAAATTTTAACAATAGAAAATATTTTCTGATTCCTGACGTATTAGAGAAACAGAAAGATTTGGTTACAAATTTTCATATTTCATAAGAGCTTCTTGATTTCTTGAAGTAAAATTTAATTTACTAGCCAGACAGCCTCGAGCAATAAAAACTACAAGAGTGTCTTACCAGCTTAACGTTAGGATATACAAGCTACAAATATACAAGCTTTGAAAATTATTTTCGGCGAATAACTTGAATTTTAATAATTGTTAATAAAATAACGTTCAAGTAGAGTAATAAGTAAGGTAGCCTATATAGACTTACCAAATAAACTGATAACCCAAATGAATCTCTGATAAGATGTTTAGTCGTTTGGTAAACTTCTTACAATCACTGAATCATTCTCATGAAAATCGAGACCCTAATCAAAAATTATTATACAGTGTAATAATCAAGAATATTCAGAAAAAATATCAGAGGAATTGAACGTGCTTGAAACATTTGAATAATTGAATAACAATCCCTAGCTCTTGCGCACGTCACTATTTCGCGCTACTGTACATATTTTTCATTGTACGCCTGAATTCGATTCATTTGTCTTACATTTATTCAAACAATGATGCTCTATCAATCATGTTTTGATCAGTGCCAGTACGCGTTCAGTGTGTTAGCAAAGTTCTGAATGCTCTGGCCAAGTGCAAAGCAACTTGTCCTTGAATTTTCCAATGCGAAAAAGTGCCTTCCCATTCCGAGCATGCACCTAGCGAATTGCGCCGCTCCTATCTACAAAAATGAATCATTTATGCATCTGCAGCACGAGTCCTGTTTTGCTGGAAACTGTTTCATTGTCTTTAACATAAATATTATCTGGAATTGATGTATTTATGAAGTCGTGCCATAATTAATACTGCAGCTGTTGCATTCTGAGTGCATAATATCGAATTTCCATATAGGAGCTATCTTGCTGCATTCAGCAGTTGTCCGTCACCTACCCAATGCAGATCTTGCAGCTCCAATGTGTTGTAACGCAGTTTGTGTTGTGACAATAATTAATATGATCCATGATCGATCACGCCATAATCTTATTTAGAATATTCAAGTAGGCACATTCACAATAAACTAACTGCAGCTGGGAGTGGGTTACGATCGAAATAGTACGGATTTTCATCGCTGTAGTCCTACAAATAAAACTGCGTCATTCATATCCAAACATTTTATCACTTCTTATTTGTTCAACTCTTGTCAACACTGTGCTATAGTTGTAATTCTCCTTGAAGATGCTAGAAGAAAAGAAAATGCTGATTATTAACAATTCCGGTACTCATTATTCAAGTCTTTAAGGCCAAATTTCTACTTATGCTAATTCTTCACCTTATTGAAAGTTTTTAAACGGATAACATTATCCTTTTATTACTATTAATTTTTTTTTGGTTCATCACATAAATAATATGATGAATGTCATCAATCTCATAGTACAATATAGTTAAATCTTATAGTATTTGACTAATTTGAGTTTTTTTTCAGTACGTGACTGATACCTTCCAAACATGCAATTGCTAACAGGAATCCAGTTGAAATATTTCCCCTTAGCTAGATATTATTTGAGATTTAAAATACTATTTCTCCAGTCCACCAGTGCAGAGTTTTAAAAAGGTTGGCTGTATTATTATTTTCTTCCAATGTTATAGAAGTTCCATCAGTATGCAAAAGCTAGGTGGCTGAAAATCTTCTATTGAAAAATATTATATTGACCGTATTTTTTATTTTTTTTTTTTGCTAGGGTTGATGCCCACATAAGCTCTAAGCTTGTGCGTGGGTAATGGGAAGGATGATGTATTGACTTGGAGATTTTAACTGAACAGTTGGAAAAAATGAAAAACTAAATGATTGTTGTGCCATGGCATATAGTAAGAACCTTGGTTAGCGATTGCGGGTATGGATTTCATCACATTCCACTTTGGCATATAAATTATGTAACTGATAAGGCAACGGTCATTTCTCTTACTTTTCACTGGAAACATTTTAGAGAAAATCGTTTTAATCCGGATGTACAGATGGACGACCCCATTAAGTTTTATTTATGGGTTGGAATTGTGGTCGGATTATCCAATCTGTTAGATGATCAGCACAGCACAGCAGAGCAGAGCACAGCAGACCGGGTGTTGCCAGCCAGCATTTATTCTAAACGGACAGCGGACAGGTTAGATGTATGGGCTGCGAGTGGATATCAGTCGTGCAAGTAGAGTTGGAAAAAGGTGTTGCACGAAACACCAAAAACAGGCTGCCTCCCATTTTCAGATGACGGTGACAAATTTATACATCGTTTCGAAAATCTAGGCTTTTTGTGTGCTAGCACCACTGTTCCAAGTCCGGAGAAGATCTGGCTAAAAACAACAGAAGAAAAGCTTGGTCCTCTTTGTTTATTTTGTATTTATTATTGAACAGTGCTGTTCAGTTTGGTTTTTTCAAGTCGGTTGTCATTGTATGCCAGGCCTGAGCGCTTTGTTGTTTTTTCGCTGGCTTCTTCCCCCCACTGTGACGACTGCTTTGAGACACAAATCGGACGCAGTCTGGACAAAACCGGACCTCTCGTACTATTTTCTGACAGTTTGAGAACCAAATCTAAATTATTTCTGACGGACCGGTCGGTCCAGCATTGTTGTGCAGCAATCTCTTCCCTTCTGTGCTGTCCATTTCGCTCCTCTTGGCTATTCTGTGTGGTCCATTGTTTTTCCAACGATTCGAAAAGAGTTCAGTTCACAGCAGCTTCTGTGTTCATCATCGCCGGCAGCTTGATCCCTGATTAATATCCAACAGCAGCTACAATCACTCAGATGATAGGTGTGCCACTAATGATCTTCATCCTGCAGAACGTCTTCAACTCTTGCAAACACGGCAGCTCGGTCTTTTCCTCCCAATGTTATCAAAATTGGAACCAAATCTCTTGTTGATGAGTTCCCAAATATAACATACTATGACAGGCCACCTACCTATCAGTCTGTCTATCAACGACTGGCATCGAATCTATGGTGTTTTTGTGATATAATACTCATTGATGTTATTGAAGTGATACCACCATTGATTTTTTATTAGCGAAATTTAATTTGTCTATTTGTTTCTTTGATTGAGAGAATACTATAGCTTCCAAGCAGGAATGCAATTGAGACTTTTATGATAGACTTCATCAGCCAATCGCTCATTTTTGATCACATAATCTAAATAATAATTCATCATAATAATGCCTCCTTCATGTATAACATAAATAATACTGTCACCCTATTATCGCAATATATCTAACAAACCTTGAAGTGATATTGATTTCTCAATTATAACTCATTATTAATTACTCATATGATCAATTCAGTAGCCCACTTCCACGTAGAAAAATTATTCTACAACATTTCTTGTGAATTTGTAATTTTTATTGAACTCCATTTGGTATGATTTGAAAATTTGCTCCCGATAGAAACATTTTATTAGCATTTTCCTGAACAGTTTTCTTCACAGATCTATTTGTCGGAGTGCTTTACTTATGTTATTTTTTGTTCAGTGGCAACCTTGCGGAGCCGTATTCACCAGATGTGGTCCCACGATTTGAGTAATTTGAAAAATATGTTACTCAAAAATTATCTCGCTTCCACACCATGTGTGTGCTTGATTCCAGAGCGCTTAATTTAGTTTTTGGATGTGCATCCAACGAGTTATTGCTTGTTATTTACTGAGAGACACACCATAAACTAATCAGGAACATCAACTCTTTTTCTTCATGCATTCAAAGCCCAAAATGAGTTTTTTGTCAGCAACTCTTTCTACGTTCACAGATGCAATGAAAGAATTCGCCGACGATAGTAGTGGAAGAAAAACTTATCTCGGGCTTTTTATCAAACTTTTTTATTCAGTGTCATAGTTCTGGCATAAACAAGAAGCATTTCGTTTTTGTATAGTACTCATCACTTTTCTTTTTTACAGGTGAGCTCATCCGTGGAATTAGTCGCAGTTATGTTCGTAAGTTCAACAATTTTGTTCTGAAAGTTTCTACATGAGAAATAAGTTTCTCGGACTCATTCAAGGTATAATTTCACTTGAAACTAGAATAATTATTATTGCAGTTTTCTTACAGTTTTTATATAAAAAAATATCACTGAACTGAAATCAAATGACTGGCTATGGTGTGAGAAAACTAAACCGGTTATGGATTCAGATGAAAGTGAACATTACTAGAAACTCCGTACGAGAATATAAATGTTATTATCTATGATGTATTATAGATTAATTATTTGAAATACTAGATGGAGATAAATCACTTGAATATTGAAATGCAGTTCCTCGTATCCGATTTAAAAATTTGTTTTGAATCAATCTCATATTTTACTATTCTCATCCCCTTTATTGTGGAGAAATGCTGGAATATTTTTCAACAGCCGCATTATTTTTATACCAAGCTTGAACAAACGAAATAACAGTAGGCCAACGAATAACATCGAGCGAATCCAAATGGTGTGCGTCCCATGAGAGCAGTTCGACAAACATTGATCATTGAATCAGTTGTACAAACAGTTCCACAATTAGCCGTCTATTTGTATAAGGTGAAGTGAACAGTGGGCCTACCACTACAGTGTTGCTTTCAATGGACCGGTCATCGGATGTGTGCTATTAGCCGTTCACTGAAAAGATTGCAAGGATGTGGTGGGCGTTATTATAATATTCGCCAATGGCGAAGAATTGCAGCTTGTTTGCGAAAGGAATACCATAAAGGAATCTCTGAGAACGTTGAACAGCTTTTTTTTAATTGGATCAAGCTGAGAGTAGAGTGTACCTGGTGAAGGGTGGTGAGAGAGAGAGAGAGAGCTCTGTGTTCGCAAACTTTGCCAATTGTAGCGCGCCACTCCCATCGGGGCTTCTTCCTCCCTGCTTGTCCTGGAGAGAATGGACAATGTAATGAGCTCTTCCCACAGGACAAGGACTAAACAATAATCCATTTAGTGACCCTCTGATCGATTTTGAAAAGATCGGACCGCGTGAGTAATAGACGAGACATGATACAACACTGAACGACCTGTCGAATTACAAGTTGCTCCTTTCTTATCATCCCCTAGTTGGCGCTTTCATCTCTTTCACCGTATTTCTGTTGTCCGAACACCCACTCGCTCATTACAACCCTCTCCCCCCCCCCATCACCCCAACCCTTCTCCGTACAAAGCGAGGCGCTCTTGTATAAATAAACACTCACACACATTCACGCACTTTTTCATTGCAGCGCAGAAACGTAGAACAACGAGCACAGTAGCACATTCAGAGACAAAAAACGCGAGTCTGTTGTTAGGCTGTCGCCCCTGGCTTTCTGTTGCCTAGCGAAACGTGCAAGGGTGTCTAAAAAATCTCCAAAGTCGGGGTGAATAATAATAAAATTATGAATGCTCAAAGATCAAACACTGTGTACATTCTTCTCATAAAGGTCTATTAGTAACCACCAAGCTTCTTTTCCCTTGTGTGAAGTGTACACCCTCATTGTTACATGTAGAGGGTGGTGCCAACTCCCTTGAAACATTTTACAGGTCTGTTATCAATGACGTTAACTCGTCAACCAGTGCACAGTGGACCGGTTGTACTCGCACATTGTGTGCATCTGAATGTGCTCTAATTGGATGCGTTCAATTGAAACATTGCGTGGGACGAACATGTCGAAATCAGCTCACGCTAGCGTGTCAATAAGTTATCATCGCCAAAGCAAAAGCTATGCATATCTGTATTTTTCTGCTAAGTTCTGTTCAAATATTAATCATACTCTGTAATTAATTATCCTCCTATCAATAACATATTTTTGTGATCGAACCTCATAAATATTGTTGTAGGTTTTGCGTTTCAAATAAATTAAGGTCGGTTGAAATAATAATGAGTATTCATTGAAAGAAATGAACTATTTTTCAATTAAACTGCATCAATCATATTAATGGTGATATGAATGATAACCTGAAGCTCACATAAATCATTTAATTATTCATTAAATAATTTATTGCAATTATCGAACTACAAACACACAACATTTTTTGGTAAGCACATTGCTCTTCTCTTAGAAATCTCTATGTGTAAATTTTCTCTAGTGTAGAATTATTGATTTTCAGAATTAGTTTCAGTGTTACAAAAGTGCATGCAAAATTGGCATGACCCAGACATTGTTCATTAGTTCGTTTTCGGAACATTTTATAGTTTTTTTTTACTTATTCGTTTCTGAATTAAATATTCTGAATTCAGTAACTGTGTTCTTTTATGATCGTAACGCAATCCTTATCATTATATTATCATCTCATTCTCCTTGAATCGTATAACTTGTAATCATATTATCAGACTTTCTTGTACAATTTCATTGCATTTCATTCAATTATGGAAACTCCTGACTCCTGTTAAAGGACATTCAGCCTTCTTCATTTATAAATTATATGAGAAGTAGATTCTACCGCTAGTACAGAGCCTGTAATATCACTTGATAGTGGTTATTCTACTGCAATTATTATAGTCATGATATTTTTATAATAGTAAGGTTTATATTGTATTTGAGAAGATCATATAATAACTCCAATGTCATAAGTTACCATAATAATTGAATAAATTTTAATGTAAATGTACCATACGATCTCGAAATCTGAATTATATTCAAAGATTGTGTTTGCATGCATCCTGCTTTGCCATTATTTCGTGAGTTCTTAGAAGGGGTGTAAGAGAAATCTGTGTGTCTCTGATGGCTGCGTCAAGGACTAATTACCTTATGTCAGCAGAAATAAGATTAGGTCGTCCGGTGTCTCCTGAGGGTGGGAGGGGACGGTGAGTTGGAGTTTTACACAGGTAGCAGGGATAATTGCATTAGTGCGACAAGCTCTGCTTCGGCTCGGCTGGTCGATGTAACGCGCGCGTATCGCTAATCGAATGAACAACGACGCTGGCCCTGGCTGGGTCACTCGGCGCATGGCGACTCAAGACGTCGTCTACCTAATTTAACTAGATCAGGCTTAGGCCCATCTTGCGCGAACGAGCCGTGCTAACCCAAAACCAACTCCTCGGAGGCCTGGTGTACGTTTTATCCACCGTTAGCTTAGTCAAAATAGCTTAGCTCAGTCAAAATAGCCATGCCAACTAACCAGAAACTGTGAAACAGTAACCCACGGAAACGTAGTGTACGAGTAGGTTTTGTCCTCTGACAGCTTACTCCATGATCGTCACAATAACCATGTTTACCAGAAATTAACTCCACGGAAACCTGGTGTGCGTTTGATCCGCGAATTCCGTTATTGTTAGAATAACCATGCTAACCAGTAAGAACCTTGTATTTCATCTACCGGTAGCTTTTAGTCCATTATTGTCAAGACAACCATGCTAACCAGTAGTAACTAAGGAGACCTGGTGTACATTTAGTCTCTAGTAGTGTTGTCCAAGATTGTCAGAATAGCGTTTGTGAGTTGTATGAGGCTGCAGGGTACTTCTTTGATGTCAAACAACATCGACTCAAAGGTTGTGATTTACTTGTCATTACCATTGTTCTGAAGACATGATGCATGAGAGATTTGGGGTACTCACGTTACTGGGAGTTACTTTGGAGTACTCGCTCCGTTAGCAGCTAATCACATTAGCTCAATACGATTCTAGAGAGCAAATCCTTGAGAATAATCGTAGATTTGAATAAAATTTGTCATTTCCCCCCTTTGAAAAACATCCACAATTTTCTAGAACTGTTCTAATGTACAAAAGCGTTGCAGAATACAATATCTGGAGTATCTCAAAAACTGAGAAGGAGCTCTCAACAATAACAACAGTTGGTATGAGAAGTAGGCCTAGATTTCTCTTCATCTCAATGGCTCCTAATAATTTTTGGAAAAACCTGGTCAGGTTCTTTAACATTGAGAATGATAGAACGGTATTCTCATTTTCCATCTCAAAATTGATGAGTTAAAATCATACAGTTTAATCATAGTAGTAATCATTTAAGGTAATCATAGTTTAATCATATGCATTCCTATCTTGTTTGATATGGAAGTGAACTTTCAAGTGACGTACGCAGATAGTTTTTGACGATTTAATAAATTTATTTAGCCACTTCTAGATGCTTTATCCATTTCATTGGACTTAATCAACTAACCGGTGATAGCTTATTTCCTGCTAGATAGCAGATTCTAAATTGACTTTGGCAAGTTTTTTACTGGCACAAAGTGTAAACAAAGTGAGTGAAGTTGTTGGCCATATGTCGTGGTGGTCCTCTGCTGGCGAACAGGCTCTCCTTTCAGCTTCTGATCTTGTCTTGGGATAACAGCAGATGGGGAGCTATGCTGCTCACAGTGAATAGGAAATTACATAGAGCCTTTCAGTATGTAGAAGGTTTTCAGGGTGAGAGGCGTAGGGGGTGTTTTATGCAATGTTGTAGTTATAGTATTGTAGTACTTCACGCAGCTGATTTATGTACAGTGGCGCCAAAGGGTGAGGGGGGTTGAGGGAGGCTGCAGTGCGGTTCTCCTAATGGGCCAAATTTGATTTACGGCCCATAGCCCTTAAGCTCTCCCCCCCCCACCATCACAATGCCTTGGCCTTATGTCAAACGAGTCTGTGTAGAAACATCACTCTCTCTCTCTCTCTCTCTCTTCAGTCCCACGTACACACTTCCAATCTGTGGTGTCATCACTCTTCTTGGTTTCCCCTCGGTTTGTCGACTTTGAAGAAACAAAATGGTACTCTTTGCAAGTTGGAGCTCTAAAATTGGGTTATTTAGTTGAATCTTAACTACTAGCTACCTTCTACAGTATAAGGAGTTATGTTACTATATGTAATAGGGCGTTATGCTATTCTGAATAGGTTAATGAATATATGAAAAGATTGTTCTTAGCCCGCTCAGAATGATTTGAATGGAATTTGAAAAGAAAGTTCTGGCAAAAATAAGAAAATATTAATTTGTAAGTAAGACATGGCTGGAAAAATATCATTACATAGTCTAAAAAGTAGAAGATTGGTGGGAAAGAAATGAAATTATCCAAACCGATCTATTGATGGGAGACTAAAATGTTTCTTTTATATGTGATAGTGATAATTATTTGCAGTGACTAATAATTAAGTTCAGTTAACTCATTGTTATAGAGTATCGTATTTATTTGTAACCAATAAACGCTTCATAAGTAACGTGTCATATGTGAAATTGTTTTGAAAGGACATTATGAAAAGTTTTCAGTGATAATGCAATATTTATGCTGTACTCTTGTAGGCTTTACGTTGTAATAGCATTACAAGTCTGAAGTCCTACAACTGAGCCTACACTCTCTACCTGCATTATTTACTTGAACAATTTGAGCTACTTGTGGTGCGTCAGTATTTTTCATTATTCAATGGAAATCATCATTCTAATAGTCTCCAAATTAGGTTACAAAGCTCACCACACTCAAATATATTATTGGACTGTATTCATATTGTTCAGTAATTCAGTTAATTGTTTTTCATGTAATCCAGAACTTATCAACTTTGTACGAAAAAATAGAATTCCAATGAATGTACAGAACCTTTTACTATTACTATTTTTATAAATTCCAAAGATATTTTAGAGATGAATATTTAATAGCTGTAGATAATATTTCTAAAATTAACTTCGATACAACTCCCTTGGAATTCCAAGTGATTCATAAAATTAATGAATTCTGTAATATTTATTCAAATTAGTGAATGGATAAATAATTACGTTGTAGATCTATAATCTGCATTGAAACCATTGTAAATCATTAATTCCTTAAACTTATTATTTATCTAATTTTCTTATTAAATCAATTTACTTATATCACTTCCAATGATTACTTTTATTAACTTTGTTATTCCGCTGTCACATATTCCAATTGCCCTGGATCTTTCAATCATCATTAATCAAATTACATTTTATTCTCAACATTATAATGACATAATAATAATAGTTAATAAATATTCACTGAATCAATTTGGATAACTTTGTATTATTTAATTAATTATCTATTACTTGTTGGATGAAACGAACTTGTTTTGTAGCTTTGTAGGAAATAAATTTGCCTTTACTTATGATCTTGCGTAATGCAGAAAGTATAAAATTTCCATTGCCATGTCATCAATAAAATGACTAATATTTCTGGTGAGTGAAAAATACATATTTGATCAAATTAAATATTTACTCTCAAAGATTAGACGTATTGTAGACAGTATCAGCGTCTAGTTTTGTCCAAGGGTGTACAGAAGTGTATTATTAGCACTAAAATAAATTATGATAATAGAGAAGTGTGTTTGAAGTAGGGCCTCCAGCAGTTATTATCACGAGTTTGGACTCGTGGTTCATCATCTTATGTGAGCACGTTCCGACAGTCAATAGATCGAGTCTTATCTGTAATCGTCCCAAATAATGCTGCTATCACAGCCTCAGCTAGACATCACGTAGACCAGCCGAAATTCCCATCTTTTTCCAACCCCCCCCCCCTTCACCACCAATGGAATGCGCTGTTGTTCTTTCAGTTTGCATTCACTATTTCGTCTATTGACAAACTTAGATTGCTGCTTGTCGTTATCAGCGCGGAATTCAATGTTATTGATTTTCTCTCTTTCCCTCTTATAACTCCATTTCATCATTTAATAAATTGTGCTATATCATAAATACTTTGTGCATTCCTCTATCTATTATATTCTTATCTAGATTTGATAATTTTAGAAGCTCTATTATATATTTGGAACTGTCACTATCAGTTCTGAAAGATAATGTTAATTGCTTCCTTTCCAATTATCAAAGTCAGTTCTAGTTTAAAGCTCCGCTATTTAAAATTCTTGTATCTTTGTGAAATGTTGAATGTTTGCATTTTTTCTGATTGTAAAATTCCTACTGATTCAATAGTTTTGAAATATATGAGAATTGTGTACTCGGGTACAAACTTCAAGATTTGATAATTGGTTTTTTGATTGGGTTTATGAATTTAATTTGGATGATTCAACTGATTATTATATATGTGTAGTAATATTCCTCCTGTTTTCAGTGAATTTTACCTGCTGATCATCTCTCTTCTTGAACTTTTTTCATCTGGTCTAATAATAATTGTCGTTTTTATCTGGTTGTACTTTTCTGATCGTTTTACGAGCAGATTTTCAGTTTCTTCTGAGATTTGAAGTAGGTTTACATTTTTATTTTTATATTCATGAGTAAATCTTTATTATTTTATCATATCAAAGGAGCATTGCTGAAAAAAAATTAATAATTCCATTTGTCGCGTAAGTAAAATTAGGCTCTGTTCTCGTTGGACCTATTCAAATGAGATAAGTAAATGATTCCTGATTTTAAATATTCATTTCGAAGAATTAATCAACAGAAGCTTTAGTGGACACGATATGCAAAATTAGTAGTCTAAATTTCGAAATTTGTATAATGTCTAATGATACACGGATTCAAAAAAGGAATGACTGGCTAAAAAGGCCTGTATTCCCAAATGTAAGGCTCTGGTTCCCATTTGCCTAAAATGAATATTCATCTCCAAGAAAACGATATGAAATAAGAGCCGGATAGATAGGGTATGGTATGGCGAATGTTCCAGACAAAGTGGGTTTCAATTTATATAAGGCTGGAAAATTAAAAAAAAAGGAAATGGTGAATCGGGATTTTAATCTATTAGGCAGAAGTAGGCCCAAGAGAGTTGTAAATATCGTCTCGCCTCTCGAGAAAAAAGAGAATGGAATTTAATATTCCATGCCAGGCATAATCAGTTTCAGAACATCCATTGGCATAACTGAAGTTTTTATAATAGGAACTTTGTAATAATATTGAATTAATTCAATAGCCCAAATAGTAATCTATTATCGGAATGTTAATATTATTCTATTGTTAGATCTAGTTTTACTAGGTGTACTAAAATTTCACTGAATACAATTTTAGTACTGTATATTCTTCCACATAAATGTTTGGGCTCTCAGTATTAATGTTCAACATCAATGAAGACTATTTGAAACACCTTCAAACAAATACTCCAAATGAAGATGAATTACCTTATTCCAGAACATTCTCCTCTTAACTCCAGGGTAATCAGAAAATATTCAAAGTTTTCAACTGAAATGATTTGTTCATTGTTCTTTCCAAAATAGATATATTTTATTGGTGTTCTTTTCGATAATCGGATTTTCAGGTCGTGAATTTAAAGAAAATCCACAACAAAGCTCAGAATATTTCTTTTGAATAATCATTATCGAGTTTGGTATGAAAAAATTCATTCCCTATTTATTAAAGAGATTTTTCCTTCGGTTTTCGACTCTTTCCTACTATATGATTCCATAATAATAATAAATAATAATAGTGAGCTATAAGAGAAACACACATTATTTCTGAGCTATAAGAGAAACACACATTGTTTCTGAGCTATAAGAGAAACACACATTGTTTCTGAGCTATAAGAGAAACACACATTGTTTCTGTGCTATAAGAGAAACATACATTGTTTCTTATTACTGTTTTCTGGGACCACAAAATGAAATGAGTGGAATAATTTCGAAAAATATAAAATTATTCTCATGTACGGAATCTTTGAAAAATTAGGAAGTTGAAAAAATGAGCTACTGTCGACAAAGAGCTGGGAATGACACGTGTAGTAGGCATATAAGCTACAGTATTTCATTTCAAATAAGACGAGGATTAGAGTCTAGAAGGGAGAATGTTGTTTGTGATTACTGTCATGTGCGTTGGATATCCTTGGTTCAAAGGGATGACTAAGTCTGTCAGGTGGAATTGCGAGCTAGCGGATTGTGCAATATGAAGAGTCCACTTTCTGAGAACGACAGACCAAAAAGCCGCAAAGCTGTGTTCTGGCATATGCAATGAAAATGGAAAATGCGTACGTAGGGGGTACCCTTCCTCCTTCTTTATCCTTTTGTTTTGAGTGGAAAATTAATTGGAAAAGGGATCAAAATTGATGGTCATTTATTAGGAGTTTTATTTGTTATTGGCAATCATTTTTTCAGATCCGAAACGTGATGACGACGTAATTGATCAGCATACGATGAAAATTCCTGATATGATACGACCTCCTGGATTATCAGTCGTTCTTTATATTATTTTTGTTGATATCAAGGCGCTGTTACCTTTGATTTCAACCTTCATTCTCTCTTGGAATTCCTCCTTTTTATGACCCATCCCCTATGACCGAACATCAGATATACCAAAACTCCTACTAAAAAAATGTGGTGTTAGTCTAAGTCAATCATGCTTCTCTTTAAAACGGTTTGGAAAATCAGAATAATGTAAATCCTCGACGGTTTACCCTCATTTTTCAACCATCGTGATTAAGTTGTCTAGAAAAAATCAAATGGGGGAATAAAATAATTATTTTTTGACATAACTGGAGAGCTTTGAGTGGAATTTTAAAACACAATTTATCAATATTTTAGAGTTAACAGTTAATATATGTTAAGTTTACTGAGGAAGATATTGTTTTTTGGTTGGGGAATTGTAGAGTTTATTTTCCTGAGTTGTATAAAATACTCATAATTTTTCCACACAGTATTCCAATTAATTTATAGTAGATTCAATTGATCTGTAAATCACAGTAGTCATTGAATAATGCTTTGAATCATTCTAATTCCCCATTCAAGTTAATCCAGTGGACAAATTCCAAAAGTTTGCTCGATTTTAAAAATAGTATCTCTGAATTTTTGAGAAATTTCATTTTCAAGTATTGCTCAATATGCAAGCGCATTATGTTGAGAGGCGAGATACTGTGTCTATAATAGGCTATCGATTAGTACAGTGAACTTCAAGACGTCAAGTAGAACATGACACCTACAAGGAAATGATTGAGATCATGTTTAAATAATGTAGAAAGGTGTTATGCAAACTCTGTTCTATTCTCTATTGTCACTATCAAGTTCGCTGTTTGATATTGCGAAGGTCAGTAATAAAAACAGTGACCTTGGAGATCTGAAAGCAGTACAATTTGTGTCTGCTGCCATCGATGGAAGAGAAAACATGTTAACCAATTACTGCGAAGATTACAACTACTTATGGCCAGGATATTTATCAACTAATTCGTCACTATCTTTTATCGTGTATACATCATTTGGAGAGTACAATCTAAATCTGTATTACAATACTATCAATAGGTATCACATTCGCTTTTTGTATTGCGTAGGATTCTGTTGGTAAAAATTATGCTGTGTAATGTTTTTACTGAAAAATTTCCTCATATCCATCCTGACCAACAGCCAATACCTGTAATAATATTTTTACTACCTGAGTTTCTACGACGAATTTGCTGATTGAATTGAGAATTGATCAACTTCAAGTTGTTCACAATGTGAGTGATTTTAACAGTCAGTGATAAATATTATCTTATAATTCGAGGTGATTTTTTTAATCAACGATTAATTTCAATTTCAATCTCGATATGAAATGACTATATTCCCAGTAATTGAATATCACTGTCCTAACAGTATCACGTTTGGTTTTACTGTATGAGCTGTCTATATTTATCATAGATAAGCAATACTCTCTAAGTATAAGTACTTTCTAAGTCTGTTCTCTGTGGTGTTACTGTACTATCTCATTGATGTTTCAGTTATTGCATACAGCATACCTTATTCATCATTAATTCAACCATGAAACTGACCTAGTTGATGTATCAATGATTTAATCACGAAACTGACCTATCACAATATATTAGGTTTATTGAACATGCTCTTTGAAAGCATCTCAGACAGTGCAATGTCTATTAAATCGCAATAATAGTTTTTAAACTTACATATTTTATTGATAGGCGTCAATGCGTCGTTATTAAATTAATTGATCTTGAATAAAATTCTTGTTATCTATTGTCTAAGATTTTGAGACGCATTGAATGATTTTTATGGTGAACGTATTCTGGGAAATGCTCCAATGCCCTACATCAATTGCTGCATTGCATACATTATGTGATTGGTTGAAGAATAAATTTTCCACTTGGCTAAGCAATCCAGGCTCAGCTTCTACAGTGATAGCGGCCCACTCAGGTCAAGGTCTACAATATATGTATACAAATAATTAACTCTCGATTATATTATTAGCCTTCCTTGACATTGGAAGGTCAATTTGTTCGCCAAACAAATTTCTGGTCTATGCCAGATGTGTCAAATTCACTGCCAGCACTCGGCTTTCGTTGTGTAATTATAAATAATAGATCATTCAGCGGTGTTACATTGTATCAAAATGTCGAATTCTGGAATGCACTTGCTACGATTCTGTGCACAGTGAGAACTTTTAATCATCGGCTTGGCAGTCAACTTGTGTTGTTGTCTGGCTAGTTGCATTGACATTCATTGTCCGAGCATTTCAAATGTCGGCAAAAAAGTATTGCGAAACTTATTGCATATTGAAACACTCTCTTGTAATACTATAGAAATAAACAAAATTATGACCATCCCCACAAAAATTCAAGAGTTTCTTCAATCACTTTTTAATTTATCGTTTACAGCCATACAGTGGTTCAATAATTGTTGGAATCTTGAATATCTATTCACATCCATTTAGCTCTTAAAATTAAATATGAAATATCAAGTTATTAGTTACTTAAACCATTGTATTATGCTAGGTGTTGCTTGGTAGCATAGTGAATTGTATTTGATGAGATACTGTACATAATATCCATTGTCTCTATTACAAAGACAATAATGCCAGATAATATTTTGAATGATTTGCATGCTAAATGATTTGAATGATTGTTTTCAGCCAATTTTCAACTGATCAGATTCTTAGTCCTATAAAAAAGTAGGTTTTTATAGATTTAATAGATTTAGAATTTTTTTTTTAATTTTGGAAGTTATAAATTCTTTATAGATTTATTAAGTCCTAGATTTATTTATTCGAGTGATTAATTTAGAAGATTTATGAAATTATCAGTTGTAACAAAATGTTCCAAATTTTGTGTCATCTCTGCTCAATAGTTATGTAATTGTTCTCCGAAGCAAATCCTGCATGTCGCCATGCAATTTATGACAATGCTAATGAAAGAAGAGCGAAGATCAGTCTTGAAGGCAATGAAAAAAAGAAAGTGAGTACTGCGGCAAAACACTGAATAGTAGAAGGAAGAGTCCAATTGTACCAATTAGAGTAGGCGATAGCTGCTACTGACTACACGACAGGAATGAAGAGAAGGCTGTCATTACCCACACAGTATGTGGACTTGGGTCTAAACTGTTCTAATTAACGCGCCAACTACTGTGGGCCAGTGCTGCTGCTGCATTGCCTCCAATGTCCTAGGTCAGTGTCAATGCTCGATATTCATCCATGGAGGCAGCTGCTACCAAGTTGAGACTCATAAGTGGAAAATGACCAAGAATTGAGTGGCCTAGTCAATCTTCCAATCAACTAACTTACTGTACTATGAAAGCAAGCTTTTCGCAAAGCATGTAGTCTAACCGTATATTATATGCAAAAAATTCATACGTCTGTCCATATGCGAGCACCGGTAATTTTTGCAGAATTGAGTAAAATTTCAGCAGAACAGCAAAAATAATATCTTGATCTGATGAGTGTCATAAATTTTTAAGTCTTGACCATATCCTGTTTGTATCGTTTTGTTTACCAATTACTTGGTCTTTTATTCTACCCATTATGAATTCAGAGTGGAGGGATAATCTGATTGATTTTTCATTACCGATTTGGAATACTTTTCCACCATTGTTGAGTAAACAATTTATTGGAAAAGATCTTTTGTTGTTTGCTATTTGTCTTGGAAAAGAATACAAGTACAGTACATAAATATTAATTTGTAGAAGAGATCCTTGAGCTTTTTTGGGATAACACCTCTCAATTAAATTCAAGTCTCCAATCTTGACCAAAAAGTAAGTAATTCTCAATTATTTAAACTCCTAGTATCACCTCTCTCTAGCTCTAGTAAACTGAAGATTGTATATTATAGTACAGAGTATACTTGAACTGGAGATTGAGAAAACGTCTCCTTATAAGAAACCCTCCCAAACGAAGCTATTATAAAGCGAGCAGTCCTCTTTTTTTGACATCAATTAACTTAATAAGACATGCAGTTGTTATTTTCAGTGTTAAAAAATTTAGAACGCTGCACGTTCGTGTAATAACAGGTAACAGAAACGGCGAACGATCATTAGACATTTCTAAATGGTAGGAGAGAAAGGGAATGTGTAGGAAGTATCTGGTGGAAATGGACACAGAAAGGAACATTTTCCTGTTCTCTGTTTGCTTACAACTTGACTGCTGTCATTTTGGGTGTCGGCTATTGCAATTTGGACTTACATGCCCCTCAACATAAGGAGATTTCCCGAGGGTTTATTTCAAGAACTTGAACTGAATTTTCTCCGACAAATATTCCTAGAAAAGTGCTTCTGTTGTTCAAACATATTATGTATTTTAAAACAGAAAAACATTTATTCTATGGATAAAACCCTTTTTTAAGTTGAGAGGATATCTTGATTATATTCTAACCTTTCAAGGTAGAGGGGGATCCCACCTTAGTCTGTGAAGGTGGAAACCTTGGAGGATTCAAGTTGATTAGTTTAATCAGTTAATTAATTATCTTACTGAGCTGTCCCCATATTCAAATTATCACATTGAGAAGTTTACCTCTATTACCTATAGTTATGGAAAATCATTATAAATGTCAAAAAATTTTCTCACAATAAATTCTTAGTTCAAGAGAAAAGGTTTCATATTTGTAATTTATAACATATCCTAGAAATATACATCTTATCATAACCATTATTATCTATCATTCAACTGTTTGTTGAACTCGGAGAAGTATTCTAAAAAATATTTCTTTCCACTTTTTTCATCCACTAAAAACTTCTCACAGATAAACGACGGGTAATATAAATCACATATCACAGTTGATGACTGGTTTTTTTAAAGTCATCGATGCTGCATCTAGATTTAATTGAGCTGCATTTTGAAAATATTTAGTCGATCTAGAGTTCATTTTTTACATTCCGTTTGAACTTGGGATGGTATCGGAATATTTTCTCCACCGAAATTTCCGAGATTGCTGTCTAATGAAAGCTAGCATTCCACGTCCAGTGGACATCGATGCGCTGTGTCTAGTATTGCGGTTTCCTTTCTTGGTTCTCGGTCGTGAGAAGACAGAAGAGCAGTCGTCGCTGGCTGCGACTCAGTCTGTGACCCAGAACACGTAATGGCCTGGAGAATGGTCGCAGGAGACCGCAACTAGCAGAAGATAACAACTTGCAGCACACAAAAGGCATTGACATTTGCTAGGCGACATCCACTTCCAATGACAGTATAATGAGTTACTCAGAAAGGCAATAGCGAAATAATGTGGAAGCAGTCATCAAATCGAATTATACAGATACTGTCCCATTATCATTGAGATTTTTTACCACAAAACTGAATGGTCGAAATACTATTCTGCTATCTCAGTCTTTAACAACAGCATAATAGGTATGTTTTTTCAGTAATAGGTACTTTGAGGTATTTTAATGTACTGTAATTATTGGTACTGTGAAGTGAATAATTTGACAGCAGTTGCGTCCAGATGTAACAAAATAGACAATACTTTACTTTCTAATAGTCAAATTGTCTAATATCTAGTTTATTTCTTTCTCACAAAAATGTGTCATATAACATTATTAATAATTATTTAAATTATATAATACATATAAACATATCATACAATATTGTTGATAACGTGTAATTAATTTTCTGGGGAAAGTGGGGTTGAAACCCTTACTGAATAACACTGATATCTATTAATGGGTGGATATCCTTGATATTCCAGTACATTTTACTATACAAAAGGAGATTACTTTTTCCCTATCCACTTCGGTACTCAGTTAGCGATTCTAAAAAAGTATCAGACACTTGGAAAGGTGATACTGTGTGACCAGAGAAAGAAAGTCCGTGGCGAACTGGAGAAAAAGCCAACCAGTCTAGCATGCTAGATATCACTCCGCCAGGTACGTTCTTTTTCCGGTTGCATTGACACTGAAGGAGATCCCTGTTACCGTAATGTGTTGTTTAAATTATCCCAAGAGTATGACATCAACCACCAATGAATGCGAATAATGAATGTACAGCAGGTAGTGGTCAGTCGTTGAATAGAAGCGTGTCGCATCTTGAATGAAAATAATATAATGCTTTTGAATTGACAATGTCGACCGCGGCCCCGTGCCTGTCTGGACGGACGGAGGTGATTATGCAGCGGCCGAGCCTCGCTGCGCGTCGTAATTAATAGCTGCACTCGACGGATGCGACGGTTTTCGACTTTCAATGGAATGGCCGCATTAATTATACCCGTACTTGTCAATTAATAATGCTAATACAGCCAACAATCTGAATGTAAAAATTCCGACCTTCCTCTTTTAATTATAGGCTAGGAAACGTTCGTTTCGTCTTCTATCTGATGCAATTTTGCGTTTCAAACATTCTTTCGGTGTTCTTTTTCCATTGTTAATTCTACATAGGCTTGTAGCATGTGCATAGGTAATGAGGTGAGATGGCGATAGTGATACGGCCAGAGTTATCGAGTTCATACAAGAGTTTGAAGATTTTACTATTGCAGTTCTGCAAGATTGCCTTCAATAAGCTATGCTCTTACTGAAAGAAAGTTTTTAAATTATTTTCTTGTTCGATTCCTTCAATAAGAATATTCTCTCACTCAGAGAAAATTGAAACAACCAAAATCATCAATATTAAAAGAGTTCTGGAGCCCTTGTAGAGGAAAGTTCGTGGAGAGGTTTGACTAGACCGATTTTGATGCGGTTTGCGCCAAAAGAAAGATGAAAAATCGAACTGCTGCAGGCTCTATTTGTTTTTCAAAAATAATTATTTCAATTGGCTTAAATTTTACGATAAATTTAAATCCTCAGTCCCCTTTTTTGCATGTGACGCTATCTGTTGGGACTAGGTTGAACTATGTTGAAAAAACATGTGTTTTGTGGCATGTCTTTCTATTAAAATAATTTTGGTTATTCCCCCATAGATAGAACTTGGAAGCTAAAAGTAGTACAGTGACTATAGTCATCTATAATCACTGTACAAGGTAGGATTTCATTGGTATGAATGAGCTGCTGTCAGCTAAGCTGCGAATATCTGTTGCAATGATACTGTATTCCCAAACGATACAGTACTGAGCAAGCGAGCGGTGCTTTGGGCTGCACGGGGTGAACTAGTTGTTTGTTGAATATTATTAGTATTAGCTTTGATCGGTGGGGAGCCCCTGAGTAGTTCCACCTCACCGTGTAACCCGATTTTCCCTTGATACTCAACATGTGGTAAACTAAGTAGGGTAAAGTTCGATTTCACTTTCAGACTATTCACCAATTAATTTTTAGTTTGTTAAACTCTTGATAATTGTTATTTCGTTGAGATCTGGAACTGGAAATAATTTCGGTAGAATCCACTTGCAAGTCTTCAAATACCTCATAGCTAATTGCTTGTGAATCAAATCTCTATTCACGATTCACGTCTTGCACTTGGCTAACAGTACCTCACTTGTATGGTTATCTTTGTACACGGTGTAACACTGGTTAGCTGAGACGTTAGCAAAGACGAGCAGACAGCTGAACAGCGGTTTGAAAGCTTGCTTGAGTAGTGTATGTATGGTTGTCGGTGTGGCTTGGCGCTTTGCTTCAGCAACGAAGATGTTCAGCTGAAGTGATGCATATTTACATTGGAGGAAACAGACGGCAAATATATGTGATAGCGGGCTGCTTTTTGCCCTGAGATGAGAAGAAGGTAGAAATGAAAAAGAAGACTAAAAATGAGAAGCAAAGCTGAGAGAAGTAGCGTGAGCTGTCGACTGAAGAGGATCGACCTCTCTTCCTACTCTTTCTCACTCAGCTTTCTTCTATTTACTCTTTCACTCACACTCTTCATCCATTACTCCTCTCCTCCTTCTCATAGTTGAACAGACACGTATACCGTCATCATGTTCTCTGCGAACGTGACATGATTTGCACTCATCACTCGCTCTCTCTCACTCTCTCTCCTCTCTTTCTATCTTAAAATGCTGCTAAAATTCTCTCCTGCCATCGACGTCATCTTTGTATTATTGTCCTTTGTCGCGACTCTGGCTGACTTCATAGTAATTCCTTCTTCATGCGTATTTTTGTTCACTCCACTTTCAGCTTCCTCCCCTCCAAAAATACAAGTGTAAACAATGAAAAAGAACGAACATACGTTATTGAAAGAGTTATTCCAGAACTATAATTTTATCTGTAATTGAATGGTTTTCGGAAATCATTTATTAAATAACAATGATAAATGTTTCTAATTAAATGTTACATGAAGTCCTTTTATTGCACAAAATCCTGAAATGGGAATTTGAAGCAAATGGATTCTATACACTTTCAAGCCTCGCAAAATTTGCAATTCTTAGTTATTGAATGTATTTTGAATTAAAATTAAATTGACAGTAGTGAGAAATTTTAGAGTTAATTTCAATTATAACATTTTATTAAATCAGAATATTATTCGGCTTCATATTTGGTTTTGATCAACCTTGCCATTATATTCGCCTCTTGTATATTGAAATCTTATAAAGAACCACTCCTTGTTGCTAGTTTTCTTATAACTATTTATCACTCTAGGTATAACTGAGGTAAATTGACATTGTAACAGGAATTTGCACAGGAGACGTCATTCATTTGATGTTGAGGTGAGCCTAAATGCGACTCACCATGATCTCCTCAGGCTGCTCACTGCCTCAGTGCTTCGGTGCTCAGCCACCCTCAGTTCGGCTCTATTCTGGCGGCAGCGGGCTTTCATCGCCTGTCTCCAGTCTCCTTTGACAAGCAGGTCAATTAAAATCGGACGCAATGCTGTTGTGCTGAATAATTAATGCGCCGGCTGGGATCCGGCCGCCCGATAATGTACAAAGCTGTTTTAGCTGTGATGGTGCTGGAGCCCCTCTACTAAAGGCAGGCGAACCTATACCCACAAAGGCGAAAAATAATGCTGAACGTTGTTGTAGACCTGGTAGAATAAGCTAACCCTTCATCATCCTCCTCCTCCTGCAATTTTCCCTTTTACCACTGGGTTCTTTTCCCATCACTGTGATTTCCTTACGAACAATTCAATACTGTATTTCAGTTTTATCGTGAATGTTGAAGATTATATAAATAATAAATAATGATTTATTTTCCAATAAAACCTATAACTATAACTATTAGGCTAAATTCATATTTACAGTTAATATTGAATTGTACTTTGAGATTCAAATCAAAGTATTTTGTGCAACATTGTTTGTTTGAGAAAATAGACTCATACTCCACCATGGCAAGCCATGTCCATTTAACTTGGTAATGACAAATGTGATTATTAAGTGTTGCGTACAGCTTTCTCAACGTTAGTAAATGAGCGTATCTTATACTTACTATCAGCTGTTCTCTGACAGAGTTCAAAAGTACCTTGAGATTACAAAATATCTAATCGAGGTGATAATGATCCTGCCGAATTGTAAAGTTGTTTTTTTAATTCATAGATATACGACATACATAACTTTAAAAAAAACAGTTTCTACTTGAAAAGCTACAAGTTTTGCTTGAAACTGTTCTTCAAAAGTCAATCAATTAATCCTCATCAAGAAATCATAAGCATACAATAAGTTATAAAGAGAAGAGTTTCTAGAAACGTTGCAGTACCTTTATGCCTCAGAGTTGAGTTCTAGTAATTAACATTATTTAATTGAAGGTAGCTTGATGCATAAGTATTGAAATTAATCTGAATCAGTGTTTGGTGGAAGAGTCAAGACTCACGAGTCACCTGCTACATGCAGGTGGTGGAGCGACGACGTTCGCGAATTTTGGAAGGCGCGGCGTGGTGCGGCGGTGGCTCTCTTGTAGTTGTAGGGTCGTTGGCCCGTGCGGCCAACATGCCAGGGTCTACTAATGGACCAGAATAACGCCTCATCTCATGAATTATGCACCCTTGTCCACTGTCAGCCCTTGTGCCCTTTGAAATCTGGCAAAGAACTTAAATATATAATGTATAATGAGATGAATAATGTGTAATGTCACCTAGTATTTATCTTATAATGTATGTGACGATATGAGGAACCTAGGAGGAGTCGTGTGATGAAACTTGATAATTTTATATCGGGTTTATTAGAAATTGTTGCTCCTCATAACAAATGCTATGAAAAGCCACACCTCTTTTCAGTGGAAAACTTTCTTATCACTGTGTTCTCATCTGACTTGTAACTAAACTGTCTTAGCTGTACCTGTATTTATGAAAGCATGAAAAATTTCGTTAATTATATCTGATTATTCAATTTATTCTGTTTTGGAATTTCTCAAAAACTACTGTGATTTTAAATTGGTGTTCTGATTTTGTAGGAAACTGTTGATTCTCATCAGAGTGACAACTTTCTAATTTCAGCATAGTTTGTAATGAACGTTTCAAAACGAGTCAATGCAAACTTGTTGCACCCATTTAAGGATCATATTAAATTGACTAGAAGTCACCCGTGCTTCGCAACGGAGCTACACAAAACAAAGCTACATTATAATTTCTTTTAGGCCTTTAAAATATTGGATAGCTTAATGCTATGCTAAAACTGAACATATACGGTAGGCAAAAATGGTGAAAAATGGATAAAAATTCATTTTATCCAATAAAGTAATAAATTGGACCAATTCAGAAATCAACAGGAAAAATATTAGGAAGGAAATGGAGAGAAGTATTTATTGTGGCATAGGCTTCAAGTTATTCTTGATGGGTAAACACAACTGTATACAATTAGTATTTACGCTACTTTACTGTAAGCTACACATTCATCATTTGTCAAGTAAGTTACCTGTAAGCTCAATATTCCCGTTAGCAGTCAGCATTTTTTTAAGGAGGCCCGGTATCAATCTCATTACTTTTGCAAATGCCCCATACAAAAATCTTCTTAAATTGCGAAAATTATGAATCAACTTAGATCCCCGTGAATACATCCACCTTCATTCCGAATCTTTTATTAATGTACCACAATTTGCAGTAGCCTACATCTATTCCATCAGATAATTCCATGACAATTTTGTAATTTTTATTGCTGTCATAGAACGTTAAACTTGGCAAATTCAATAATAGTTTGATTAGCTCTATTTCCCAATGTGTAATTTCAACATTGTAATGTCATAGCGATTCGTAAAAGTATTAGAAAAATTGTTTTACTTGCATGAAGTTGAAAATTATCTGCAAAATAAGAACTAAGTTATTATAAGTCCAAAAATTGGATAAATTACATTGTTTCATATGGGAAAAATTGATATGGTTAATAAATAATTGAAAAAATTAAAGAATTAATTTTATTTCGATGAAAAAGCAAACAATAATTGATTTTGATAAAAATTTGTTGTAAAAAAAATTTGGCCAATCTGAGACTCGAACCCAGCGAGACTGGGGACCCATCGTTCCGGAGACACGCTCTAACCAACTACTCCATCACAGCCGTCGAAATGTAATCTGTTTGGTAGCGTACTAAAGTTTCTAACCTCTAACTCGAATCATTATGAAGTAGCGAGTATCTTAACCTTCCTGACTGAAGTGGTATTTGAGCTCAATTATGAAAAATCTAGAGGAAAATTGAAATTTGGGCTTCGAGGTGCATAACATTAATATTTTTGGAAACTGTATGCAAAATTTCAAGCTCTAGATTATTCCTGTTTTTCGGAACACAATCCACAAAATTAGCTTGCTTGCTAATAAACACACACACACACGCACACACGAACACACGCAATCGTATCTTCTTTTATTTATTTAGATGTAATGATCAACAAAATGATCACATGATTGTAGCACATGATCACAAGGTGACACATTAGTATCAAAATTGATAATTTTTGCAACTTGTCCCTTCAAGAATCAACCTCTGGTGATAAAACAAGAGTCACCAACCTAGTGGTCCAATATTGGAAGGCTTAAATGTTCGTGGACTTAGATAAACTTGAATTAAATCATGTAGTAGCGCTAAGAAGAGTTTACAGTGAAGCTCTACCTTGATACACTTGTGAATTGTTCAACCCTAATTCCCTCATTAGGCCAATTTAGGCATTAGCGTTTCCAAACAAAGTCGATTCCTTGATAAATAATGCAAAGTAGCTGTGTTTTATTTGAACCCCCAATAGAGTAGTAGTAACTTTGTGGTAGCGTAGCTGAGTGCTAGTCGGCTTGATGAGGGGTGGGTGCAACTCGCCAAGTGTGACAACCACTCCTCCCCACCCCACTTAACGCACGAGACACATTCCAACCTCTCGTCGTACCATTATTATCAACTAGCTTGTATTCAATTCATTGCGCTATAGTCAACAGCTAATCCTTGACTTGAACCTTCAACCCTTGCATACCGACGCCTAGCGGTTGATTCGCTGAAATCAACATGTGAAATGCATAAGGCATCTATCCAATTTATTGAGATATTAGGAGTAGTTTTCGATAGTTCTAGGTACGATATTCACTAGTAATCGGGTTTCTTTGGAAAAGCTATTGATCTAATGAGGGTTAGACAATTCACAGGTGTTTCATGTAGCCTGCTTTACAGGGCTCACATTCATTGAATTAAGAGATAGGCTACTGTTTTCATGTCTTCCTTCCACATACACATCTGAATAGAATTACAAATGTAGACCAAAAAATAATAATAATTTAATATTTGAAGAAAAAAGGTGTGCTCTACTTTCAATTGCATGGATCAAGACTCGGCTGCCGACTGCTTTGCCGAGTCGGCAAAAATCGCCTCGTGTGTCTGAGCCCTAATTCTACAACTCTACGATACTACTTCAAATTATTTGATTTATTTTGGATTACTACGTCTAAATAGGATGACGTTTTGCTCTGTACAGATGCACATCCAGCAACAAATGACACATTTCAATTTCATTAAGGCCGTGTGCCCACGGAGCAACTGCTATCTGACTTCAGTCAACAACCCAGCGTTGCCAGATACCATTGGCTGATAGGTTAGATTACACGATTACCCGAAAAACAGCCGAATGTTAGCTGGCAACACTGGATTGCTGACTGAAGTCAGATAGCAGTTGCTCCGTGGGCTCACGGCCCAACATCACCAGAAATTGAATACAAAATTCTCCATTCCAATAGAAGGGCTGGCTGAAAATGTTTGGCTGTATTGGAAATTAATATTTCTATGTAATTCCTCTTACATTACATTTCTATTTTATCGTTCTTTGGCTACCAATTTTCTCTTCTGCATTTGATGGCGAATAAACGTCCACCAGAATACCGGTGTGAATAGGTAGGTACTTATTTTTTTATGGATATAAATAACAGTGGTCTACAATTTAGAAAATTCGGGTCATTTCGTTCCATATGTTATCAAGGAAAATGCATGATTAGAAATGTGCGTTTCGTTGAAAGTCGGAGCAAAGCCTAATACCTTGTAATAAGAGTGAAAGAGTTTGTCCAACAGCAGAGCAGAGCAGAGCACGGAAGGTCAAGCTGAACGGAACAAGCCTTCGTTGGCGGCGGGCGACTCTACGCGACGGCGGTCAGATTAGGAAACGTCCGTAACGCCCTGCCAGACGGATAACACACACATACACATATTCGGGTCTGCTTGATCGGTGCTCGCGTGCGTGCGTGAGGGAAAGTAAACGCACCTCACAGCCTTGCCTCCTCGCGTGACCAAAGTCCATCAAGCCTCGCCGACATTAGCCCACTCCGTTACGGCCTAAAATATAAGCGTTCAGAAACAATTCCGGCTAATTTATGCGGAATATGCTCCTGCCAGAAAATAAACAAAATACTTTACTACGACAAGCCGTATAATCCCCCTGCCCCTCATCAATTGCCAGCCAACACAATAATTTCCCCTCATTACATCCATGTATGCAACACGATGAATTTCACACATCCTAAACAATATAACAACAATTTTCCTCAATATACGTTATAAAATTATGGTTATGTAGTGATTTGGTGAAATTGCTTGTTAAACTGGTTGCAAACCTAGTACAGTGAAACCTTTCAGGTACTGTTTCGAATTCGAACAAAAGCTTGTTACCTCGATGTAAATATTTTGGTGTCCTAGTTGGTTTTACCAGAGCCTCCCAATGGAATTAGATTATACAGTAGTATGAGTAGTATGACAGTAATTATCCATCGGTGTGTGTAAGTCGGTGGATAAGGCTTACCTTTTCTTGCCAAATAAAATGGAATAAAATTTATGAAACTATTCCATTGTCTGTAGACATTCGATGATCATGGCGTTATTCTTGAGAAATTGTTCTTGGAAATTGAAGCTCATCAATTACTAAAATCCTGTCTGTAATTTTTAGTATAGAATATAGATCATCCTACTGTTGCACTTTTCACTATTTTGACAGTTATCAAGTTCCTGATATTGAAGCTACATCTATGTCCAGAAAAAGCTCACGCAATTGCAAGCAACGTATGTAAAGTAATAAAAAAAACCGGTAGTAGTTGAAGAAAGACGTGAGGAAATACATGCAACAAAGTATATTTTGATGGAAACTGAGGTTAATTTATGAATGATGGAAGTCTGGGATGTGGTGCGGCGGTGACAAGCCAACCGAAACAGACGGTTTTGCCGGAAAATAGACTGGAATCTTCCGGCTGACATTCTGTTCGTGTACCTGAGTTTGTTGCTTGTTGCAGTAGTAGAAAGATGTCAGTCAAGACGAAGCGCAGTAGGTCCGTGGTACATTGGCAGTCGGACGGTTTTCGCGTCTGAATAGGAGGAAAAGAGTAATGTTATGGACTGATGGAGTTGTAGCGACAAAACAGTGGAAGCGTCTGACCATTTTCGGCGGAGGAGGAGCAGACCAGTTGAGAGATGTGGGTGGGTGAGGGTGATTGGGGGGAATGCATTTGCGAAGTGCGGAGGATGTTGGCGTGCTGGGTGAGGGGAAGGGGGATTGTTCATTGCTATCGTCTTGGCAGAAACAAGCCCGAGGCAGAGCGGCAATGGAGGTCAGTGACTCTGTCCTCTCTCCGGATCGACTTGGCCGCGACCTCCTTCTTCCTTCAACTGCTGACGCTGCTGCTGCTGCTGCTGATGATAGTGATGATAGACGTGCTGTGGCTCGAACATCAGACACCGGCCATAGTAAACAACACTTGCACAATCATTTTTTGTCCACTCTCTCGCTCACCCTTCACCAGTTCCCAGTGTACAGTTTTTACTAAAACCACCGCAGGTGTAGCATGCACGGCAGAAATCTATAGTACAAAAACCATGTATTGGTTTCAAGAGGTTTCTTGAAATCGAGATTTATAATGTTCAGGTTATTAGGAATTGTTAGAATTGTACAGAAACACTGGATCACATTATTCAATGTACTTGGAAAGCAGTGTTATTTTTAATTGGTACTAAAGTTGAATTCAATTAGTGGTCTTCTACACTACGATGTGGGGAACTCAAATAATTGAATTAAGGTCCAGTAAATAATCTGAAAAATATAATCTTTCTCCTGTATTATAGTCAACTTCAACCTCAGAAATTGATTAATCAGTGAAATATCATAGCCTCATATTCCTTTGGCTAACTACCGCGTTACTCATAAACTCAGACGTAGACCTATTTCAATAATGTTTCCTATTTCAAACCAATACCTATTGTAAAATGTGCAGAAATTCCTTTTTCTCATTTATTTTAATTGACGTATTTTTGTTTCAGGTGGGTTATCTTTGTCACTCCAAACTCCAGTACAATATTGTAAGTGGGCCAAAAATTACATAAATTCATATTATTCACATAAACATAATTATAATTATTTGAAATGAAAATATTATCCAGTTATCCCATTTTTCAAGATGAGTGCTAGCTGTTTCAATGGTAACACAATATTGAAAATCAAAATAAGCCTTGCAGTTTAGAGGAAGAATGTTAGTTGAAGCTTGTTTTTTGAACGAATAGAAGTAAGAAATAAACAGAGAAAAGGATGGAAGTATAGAAAGAAAGAGGAGAGAGCAGAGCGGAGCGGAGCATTGCCCTCCTTACGAACGTGCAATTGCCCATGGCAAATCCTCAGTACAGCCGTTATTGCAGACACCTCTTCGTGTCCAACAAACCTCCTCTATTCCACTAAGTTTTTTCGATTTTTCACGTGATATTCCAATACCGGTTGGTTGAATGCACTTCTTCAACTTTTTGCCTGAACTGCGTGAGAATAAGTTGGGATGTTATAGGAATACCTGAATAATAACATGAATACTTACTTAGTAAGGAAATATTGAACTTATAGAATTTATCAATATATTCATCCTTGTTTTTTTAGCTAGTCATCTTTTTGTAGCCAATCTACAGCAAGAAATTAACTCAATTTATATCCAATAAAAAAAAACTTATTAAAAAATAAAAAGGCAAAATAAAACCTTTCATGTGCTCAATCGCTGAATTTAGACGATTTTCCTATGGTTCTTTTCTCACAAATTTTCGCAGCTTCCTACTAAACACCAAAGCATGCATTTGAATGTTTCATACGTTTTGAACTTGAAAAACGAAAAATCCCTATTTTTAAATTATTGACAACTTTTTTCATTCTTGATCCCATCCTCTATACTGAATAGTTGTACTGAATTTATTTGCAATCGAAATTGCAAGGGAATTTAACACATTTTGAATTGAAAGGCTCTATTTAGATGAGATTGGTTTGATTAGGTGTAGAAATCTGATGAAAATCAAGCATTATAACACGAAGTTCAAAAGCAATCAATATTTGAAAAAATCATAGATTGTATATTCCACAAATTCTGCATCAACTTGAATAATTCTAGTCCTCGGGGTCACTTATGACGATTAATCCAACTTGATTTTATCATCAAATCACATCAAAGGAAGTGCATCAAGGCAATATCATATAAAACCTTGATGCACTCAAAAAGACTTGATTTTTTTAGATTGGACAACATTTATTAGAAATTTCACGTTAGTTGGATGTTCAAAGAATGCAAAACGACGTAGAATACGCTAGCTATAAGGATGGGCTATAAGTAATGTGGAATACACTCCCTATTTAGCATATGTGCAATCACTCAGTGGTTCAATCTGAACTGACCTTCTTCAACTCAGTTTTTTCTCCGACTTGGCACATATCACCGTTCTTTCTGTTTATCACATTTTGCATATGAAGTGACACGCAAGAAGTTATGCTAAATTACTGAAGGCGGAAGGCGTCATCACTATCTTCATCGCAAAGCTTCATGCTGGATGCTACATCAAGTTCTCAGAATCAAGAGTCGTATGATTTTATTTGAAAGTGTCTATTAGGTTGGAAAACTTTTGAAAGTACCGATAAGATAGAGAAAATCAATAGAATAAATACATCAGAGTAGCATAGAGAATATGAATCCATTTCATTTATCTTTTACTTGAATAATTTCACGAGAATGTTTAGTTTAAATGAAGCACTGCTAGAAAATCAATAGAGAGATGCATAAGTGCATGCATTGAGAAAATATTTTATTGAATAAAGTAGGCTTATCGAATTTTCTTCAAAAAACCATGGCTTGTGTATCGACAATAATCAGCAAATATACTCTAAAATTCAATACGCTTTCCACGAAAAGCGTATCTTGTTTTAACAATGTAGTCTTATTTTAGATTATTATTTGGATATTGAAATCACTGATATGTTATATCAATTTCAATATTTAGTTTGGAAACGGAACAAGTACCTTACCAACGAAACAAAGTATCTTATTTTAATAAAGTAATAGAATTCTCTAAATTTCTAGATGGTGTTGTTGGAAAATATCTATTCTGAAATTTCATATCAACTGAAACTGTGGCTTGAGAATATAGTGTGATGATAAAAGGAAGTGTCACGGCAGACGGCTTGGGACTTGAGTTTTGGTCGCCACCCCCGGCAAACCTATTTTTGCGCTGCCCCCGGACGGCACGGCAGAGCCTCCTCAAATAGACTACCACTCCCTTCCCCCTTCTACTCAACCCAACCCCTCCCTCAGTATGCATCGTGCCATCACTCTACGCTCAGGTGCAAATCTAAAAGTGTCGTTCTCTCTGCTTCGTCGTTCAATTCCAAGGTCTACGAGACAGACGGCATTCTATGTAGTGGCGAGACGAGTGGATGCCATCTAGAACTGATCAAGCATGAAACCGAGCACTATCCAACCTGGCGCAGAAAATAATGACTGTTTCCACATTGAAATAAAACAAAGCGGTGACAACTAGTAACGATGCTTTTCTAGAAGTATTGCGATCACGTTTGAGCACAACCAGTGCTCTTCCTTCTAACTTACTGCTTGAGAGATTGCAAACATGCATTACATTTCAGCAGATGTCTAGAATAAAGAATGAAGTTTACCACAATAATTATTCCTAATTCAAATTTATTAATTCCTTGTACAATTTGTTTGCTTTATTCAAATGAATATTTATCACTTGGAAAAAATAAAAATAACTATTTGTATTTCAAACTTTTGCTAAATGTATGAGAAGACGGATTAATTCCAGAATATTTGGCTTTACTAACTTCCAGCAAAATAGCAATCAGTGTGTTCTATTCCTTAGCAGTGGGAAGTTATTGAATGGCCTTGGCTTGCAACATTCGTGAATCAGGATATCTGGCTTTAAGCATTCGTGCCTCGACCTGAAGTTAATTTCCTGTAGGAAGCAATATTTTCTCTTGTTCTTTGCGACTGAGATCTACTCCATTGTGGAACGTAAATCAATTTCTTCACGTTTTCCCCTATTCTTCCCCCTTCCGGTGGCTTCTGTGTTCGAGTTCCACCTATTTGCAATGAGCTATGAGGCTACACTGAAACGGAATCCATTTCTTATTCTTGAATGAACCAACGAAAACTACATTCCAGTGAATTTTCTCCTGTATCCATGTCAACTGAAAATAACGAGCGACATGAGAATTTGCTTGTCGAAGTAAACTTTTTTCCTGATAATACTCATTACAGCCGATAATGATTGGAAATAATGAAAGTGAATGTGTTTTTAAAGTTGACCAAGAACTTCTTTAGTTTGTTAAGGTTTGAAATGGACAACAGCGGGTTACAATAATAAATTTTGAAATTTTAAGAAACAAAGATATGATAGGACTCATAATAAGGATGGATTTGGGGCAAATAAAAACTCATTTCCATGAGAGTACTGTATTTATTTCCTTCATAATGTGCAGTTCACTCTTGAAATTTCATGTGCTCGGTAGATTAATCAAGAAAGAGTTTCCTAGATCTAGATGATTCCTGCAACAAATAGAACAATTAAAAATATATGGATGAACAACTGAAGAGATTTGGATGAAAATTTATATTGAAAAAGCAAAAATCTGAATATACTTTCCAAGACCCTTGCTTTCTCAAAATTCCAAGCCAAAAATCTTGATAACGGAAATTGAAAGTGGATCGAAAAAGTAATAATTTATCCGGGTATAAATAAATTTGTACCAAGTTGCTAAAAATCATATATTCTATATAGTGGCGAAGCGTGGTATACTTATTTGGTCATATTTATATATTACCAAATATATAAATATGATCAAATAAGTATACCACGCTTCGCCACGGATTCTATAAATAATCTTCAACAACTAAAACTTTCGAAATTCCTCACTTTTTTTGTAAATCATCTCTATCCATTATGTTAAATACCCGTTTTTTCTCTTATGAATCTACTTGCTGCTACATAGAAAAAGCTAGCTTATCTAACCTAGGTGTTATGCAACTGATATAATTGATAAGTTGTATTATGAGACTTCATTTACGAGCCACTGATAAGAGAATGACAGGCTATTAAGCTGCGTCTGTGTGTGTGCATGTGATGCTCACTCGCTTATAACGCAGTGCTATGCTAATTGAATGGCTTATCATGACCTTCCGCAATATCAAGTGGGACAGCTGTGCAAGTACCACTGCTAATAATAATAAAGATAGGCGGCCATGAACGTGACCTTCCTCAATATCAACTTCAACAACAAGGTAAAAATTGTAATACAAGCTTAACGAGTGTTGAATCCTAGCCAACCGCTCTGCTTCTCATCAATTCGCTATTTACATTTTTGCAATTATTAGTGGAAACTTGAATTTCATTAAACGATACTGGTGATTTCTGAGAAGTCGTGAGGAATTTATATTCAAATATTTAAACATAACTTGGATAAAAACTTATTTGAACTGCCCTTTTATCATTAAATTTGAGTTGTTTTACTGTATAAGGAAAGTTTAAGAAATTTGAATTGATTCAATATTGACACTGTCATGCAGTTGCAATTTCTAATTGATCTGATAATTTTGTTGCTTCAACTATGATTTGGCTTCACTTTAAAAAAATTATTTACCTGCAGATACTGTTAATATAGCTTTGACATTAAAGGGTCTGTCTTATACATTTATTCATTTATTGGCAAGATACATTACAATGTGGGAAGAATCAAACCCGTTTTTTCTAAACTATACTCCACAGTATTCTATTCAGATGCCTTCAAAACTTCAAATACTTCTGAAGTGAGTAAGATTCCAATGTCTTATCTCCCTTGTCACCTCTTGATATAATTACTGTCGAAATTCATTCTCTCATGCACTCTATGTTATCTAACAAGTAGATCCATAAAGAGAAATTATTGAATATTTGAGCCATATTTTGCGAAATGAAATATTGAAGATATAATATATTATAGACATAATGGCCTTTATAAATATATTGTATAATATATAACATATAAATATATTTCCTCATTATAATGTTAGCTAACTAATGTTAGTTAAGCTAACTGATAGAAACATTATAAAAGTATATTTGAAAGGCAGCCATATGTATTGACAGAGTCTAGTGTGTGAACGAAAAAATGTAATTTTGTTTTTCAATTTGCAATGATTTTATTAAATTGTAATCATTGACATCAAGTCACAATAATTAAAGGAAAAATGGAATCAATGGGTAGTGAAATTGAAACTATATTTAATTTCAAAAGTTGAAGTTGTACTTGGAGTCCATTGTGAAATCGTGGAATCCGATGTAAACCGTACGGATTTTTGCATCACAATTATCTTCCTTCAATAATCTTATCGCTCATTCAGATTGACCACAAAGGGACGTGGCCTAGAAATCTTCTCTTCTCATCTCGAATCTTTGAAACTGGTTTGAGACTAGTCAGGGGATCAAGACACCGAGATCTTCCACCTCGTAATCAGATTCTCTTTTTGAGAATCTTCTTGAACGTGTCCCCCATTCGTTGCTCAGTTTCCACCCATAAATTCATTCCTCCTCGCCCCTCCTCCACTCACGCACCAACTGCATGATGATGTTAGTTTTGTCGGCGGCGGCAGTGTTTGTTCTATACGACGACGGCCGTTTCGTTCTTCGTATTATGTTGGCGTATTTCTATTGTTGTAGTTGTTGTCATTCTCATGCAGACGCGAAGCAAAGGCTGAAGTAGAGTCTTCAAATGCATGCAAATGCGCAGGCGCATTGTAAGCTCTCTCTCTCTCTGCTTGCCGAATACGACACGTTTCCGCTGCAGCTTTGTGCTTGCTATTTTGCACTCACTACTCAGTGGATTCAATTGTCTACTAGGCGACAGGTAAATAAGACGTTGCCTAATTACAACAACCTTCTCTCTTGACTATATCCAAGCTCTCTTGACTATAAACGATAACTCCTTCACTTCAACAGAAACCAGGATGGTAGGAAATGGGATATTTCAAGTAAAAAAATACAATTGTATTAATAGAGTTACAATAAGTGAAAATGTGATACTATCAATACAATGTACAGTAGTAGGGACAATAGCTTTTTTAAAAATAGAATAACAAATCAGTAGATTGTTTGTTCTACATGAAGCAGAAATGACCTTTGGAAATACATTGGACTCAATTATAAGATTATCGAAGTTTTTGAGATATGAAGCAGGAGTGACCTTTAGAAATGAGATTTTAATTTAATGTGTTAAATTACTGTACTTCCAAATTTTAATGTTTGAGATAGGAATCACCTTGGAAAATGTGATTGTTTTAATTTTTTCAATCATTAATTCTGAAATACAGTGTGTATAATATTATCGAATGACATATTTCAACGATATTCAAACGTAGTTATTAATAAATGTTTGGAAGAATTGAGGTTTAAAGAATGGAAGAAAGCCAATTATTCGAGCCGCCACTGACTAGAGTAATCTGTATTGTTTTCCGCATTAAATTCTGATCATTCACAAAATATACGTATTGAATCCTTCAGCTTTTCATGAACCTGATCATATTTTATCAACTTCAATCTTCCATTGGCTTCACATAGACGTTTACTCTCTCTAAAATTTTGTCCTCTCCAATTTCTAATGAGTGTCAAATATACTGTTTTTCTTGTTCCATATCGGGATTGATGTGCGATTTTCAGATTTTTCTCGTACACGATCTAGGATAATGAGGAGCTCCCACAAGAAGAGCAAGATGAATCAATCCCTGTTTCCTTCAATCATAACCTTTTTCCAAGGTTTTTCCTCTTACTTTGTCCTTCGTTATTTCAATTTTATCGCGATTTCTGGCTCTTTTCCTTATACTGTAAACATCATCAATGCCTGCATGGATTGTTGCCAAAGAGAACGTACGAGTAGAGTATTACCGACTAGCATTTCCTTTTTTTATACAATCTATCATTCTCGAATTTTAGACAATACAGAATACAATCTTTTCCTTCAACAAATCTCAATCAAATCCTTCCACTCATGAATACAACAATAAGCATGAATTCAATACTTATCAAGTATTAATCGTTCTTCATAGAACCCCTCCATTTGTTGGAACTGCCCATTACTTTGAATTACAGTACTTTCTTTTCACTTTACACTGTACATTCTACAGTTTCGATCTACCGCAGGTGAACCATTATTATGATATAAACTTGTATGAATAATGAATTTTATTTCCATCCATAAAAATACAATATATTTTTAATGCAAACCTGGAAATTAACTGGCCACTATATCCAGTAGATGTGGCCAGTGTGCAACTATATTTAATAATCATAATACTGTACAAAATTAAATGTGAGTCTAGTGAGCATAAGTGATATTATTACAAAGCACTGCCTGCAGCGCAACAAAATAAATATAATACTAAAATAAAATGAATAAACTGTTGAATAGATAGATCAGTAACTATTTGGTTAGTCTATGAGTTCTACCTAAAAGAGGTTCTTTCCCATTAAAAATCTCAATCGTCACTTGAACTTTTTTAATCAAAATGATATTTGAATGTACATTTAACATCACATTGAATTTCCTGATTATTTCTCCATCCCAACTAGGTTCTTTTACTCAAAATCCTTCCCAAATCCTATTTTAGATGAGTAGTTGGACTAGTGAATTGCCTACAACTTTTAAAAACTAGTATCAATAACTTGAAACGATAGCGAGCGGGGGTGTCCTAGCCGGTTGGGTCAAGTGGCGCCTTGGGATTGGGATCAGCCTCCTCTGGCAGACTGGACTGGATGCAGTTGGCATTGCCAGTTGGTGGTCGAGGCTGCTGCTGCTGCTGCTGCCAGTTGGTACTGCTGTAGCTGCTGCTGCTGCTGCTGGCGAGTTGGCGTTGGTGAGTCGATGACACCACGTGCACGCGCTACGCACAAAACGAAACGAGATGAGGCCGCGAAACGACCTCGTTCTGCCTCTCGGCGACTGGCTACACTCGAGACGACCTATCTATCTCTTTCTATATCTATGTTCAAACCTCTACAACATACCGCCATACTAATCCAATCCACCTCTCCATACCTATAGATAGTGGAGACTCCACTTCTCTTCGTTAGTATACCTTTATACAAACCTCTGAATACCTCCACCATACATTATACTATACCTATAGGTAGCGGAGACTCCACTCTGCAAATCGGGCGGCGGACTGGAGATTGTGATTCGGGCATCCAGTTATCTTCTTCGACGCCAGACGCAGACGGCTGACCCGTTCTGCATGCTATATTCTATGCATTCTATATGTATAGCATCCATGAAAAGTGGTATTATTCGATGGCCTATTCCAGCTCTCTCTGAAACGACCTTTGTCTGGCTGCGACTGTACACTGCTTTCAAACTTCGATGCTATAAATAAAGAGGCCTACCAGTACGGTAGATGCTGTCAAAAGTAGAAACTTATCAGTAATGTGCTTAGAGCGATGAAAACAAGAACAATTCACTGCCTAGAGTTACAACAACATAGTTGATTTGTGACTTGATTGTTTTCGATTCTCTCAAAAAAATGAAGAAAAACAGTTCAATTGTTTCAAAAATTGTGTGGATTAACAAGTGAATGAGCAAGTACATAAGTAAACAAGAAAGTACGATTAATGAAAATGATAAATGTTTCATTTCAATTTAATTACTGTAATACTCACAAAATTTAATAATACTGTACAGTTTTCTACTAGATTTTCAGGATCTCTGGAAATAACCGAGAAAATCAGTTCAATTTAGAAATTTTGTACAATTCATGAACAACATGATAGATGTTCCAGCTAGTTAATAGTTTTACAATATACAATTTTATGGAACGATAAAGTTGACTATGATACTGGATTATACTGCTATGATTTAAAACAAATTTTACATTTCTGAATAATTTTTTCTTTTGTTCTAGGTGAGCCTAATTATGGTTCTTCTCAGATAATGATTCCTTGTTATGGTAAGAGAACAATAATTGCACATAACAACTTAATTCCTTCTTTCAAATTGGTATTTTAATCCAATTTATCAAGCCAATTTTGTAACAATTCCCTGAGATGAGCCTAAGGGATAGTTCGAGCATTAGTTTTTTAAATTATTTGCGCCGGATAGCTCAGAATAAAAATATTTCGTGTCCCTTTCAGCGTAAGTGTAGGTTTTATAACCAGGATTCGGTTAATCAAGTCGTGGAGCTTTAAAATCTCACAATATCGAATATTCCATTCTCTGCCATATTTTTACTACACCTGACAACAGGAAAGACTGATGAAGTTAATAAAAGATAATATCATATGAACTAGAAAACTGAAATCTGGAATGTGGATGAATCGGTGGAAAATGGAAAATCAGGAAAAGTTGAATTAATTTTGAAATTTATTACAAGACAGAAAATGCCAAGAGAAATGTATTCTTTCGCAGAGGAAATAAGATTAATGCAATAGAAATAATTGATTGAAATTATTCAGATTAAAGTACTTGAAATAATTTTGTTGAGAATTGATTTTTTGATTCCTTATTGAATTTAGATTGATGAACTGCACTTTTCATGATCAATTTGATAGTATATGTCAGCGTGTCTTTACAATCGACACCCCTAAACTGGCGGCGTGTACCCGCAGTTTTCTTTAAAAATTTTCTTTCACCACCAGATTGATTTTCACTTTTTTTCATACGCGCACAAGAGCTCATAAATTATACTTTATTTTATTTGTAACTCACGGTATCCGGATAATAGTAATGTGATGCGGATGGAGCTGTATACAGTCTAGTCGAATGTCTCGTGGTGATTTCCAGATGTCCACGGTTAAAATTCAAGGTATACGATTGAATATCTCGATAATAGTCTATGGCCTATGCTCGTAGTTTGCATTTATTTTTTCGCAGTGGACCCATATACCAGAGTTCTCCTCCTCTAAATTACCAAGATTTGACAAAATTCTTGAAAACAATATTTTAGTCAAAAGAGAGTCTACAGAAAATGTTTGTGCTTGCTGTAAAGAAGCTGACAGATCTGTATCAGTAGGCCAAGTCCAAAATAAAAATAATAAGCTATAAATCTACAGCTATAAATTGGTTACACATATATTCTCAAAAGTATCTAAATCAATTTTCTGTGGCCGCCAACAAGCAATTTCGATACCCCTGCAACAGGCCCCGGGCTCTCTCGATGCTGTTATTAATTGCACTGTTGAATCGAAGAGCAATCGTTTATTTTCGTCGTTATATCGCGGTCCATCGCTGAACGAAACTAAAACCTTAAAAGCATCAGTTTATATAGTAATTCGCCTTGACGTTTCGGCACAAGAGCTCTCTCTATAAATAGACTGGCGTGTATATTTCCGAATGTTTTCTTTCGAACAGAAATAGATTCTTTTGATTGATTGTGAGTTGGTTGGTGGGTGCGTGTGGGTGGGTGGGGGTCGAGGCAGATGCAGAGGTGATTTTAATGAGGAACTCGTAGACGTGTCCTTGGCAGGATGTCATTCAGACCGCCCGATCAAAGCGGTCATCGCTCTTTCACCGGCCTAGAGAGCGACCGAGAGCGTGTGACAAGGACGGAGCGGGGTGGGTGGGGAAGGGGGGCTGCCGAATTGGGGTCAATCGATGTACGGAGGTGGGATTACATTCGCTGGTCTGCATGCTGTTGTTGAGCAGCCAACCATAAATTAAGAAAAGGAAGTATGCGAGTTTCGACTCGGTCTGTCTCACTCAGACTTGTCTGTCCTTCAGCTCTCGTCTTGTCTAGACAATAACTAGCTTGCCTCTCGCTTTACCTGGTGTGACCTAACTGACTGTCGAAAATATTATGTGAACAGACTGTTTTAAGGTGCGGTTGTAATTTATTCCAATTGTTAAACACCTGAATATTTTCAATGCAATATTATCGTTGAACGTGCCGTTATGTGAAATACGATGAATAATGTTTCTCACATTCTCCCAATAGTACGAATTGACAGAAACAACACTGTCTATGCATATTGTTTGCTATCTGTTTTGGTTTTTTGTTGTTTTAAGATTTCAGCTAGACAACCATCAACGGGGCACCAGTAGGCAATTGGTAAAAGTAGTATTTCTTTTCAGGCATCAGAAATATCAGGACTGATATTGAAAAAATATCAAACTCAGGGCTGATATTTCTTGACGTTTGACATGCTGCAAAAAAGGAATAGTTATGAGTTACAGCATTCAATTATCAATTGAGAAGAAATAATATGTCGAAAGAATAAGAAATATGCAGATGAATATCAGAATACAGTATTAGTTTTTCATTTTATTTTTATTCGTAATGAATAATAACAATGTATATATGCAATGTACCTTGCAATGTATCTACAAAATTATGAGGTTTCTGGTAGTGTATGTGTTATCCCTAATTAAAACAAGTATTGAGTAGTTCAAAACTAACAATTCACTATAATTATTTCTCATTGTTGTGAGTTAAAAAAGGCATTATTGCAATCAGAATTTTGTCAAGATAATTAATTGTTTTTGTGAATTAGAATGTTATTGAATATTGTTGTTTTGGAATGATGTATTTTGTCAAACTCTGACAAATAATTCTCATTCGTATGCTAACATCACTTATCTGCAGAGTCACGTTCAATGAACACATAAAACTGAATTGAGGTTTTTACATCTGAAAATTCCAAACTGTGCAAGTGAAGCTCTTCCTTCCTATTATACCTCTTCCTCTAATACGGTCGACTATCACTTGTAAAGAGATAAGAATTGATCTCAATGCAGTAAAAGGTTATAAGTTATCACTTATCTGTACTGAATGTCTTTGGAGCAATTAATAATTACTGTAATATATTGTGCACTGATAAAATAGAAGAAAAAACCGACTGATATGTGGAGAGTGTAGTGATGAATAAAACTACAGTTTAAGTATGACTTCCATTAATGTTATGGATTTTTAATTTTATATTGTGAATTACTACTTCGAATGTTATTCGATAGTTATGCTGTACAACTTAATCACTGTAATGCATTTATAGTTCTCAATCTAAAACTTAAATGCTGCATTGAAAAGAGTGGATAGCATTCTTTTCCAGTAAAACGTTTTTTCAAATAATTGTTACTATTGAACTTCAAATTATTTATATGATACTCCAATATAAATAATAATGATGATAATATTAATAATGCCTATAAATATTATAGTTTTCAAATAAGTTTGTCCAGTACCCAACACGTTGTTTATATCTTGAAAGAATCCATAATTATTCAAGCATCATATTTATTTATTGTTACATTTCATAGAATAAAAATTAGAATTACATTACAACTAGAATACATTACATTTCATTTACTTTGGAATATTTATGATGAAAGGGGGAAGAGATTCTCTTCAAATGGACCAGAAAAGTGAAATAAATGTTGAAAACGCTGTCAGTAGCCAGGAGTTTCCCCACTCCTATATGACGGACGTCCAGTCTCTTCTTCAATCATCAGAATGAGCTGACGGCTGTCGGGCCTTCTATTCCATTTTCACCGCCCCTGATGCAGCATCACGCACCAAAGTAAATTGAAAAAGTTACCGTCCTCTAAACCTTCCTCCCCCTGCATTAAATTCATCCCTCTTTGCATATTTTTAATCATATTCCAAACTTCATCCGCACTTCGCCTCCTGAGCTTCCTTCTTCTTCTCCTTCCATTCATTACTTTACTTTGAAACCTCAGAATGTCCTCATAATCAACATCTCTTTTCACTGCTGTAACACTCTCTTCTACTATCATTGTTCTCATCATTCTTCAGGGTGTGGCTTTCATGAGATGATTGCTATCTTCTATGTAAAAGTGAATCAGTAATGAATCCTTATAAGGGTTGGTTATACTCAACACGGTGATATAATTAACACGCTATAATTTTTTTTTGCTGTATATGACCCCTGAATGTGGTTGAGACAGACGTCATTTTGTTGGAAACATGGAAATGTACTGTTTGACCAGAGAAAGAAAGTCCCTGGCGAACTGGAGAAATAGCCAGTCTAGCATGCTAGATATCACTCCGCCAGGGACGTAATTTTTCTGGTCGAATAGTACTGTAGCCGACTGAGAATCATATACAGTACAGAGACAAAATTGTACATAATCTTATGATCTCCTATCCAATTCTTCAATCATATCAATCCATTATTGCAAACTTCAATTGTTCCTAGCATCAATTACTATACTCCAGTATTAATTTAATTTCAATTCATACTGCACTAGTTGACCATCATTTCCGATCGTGTCCTTGAATGACAATTTCTCTTCCCTGCTCGTGTACCAAATTATCCAACTTGCGAAAAAAGAGTAACGAATTGATTCGAATTTAATTGCTGTACTTGGAAGAGGATTGGGTCACAATAATCGTGCGTCGTGTCTAATGAACCTTATCTTTTCGGCGGAGAGCGTATGATCGTCATCGACATTTATATTTTTGGGTCTGCATTCTGAAACGTAGACTATGTTTCTGATTGGAATAATTTCCGTAGAGTTCTGTTGTGTGTGCCTTGTAATTATGGCTGAAAATTGCGAGCGCACTGCCATCGCGGCGCGGCGGTGGTGGCGGAGGCAGTATCCACCTTCCACTCCGCTCTCTGGGCAGGGCAGTAATAATTTAAGCCTGTCCAGCCAAGGCTAACTGGTTTGCCAGTCCCAGTCCCTGTCCTGCTCCTGTCTCTGGTTCGGTTTTCGTCCCAGTCGAGTGGTCGGACTGTAGTCTGGTGTAGTTGTACGCGGTCAGCGGTCAGATCAGCCACATCACAAACCAGAAACCGCATCACGCCACAACCTTCTTTCTGCACCAAACTAGTTACTCTTTCACTCCCTCCCTCTGATCTCTTTCAAGTCGTTCTGCTTATCGACTAGAACTGTCTGATGAGTCAGTCTGTATTCCAATGCAGTCGATTTTAGAATCAAGAAAAGCCCAAAAATAAATCTTGTGAGAAATCACACAGTAGGCTATTCTATAATATTATTATATTCGTTGGAAAAAGACACTTTTACCATAGAGAAGCAATACTCTCTGCATTCAATAAAGTATAGTATAGGTCTGTTCTCTTACTAAGTCTGTTCTCTGTGCTTTTACTCAACCGATATATTTTTAGCTACTGTAATCTATGTGAAATTCACGACAGAGCTGAATGAATGTATTTCTAATACCATAGAGAAGCGATTCTCTATGAATTAGGGTATCTAATGCCCTAATGACTTTCTGTGCTAACACTTTCTAAGAAACAGCTTGAAGAATTAATATTTTTTCTGATCACTCTACGAACAACTTACGAACAAGGAATTTAGTAATACGAATTTGGTCTTCTTTGTTTTGTGTGTTAAAATACTGTACAATTCCCTGATTCATTTTTGACTCCTGTATCAATCGCATTGTACAGGAATCAATCAATTGAACTGTATGTGTTCGCAAGACTCTAAGGATGTAACTAATCTTCTAATATTCAATTAAGGTCTTGGGTGTGATCAGCATGAAATTCTGATTCTTGGAGACAAATAAAATCGGACAGTGGAAGCACCGAGTTGGTGCATGTCGATGTCCAGAAGTGCAGCTTCTCCCTCTCAGATGGGAAATGCCGATAACAGGATCCGATCACAAAGAGATAGCGTTTTATTTGTTTACTCTTGCCGAGCCCCTTTCGCTTTGGCATGTTTACGTATCTCTTCACACTCGGCCGGTTCCCCTCGAACGGTCACCCGGTGCTCTCCCCACCCTCCGCCCTCCCCTATCAGACAAAGGGCTCGAGTACTCGTGTTTATTTTTGTAGCGAGTAGTCCGCGCCGAAGCGAAGAGGCGCGATACTTGAACTTTCCCCTTCTCAATGATGCGATTCGCGCGGGGCGCTTCCTATTCAAAAGAAAAAACGGAAAGACTTTCGCCATTAGAACACTGAAGTACCCCATCATGCATTTCCGCATGGGGATACTGATGAGAAGGAAATGCAATCCACCCTGTTTTGCCCCCGATGTCGTTCCTCCACAACAAACTCGCATTTCTATCGTGCACTTTGGTTTGGCTTCATTTGTATCGTTGCTGTTACTCATGTTGTACCTGCTCGTGCATAATTACGACGGGAATTGCAGTGTGACACAACAGGCTGCACCCAGCGGGCGGTGGATTATCTCCTTAATCGGCTCTCTCTTCCCCCTGGAAAAGAAAAGAGCCCGACCGCCTGTCACTCCAACGGTATTCTACAGGATGCAAAACTTGTTTTTTATCTTATTAACATTGTCCGTTTTTTTGCGGCCTGTTAAATTGCGATTGTCGTGCATCAATTGTATGCAATTGTGCTCACGCATACGGAACGAGACTTAGCGAGAGTGATGCGCTTTTTAAACGGGAATTCCTGCCAAGTTTCACAGATAAACATCTCCTCTGCACTGCAATGCACCCTCCCCCCTTCCCTGTCGAACCGCATTTCCTTTTATGCCTTCTTTGCAATATGATTTTGATTATTGCAGAATTTTATTACGAACCAGATTTTTATCCAGTGTGCGATCTTCGAGCATTTCTTTTCCCCTCCTCATTACATGCATACATGCCAAGGAAACTATTGTTGTTCCAACAGAACAGAACAGCTGCTCTTCTCACGGCGTTCCCCATTTCAAACAAGACGATTCAATGCAGTGCTGAATTTGAATAATCACTATTCCAACGTTTGTGGCTCCTATTCATTCCATTCTGAATTATCAAATTGCTTTAAAATTAATTTCAAAAAATCTCTGACAGCTATATCGAATGTTTATGTTCATGAAATGTACATATTCGAATGTTTAATGTTCATGAAAGATTCAATTATTAATCCGTATAATATGAGAAAATCTAGATATTGAGAATATCACGTGCAATATGAATGAATAATGAAATATCTTTCTAGTCGTGCTAATCCTAATAATCAAGAATCGTGATTTAGTTTCTTCTATGCGCACGTTGGGAGATGAATTTATAAAATTTTGAGATTTCATAAACTAATATAATCTTCTCTAATTATTTACAAATAAAATGATGATCGCTTTTAGTATCTGCGAATTAGTATAGCACAATAATATGATCCAAATCCAATTAAAATGGGGAATTTAGCATGAGAGCATAAAGCAGTAATGAGAGAGACCAACAATCACTCATACCCAATATAAGGTCGCGGAGTGCAGCCAGTCAACCATGAATTACAGTGCTTCTTATCTTCAGCACACTCGAAAGTTTTGAGTTAATATTCATGTTTTGATGGTGAAGCATAACTTTTTCTGAAGAAGCTTTATTGTGATTTTGCTGACCCTCACAAATGATACAGTATCTATAATTTGAATGAGAGAAACCATTTCCTAGTTGGAATATTTTACTGGTTATGGGCTGTGTGGAACTGCCCTTTTGAAAAAGTATTCCATAAAAAAACGCATGATCATACATCGTATGTAACAGTTATATTCGGCAAAAGCACCGCCGTACAGCATCATATATGCTCAATATTAGTGGGTGGATCACCTTGCCATCCATTTCTTTCCTTGTTTTAGAAAAGCCGTCAGTTAATAATCGTCGTGGCTCGCTTTTTAGACCGTGATATATAAAACACGAAAGTGTATCCTTTCTATGTCATTAACCCTGTTTTATGGCAACCCTTCCACCACCCCAACTCCAAAAGACCGAGCTGGTATCTGCTCGTAAAATGTCAAACCTATAGTCCCCAGTGTTCAGCTCGTGAACGAATTTCCATAAAGTTTTGTAATTTAGAAGCCGGCCGCTTTTTATGGCATTCAATTTTTGAAATCCTCCACTAGCAGAGCCCACTCTCCGAACTCCAAGAACCGGTCTCTCGACCACTCATGACAGCCTTTGTAATTGAGTTTACAGGTTTTAATTACTCCATAACAATATTCGAGAAATTCAGTACAAGCAATTTGCCCTGAGGTCAGGTTTCTAGTGCCCAACTTGCACTCCGTTCTCTCAAATTGCTTCATCTTGAATAGAGTACGTGAGTCTGAGTTTCAACTCGGAAGGTCAATGCTGTTAACGATGGCGTCACTCGAAAGCACTCACCAACAACAGCCCAGCTTTATGGCTCCTTCATACATGATAAATGTGCGAATAAAATGCTTTTAGAACTATTCCTATGATTTTATAGGTATTCGCTACTATTTTATGATTTCATAATAATTGAAAACAAATTCTGGTACAAATGAGGAAGCATATTTGAAAATGAGGTTTCATTAACAATTGAAATTTGAATTCCTGGAACAAATATTACGGAAAGTGCTTCTCTCCAATTCGAGAGAAATTTGGGAAATGCTGAAAATTCAGCAGTCTCCTGGTTCGGAACCAGAGTACCGAATATTCCTCATTCCAATTTTTCAGTTTCCACCCAAATACACTAGCGATTGTGGACTAATGCTGTATTCAGACTCTGCGGTCTGACGAGAGAGAACTCTGCTGGCCAGCTAACCAGCTCCTAATATTGAGGTATTGGGCGGTTTGAGGCGGGATTTTCGTCAGTCGCATGCATTCTGACAGGCAGACGGTGCAGGTTTCAATTATATTTTACGACCGAAAATGAGCGTAGAAAATCGCACGGCCTTCAGAGCATTCACGAACGTGATTTATTAGAGGGAAATCTTCGCCGAAACCGCATCGGAGATGAACCTATATTTTGTAGTCATTCTATTTTTTCTCTTCCTCGTCATTCGTTCCTCTGTTCTTTTGCGACCAACTATCGATTTTTCATTCCCCGTGTACGTGGCACTATTATTTTTCTGTAACACTGAATTCTGTAATTCTTCGTTTCTTTTATTAACCATAAAGACGAACGTGTCGTAAAAAAGCAATAAATGCAGATAGATAGTTGTGGCCAAGGATGTCATTAGTAGAACAGTCCGTGGTTTTCAATTGTGTAAGCGTATCCCGATCAAAGCCTGATTCAAACAGCCAGTGATCCACCCATGTTCAACTCGCCCGATTCTTGTCCATGTTGAAATTATTCTCAACCCACTTTCATCACTTGAATTCAAAGAATTCGAAATTGAAAAATATTTCATCTTCAAAAATGATGAATAGGAAATAACTAATCTACAATAATGATGACTTTGCGTTGGTATGGAATAAGTTGAAGAATTGATTGACCCTAGAAATGAGTAATTTCAACTCATTTTTTTGTCTTCAACTGATTTGTTCAGAAAATCAATGCCTGAGAGTAGGAGTACAAATGATTGGAAAGGAACAAGAATGGGGAACGGAGATTTCAAGATCATTTTTAATTACTACTTTGCAGTCCTCCTATTCTATCGTGCATTATGCGGTCAACCCATGATTGGTAGTTTGCAGTTGTATTATTATCTCGAGACCAATGAGTTATTATTACTTGCTACTGTTCAACCTGAAAATACTTGAACTTCACATCTTTGGAATAGCAAACTCCTCTGTATTTCTTTACATGCGGTAAACCCATTACATCCGAGTTGACCGCAGTGTTTCGATCAGTAGTTCTTAGTGAACTGTCAAGAACTACGACTCGATTCAACTGTAATCGTGTTGCGGTATCTTGAGAGCTTCGCTACTTTTCAAATGACTTGAAGACATTGCTAATGGCTTTCCCATCCCATAGGTGTGCACTAAGTCTTGGAAGTATCTACCTCATCAATGCCAATAAAATCTTTATGCTTTTACCACAAGACAGACCTTGATATTTCTTGTACCAGTTTTCATGAAATAGTAGTCGTTTATGGCTTTGCAAGATCGTGAGATTCAGATTTCACAGGAACTAGCGCTCATGATGATGATTATAATGTTGATATACTTGATAATGGTGATTGTAATAATAATAGCCATAGTTCTTGATTTTTATTGTTGTTTGAGGTCGAAATCATAAATGAACTGTAATGAATTAATTCGCTTGATAATACTGTATTAAATCTACTACTCCATCCCAGATAATAAGGTGATCAGGTGAACCAAAATTAACATCCAGTAATGCTAATTTTGGAACTTGCATAATATTATTGAACTAATTCTTTAATCTCCATACTTCATTTGAAGTACTGGTTGGCGATTTCACGTGGATGAATGTAGTCCAATTCGTAGTTTAGATTCTAATTAATTATTCCTTCATTGGATGTACAATAAAATGCCATGTTCTCTTTTCTCATTGGTTTTTTCATCAGCAATTTCTCACTAGTTGGTGGATGTTTTTGTTTTTCTCCTTTATTAACATTGACATGGCAGTAAGCCTATTATACTGTACAGCATGCGCCTATTTTGAATCGTTTCCAATGCAGTTTGAAACTTTTTGTTCTTGGCATTACAATGTAAGCTTGTGTAATTGACGGCTCCTCTGCGATGAATTGTGTGCTTTACTTTGTAGAGAATGGAATTCATCATTGTAATTCTCTTTGTAAAAGACATGAGGATAATAATGTCTTCTTGTTAATTTATGGGTTTTGTTTGATATCAAGGCCCAAATAAAAACGGTCCATTTGATGACATGAATTTATTAAACCACTCCTTATTTGTTTCCTAGTGTCTCATGAATTCAACTCGAATTATAAATATTTGATCCATACTAATGATTTCTGATCATGAAGTTGATCAAAAGTTGAAATACTTTTCTCCTTATCCTGATAATGTTCACACTGCCTTGCTGGTAGACGACAGTTGTTTCGTCCTTATTCCATATTTTCTTATATCAATTTAATACAAATCTCAAAAATATTTGAAAAAATAATGAAATGTATTTTACAGCTTATAGCTTAGTAAAATTGTTATTCAATGGTAATTTTTCGGAAGGAGTTCTTTTGTCAACGAATTTCTTAAGACGGTCATTCACTATCAGGTCCACCTGACAGGTACGCCTGATCAGTTCGCCTGTTCAGGTGGTATGACCTGATTGTATCTGGCGGGAATAACTAGCCTGTTAGCGACCTGAAGGCAGGTTTTTCCTGCCACACACTATGATATCTTGATATGGTTCACCTGATCAGACGTACCTGTCAGGTGGACCTGATAGTGAATAGCCGGCTTTAACCCTAATGATTATCTGATTTCAACCCAAAAATAAGGATGGAAACACCTTCAAAACCACAAAAATACTTTGTCTGTTGTCTTTACGGGTTTCGGATATTTTTCCGCGGTGATGTTGGTTATCAAAATAAAAACCTTGTAATACTGCATGCAATGAGAGTAATAACATGATTACGTTTAGATTCTAACTCAATTCACAAATGTTAAATCAACATTCTCTTACTGTATATCTCTTCACGATCTTAGCTTTTCCCTACTTATACTCTCTATGTACTCTTATTATTTGTTGATTCTACCCCAATTCACGAGCGTAAGAGTAACATTCTCTCACTACTAACTGATTTCTTTCCACGATCTCTGCTCTTTCAGCTAATACTCTCCAAGTCTTGTCAACTCTTGAGGTCTTTGGGTATAATCTGCCTGTGTGCGGAGAGCAGATAGCGCTCGCTCCGGAAGAGAGTTGGTGTGGCGGCGGGTGGCAGACAAGAGCGAAGCACGCGCTGGCTACAAATCATGCAGCGACCCTAGACGGCGTCGCTACAGCCGTGAGCAGAGTAGAACAGAGAGTACTGCGGATGATTTTATTAATCTACCTGATGAATTTAGCGCGGATGCGGATCGAACGTTTATCTTTGTCACTGGCGCCGCTGCCATTAATTATATTGCTGCAGAAAATTGGGCCGCGCTCAGCTAGCGTCAGCCTGCAGCTCTGTTTCGTCTCCTCCTCCACCTCCTTCTCCTACTTCTCCTTCCCTCCTCCTCATCGGATATGATTTAGTTGGGCCTTCACTTACATCCGCCATGAGGGCGGCAGCCTAGCAGTCTCTGCCACCAAACAGTTACAAGTTAATAACGGCACGCAGTCTCTACACAATCAACTGCTGTTCCTGATCGAAAAAAGTGACTCTGCTAGCTCGATCTATAAATAAAAAAATAGTTATTGATTTATTACGCTTCTATGCTCTAGGTTTAGTTGCTTAGAATGCTAGTCCCATTCGCACATAGGTCTGTGAAGATTAATCTCAAATCAACATTCTTAGTAATATTAATCGGAGATTACCTCTGATCCATTTTCGTGCAACCGGCATTTAGAAACAATGAAATGAAAGTGTTTGCTTCTAGGGTGCTGTGATATGAGTTGCATATCATGAGAAACTTACGTTATTTGAGTGCTCTTTGGGAAATATACAAATCCTGTTTTTGTTTTGTTCCCTGCTTTCTGTTTTGAACCCAGTCATTGAATTTCTATCACTAATGAAGCGACTTTATTTGAATTTCAGACCGGTAGCTTACATACCTCACATGACTTACACAATCGCCCAATAGAAGAACAAGTACTGTAGTTGAATTATTAATTCTTCTTGTCTGTACTCATGGCCTCAAAATTTGTAGACATACTTGATATAAAATATTGTAATAAGTTGCTTTCCAACTGTGATTAGTAATCCAAGATCTCAACTAATAAAGCTCCTCAACTCAACTGTGTAAGGGAATAATTAACGGACTACATATTGTGCCTAATCTCTCACAAGTAACAATACTGGGTGAGGATCGTGTTCCAAACGTCTTTAAATTCAAGGATCTCAAGGATTAGGCCGTAATATGTGTAACAATGATACACTATCGCTAATAATTCGACGAGCTTCGATTGTACAGTGGTGTGTATAGCGCTGTTCATTATGGGTATTTGGCTGAAATTTACAGCACGTGCTACTGTAATGGGATTTCGTGTATAATTGGTAAATTATGGCGGTCATTAAGACATTGAGCGCCTAAGGGTCGGAACGGCTTGATTTCTGTACACGGACGCAGGTGTTGGCGGATGAGGGGGGTTCGGGACCCCCTTAGGTGGAAGGGGGAATTGCGAGGGGGATTTGGAGGATAATTACACGCAGCTAGAGGCTTGATGCACGCGGGCCGGATGTGGATGGAGGTCAAGGAGCTCAGCAGCAAACCCTTTCTGTACTGCCCCATCAGCATCATTGCCAGTGCAGGCTTGTCCTTGAGTACGGCTTATGGCTGAATCTGAATGGCCCTTCTATTCCATCCATACAGCTTCCACGGTTGCAACTTAATTTATACGCCAGCCAACTTCAACGATCGTCTAGTATTTCAGCCGTGATCGCATGAGTTATGAGGAGATATGTTGCAATAAATCATTTTGTTATTGAATACTATATAATATACTGCTACTAGACTATTCACTACTTCGGTAACTGTTCAGTCTTCAATACTTTTAAATTTCTATGAACTAATGACTGATTATGATCTAATGACTGATTTATTGATAATGTTTAGTGCTTCGCTGTTTAAGCTGATGAGATTTTCATGAATAGGATTTAAGATTACTATATTGCCGCAAATATTCAACATCAACGCATGGTATCCTCAATTAAATTTAGCAATACAAAAATTAAAATAAAAAGCATAGGAATAGGATTCACGAGGCAATTTTTACATCAATCTAAGATTGATATTTTATGTGTCTTGTATTCTCGGGCAGTAAAGTCAGCTACTTCTACCCTTCTAATGTTCCTATGTGCTCAAATTTCCCATTCTGTCCAGTGAATTTTATTCAACGATTATGATGAAGTTTTCAATGCTAAATCTTGTAAATTTTTGTGTTCCAGGTATGTGACATACTCCAATTTCTGAGATGCTGTTGGAAAACACAACATGTAAGCCTTTTAATTTCACGAAAACCTTTAGCCTAATGGTAATATAATAATAATTCCGTGTAACCTGGCTGGCTCAGGTCTAATGCCAGAGTTTTCAGGTCACTCCTGATCAGTTCAGGGTCTCTGACGTGACTTAACGACTGTTTTTTAGGCAGCCGGGACCGACGGCTTAGCGTGTCCTCCGAAACACGAGGAGTGGCTCGAGCTAAAATCTCACGGTCTGACCTGGGTTTGAACCCGGGACCTCTAGGTTACAAAGCCAGCACTTAACGCACTCGGCTATGGCCACTCCCTAGCCTAATGGTTATTCTATCAAAATACTTTTTCTTTTTTTGCAAGACACTTTAACATTCTATACTTCTGTAATTTTTAGAAGAAGGCTATGAGAAACAGTTTATGAAATATCTACTTTTACTCTATTGCAATGACATTATGTCCTGCTCTCCTTTTTCAACTATTAGATTGTACAGCACCTTGAGCTGGGTTTCTATACTACCTTTATTGATGTTCCCTTTCTATGTATAAGTTTTGGATAAAAAGATAATGGAAGTGATATGTTGGAGTAGGCGAACACATGAACACTTTCTTATCTCGAAAACTATGCTTGAAATTTATTATTCGTGTTAAAAGTTAGAAAGATGCCCTTCAACTGCCTAAAATAACTTTTCACATCGTGGATGTATGGCTATAAAATATCCTTGATGGAATTTATAGACGTTGTTATTCGTTTCGAAGTCGCCACACAAATGAGTGTTCTGTTAGATTTAGATAGCAATCGTAAATTCATCGTCAGTCCGAATAAAACACTCGATCGCTGGTCTGTTTGATATGCAGACGATTTATTTTTATGAAATACTTTATAAGTGAGATAAGTTGTGCGAGTGGGGGGTGCGTGCGTGTGGACTTCCAACTGTGACCCAATAAACAATATTTTTTCGTTGGCCATCCAAATGAAAGGAGTATTACATAGTCTGTCAGACGCTCTGCAGGCTCCAAGAGGAGCAGGTCGGTCGGATTTAGCTAGGAGTCGACCTTGGCCAATAAAGCGCGGAAGTCTGCAAGTAAACGGCTGCACTCCAGAAACAATGGTGGGCGAAAATTACAACACACTCGATTTCACGCAATGTTTTTCCTTCTCGTGTTTGTTTTTTCGCTTTCCATTACTATTGTCATTATCATAAAAACTATTATTATTATCATCATCATCATCATCATCATCATCATCATCATCATCATCATTATCATCATCCTCATTATCAACATATATAATACAAATATTGCAAGATTAAAAAAAATATCGTACTTATGAATCAATGTTTCCTACGGATTATAGTCAATTTTTTCGATTGGAAATACTCATGGACATTAGTTGCATCAAAAAATGTATTTTCATTGAAAATGACTGATTTCATTAGGTATAAGCTTTTGAATGCTCAATGCTCAAGAAAACCTACTGGTGAAAGACCTTTTTTGTGTCTTAAGCCCTTAAAAATGGTTTTTGTTTGATTGGCTGGAAGAAATTCTCCGATTGGTTTCCTCTCAGACTGATGAAAAAGTGCTTTTATGACTATCTGCCCCTTCTACCATGAATATCCCCTCATTCTTCTTCTTCTCCTCCCAACTCTTCCCACTTGGAAAGTTTTGCACTTGATCAGCTTTCCAACAAAATTACAGCATAGTACCCAACTCAATGTTATGAGTCAGTTCACCTAAATAATTTCAAGTAAGTAGTATAAGATTAATATGTCTATCTATTTTAAAAAGGCTTCAGGAATTGAGAAGAAGATTTCAGTCGGTCAGTGAAATGAATCATCCTTTGTTGTAACATTATTTTTGAACCACATGGACTTAGATGAAATCTGGGACATAGATGAAATAGCATGCATGCCAGATGACTAGTCAAAACCCGAATGAAGTTCTGGACGACGTTCCTCCAGAATAATAAATTTTTGATCAATTTTCTTTTAATTTACTGTAATCTTATTGTAAAGAGTGGACAGGGGCTATAATTTTCTGTGTAACTGATAAGTTGAAAATAGTTCTTGCCTCATGCGAAATAGAATTATTCTTATCCTTCCATAAATCCACTGAGCTTCATGCTAGCCTATCCCCGTGAATTTGGAAATTTTTATAGTCTCTCACATGAAGTACATGGTCTGTTCATTATAATTTGCAAGTTAAATTGGAAGGCATTGTTTTGAAAAGGTGAATTATTGAAGATATTCTGTTTTTGAACGTTGATGCTTTGTTTGCGCTAAGATGATAGTTTATTTCCGTAGCAAATTGGCCTTTGAACTTTGAATAAGAGCCTGGAAAGGGGGCGGGTTGGTGTTATCCGTAGCGCGTCGCTTATTTCAGGATTGGCCGGCCGAACAGCAATTTTTGCGCTTGCCATAAGTAATGATAATGACGATAACTGGCCAGCAAGCCGGCAATTTCAATGCTAGAAACCGAAGCAGGGCTTCCGACTCAAGTCTGAATAATACATCTGGAGGCTTAGTCGGTTATTATATTGCGCACCGCCTCAACTGTAGCCTCCGGTTCCAGTTCTATTATTATACGAATCCAGCGAATTATTATATTAAGTTATATCTGTAATAAAAATCTTCATTCTTGCGCTGTCAAGCCGGTATTCGGGTGGGAGAGAGCGGGGTGGGTGGCAGCCCTTTCAAGACCTCTAGGATTAAGGTGATGAGTGCCCCGATACTGAGAAAACTAGATGTACACTCTTCGCTAGCAATATTTTGAATAGACCTGACAAAAGAGAAACTGTTGCATATCGCCGTAATATGAAGTGGCTTTAAATAGAGCGAGAACCTCTCGAGTGCATTAGTATCAATTATGCTGCTAAAGGGTGGGTGAGAGGGTTGAGGACCGGTCTTTCTCTATCCACCTTTAACTAGGCATACACATCGTCACGCTATTATGCCATCAAATATGATTTTGTGCTCTGCGGAAGGAGGGTTGCAAAATATTCTAATCCGACCACCCTCTGAGGGGGGGGGAGTGGTAGAGCGGCTAATGTTGCCCCTCGAAGATGCCGGTGATGGACAGGCTGTCCTCCTTCTCCCTTCCGACCGCAGAAAGAGCCACCCACCTCTTTGGTGTGTTGACCCGGTGACATCCCAGTCGTCATCATCAGGCCACCTTGGCCAATTCCCTTCCGCCTCGGCACCGCCCCACATTGCCCCAACCCTCTTCAACCCCTTTTTTGCCAATCGTCTATTATTTATTTTCACTTCGATAAATTGCGAATGAAAGAATAAAATCGTTGGTGCTTGAGTGCTTTTGTTGCCGCATATCTAGGTGAAAAAAACTTGTTTGTTTATTTTAATCATTCATGACATGTTTTTTGTTGCTTAACTGGACAATAGATCGAAAATTACAATTTTTTGCATTAGGCACTCTTGTCGAGTAACATTATGTTACTATGAGGGTCAAATATTCTCACAGTAGTTCTTATTTTCTACCACAATGGACGGATTAATGGAAATTGTGGCTTAGCCTTGTATGGTCAAAAATTACCATGGACATATTCATCTAACTTGAACAACCATCATTCCAGTTCGATCTCTGGTAGGGCAATCCAGTTGATTTCACCTACAAAATACTTGCTGCCCTAACTTCCATTATTGTATACTTTTGAACTGTAAACCTAAGAGACTTATCATTTTATTGTGGAAGCATAATTACAATTTTTAAATCTTCATCTCCACTGGCGCACTTTGGAAAATCGATTATACCTTGATAATTGATTTTAATCGATTGAAAAATCAAAACTCTTGATCAAAACAAATTGAAAAATTGATCCATAGTTCAACAATTCATCAGCTGTAATAGGTAAACATGTCATTGCTTACTTCAATGTTGCCAACTTCAACAATATAAACTAAACAAAACTCTTTTAAAAGTCAGTCTTAATTTTCAATCAAGGCACATGAAGTACATTTATATTTCGAAAAAACTAGTCAAGTTATAATTTTAGAGCGATACTCCTGGTTCTTGGTGATGTGATGATGAGGGCAATTTCTGATATTTGTTGGCAGCCAGGGAGGCGACTAGCGGCTGGCAGTTTTGTGAAGAGTGCAGCTTACAAATGTTTTATCGACGATCTCGTTAGCGACTCGAATGCGACCAGTAAAAATCGCCCACCTTCCAAGAGATTGGGCTGCAAATGAGCGGAAGCTGTTGAGAGGGTGGAGTTCGTTGTATTCATTACTTTTCAAGCATCAGAAAGAAAACTGACTCTCACAACTCACTCGGCTGCTCGTTTAGACATAACGCTCTGAACGCCTACTGCTTACCTAACAGCTTAGTTAACGACTTCTCTTCTTTTTAAGAGTGTTTTAAAGAGCTCGAAAATTGATTAAAACACTCTAATTGTGCTTCTGTCCTTTGCAGATGCTCATTTCTTCTTCTTTTTTTCCGCATATCACCGTCGAAAGCTAGTCCTCGAGTGAATCACATTTCTCTCCGAATTCGCAATAATACTGTCGCTTGCAGGCGAGCTGCTGGAGCTCTCAATGTGATTGCTACTGAGCTTACAGATTTAAGTTTTTCATTCGTTGGAATTTGTTTTTCATCCACTTGGAACAAAAACAAAGGGCCGTTGTTGTTACTCGAAAAAATAATTCATCCAACTCATTAAATTAATGTTATATTCCGTCCCATTTCATAATATGAGTGGTTATTTATCTGTGATGCGAGCTGCATTCATAAAATTGTTCATGTTCCTTGTCAATTTTATGTACGAATTGCTAAAAGCTCACAAAATTTGGTATCGTACAAAAAAATTAAAAAATAATTAGAGGATTGCCTTTTTTCCCACCATTTACTTTTTTGAGCTACGATTTTTTCTCACTGTCATGCCCAGGGTTCCAAGGTAGGGGTCATGAGTTGGATGTGTAGAAATCTGATGAAATTACGACGTAGCTATGCACTCTGTCTCTTACTAATAAATTATTTTGTGTTGTTCGCTGTAGCATGTTGACGTTTACTGCTTTTCAGCTAGAATATGTGCGTTATTTCAACCGTGTGTTCTAGTAACCTTGGTCGTACTGATTACAACCAGACAATCTTTTCATACATGTTACATGAAAAATTGAGGGTATCTTTTAGAATACAGTTTCCTTAGAGAAATGGTGAATCAAAACCAAACAAATTTCAATCGCAGTCCGTTTACAATCTGTTAATATAAATGCTATTCTCCACTTTAAATTCTTCGGACGTGGAATTTCGAACATAAAATGACATAATTTGAGATAATTCATTAATAATACTCATATTTCTCACTGGAAAGAACCAAACGTTTGTCTCACATCATAACAACTTCTTTCTACCTTTTATTGAAGCTCTAAACGTTTGAGACTTTCGTATAGTTTCATCTAGGAACTTGTTAGAGGCTAGGTGATTAATGTCAGACGTGATGTATTCTAAATTTATAACTCAGTGTTGTGTTTGATAAGATGGAGAGACTAGCTCACCTTTTGAAGAACAGTTAGCGCTTCGTTTGTGTTGCATAGGAAACAGTGTAGGAGTGCGACTTCAACAAAAGCCAGAAGGCGTGGTGGATAGTTTTGGTACAAGTTGCAGCTTCTAATGAGCATTGAAAAAGCATTCAGAGGAGAATAAGACAAGTGATGATTATGTTGATGGCTGGTTCCTTTGCTTGATGGGAGCGGTGGCCTCTGAAGTGGCATTACAACGCGTTACAACACTTGGTCACGAGCACTTTACACCTATTCCTGAGAGACGTCAATTAAGTGCCCTTTGTATGTTGCTATACTGCTCGTCACGATGTTGTAAAACTCCGGCTAGTTTTTTATGATTGTGCAAAAATTATTTATTCCTTTCCAACACTACAACTTGCTTGAATTCAGAAAACTTAGTTTATGATACTTGTGTAACATGTATGTGTGAATTTGGTCTGTGCTTGTGCTAGGTTCTCCTGTTTCTCGACTCCCAAACTTGTTACTATTCACTGAAAAATAGTCAGGTTCCAGCAATGGAAAATGGAGATCAAAGAATCCCCACATTCTCCTCCTTTCAACTGGACTAGTGTTCTCCCATTACTTGCATGGAGATTAAATACAAGTATTTCATAAACCATACCTCTTCATTTGCTAGGGATAATCTACTTTTCGAATTCAGTTTTATTCATGACTATGAGAAATCGTTTTCAAATCTGATTGAATTTTAATGTGACAGTGAGTTACGAGTATTCATGAATACGGCCTTGGTAGCTTCAAGAGAAAATCTTGCTGTAAGCATTACACTTTCACATTAGATTAGATTTAATACATCTGAGACATTTGCATGAGTTTGTGATCAATGGGATTTGTGTGTACACATGCACATTATACATATAATATATTGATTTTTATATGTAATATGGACTACCAGTATATGTATACCGGTATTTATTGAACTTGTCTTACACTCCCTACTGGAGTCTACAAGACGTAATCTAAAAAAAAAAAAATAATGTTATTGTAGCCTTCTCCATGAATCCCGCCTAAAGCTGCATTTTTTCTGATTGGAATTTGAAAGAATAAATTATCGTCATCATCTTTACTATCATCTCAAAATCTTGATAACGAGTTACTTAACTACTCATAAAACCATTATTTGTATTTTTCTTTTTTCAAATATGAATGTGATTCTTCAGAACTCGATTATTTTCATTCTTTGAATCAATCAGTAGTGTTGTTTCCTTTGGGTGGAGTCGCATTACGAGGTAGAGCTAATCATAGAGCATAACTAACTTCCAGCTACAGTGACAAGATTTTTGAAACATGAATAGCAGCCAACAGCTTTCTCATCAGTTGCTTTATTGCAGCACTTTCCAGGTTGGAGTGAAATCGGGTGACGAAAATCCAACATGACACTCATCTCTATTCGTATGCAGAAGCTTCCTAGATAAGTCCGGTTGGTCCATTTGCTAGCGCGGTTAAGAGGGTTGACGAACTAAGTGTGTGGGGTGGGGGTAGAGTGCCACAAAAGGGTGCAACAATATAATTATGTACGTGAGTGGCGACCGTAACTAGCCTGTCACTCTTGCAAAGGGTGACAGGCTGAGTAAAAATATTGCTCTACCCAGCAGTCGACACTTTGCGAGGGAGTTGTGCCTAAAAGGGTTGCGGAATGCTGTTATCCTGTCTGTTCACATGTCAAACGACAAAGCCGCTGTCGCTGGTCGTCACTGACTGCTGCTTCAACCGGCCAGGCTGGGGCTTCCACACTTTTCAATTTTATTTTCAATTTCCAACAACTTTTCACTTTGCTCCTGCAACGGTTTCTGTTACCAAATCTGGCTGATTCCATCTCACCTGGTATCGTTTGAAGGTAGAAAGTTGGACTTTTAAAACTCATTTCGGAAGAAGTACCTACATGCGTAACAATCCATCACTGTTGCCTCTGAATATTGCCCTTTCCATTTGAATATCTTTGACTAATCATGCTTTTCCTAATAAAAATAAATTGAAATTTGGATTTCTACTAATGAAATTAAAATACCTATTACTATTCACTGTTTTCCTAATAAAAAAGGTGGGATTTGGACCTGTAATGAAGTTGGAGTTATTTCAAAATTGATAAACCTATTACATCAGTTGAATTGATTCAACCTTTTTGAGGAATTTTGTGCTAATTTTCCAATTCTGAGAGGATTCTTAGATTTCCATGATCGCTCTGAATAGGATATAACACAGAGAACAGATTAGAACTAGAGAGATAGTTACAACTAACAGATGAGAGCTACAGAGTATCGCTTCTCTATGGATATAGTGAACTCAATGCTACAATCAACATCGTTCTCAGCTTATTATAAAACATCGATTTTCTACTAATAAAATGGTAAATGGGTAAAAAAATAAATTCATTCTACATTCTCGGACGTAATTTTCGGCCTGAAGTAACTTCCACGATGCCTTCTTGTGCCAATTCTGATTTATGCTAACAGAAAAGCAATTGAAAAAATCTTTATATCTAGAAAAGGTTAAAGAAGATCTTGAAAAGACTGTATCTAGAATTTAGCTCAGAAACTTGCTTATTTGGCTATTTGCTTGTGAGAAGTTTCTTGATATACTACCATAATTTTACTTGTCCAATTTTTGATACGTTGTTGAGCTTCGACCTCGATGGTATTCTACTTGATATGACAAGTTGTTCAATCACAGGCCAGTTTTATAGATTGATGGAAATTTCATAACACTGTTGCAATAAGAACTGCCTTGCAATAAACACACTTTTCTAATTAGAAGTTCAGTTTAACGCTGGCTGAAATTGGAAATGGCTTCTCTGGAGTTGTGAAACTGCAGGCGACAATGTTAAGCCGCGTTGCGGTTGTTGACGACAAAAAGTTTCAGGGAAAGATTCAGCGACACGACTCGCACTCGGCGAGCCGAAGGAATGTCGTCCAATAAAATAGAATGAGATTGGAGCATATGGTCAATGCACGTAAACATTCACACGTTGGCTTGGACCTTTTTTCGAGAGTGCTCATAGGTTCGCTGTTTGCCCGTTCTCATTAATTTGCGGCGGTTGGGTTCCGTTGTTTTCGTGTTGCCGGCGAGGTTGACAACAGCCCTCCGTTTCCGGCGGCTTGGATCTGGTCCAAATCGTCGAGGAAAACTATCACCTGGTACTGGTAGACGACACTCTGTCTCCTTTCTACTCACTGCCAGGAGGAGCGCAGGCTGCTTGTTTGTATTCTCATCGATTGTCCCGATTCAGACGGCCGGCCAGACAGTCACGACCTCAATAAAATGTCGTCAACTTTGTACCAGTGCTGTTAACTTTGTCGGTTTCAATTGGAAAATAAGAAAATTAACGCGTGTGTGGGATCTGACGTTTAGGCTCGATTAAGAGGAGGTCATAAAATGGTGAAAGAAGTGTTCGAAGGCGTTGTTGTTGTTGGTCGCTGTTCCCGTTAACTCCACTTCTTTCATAACAACTTTGGAAATAGAAGTAGATTTCTTGAAAAAGGATCTTAGAATCCATTATTAAAACGCATTCTAACTTCGTGTATTTTGATGTATAAACACATTTTGGTGTATTGATCACTCTGATTGAAAATCATGAAACTTTTTTGAAGATACTTATTCATTATTTATGTTCAATGAATTGCTATTCGGCTTGATTGAATTAGTTGACGTAATCTTGATCCCATTCAGAATGGTTGATGACTGCCAAATTCATGAAAGTGGAGAGATTTAAGTAAATTATTCTCAGTTTTCTTATCCTAATTTATCCTATTATTGTCACTGTTCATCTTTCACTAGAAAATTGAAAATTTAATCTTTTTTGTTTAGAAGACGCTGAGTACTCGGCTCATGAATATATTATACTTAAACGAATGATGGAAATGTTCAAAATATTTTATTTTTAAAATTTTTACAGCTGTGTGGAGGAGTAACAGTCAGAAATAAGCACTCCTGAATAAGTTATGTTTGCTGAGTGCTTTATTCCGAAGAATTAACTATGTATCAGATCATTTAAATGACAGTTTCAAAAAAATATTCAACATTTTTCCGAGAATCAGCTCATGAAAAATGCTCCCCTCTCCAACAGGGTTGCTGATGAGCCTACAGAGTTGCCGCATCCTAAAAGCTGGCTGACGTTCGCTGCCCACATTTAATAAAGCCAGAGTTTTAATAAAGGCTGGCAATAAAATCCAAGCCCAAATATTTCACGTTCCGAGGGCGAGCTTCGAGGAGTGATGATCTCTGTTTAGGGTTAGGGTGGAGAGAGAACTTATCACACTGATAGGGAAGAAGTCCACCACTAAAAATGTAACGACTTTTCATAATACTCGTACTTCATGCTCTCATGTGACGTCGGATCAATTAAACTCTGGGCAATAATTATTTCTAATTCAGGATGAAACCCAGAGTCTAAAACTTCATAGATACCTAACAAACATTTCCAAGGAATCATGCATCAAATTTATGTGTAAAATGTAGAGAAATGCTGCAAGGAAGAATGTTCCAGTAATCAGCAATTTAAAAAAGACCGGAATGAAGTGAAATAGATTACAATTTTCTCCCATTCTAGTATATCGTAAGTTGTTTCAGAAATCATTCACATATAGCTGAGATAAGAAAAGGGCAAGAATTCCGCCGTTTTACCTTTGTTTGTTTTATTTTTCCGTGCTAATAGAAGAATTCATGATACGAAAAATATTTGTTTTTTTAATAGAAACGTTTTGTATTATAATTCGTCTGACTATCCTCTCCTGTCAGGTGTCATAGAACAACCTAGTGTTCCCTTCATGTATGTCATCAAAATGCAAAAAGCAAAACTAGTTCTTTGAACTAAAACGTTTTGTATTATAATTTGAATAAGTATTCTGTCTTTCCAGGTGTCATCGAACCACCTAGTGGTTTTTTCATACATCTCATAAAACGCTGAAAGAAGGAAATGACATATCTTGAAGCATTCCAGCTCAACGTATTCTTTATGCAAATTCATCTAGTTAGCAAGAAGTACATTTTTCCTGGTTCAATATTCTTCTATTTATAGGATGTTGAAGTTCCTGATTGTCATCAAAATCTTCCGATACTAGCACCAGTGACTGAAAAAAATCGTTCTGTTGGATTGTTTACAATTCCCCCGTAATTATTTTCAACTTTAGCATTATAAAGTTAAAAACTAGGAACAGCGGAATGAATATTTTATCAATTCTGATACTCATCTATCAGTGACTGGAACACTCTTCCATAACTTTGTCATTATTCTTCAATTAATCCTTTAGTTTCATCTAAGTCATTCTGACTTAACATTTAAATAAAATTCTTCCTTTCTACTCTATCAGTGATCTTTGAACAAATACTGATCAGTGCACTCTTCTATCTCTGATGCTAATGATACTTTTCCCAAACTTCTTTGCGATTTGATAACTGAAACTTGTTCCCACCTATCAATAATAATTGAGAACGTATGTGCCAAATGATTGTTTTTTGAATCTATTGTTTTCTCCTCAACTACTAATTAGAATTTCTCATTTGTAATAATTCTCAAGAACATGATTTTTTTCTAAATAGTTCTAACATAATTCGTGAGTGGTGCTCAATTTTTTATTAACTTGTAAATATCCTGTTATCAAAAATGGAAGATAGTGAAGAGGTCAGTGGAAAGGAGGCGATAGAGGTTGCGTGCTGAAATGGAATAATGTAATGAGTGCACATAGCAAGTGAACTTGGTGTGCCCGAAGGCTTTTCATACCCATAGCATAGCAGTGCCCTGGCCCTGGTCCTGGCTGCCCGTAAACCGACCGAGCGACGACGGTCAGGGACCCCGTGTGTCGTAAACTCGTTTCGGGCTGCCCCGCTCTTATCGGATGCGACAGGGTGACAGGGGTACAGTGGTGGGTGGGGAGGGGCAGGGCAGAGGGTGGCTTCAAGAAGAGGATGCGACCGAGATAAGCCCGCCTAGATAACAGTGCCGGCCGGCCACCGCTGAGCCAGATACGTAATGAACTCAGCCCGGATTCTGTGGAGGAAGCTTTACCAACATCATAAACAATCCAATTGAGACTCATAATACCTCTCACAATCATTACCGCTCCACCTATCCCATAATTTTATACATTCCCTATCTATCGCTGCTCCACCTGCACCAGCTCTATCTTTTTAACGACAAAATCTCCTACATTCCTCTTTTTCTTCCTTGTCCTCGTTGTAATCACGGCTGCAAGACCAGAACTTTCCGTTGGTCTCTGTGATATTTTTCTGCGGCTACCCACTGTACATCTGGATTAGAAAGCTTGCCAACAATCCTATGCGCTTTATAAACGATTATTGGATTTGCACTGTCTCGTTCAAGTGCTTCGTTAAAGACTATTTACTTTGTTCGAAATTTATGGACCTCTTTCCTGTTATCCTGGACAGCTTCCTTGCATTTAAGTGCATCCACGATTCCGGATTGAATTCACAGTTGTACAGTAATAATTGAAAATACCGCTGGAAGAGGGATAAATGAAATGAATTTAGCTTGTTTATGAATATGTTCCAGTTAACTGTAATGCAACTTCCATGCAAGTTGGAAGTGGGCATATTAAAATATATGTGGTCAAACGTTTATCCTAATCATGACTTTGACCGAGTAAACATGAATGCTATTCACTTTATCAAGTGTACTCAGTTCTGAGTAACATGCTCCATTTTCAGCCCAAGACTTTCATTAAAGTTCATATTATATCATACATCTTCCATACTATTTTATGTGAGAAAGTATTGATTCTTCCATTTTTCCAGCTCAAAACGTTTTTCCTTCAATAAATTGTACATTGAAATTTGCATTCCTCCGCAATTGGCTGCTCCAAACCCATGTATTATTCAAAAGTTTCCAATAAACAATGGTCTTCAACATCAGTTGTCATATGAAACCAATGTTTTTGTTGATGAATCCTCAGGTTTGCCATTCTATGAGTTCAAACACAAAATTGTGTTTGTGAATAACTAGTTCTTCAGAATCCATAAACTGTTTTATAAGTAATTAAAACTATTCGAGGTGGAAAGAATTAGAAGGACTTATCTGACATATTATCTGACATTGTAGAGTTGAGGAAAAGTATAAAAATGAGACCGAAATTATTGCATTGAGTGAATTATTGCCATTATTAACGTTATGCACTTCAGGTTTTGCTAGATATTTTTGATGATTATTCATTGGCTGATACAATATTACAGACGATCGGTGAGAAGTTTTGCAGAGCTGTAAATCTTCCAGAGCCGCAGGCTGTTGAGCAACGGGTTTTCGCAACGTTCAGCTATTATTCACAAGTTGGTGTCTAGGTGCAGCTAGACATCCATATCGTGGGGGAGGAGCTCTATGCTGTACTAGTTTGAATGCATCGTGGCCCGTCAAACAGTCGAGTGTAATCGCACAGGACAGGCGTATAGCTGCTTTCGACACGTTTAAAAATCGGTCCGGTCCGGGAACTGGACCCAGGAAAAATTTTTGGCAAAAATTGAGGCTGCTTGCGAAGGGGAACGAATGATGAGTATTGTGTGCTGACAAAGGGTGAAGCCGTTGATCAGCTTGGATAGTGTGAGCTCCCTTCACTAGACAATGCCGGCTGTCTTCTCGCTAGAGATGCAACTATATTTTCCTCCAACGCCCCACAGCGCTCCCCTTCTAGGATGCACATGCACTTTTGTCTAGTTGCGAATCCGGGGTAATGAATGATTTACGGCTCCGGCTACTAGCAATTTGTTTAAGCAGCTACAACCACCAGTGCAACTAATAGTGTTATTCTTTGCAAAGCACTCTCACCCCATCCATTTCCGATTCCCCCTAGGCAACCTGTCGCTTCAAGAAAGAGTTGATAACTTTTTACCATCTTTTAATTGACTGACTGGTTTCGCGTTGATTTATAGCTGTCCGTGGTAATTGTACTAAGTAAACAGTGGTCTGTAGAACTCGCTATTTGAATAGCATCCGCGTAGAAAAACCACCCCCAACTACTGCACCACTATTTCAGGTTCAATGAGACCCGGTACTAGAACCGTTCCCATCCCATTTGGTTATCCGATACCGCGAAATTTTTTCGCTTCTTCCCCCAACGCCTTACGACTTTCCACCTATATCCTGTTTCCTCCATCTTTGTTCCCTGTATCCCTCACGTTTGTTCCATCCATAGTACATTACTATCTCGCACTACTTTTTGAATCTCTATAATATCTTATGGGGTTCTAAAAGTATTCCAAAAGCTAGACTTCAAAAAATAATAAAAGTCTAATAAATTTCTACTTCTGAATCAATATAGGAAATAATATGGTTAATATATAGAAAAATATATCAACGAGGAAAAATATAGTTTTATGATAACACTGATCGGAAAGATTAATTTTCGATACATTCAGTGAACATCTAATTCATAGAGCTTGATACATTTGATTTTTACCACTTTGTATTTATTCATTGATTATCCTCTCTTGATATTATTTCTTCGATTAATAATTCCACTGCTTTTTCAGGTTTAGAACGTTAAATACGTTCTGCTGAAAGATACTGAACGATATACCACAATGTACCTTAGATTCTATGAATTCAATTTTTCCCATATTACAGTAGCATATTGCATCTTTGTCTATTGAACGTTTCATAATATGGTAATCAGATAAATACTACGTACGATCAACTCTCTGTTTATAATTTCAAAATCTTTCAGTTTTACAAACATATTTTGTTCTATCCAATTAATAATATAGTGATCAGATGAATATGATCAACATTTCGTTTGTTATCAACTTTTTCCAAGTTCACTGATTAGTTTCGTTATTAGATTAATATTTATAATCGGTGTTCTTTTTTGTGCACCTATATCGATTCTTATCTTTTCATTGCATTTCCCAGTGTATTTAACTCTCAATCTAGTATTATTCCATCGCTGAAATAGTCCTGATAACTTGAAGAAATAAATCCAATATAAGTGGAAAAATCGATCGACCGAGAGGCACGTACCATAATTGGCTATCGTATGCAAGGAGATTTGATTTTTGTGGAAAAATCGTATCAACACTTCACTGCTATCCTATCATTAATGCGTAAGTTATGAATTTTTGTTATCAGTCGAGTATGGTAGGCACTCCAATACCCCTTGAAAGATTTATGAGTGGTCTTGTCTGGTAAACACTCAGTCACGCCACTATTCCAATCAAAAACAAATTGACAGTTTTTTAATTTTATGGTATTTTTAAATTTAGTTTGTTGATAAGCTGTCAATAAAGCTTGAAGAATTCGAAAAAATGGAATTTATTTGACATTCTCACTCCTTTTAACCTTTAGTACATTAAAACTGATCATGTGAATGATTTTTTCCTGCAATTTTAAACAATGAACTGCATTCTGCATATTTATCCTGACTCCCTCGTTTCAGCTGGACATTCAAATGTATTGGTTCCCATAGAATCAATGGTATTTTTTGGATAGAATGGGTCCCAAGTTTCTGTCACTCTGGGTTTTTAACTACAACCCCCTGTTGTTTTCAGTTGTCCTGTACCAACGCTCGTTTATAGTGTCACCTTTTCATTTAGAAGAAGGACAATAGCAACTATGTTTTTCTGACACCTTCGCTCAATAACTCCAGCTTTGGTTAATTCTATTGCTCGTAAACTTGTACGTACATCTTTTGTCAATTTGTATTCTCTCGGTTGTCATCGTTAAAAGTTGAAAAGGAATCTTGAGACTTGTATGTGTGTGACTTACAAAGTCAACTCTCGAAAAGTACGTGTTTTTGGGAATATAATGTCGGGAGGCTTTTTCTGCTGTCCAGCTTCGCGCTGCGTGAGACCTCATGTCTGGCTAACAAAAGATGAATAGAAGAAAGAAGGCAGGCCAAAGACCGAGAAAAGAGACTTTATCCACAAGCAGACAGAAGAAGAGAAGAAAAGAGTCGACGTACTCTGGATTCGCGGTCTGTCCTTCCACCCGCTATTCCTCTGTTCATCTACGTGCAGAGCAGACACATTCTCATCCTGTTTGTTCTCACCCCTTCTTGGTCGGTTTCGATACATTTTATTTTTTCCCCAAAACCGAGCTGACAGCAAAAACGCAGCTATCCTCCTGCCAAATAGGAAAGGACTTTTTCTCCGTTCACGTCAAGTGAACCTGATCCATAAATTACCCTAGTAATTGTTGTAAACAGAGACCGGTAGTTTCTTCTCAACCCCTCCGCACAGAACGTTGTGGCTCATCTCTCTTCCACTGCACTGTGCTTGAGTAAAGGGGAGTGGTATCACTTGACAGTTACAATCACCGCACTGCTATCAATCCTCAATTCATTCTTCCCTGTTTTTCAAAAAAGTAAATTTACTCATGAAACTTTCTCTTTCCTCCCGGAAAATAATGCGAGTCTCATGTTTCACTATTATTTACGAAGTTTTCCATGTAGTTTATCCTTAGTGGCGAAGCGTGGTATACTTATTTGGTCATCGCCGGGTATATTTCCTATAGAAAATACACGCTTCGCCACGGTTGATCCTGATGTACATTATAGATTTCAGCAGTCTGTAGAATATATTCTAGGTTTTTGTTGGAAGTAATTTAGAGAGTAGAAATATGAGGTCTTCACAAGGTTCTAATTAACAATTCACTTCTTGATTTAATATAATTTAAAATATGATAAATATCTCTAAACTTGCTCCTGTTGTGATAGAAAATTAAAAAAAATTTATGCTCTTCAAGAGCATGAGAAAGAGCTAGAAAAATAATTTTTAAAAATTCACTGGCAATATAAATCTATATATTTTCTATGTGTTCTTGAATTTATAAGATTGTTCTTCAAAACTTTAGGTTTTCAAATTCCTAGGTACAGAGTTCCTGAAAGGTTTTCATGATGATAAAGGCGTCTGCTATTCTTCCAAAGCTTTTAGAAGCTTTTTGTTTGTGAAAACTATTCTGTTGAGTGCAAATTGCAAAATGGTATTACATCAAGTGATTCTGAGAGCGAGCTTTCCGTTCACGATCCAGAAATTTACAGTGAAAAGAAAATATTGCTGATCTTAACAACTATAATTTCAAACTGCGATTTGTGAAGTGTTTCTCCCTACTTCACACCAAGTAAAGTGAAATTGTTGTAATTCAACTATAATACGTAGTGTTATCTTGGTTGTTGAGGGTCTGTGACCATAAATGATAGCTATTGAAGTGTCGGCGTTCTCCATCGTGAGTTTGCATAAGTAGTTGTTATTTTAATTGGCAATTCTCTAGATTCTGGAAGACACCATCGGAGGAATTGGAAGTGTAATTTCTGTTGCACTGTAGTGAACTACAATAGGTCAATAACCTGGGATGCAGCAGCCGGCCAAAGGCAATGGAAGATTAAATCGATTGTAACAGCTGCTCTCTTCTTCAGCTGCATCACTACATTTTCTTGCAGTAAGAGATAGAAATAATATTTTACTAAATTCATTTATGTATGAGAATTCGGGAATAAGTTAAGTTCATTTCATTTCAACCTTTGCATCTGCTGAATAATTACCATACTTTCATCCAATGAATCTTCTACAGCCACGCTTCTGCACTGGCTCCATTTGCTACTCAATAGGCCAATTAATTGTTCGGTTCCGGTGTTTCAAACATCTCTCAGATTACAAATCAATTTCAACTTTCCAAGTTTTTCTAAGTGGAAGAAACATATATTTTTCCATCCCTCCCTCACCTCATCTTATAATTTTTTGATAACATGAATTTCGTCCAAGTTAATGATATTGTGAGAATGTTGCAATCTTATAATGTATTATTAGTCCTAAAAACAGTAGAAGAAAAATGGACGTTACTTAATTGAAAGCAAAATTGTAGATGGAATCTTGATCGATCGCAAATAAGTAGGGCTGTTAATTTTTATACGAACATTTTACTATTTCTGGCAGAGTTACAACTAGCAACTACGATTTTGAAAACCACAGCCCTAATTTTTTTTTAATTTCCCAGAACAGAGATGAAAAATTATGATTTTCAAACTGTTTTAGATTTTTTAAATGTCTGATTATGCCTTTTTATCCTTACATACTGAACAATCTTCATTTGCTTTAATCTTTTATTCTATTTTTTTCAAACATTTCTCTGTTCCATTCTACAATTTACGATCCACTACATTATTCTCAACCTCTCAATTTGTGACTGCAACTTGGATTTCGTCATGGCTGAAGAAATTCAACCAATTATTTCAATTTTCTCTTGCCTTGCCTATTAGTGCAAGTATATTTTCCGACTGGCTTGAAGTCAGAATTCAGGCAACTAGAGTAGTCAACTACTGACGAGTGAAAAAGTTCAGCTGCGTTCTTAGTAGTGAAGTTTTTGTGCAATGCTATTGGCCTTGGCTTTGAAATGGAAATTCATAGTTTATGTTTACGAGCCCACGTGTGGAGTTGGTAATTACGGGCAGAGCCAAGCGAACCGAGTTCCCAGTTCCGCGTGTTTGATGCCTGGCTGTCGTAAATGCATTTTAATGGCGAATTCTCTTGGGAGGATCGTCTTGGGTCGCGGCTGTTGCGTTGCGGTTGTGAAACTCACGACACTCCCACGTCACCCACCCTCCACCCTCCACCACGCTCTACTCGTCAAACACTCTTCTAATAATTTTTTGCACAGAAAAAATAGTGTTTACGAGTGTCAGCCATTAGTAGTGAAAGGAAACTTCACGCACAACTTCTTGTGCTTGAATAAAATCAACTCTCGCCAATTATAACAGTAAATTTATTAATAATAAACACTCGAGTATTTCCATTGTGAAAAACGTAAACAACTAAAATTTTGCTTCACACAACTCTGAACAACATATTTATTAGATTTTAGTAATTGGATCTTGAGCTAGGTAGTGCTACTGTACATAATCAATACGTGCTTGAGTACGTATTAAATCAACAAGATAAGACTTCAACGCTACAATACTTCTCGATTGTTCATTATCCTATTTGCATAGTGAGTTTATGAACGTACAACGCAAGATCTCTTGAATACTGAAACAATAATCCAATCAACAACAATATCAATACAGTTCATAATTGAATAGTTTCAGAATATGTATCATTTGAATTTGAACTGAGAATGTTCATAAATAAATTGTATATGGCTTGAGATAAAGAGTGTGAACTTTAAGCATGTATCCTAAGCCTATTAACCTTCTTTTTGAAATGAGTCAAGTCGAGTTAATGTTATAATGATGTGTATTAACCTTATTTTTGAATTAAGTCAAGACGAATAAATTTAATTTAAGAAAATCTAAAGAACTAAAAAAAAGGTGTATTACACTAACATGCCTCTTTTTATCGAGTTTTTAACTACCAATCTAGAAAATTTATAAGAATTTCTTTCAAGTTTTCGTTACTATTATTTATTTTTATTATTACAGCTTATCAATCTTATCTGTATGACTAATTTTATGCTATCCTTTTCAGGTAAGATGTTTGGCCTTTTCAAGGAATCGTATGCGTTATAAGGATGATGTGAGTATAAAGGCTTACCTCTTCAATTCCCTTTCCTGGTCTATAATAATCCTTGGATTCTCTCCTGGCTCGAAACCAAATAATCTTTGTATTTTTGAAATAAGCACACAAAGTTCTTCTTAGCGACCATAAACGGATAGGATCCCTAATCCCTTCCTCATAGTCAGAAGCTACTAGAAATTTAAATTAGATCCTGTCGTACAAATGTAAATTTACAAAGTAGAATGGATCTGAAACGATTTGCCAAACACTCAGGAGTATTGGTAGCTGGTCTGTGTAGCCGCAGGGTTCCATTGTAACTGGTTCTTCTCCAAATGGCGTTCAGTCTGGCAAATTCGGAGCCATGAACTCTGCGTACGGCATTATCAATTATTGTTCAGACTTGTATAAATATCTCCTATGCGCTGCGTATATGAATTGTAAAATTATGTAAATAGTCTGCATGTCGTGCACAATGTAGACTACTATTTTGCTTCCACTTTATTACAACTATCAAAATATTTAGCCGAACATTACCTGCTTTTGAATATCTGATAAACATGACTCCTAGCTTGGCAACAATTTCAAAACATTATACTTACAGTAATCCAACCATATCGTACCAATCCTGTTTTTAATTTATTTATTTGTGTCTTTTCATCGTAATGTAAAGTGTGCCCAGGAGAGCAATTCGATAATACAGTAATATTGACCTCCAGCACACTAAATGGGGAATTTACAATACAACGGAATAAAATTTATTTCCTGGCTGTTTGTTGTCAATTTTCGAACAATATCATTATAATAAGAGACCATTCACATTACAAATTTCCGTAAGAATTTTCAAAAATCCAGAAGATTTTGGAGCAATTTTTAATTTTTTTGTAAAATAAGTAAATTTAAATATCTCTTTCAATGTTTCTGTAATTTTTCGTACACATAAGATTATTATTGTTTACACAATAGCATTTTATGGCATTATTCGAATGTATTTGTAAATTATGTGATAAACGGAGATTTTTCAAATCAATACATTCGACATCCATCGCTGGAGATTCACTCCGTTCTGTTTGAATTGGATTTTTTTAATCACTCGCAGGAAGGAAATTCATAACGATTTAATGTCATCTATTGATAGATGATCCATTCTTGACCGTAACATGACCTCTTTGATTTATTTAACAATCTTTTTACGTCAGCTGTTATTGATTTCCATGGAGCTGCTATTTTTAATACTGTTTCAGTTAATAAATTATATTCCCCAAGCCGAGTTATCAATTTGCTGGTAGGAGAATACCACTGTTTGACATAAATAAAACTTTTCTCGAATCGCTTGATAAGACATTTTATATTTTAGATTGCTGTGTGATCGCAAATTACAGATTTTACGATTCTCCTACCGCCAAGCCTCAATTACTCAGTTGACCAACAGCTTTGATGAGGGTTGGGAGTTTTCTCGATAACCACACCTCCATTCTCTACGTTCTCTGAATGGCTGTTATTGTATTGGCATTGATTCTTGAACTAATCGCGATTCATCAAATATTCAGAGTTCTACAAACAGTTTCTTGGAACTGGTGCGAAAGGTTACAAACCTTTTCGGAGAATTCGGTCATAGGAATGAAGAAGCATAAAATGAAGCATTTATTGTATGAATGTAGTAGACCTGCCGGCTTATATTGGCTCAGCTCTGGTTCAAGACACTTTGGCTTCACCTCCTCCTCACCAACGGCTTGTGTCAAGGTCACATCAATTTTGTGTTGCAGAGTGGGCACGAATAATTACGCCTCTTCTTTGTTGAAGGCTCTGTTGATGCTCATATGTATATATTATTTCTGCAATTACTAATCCTTTAAATATTTCGAGGAGTAAAATAACATCACTCATTTCATGATAATTATTCACTCAATAGGCTATTATCATGATATATTGTTCATTGTCGCTCTCTCTATCTATTCTAAACATTACAGTTTTCACAGCACTTCATTGATTTATCTCACCTTTTATAGTGATAGTCAAATTTGGCTATTTTTCATAAACTTATTCTTAAGCGTCTTCTACTATGAATCAGTTGTATTTGTATCACTTTAATAATATTATTAGTATGTTTTTTTCAATGTTTGATCCACCTTATCGATTTATCATTGAGTCCATCATTCTTTATTATCATCATAATCCAATTAATAATATTGATTATTATCAAATCAATTATCAATTTTGATTGAAATCAAATTTTTGCCATATAAATTAAACCAATTACTGATTTGTATTTCATTTTCATTGTTCCTTTTTTTCAAGTTAATATAAGAGAGTGGGTTTGAGAGACCAAACACTTTACTTGAAATTGGAAATGGGATCTAGTAATAAACAGAAATGAATTACTAGTATTAAATCTTTGAAAGATGTGTTTTTATTTTCAGGTGGCCTTTTGTTCTGCACCTGCCAGAGTTCTTGGAATTTTTTTATAATCACATTTCCGCATTTATCGTGGACATGGCCTAGGAGGCGATGTTTAAGCTTAATCAACGTGCCATAAAATGTTTGCCAACATTTTTAACGAGTTGCTTTTTCCAAAATGGCTCCGGCAAAAAACAGAGTGTCAAACAAAGCCATTATATTTTCTCTGCCGTCCCTTTGTGAAGTTTTTAATGAGAGTTTCTGGATAGATTTTGATTTAACCCTTCAACTTGGCACTGAACTGTCAGTTAACACCCGAATGGATGCACGTGGCACCCAACTGGACTATTGGTTTCACACCTGACAGTTTGATTCAAGCCATACTCACATTATTAGAGCCTACATGGTCCCGTCCAGATTAATTCTCAATGGATTGTTAAAACCTTGCTGAAAAAAAAATGTTTCTGTTTTTTATTGATGAAAACAATGTATTTTTTCAAGAGTATGCCTCTTTGTTCTTTGTGTATCAGAAACAAAAAATATTTTTCACATATTCTCAGATCCTATCAGCATTTAATTCATTATTTTCAATGAGAATGTTCTCATGATTCTCATGAGCAAAAAATGTTGAAAATATATATTTTTAGTTTTATTGTAATCATTCTATCTATGAAATGTATTTTCTTCCTCACTAATCACGCCATCCATGTGATTATCATGTACAAAATCATGAAAATTTTACATTGTAAACTAATAGTAATTAGGAATAATTATTATGCGTTAAAAAATAATTCAGATGTCCAGTTTGCTAACGATCACTGGAGGTCAAGTTTAATCATTAATGATTTGCGCATCAAAATTCAGTTACAATAGATATATTCTCCACAAATTTAGCACTAATCTCTCACCTATATTCATATTTTATCTCCTTTTGTTTTGCCAAGTTTGTACTTCAGTATTTACACTATTCCTATCTTATTTCGCTAAATGATTTAGTGTCACGGGCTTATCGATGTTTTTCTTGAAATTTGGAACCATTCTTCACACACACGAAATTTGATTTATTCATTCATGAATCCATTAAGAATGTTACTGAATGTGGTACGATTTAGTCCGACGGTATCCATCTACCAGAATTATTTTTAATTAGTTACCAGAATTGGAGTGGCTGGGAAAGTGAACACGTGGAAGGAGAGGCCGAAGAGCGCAGGGGACGAGAAATTCATCAGTGAAGAATAAGGCTCTGAGGTTGTTTCTGCTTTAGAGTGACCACTGGGAAAGCTCCCACAGTTGAACAGTGCCGATGTTACGGGCCCTATAAGCTGCCCAGCCTCGATTAGCCAAATAAACAAAAGCTTTTTGCATTCTGCAGTCCTCGGTCAACTGATGCTAGTCTGGCGAGGAGTGGGGGATGATTCATTGGGGCTTACAGCCTAGCCCAGGCCGGGGACCACAACATTACGTCCACTTCGCTCTGGGGCTTCATTTCTGCCGTTAACTAATTTAGCTGGACATCGAGCTTGCTATACTTATTTTATAAAGTATTGCACTTCTTATTGCAGTCCCCAAATAACAGATAACCCTTTATAATAATGTTTATCATCGCCAGTTTCTTCCAACTGCATTGACTGTCATCAAATTGATTTCAGATGTAATTTGTTCTTTAAAAGTAAATTAGTTTGAAAATTTCATTGTAACATCTTCGGTGGTGTGTGGAGTATTTTAGAAAGAAACGTAGATATCATTGGATTTGTGGATTAGATGAATTTCCGACAATGTAAAGTGGTGAAATAGAAGATAGAATAGGCGAAACAATATGCTTCTATTCACGTGTATGAGCTCTAGAACAGTTTATTGTAGAAACTACATATTACCACTGAATAGCGATGGATATTCTATAATTCCTCTATGCTATCTAATAAATTGAAGTTTCCCTGTTAACAAAATGTGAAGCACGATCACTTTGATAAGGCATCTCTGGACTGAAAATGAATTATTGTCATTACAATTCATGACTGCTTTTTCTTTTTACCATGTTCAAAATGTGTAATTTTACATATGAGTTCACTATTAATATGGCTGTATTATACTGAATAGATTCTTACACACTTTAATCATAGTATAAATCTGTAAAGAGGTAATTTCTTGTCAGTCCATGTGTTTTAGCGAAGTGAACGCACTATATTTGAGGGTCATGACCCTCAACAACTTGACCTGAAATAACAGCTTCGATCTGGTACGAGAATTGTAACTATATAACTGAGTCCATCCATACCACAAATTTCAATTGTTGACATACTCAGCTGAGCCTGAGGTTATTACGAGTATTTTCACCTTAGAGTAGGAGTTGACCTCCAGAGATTAATTCCCTTGTCTCTTAACTCCAGGTCTTCTTACCCCAAGGGTGTAGATTAGTAGTGAATAACAAAGAGTATGATAAATGTAGCAATAGAATAAATTTTATACATCTTGGTTTTCACCCACTCTGTTCACATGATCGCGTTGCAACCTGTGAGCAAGCTGGTAGTGTTGCTAGTGAGCTTCCTGCGGGCAGCGGTGAGTGGGCGTGGCGTGATGTGCGCGTGACGTCACCGCCCTCACCTGCCCGCGCTGTCTACGCCAACGGCAAGGAGAAAACTTGTCCTTGAACTGACCTTCGGATCCTGTCTCCTCGCCTCGTATCATCGTCTGTCTCTGCTGCTCTGCCACACGTGATGACTGTGATAAGGCCTCCGCTGCTGCCTGGCTGCTGGGTCCCCACCTAATTAAACCGTGCTGTCTGTCTGTCAACTCATAGCACTGCGAACTCACCAGCAACTGTTGGCTTTGGCGTTGGCACTGACATCCTCCGGTTCTTTTGCAACGCCGATCGTAGACACCTCTCAGCTCTGTCTCCTTCGTAAAGCTCCAGGACACTGACAATCTGTATTATTCAAATATGTTAGGGTTAGTCTATCTTTACCAGATCTTCAGAAATCTGTCACTGTTGTCTCTGCAATTTCACAATCACATCAAAAGTTAACAAATATTACTATGTTTCTCAATTAAGTTCTTCATAAGGATAGATTCGTTATGAACTATAGTCTCCAACAAGGTGCCTCATCACTTCCAATACATTGCAGGTCAAAATGAAATAATCTGTCATCAAGAGATTATGTTTGATAGGGATGGATGTCACCAAAGTAAACGAAAATTGTAACTTGTCTTTGCTAAAGATCCATTGCTGTAACCAGATGTTTCAGAAATGATCAATTGTAACTTTTCTCCCTATTGAAGAATAATGTACACAAATTATCACAATTCCCAAATTTCTTATTGAATGCTTATTGAACTCTACACACTTACAAATCATCGCTAGCTCTTGCAGATCTGTCATAAAACTCGGGAAAGTGAACCAGTAGGTTTGATAGGTTAGCTTTTGATGTGACAAGGAAGAAGACTCTTGCACTCACTATGTGACATCCTCTCAGCTCTCATTGCGATTTATGAGAGAGTCCTCCGGGAATTAGATAATCTAGGTCACATATCCAATTAGGAACAGATCAGCAAAGGTTTCTGACCTTTCACTGTCACCCACATACATAGTCCAACCATAGAGAAACCATAAGCCAAGTATGCTTTCCCTATGGTCCGTGGGAGTTGGTATAATACCTTCTGATCAAGCAGACCTTACCGATTTTCATGTATTATGATCATTGGTTATTATAACTACCAATTGTTTTGTGGTTATTATGACCAATTGTTATTATAAAATTGCTTTAGATATGCGGTACAAAGGAAATGAGGAGACTACTTGGTCTTAGTAGTTTCAACTCTTGTTTGGGGGGGGGGGGAGATCAATTTCGCAGAAGCTCTGATAGACGTGCTTACATTTATAGAAAATTGCTTTTCGAATATTACAGAATGAGGATGGGAGCGTGATTCAGGAACAAAGGAAAAAGAGATGTGTTGAGGTAGACAAAAGTCATCATATTCAATGGATTGGACTTGCAGGAGCCAGATATCTCTCTGAAATGATGATAAATCCTTCGACACTCTTGTACTGCATTAGCTTATTGGAAAGCAGAATAGGATTTTGTTGTTTGAGATGGCTGGCTGGCATTTGTGTGTTGGTGGTGGTGAGGTTAATCTTCGGTATTTGTATTTTTGAAGGAGGAGTAGACCTATGACGACGTGGTGATCGATAGTCGACGATGATTTTTGCCTGGAGTGACGAGAGAGAGAGAGTGAGAGAGAGACTCCTCGGCTGCATGACCTGGGAAGAGTGACGATGGCGATGTTTGGCAAAACGAAGGGGGGCGGGGGGCACCAGCCAAGCACTATTCGTACGTGTGTGTGTGTAGGAGTGCATGCTCATTTATCTGTGGCGGAGGGAAGGACAGAGATAGCGATCGACGTGGCGAAGTGAGTGAGTGAGGCAGTGCACATGCCGAGTGAAAGAGGCTGCGGCCCAGCTCCTCTCATATTGATTTACTTGCCCCTGTTGCCACGTAGTGCAACTGCTCCACTACAACATTCAAGCAAACTAGCGCCGTTGCAATAGTTGGCGGCCACCATATTCATCCCCTGACCCTCAACACCACCAGCACTATCTGTCCCAAGTTGGCGAATAATAGCTGTGCTGCAAAATACCAACACCAATGAGTTCAGATTCAGTCCTTTACGGAGCTCATTGCCGTGATGATAATGACAATGAAGTTCAAGAAGTACTTCTCCATTTTGTATTTTCATCTAAATTTGAAATCTCTATCAGATCTATAACGTAATTTAGCATGTTCCAGGTCACCATCACTTCATCATCACTTAACAATAGATGGCAGAATGTGAATGCCTATAGAATATTAAATTAAAACAATGAGAAGCTGTGGTTTTTCCACTGTAGCTATTTCTCTACTAATTTATTTGAGTGGGATGTCAATGTTCATTCATTCTTGTGTAATCTAATAAACTTGAATTTTATCATAACTCCTTCAACAAAGATATACTTGTTCTGTTGGAATTTGGGAGATCTCATTGGCGTGCAATCCAATTACCTATTAAAACGTTCAGTTTTCACCAATGCCAATCAGCTAATGCCAATTATTACCTCTTCTCCTATGTGATTGATTGCTCAAGGGATTCCCAACAAATTTCCTGGAACAATCACATAATGGACTTCAGTAGAATAATTGACAGAAAAGAGTGTTTGAATACTAACTTACAGTATTATTTAACATGTATATAGAACACCAGCCCTAACTATAGGCTTGTGACAAAATGATAATAAATTATTTGATGGAAGCTTAACTCTTTTCTATCTGATTGGTCAAGGGATTGTTTTCTACTAACAAATTTCCTGGGGCAATAAGATCAGTATACTAAATAATCGAAAATGGTGTTTGACTACTGATGTACATTGTAAAACATGTATATGGAACACCATCCCTAAGTAGGCTGGTAACAAAATGATGAAAATGAAAAATTATGTGATGGAAGCTGTAACTCAGACTGCCTGCTACCTCAGGGGGAGTCTGGTATACTCTCAGATCTTAATAATTGTGATCTAGAACATATGCAGAAATATTTTGTCATCTACATGAACAAGTTACTATAATCTAATCTCTCTTTAGTTCCCTGTTTGTAATAATTATTAATTATGAATTTCCAACGACAGAGAAAGATAGAGAGACAATGAAAGTTATAAAGGGTGAGAGATATTACACATTATCTATTGATATTCAAGAGAAGAATTTCATCTCTCTTCGTATAATCTCCGTTGAATTGAATCACAGTGGATCTATCTACAGTATATAACTCGTATTCAACAAATAACAAAATGTGGAAAGAATCAACAGGCCAGATACCGGACGATAGGATGGATGTTTATGGTGTTGGCAATCGCATGTCTATTCGATGCCATCCTTGAGAAGGTGGAGTCCTTCCCGGCCATCCTTAGCAGGGCGTGGCTCCTACTGTCCGACATTGTGTATCAGCCTCATTTTTATCAGATTAACCGACTTTTCTTTCTTCCCGTTTTCGAAATAACCATTCGCATTGATTCGATTAGGCCAGACATGGGAAGTCCATTTCATCCTTTTAGTCAATAAATCCCATTGCGGCTATCTCAGCATCGTGGGATGAGAGCTCTCTTCTCCGCTTCTCAACTGAATTCGTGCCTTGCTAAATTTACACTTATAGAGCAAAAGGTATGAGGAAATTCTGTACTCCAGCACAAATAATTATCAAGTTACTGATTATTCTGTGTTGAATAATTTACATGACACATCAGATCTCTTAAACCTCTTCACTATAGCTGCAATTCGCCTCTTTCTCACAAAATAGTACTAGTATAGTACTAGTACTTTGTAGTAATGCTTTCAATGGGACTTGTATGTGTACTATTGGAGTCTGTTTCAAGACTGTTTTGTCTATTTTAAGTCAAGTACTGCGGCTTGTATATTTTCCCAAATTACAGCTTGCACTTGAATTCCAACGCTGGTGGTCCATCTATTATCCAATCAGTAAACAGTACGGGTTTCTAATCATCTTGAAGTTTTACTCTTCCCATATCTACTTAAACTTCTTGATTCACTTTCTTTGATTCAGAAACATGTAAGAAGTTTTTCTTGACTTTTGGCAGTTGATACAAGTAGCCTACAGCTGTTAGTCCTTTTTTCTCTCTTCTCGTTTATCAGCTCTTTCAGTCCCCTTGTTATTATTTGACCTCCGCGTTGTGTAAATACTGCAGCTTCGCCTTTTCTTTGAAGCCGTCGCTTTGAACAGCCAGCCAGCCTGTTCAAGGTATTGCTTCCGGGAGATGTAAATATTGGCTTTTGGCAAGACTGATGAAACTTCTTGTTACCTTTTTCAACATTGATGTCCTCAAAATTGAGACTTTTCGCTCCTATGTTTTTATAAGCAAACCAGAATTATCATGTTATGAATAAAGAATAGATGTTGGTGTTTGAGATGCGGCTCTTTAATATTGAATTTTTCGGTAATATTAGGTGGGGAAAAGGCTCACACAAAGAAGATTGTTTCTCCTACAGAAACCTTTTGGCGACTTTCTGAGGGGATTTAATCTATTTTCACTCTCTTTATACAGTGAAGTATTTTCTACTTTCCTCTGCATTCCCTAATCCTCTCTTCTTCTCCACCATTATGATGAGCTAGAATTAGGAGAGAGACTGAAGTGCAATTATAATGATTCAATTTTTTAATACTCTCAATCAGCAATGTGAACAATTCGAGTAGGTTCTGTTGCAGTTGCTCTTTTGAAGTAATACCATTCATAGAATTATGAACGTTGAAGGAATATTTGTCCCATATTCAGAATTTATATCAAGTATATGAATATTCTGTGAATCAATCATTATAGCAAACCTAATCGTAAATGCATCTCTGCAAGCAATAGCGTGAAAAAAAGAACTTTTCTCTTTTCATATTCCTCGAGTTTTATAGGAACTGTTCATTTAGTGGAAGAAATTAATCTTGATCGATAGAATGTCCACGTTTTCTCCAATTTTCAATTAGCTTCAATTGAATGATGTAGATTGTAGATAGTATATCTTTCGTCTCATTCTATACTATCGCCAGCATAACTAGTTCTCTGCCTCAGCTAGATTCTATTATGATTTGTCTCAGCATTACTGATATTAGATACGTAGAGTTTAATGTTACCTGTCTCAGCATAACTACTGACAATCATTTGATGACTTCTGATCAACAACATAAATCAGTCATCTGATGACTTCTGACCAACAACATAATCCTCTACTGCAGAATTCTACGCAGAAGGAGAGAGAGAGAGAGAGAGAAAAGAGAGAATGACGTTCACCTGTGTAGGCGGGCGTTCGATTTTTAGCCAGCGTTCGATTGATATTTGCACTAGGTAGGTGGCCGGAGTAGTAGCCTATCCCGGGAAAAGTGGGGTGTGGTAACACACAGACAGCCGAAACTGAGAGGACAACCTGAGGAAAAATTGCAGACGAAAGGTGCTTGCTGGCCCGTAGTACGGGCATAGTATTATTGATCGGTGACCTATATATTCAGATAGGGGGTGGCTTAGTGCCGGCCGGCCGGGAGGGTGGCGACCCCCTTGCTGCTGCTAACAAAGACGCGCACGCGCCGTTACCATCGAGAGGGAGAGCGCCACAATACTAGGCCAGGTAGGATACACGTCCCACTCTCTTCTGTCCTTGTCTTGCTCATGAGAAGACGAAGACGCCGATTGTTGAGTGCGTCGCGAAAAGCGTAATTTATAATCGCGCCGTCGACATTTGTTTCAAGATGATGGTGAGATGAGGGGGGGAGTGGAAAAACAGCGATGACGCTGTAGGCTTTTCCCCCGCCCTGGGCAGACGCATCGTGTGCGTGAGAGGGGTCAGTGTGTGCGTGAGTGAGTGCGTATTTTCAGCCGCCGCCGACTTTCCACCCTAGGCGAACGGAGCTCGCTCGCCCTTTGCAACGTCCCCCCCTACCCCCCACCACCGATTTCCCGTCAGATGAAACGGCTGGCAGCGCTGCTGGTTCAAGTTCAAGGTCATGACAAATCGATAGCGAAAGTCTGGTCCCGGGCAACACCCCTATCTCGCGTTTTTGCAACCCCCTAAATGGAAAGTCCATTGGCGTAGCGATTGGAATGGACAGGTGAATTGAATATTTTATCAGTTTCGCATCCCATGATGGAGAGTACATGAGGAAACAGAGGAGATTTCAAAGAGAACGCTTTTAACTAAATGGGGGGATATTTCCATTCTGGGATGGAAAAAGCTATTTATATTTCCACCATTCATTACATTTTTATAATTCTATATTTATATTACCATTTATACTACTCCCGATTAATATTATGTCAACTATATTTGCTGCGCTAGAATACTTCAAAAATTCAATTAATGATTTGATTATATCTTAATATCTCTATTGGACCATTCAAACAAAAAATACAGATAGGAGAGAAAAACAGGTAGTCGCCAAAAACCTCTTCAATTTCTAGTGACATAAATAGTCCAAATGGATGTTACCATAAAATATTTACACTCCTAGAGAATAATCCACTAGTAAATTATCAATATTGAATTTTGAAATTTAGATTATTTGTTTTACTCTATGCTTATTTATACTGTAATCGTGGAGTATGATTTATTTTGTTTAATAAATTAATAAGATGGAGAATATATGATAGAATATTGTTAACTCAATATCAAAATCACTCTTGCAATAATATTCCAATGCGATATTCACTCTTTCCACACATTGCAATAGAAGTGTATTTCAGTCTCACAGTATTTAATTTATTGGTCATAAAATATAGCCTGAGTTTTTATAGCTGGTTATTAGCAAAATAATGTGACTAGATTACACGCAGATTTCTCTTTGAGTTGTACATTTTCATTTTGTCGGCTATCGGATTGGGAAATCCAGAAGATTCCATCGCATCTAAATTCTTAACTACAGAGCGTTTAGTTGGTGCAGCTCTCGACCTTGACAGAGTCGTAATAAATAATCATGTCAGTGCCTTGTTAATGCTTCAAGTGCACATCTTCTATTAAAACGCCTCGGCAGTTACGAGGCTAGCACTGAGTCTCACCAGCCTCACCCATTAATCCATGTTCCATACATTCGCTGCATGAACCAGCAGCCTACATGAAAAGCATAAATTAAAAATGCATTACTGCACTGACAGCTCAGAAATGAAATATATCATTGAAAAAAAAAGAATCAATTCACATGTACAATATTGGATTACAGTTTCACATTAGAGTTTAGATTGAGATTATCAATGTTTGAGCAACAGCAAATTACATTAGAGTTTAGATTGAGATTATCAATGTTTGAGCAACAGCAAATTATTTAGTCTTTGTAATAATCTTTCTTATCTGCTACCCGATCGTTTGATGTTACTGTAGATAATGAAGATGAAATAATTATTTTATTTGTTTTGCAGTTTTCTTTCACCCCTTGAATTTTCAATTTCTCAATTTATACCATAGTTCAGATGCCTCCTACCATCAAAAAGTAAAATTTTCTGCAGCTACTAGTACATATTTTGCCTTACACAGGGAGCATGGGACGTTTTCATTTGAGAATTACGGGAAATTTATACACACATAAATACCAATCCCGATTTATACACATAAATCCTCCTCTGAATTTTCCCTTGACAACGTATTCTCTCGCTACGGAAGGAACTAAATGAAAACCAGCTTACACTAAGTGATTCTGAATGCAGATTTTAGTCATTTTATTTTCAAGGTCATTTTTCATCATACTTTGAGCGGCCTACTCCTACCTTTCTATTGCAAAGTTTGTAAGTTAGTAGTTAGATAATACCCATTGCAAATATGAAATATTTTATTCAACTGTAAAAAGTGACAAAGCAGGGAGATGAGATACCTCAATTCAACTAATTTTGTAGATTCAATCAGTGGAACATTTATTTATAACAAAATAACATATTTATTCAGTGGAATTAAATAATTAAGATAACATTGAATAGGATAAGTCATAACATAGAATTAAGTGCAAAATTGGAATTCCGAACTTTAGCTTTGAAAAATCGCTTGGCACGGCTGCATAAATTCAAACCGAAACCAAAATGGAAGATAGCACGAAATAGCAACGCTCGTTGTTTAGGCAAGAATGAAAATGACACCTGAAGCGAAAGAATGGGGCTGCGGCTGCCTCTATTGTGTCGCTGTATAACGATTTGGCCACAGACAAAGGTGTGGACTCGTCCGAGAACACAGCAGAGGCGCGGTTGGCTTCATCATGTCTGGCTGGGTTCATGGACAAAACTTTCTTGCTTTTTCCATTTGGCAATTTGAATACTATGCTGTTCGAAACAACACATTTGCATCCATTCTGAGACAAAATACGTCGATTCTGAGATTTTAAGGGTCATTCATGGTTCAACAATAACTCCTGCCTTCTCACCAGTATTCAAAGCAATGTTGTTTTTTTCGAAAATGTTACATTATATTATTAGGATTAATTTAGTGGAATCCTCCACATTGATACTGTAATCAGAAATGACTGAGGATTATTTTTAAAACTGATGAAGAAGAGACAAATTGATGTGACTTTTGAAGCGTTTACTCTACAAATTATTATCAAACTAAATATTTATCATATTTTTTCTTGAGCAGATTCTTTCCGTTGTTTGATTACTAAAAGAGCATTTCCAATTTCCTTACTGTCATTCTTCGTATGATGATTATCATCTGATCCATTCTTAAAAACTACTTGATGGTGCACCATCATTGTTTACTTATACGGTAATCTTAAACGGCCGTATCTGATACTTTTTACGACATTCGTTGTATTGTAAGTGATAAAATGCTGGTTGAATATTAACGTATGTTCATAATTCATAGAAGGGGAAATCTCTTATTCAACAGGAGCAGATTTACTAATCCACAAAATTTAGTTTTTAATAAGGTTAAAATCCTCGATGTTTGTCAAGAAATAGATAATAGAATTGTAATATTTTTGTTTTTGATGGCCTCTTGATAATTTCTACAGATTTTCTGCTGATATTCCTTCTTGAGCTTATTTTCTTCATTTGAAAATGTTTGTGATTAGTACTGTAGGATCACAATTATTACAGTGATATGAATGAAATAAGTCCAGTGCAATTAACATACATATACTTATGCATTGGAGGAAGTAAGTGAGTTCTTTGCTCTGTAGATAATTGAAATTTGTGTAACAAAGACTTGGCATTGTGTTCAAGTCGGTTATCAGTAGTGCGATGCGTGGAGCGTCTGCCAGTGCGGTGCGGTGCGGTGCGGCGCGGCGTAGCAGGAAGCTGCAATAATTTGTGGATGCCACACCATACCCAGACCTCACCCCTTCCCCATCATCACTCACCATACACAGTCTACGAAAGAGCGTTAAAAATAGTTCGTTACTAGTTCGTACATCTCTGGCAGTTCTTTGTTGGCGTCTATTTTCATTCGGTTCAGTCGCATCCATTGTTCCTAGGAGTTCGAAAGGTCAAACCATCGGGTTCGATTCCGCTCCACGTGTCTGTTACAAAGTAGGAAGTCGTTTGCAAAACCGTCCGCTCCAGAGGATGAGGAGAAGAAAGGGAATAAATAGGAAGAGGAGGAGAGCGATCCCAGCAAAAGAAACACAGCGACGATCGTAGATCTCTTGACAGGAGACGTACGAGTTTATTATTGTCGACGGTTCGATTTTGCAATCGCGATTGATGTCCTCCGTAGACTTTGTTTACAGATGAGCTGCCATAAATCGTAGACAAGCGGTGGCGGCCGATTGTCTCTCTCTGTCTCCCCCTCCCCCCAATCTCTCGAAGTTACGTTGCGTTGGTCGTTTATCGCTTCTTCGTTTCCAGGTGGAACGATACTCAGCTTCAGCCATTGTTGGCATCGATCTGAAGAGATAGCGAATACCTACGATCCTCGATAATGATTTGCGAATTTCCATTGAGTTATGCCATTTTATCCGTAAAATTATATTCTTCTTGTATTTCATTATATGCAAATTGAAAATTCCACAAATTTAAATTTATAATATTATAAAAAAATAAAGATATCGTATAACATGACTGGCTCAGTTCAAATGTCAGATGAAATAACAGTGAAATAACCAATCAGTCTACTAGATCCTATACTGTACTACTTCGATTGATCTAATAATACTACTAATTCTATAGTGTATTCCATGTTTCAAGTTGGTGTAGAGCCCTGTAACTGAAGAACAGTTTTCTAAAGCACCAATTAATGTACGATTAAATTCCTCCAGTGCATTGGTCTCAAGTAATTGGACAGACTGAATGTCTTGGTCTGAAAACCACCTAACAAGAGAGTTGACAAGAAGCCCTGGTGGAATTGATTGATGGCAGTCTACCCTTTCAGGATTAGAACTGGGGAACAGAGCAGTACACAACGAGCGAAGTATTGGTGTGTTGTCGTCGTTGTGTTGCTGCTGCGACCCTTGTTGCCTTGGCTGGCGGGCGGGACGGGGCGGCGGGCGTTTCTATCGCGCCGTTTCCACACCGTTAGTATTTTCCGCGCCAGAAATCCTTAAAAGACCATTCAGGCGACCAACCGTGTTCCTGCCAACGAATAAAGGCACTAAAACGGCGACGCTCACTCACACAAGCCGAAAAGTCCTTTCACTGCACACCTATTTGCCGGCTGCACACACGCGCATGCATGCGCCCGTGCTCGTGCTTTACACACAAGCGTCTACCGATAATTGGACGCGTTGTACTGGCACCTTGTTATAGAACAATAACGCTGTAAACCAGTCTGGATGCCGCGGAAAATGCACTATTTCCTATTTGGACAAGGGTGAATGTTATCCCCATGCAGTGTAGTGGAAAATGTCAACCTATTCTCATTTATAAAGCATTTTCACTGCTGGGGGAAAAGTTTTAACGATACTAATATTAATAGATTTCAATAATAATTGAACCACTTTAAGAGGTGGGATGGAAAGTGCTTTCACAGAGGATGGGATTACCATTAGTTCAATCTTCTAATGGGCCAGACTTTAGAATTGATTTAATTAGGATAACGAGTAAGTGAAGTATCATTATCAGTGATACATGAAAAATATAACCAGTAACAGGATTTCATGGAATAATTCTAGAACTTTAGAGATAAAAAAGTGAAGTTGATTTGAATGCATGTTCAAGTTGGAGGAGTTACAGAATACAGAATTTTCAAGTAACAGAGTGTACTCATGTACCACTGCGAAAGTGAACAGAAAATTGTTGACGAATGCAAGTCGGGGTGAACGCTCCGAGGTCGCTAATTTTGTCCACTGATTTTGGCGACGAGCCGGCACTTGGTTCACTTCTCTGCTGCTCCAGAGTGGGCGATCCTCATTACTATCACACATTTCTATCCTTTCTTTTCTTCTCTTTCTCTCTCTCCAACCCTCTTCCTCTCTCTTCCAAATATTCGGCGCATGCTTGATGCAAATGCAGTTTGTTGTGAGTTCAATGCGTTCTCTTGTTCAATACATTGAAAGATTCAAGATTGCTTGATTTTTTTGCTTCGCTATAAAGAGGCGAGAGTACACTTACCTCTCGGAATTGGGTACTAGTTTCCTATTTACCTTTATCCTCAATTTTCCAAAGAGTGTCCTATTATGAGGGTGAACTATCAATCATCTAGCTAGATAATGATTCATGATTTTAATTATGCCAATCTGTCAATTTACTTGAAGGAATCACGCCCATTTTTAACTATCGAAGGATTGAGAATAGTGAATTAAAGTTAATTAAACGATAGTGAATAACTTCATGTCATTTGAACAAGAACATGAAGTTTGAGCTGGTCAATGTATCTATTTGAAGCTTATTTTTCCATTTATTCTAATGCACTTTTGTTTATCAATGTTCTAGTTCTACATTTGAATAGTATCTTTGAAAGATGTTAGTATCCAATATACACTATAGATAGCCTATCTTCCAATTCTAAGACGAAATTTTATTTTGGAACTGTGCAGTTTTTTCTTATTATATTCATCAATTACATGCAGTATTCCACATGTCAACCCAATCATTGATATCTTGAAGTTGGATTTTTTTAAGAGTGTAAGCTAGAAAAAACTATAAATTAGAAAATAAAAACAGATAAACTCATGATTAATTCATGATTCTATCGTTGGACAAGATTTTTATTGTCAGTTTAGTGTGATAGAAGATCAAATAGTACTTTATTTTTCCCATTATTTAATAAAATCATCGATAGTTCAATCAATTGACATTGAAAATAAAAAGTTTCTCAATTGATCGCTCAGTGAAGTTGGGCAAAGTCCAGTTGCAATCGTCTCCGACTTGGAAGAACTATTCGTCCACATGGAGAACCAACCCCCAGTGTAATTACCATTCCAAATCTAGGTTAGGAGAAAATTAGCTTTCAAGACGTGAGGAAAAGAAGGGAAGATTGTGCTCGCTAACTGCGGGGAGTCGTTGCTTTGTGGACTGGTCTCTCTTTCTGCTCACACGTGCAGAACTTGCAAGCAGTGACATCAGTAGAAGCAGCAGCAGCAGCGGCTATCAGCTTACTCCCCTGTTTTACATGCAACGGGCACCGACCACTTTTTGCTAGACTACTTGGAAATTTCACCGGTAACAGATTGTGCGTACAGCTCGGCAATTAGAACGTAAAAACCTGAAAGCGAGGTTATTCGGACTGAAATTGTTGTTGCTATTCATGCTGATGTTGCACTACCAAGTAAGGTGTATGAAAGTTGTACCTGAATATTAAATACTATTCACCAATTTGAGGTATCGTTTGAAGGTTTTTGTTCTGGATCAAGTTTAGACTAGCAAAATCAGTTGACATTGTTTATATGGAGAAAAATTTGTAATGTAAGTTCAAGATTATTACTTCGCCACATCAGTAAAATAAAGAAGTCATTCTATTCTATTCTATTCTATTCTATTCTATTCTATTCTATTCTATTCTATTCTATTCTATTCTATTCTATTCTATTCTATTCTATTCTGTTCTATTCTATTCTATTCTATTCTATTCTATTCTATTCTATTCTATTCTGTTCTATTCTATTCTATTCTATTCTATTCTATTCTATTCTATTCTATTCTATTCTATTCTATTCTATTCTATTCTATTATGCTACGCTAAGGAGTGGCATATATTCAACTCTAGGGAAGTCGATTACATGGAAGCAAATTAATTCGATGGCTGTAAAATGACATATACCAATTAACATCAAAACTCAATATGGAAATCGCTGATCTGGTTTCGTATAGTGACTTCATTTTCAGCGGTTGTATTTAACGGTCTTTCGTGCAATCGAACGTTAATTATCTTGAACTTACACCTAGATATCCAATTCCTCATTTCAATTTTGAGTTGAATGTGAGAAGATGAGGAACTTGATAAAAAAACTGGGGATTTTTGGTTTCTTCGCTCCACTATAATGATTTCATTTGACACTTACTCCATAATCCATTCAAATATAATCCATTACATTGATAATGAGATATATAGGATGGTGTTGAATCAGCCTTAATTCAAATATTTGCTCTTACGTGCAGATCGTGTATGAAATAAAAATGGCTTCGCAATTCGAATGTAGAGTTCTGAATTTTCATGAATTGAAAATCCAATCAATATTTTTCGTCATGGTTAAACAGTATTTCATTAGCTCAACTTCCAATGGGTCTACAGTATTTGCAACTTTGTTATCACTTATTAACATTTTTATTTCATTTTGAAGAGATAATCAAAAACTCATTACAGTGATGATATTTGAAGTAGAATTGCTGGGCTAAACTGTGCGATTAATGCTGCGGCAGTACTTCTAAATATTTTCCATTCTGTTAAAGAGGCTTTGTTCAATACTAGGCTGGCAAGCTGTTCTCATGCTAATGAGCTCTCCACTTTTTGTGGGAACAGTCCCTTGTAATCTGCGCTGTCTGCCGCATCTTCATCCCCCCCTCCACTCCATCCTGATCAGAAAGTTTTTACTTTAAAACGCTCAACATCTGCAATGGGAAAAGTTGGTAATGAGGCCTATTTAAACCTTGGCTGATAATTACGTAAGATACTCATCTGAAAAATAGTACCCGCTTTTGATGAGTCGCTTCCCCAAATAATTGTTAATAATTCCACCCTACTTCCCAAGAAATGAAGTACAGTGATTGAGTTGAGCTTAATGTGGAGTTGATTGTGCAGAATGTTCAGATTCACATTATATTCTCGATAGCAGCCCTTTAAAGAAAATGGAATGTTTGAATCCAAATCTTGTGCGATATTTCAAGCGCTTATTGTGAATTCTATCCAGTTTGTCTTTTATGTTATCAGCGAATATCTTGATTTAACCATTCCTTCGATTTTGTACAGGTTTGTCTAGTTCTATCTAATCCGGAGCTAGACTAGCCTGATCTGTAAATGATTTTCACATTGTAGCAATGTTTTAGATTAGTTCACTAGAGTGTTCTGACGCGAAAATTCATAGAATTCTGAAATAAAAGGTTTTTAGGCCTGTACCTAGCAGCAAGATAAAAATTCTTGATAAAAATAGCACACTGAAGATCATCTACTATTGATTACTGTTTCTAGTCACTCAATCTCTTCTAGGAGTTGTAATGTGTAGTGTACATAGTAAAAATAGTCAAAGCTGTAAAATACTCGTAATATTTAGTCAATTGTCGAAATATTTAATGGTTCAAAGAATCGATAAATATACAGTTTTTGAAACCAAAACCAAGTTCGCCCAGAACGCAAATTACATTGAAGACACGTTTCAATATAATAGGTCATAAAATGGGGCTATCTGAGGTAATTTGTCTAGCAAGGTAGGCCCACTGTGTCACGCATCAGGCCTTTATCGCCGACTAGATTAGAGTGACTGGAAGACAAGTAATAAAGCAGCAGTCTGCAGTCAGTCAGCCAGCAAAGTGATTATGGCCGAATTCCTAGCACGTGCTGAAGTCGCGGCGCGGCATCCGGGGACACGAAAGCAAACATTTGCATAGACAGAGTTGTAGGCCTAGGGTGGTTGCGGGGTGCAAAAGGGTTTTTGGGGTGTCCCGGGCTGGATGGGTGGTGTGGGGGGGGTGGCAGCTGCACGCGTGGCCTACTTTCTGTCCATCGACCGGTCGACGTCTCTTCCTTCTCCTCCCTTAAACCCACCCCTCCCACAGCAACCCTCACCCTCCCTAGTGTCGCGACGCCCGACTATCGATCCCCGATGCTTTCCTCCCCCTTCCTTTCTCCCTGTACCACCCCGACGTCGACTGATTAACCGGTCTCCTTCCTTGTCCCTTCCCCCCACCCCAACCTTCACTCCTACATTTCCACCAACCCTCTCCTTTCGTTCCACGTCACTTCCTCCGCCACCACTTTCCCCAACTACAACTTTCTTCTTGTCCCTTTCCCCCGTCGTTCCCATTCAACCCTGTCGTCCGCGAACAAAGCTCCGTCTCCCCCATTTTTTGCGACGGATTTCCTTTCCACTGTTGCTTATTCACCTTCCTTCTCCGTTGCCCAGAACTCTCTTCCATTTATTAATCCCTCTCACAGGTATTCTCTCATTTTTTCCTTGTGAACTCCTTGGAATATTATTTTTTCATTTCCCCTTGTTCGCTTCCAAACAAGTTACAAAAAGATTCCATTGTTATGACGTCTTTCTGTCATCTTTATTTTGCTGCTGCTATTGGAATATTCTAATACACTGTCCTTTGCATGGCCCAAGACGCTATTATCATCTGAATAATTAATTTTTGCTCATCTTCCTTTTAAAAATTGTATAAATGTTTGCATTCATTTTCCTAATGTTATAATTTTTTTATACACCCATCAACCAAATAAGTATTAACAGTTTCACTTGCAATAATCTAATAACGCAATATTCATTATATCTATCCTTCATGCAGTCACTCATTTTTCATCAAAGTTGAATAATATATCAACACTTCAAGTTTCAATTTTTGTATTCTATTGAATCTGAAAGATACAGAACTCTGTCATATTGATTTTCATCTGAATGCTCCCAATGCTTCTTTCATCTGATGAAACAGTTATTGAAATCTTCCCTCTTAGTCCTGAATAAATTTACACTTTAGAAAATATCCATTGAGTTCCATGTACGATTGAAAACATAAACTTAGAAAATAATTAGCATAACTTAGCTTGTGTTTTGTTACTAGAATTCAACTGTTATGTTGTCTCCCCACGACTGGGCAGTGAAGTTGCGATCCAGCAAGCAAACTTCGTGAGTTCTCGAGTTTTGTCTTGCTCTATTGTTTCCTCGATTACCAGGATATCTAGCAGAATCGTTCGCATTCTTTCCCTCTACTCTATGTATTATGTACAACATTTATTGAATACTTTTGAGATTCCCATGTTCCAAAAGACATAGTAGGCTACCAGATTTCTTCCCCCGTAGAGAATGGCCTTGAATTGTGTTTCCTGGAAGCTCGCATTTTTCTAATCAAAGCTACAATTAAATACGACTGGTATTTTAGCCAATTGTTGTTTCGTGAAAGAGCATCAAGTTCTAATCTCCATTTCCAAAATAATTGATAAAATCTGAAGAATTTTCCGGATTTTTATTGTCTGACTTGTCCTCTTGACTATTTCTCCTCATAAGATAAACTAAATGCTCATTCCATCATCTCAAAAGTTGAGGAAGACCGACTCAATGACTATTCAATAGTTTTTTCATGACTATCTCTTTAAAATTCTGAAACCATAATAAAATCATCCAGTTTGGTGCTATTAATTTATCACTTCCTCTCTATATATTCCAGTAGAGGCTTCCAGTACCCAACCTGTATTCCTTCTTTAAATTCATAGATCTCAATTTAGAAACAGAAAAATTCGTGAGATAATACGATGATTGTTTTCCCGAGCAGGTTATAGAGAATGAAAAGTTGGAAAAATAGAAGAATCGGAAGAAAATCGTGTGTGGGATGGAGCAGGTGGCCCCACGATTTTCTTTTACTAGTAAAAACGGAATATTGAATAGGACATCAATTGAATACTGAATGAAAGTTGTACACCAATAGTAAATTCTCAAGTTCCGTGACTTCAGTTTTTATTTCCATTTTCCAATTTATAGCTTGCGTTTCTCGATCACTTTCCAACGTCTTCCACATTTCAACTCAGGAAAGTGTTAGTAGTGTGTGCAGGAGGTTATATTTTCGGTCTCGGATTGTTTCTTGTAATCCTGCTCTGCAGTTTCAATAAACTCGAATGTTCACTTCTCTGTCAGAGAGTGCTGCGGCTTAGGGTTGGAGTTGTAGAGTATTGTGAATTGTCATAAAAATATTGGAATGTTCCATGCGGTGCCACAAGAGCTGAGCTCGGTAATTATATATGATCGCGTGTTGCCCTGGCTATACACCTGTTGTCAGTATTTCTGCTCGATATAACTTGCCCGCTTTATCGAATCTTGTCAGAATTTCCCTTGTGGCCTTATTTTGGGATTATTGTACTACCAGTTTCTTTCAGAAACCAACGCCGTGAATAAACCGAGTGAATTTCCATAATCCATTCATAACTCACATTACCACTCGTTTCAGCGATTCGGTTATTGATCCGTTTTTTCTGTACCAATTTCCATAGATATTTCAATCGGTTATGTGTATTGAACATTGAACAGCCACCAAAGAAACCGGAATTAGAGCCCCCCTCAGTCCTCCTGAAATTTGATCTAATTCCGACCAACTCAAGAACAATATAATATGATCTAATTCCGACCAACTCAAGAACTAGTAACTGTGTTAACTTACATGAATATTATGGAAAAATGTGCTTGAAATCTGACTAAATTAATTTTTGAACTGACAACATTATGTAATTTTGTCGATGCAGGAAATTATTTGAATTTTCTTACAGAATATTCAAATAATTATAAATAATTTTCATCCAACAAAAATCAAAAAAACTTTTGTATTGAGCAATCTTTATAGTCTGACAATATTGTGCCCCAACACGATTTTTTGATAACGCTACCTAACTACTGTTTCCTTTTCATAAATTACGTATATTATGTATTAATATTGTAAGATATTTTGAGGTAGAATACAAGAGCTCTATTGCCATTATATAATACCTGTTCACATAGGTATGTATCTGTATATACCTGTTCTGTATGTATGTATAGTACCTGTTCACATAGGCATCGTCAATTATTAAACAATATTGAATATTGTACTGTTGAAGACACAGCATAGCACACAGGTTCTGTGTAGTTACGGTTTTATACGTAGGCCTACTTATTGAATTCAGGTCTAATCCCACTTAATTTCTTGTTGATTCTTATAAAACTGTTTCTTATACTTGAAGAAATTGCTGATTTTACATAGCAGACTTTGGTTATCCTAAAACAATTCTCAAAGTATTTTCTGTATATATTTTTTTGATCACTGAATCCTGTTACTAAAACGATTGAATGTTCATAACATTTTTCATCAAGTTCATGATTTGACAAAACGAAGTTGGAAAAATTGTTGTTGTTAGTGTGCAAAAGTGTAGGGGTGTGAAGGGAGATTGGCGTCATGCTTTGCAGGGGGTAACAAGGATGGGGATGGGGAATGAAGGGGTCTGTGTTTACGGGCCAAGGGCGGGCTAGCTGGGCATAGGCCTATGCTGCACCACCGCCGCGACGCTTCATTCACTCGACTGTTGTCATGACAACCGACGCCTGCATCAATGGACGTCTCCTCCCGACCAAACTCACGCCTCATCCCTCACTCACGCACGCACGCACGCATGCCTCCCTACTTCCTCTCCTCTCACCCTCAACTTGGCTTGATTTATGATATTATAATCTTCAACACCACAATGACATCATTTCAAATCATCTTATGCACCATTTTCTGTTGAACTAAGTTTAACTAAACGTGGTTTAAACTTATCTACAGTAGAACTCAGTTTGACCGAAGATGGTACACACAGGGGACCTAAGTAGTGCTGTAATACCCATATAAACTATAGTTGAACTCTTATGTTGGAACTTATTTCACCTAAAATACTATGTGTGAGGCTTTCATTAATAACCCAAAATCCTATTATCCGAACTGCCAATTTTTTTGGAAAGTTATGAAAACTTTTCATTCAGTTTTCAGCAGTATTCCCTAGTTTGTTGATCAAATATTTTTTTAAGTTCAATATTGCAGATTGTAGTATTTGTTGCTACTAACTCTACCTCTATGAAGTGTTCATTTGCAGGACTGTCGTTTGAAGATCTACCGTTGAGCAGGATAAACACACGAGTTTAATTCTTAAACTCAACTCTATTTGTATGATTTTCATGAACGAGACCGAATAAATTGATTGATTTATTTAGTATTTGTTGCTACAAAAGAATTTGTACCATTGTTTTAATTCTATTCATGTACATATCAGTTGCTCATTTATTTAAACTAACAATATGCTTAAGCCCCTTTAAATACTGTTTAAACTACTGTAGTTTAATTCTATTCAGTTCATTCACATTCACCGGTTTTCATATAGGATTAGGTACATCATTCATTAACATGAAGTTTTAATAGTGTACTAGTTCATTCACATGAATAGGTTAATTCATATATACAATATTAGTTATTGACCTACTATACATTGCAATTGACCTATGGCCTTTATTGTGTTGCAGGTCTCAGACAGTAGCAGTACAACAGATAAGCAGACATCACAGCCGGAAAAAGTATTGGAAAAAGCAGCGGTGGTGAGTGCGGCCGAGGAGGAGGAGCTGGCTGCCGCGGTGAAGAAGAAGAAGCTGGAGGATGGCGCTGGCTACTGCAACGCCGCCTACCTGCAGCCCTACGACTCATTCCACTACTTCAGCTGGGACCTGTGGGCGCGCAGCATGTCCGCCTTCAAGCCCTGGCCGGCCGCGCTCACCAAGCACGCGCTCAGGGATAGGTCAGTCAACAAAACTTCATTCTAAATAATATAAGATTTTTTTACTTTATTCCTTTTTCTCTAATTTACTTTATTCCTCTATTCTAATCTACTTTATTCCTAATTAGGAACCTAAATAGGAACCTTCTCATCACGAACGTTGCCAGGAAGGCACTGTATCACAGACAGTTCAACCACTTAGCACCAAAACTCTACAATCTGCTTCCCGTAAATATTAAGGACATACCACACCAAAGAAAATTCAAAAATGCTGTTCAAAAATGGATAATACATACAGGAAGACGACGTATAGAACAAATCATTTCAAATAATAGTAGAGACCCAAATACTACTCACACCCACTCTAGTACATGGAATTCCACAGTTGAGTGGGTTAATTTCCATGAATTGTTTTCTTGATGTAATATGGGTTTTTTCCAACATTATTGTAGTCAATTTTATTAATGTATTCTTAGGTTTTAGTTTTGAAGAAGGAAATAAATTTATTATTCATTTATTTATAATTCTTCAAGAGAATTACTTCAATTCTTTAGGAAACAAAATATTTCAGCTACACCTACAACAAATCAATTATTTATTCACATCACTGACATAAAAATGTTACAATAAGAAATCTCAATGTACCATTAAATCAGCATCATGAGAGAAGATTACTTCATTAGCTGTGTTGAAGTACTACACTATAATGACATTAGTAAGAGACAGTCGCCATGATATAAATAAATAATGAAATTAGTCTTTGTCACAAATAAACGGAGCAATCTGTAGAAAAGAAGCAACAAAACTTGGATCTATCAAAAAACAAATAAATTTAGAACAAATAAATTGAAGTTAATTTATAATGAACGACGCATTTTCCTAAGCTTTGTCAAATCATCTATTAGAAGTTCAATTGCATTACAGATTACACATTGAAGGATTGATTGATTATGGTTTTTTATTTATAATTTGAAGCCATAATTAAAAACCTCATTATTTAATTGGAAACTCAAATTGTATTAATCATTAGAGGATTGATTGATAATGTTTTTTATTTATTTTAAATTTAAAGCTTATAATTTAAAACTAATAAGTTAATTGAAAGCTCAATAATATTAAGCATTAGGAGATTTATGAATTCTATTATCATTTATGAAGAAACAAACATTTATGTAGTACCTGGAACCTCGTTGGAAGCTCAATATTACATTACAGGATTAGAGGATTGATTGATTAGAGAGAAACAACAGGCTAAGCCCAAAACTGTTTTCTCCCGAATTTTGAAGAATAATGTATTCAAAAATAAGGTTAAGTTTCCACTAAAGTTGATCACATAAATTCCCACTCATTTACTACTTGAAAATTATGAATTTACAGAGATTGGATACGAAATCTTATAAAAAATTTATGGAAAATTATTGTGTTCATTCGATAAATGATAACACCTGGAGGAAGAGCCTTTCATGTATATTCATCATCATCTATCATGTATAGATTTAGAACATTGGATTCTTTAGAAAACGATCCTTGGATGCATTTAATGAATTCACATCGTACAGTATTATCATGTATAGAATTCTTTTCTTCAAGTAAATGTTGCACATTCCCACCATTAATCAATGATTGTTTTGAGGGTGATAAATATATAAATTGATTGATGGATTGTTGACAGTGTGCCGTCGTACCTGAGCCACGATCCGCCAGTGCTGCTGCATCCCGAGCGAGTGGTGCCTCTGTCGCAGTCGGAATGTTTCGAGAGGACGTTCCAGCCAAACGTGGCTTTGGCTCCACTTGCCCACAGATTTCCTCACGAAAAAGTGGAGGTAAGATGATACAAATCACTTTTCATTGTAACTTTCAAGAAACAAAAATTGGAAATGAAATAGCTCTGGCCTCACTCGCCCACAGATTTCCACACGAAAAGGTGGAAGTAAGACAATACAAATCACTTTATTCAATAATCACTTTTCATTGTAACTTTCAAGGAACAAAAATTAGAAATGAAATAGCTCTGGCCCCACTTGCCCACAGAGTTTCCCCACGAAAAGGTGGAAGTAAGACAGTACAAATCACTTCATCCATTCCTTCTAATTGAAAAATCCCATTTTCAATGGAATTCATGCTATAATAAATAGAAGATGAAATGAAATCTAGTTAGATTTAAATTTAGCCTGCGCAATTTTAGTAATTTTTTAAATTTGAATACTCATGAAATAACTACTCTGAAGATTTGCCTAACCAAAACTTGTCTACTTACTAAACAACTACATCTACAAAACATCAACATTACTTACTACCATTGTAGTTGAAATCAATTTCACTAGTAGTTATTGTAACTCAAGTATTATAAAATAAAGTATTCAGATGTAGTAGAATAGAATAATGAAATAGAATAAAGAAAGAGTAGTATTAGCACAGATAAGGCAAGAATCTGACTATTTAGTTAGACGATGGCATCAGGTATAGTGATGATACTTCTAGAGGTATTTCTAAATACCTCTAATACATGAGAAGTGACTCATTTTTATATTTGTGTTTTTTTACATACTACCCTTGTATATGAATAATGGCACGGCGTGCAAAGCTTCTCATGTAGTGTATGAGTCGCTAAAGATAGGTAGATATCGAGATCTAAAATAGAGAGTTTTAAATAATCACACTCCGTGGGTATTAGAGGGTTAGAGGCTTAGAGAGTTGAGTGTAAGAGAGGGCCGACTGCGCCCTAACTTCGCCCTCCCAGGTTAAAATAAAGGCAGTCATTCAATTCAATTCCGTGGAGTATTTTTGTTGAGAGCCGTTGCTTTGAAGTGGGAATTGTCATTTGATCAGTTGTGTGAACAATCTTGTGCAGGTGAAGACGGAGGCGGGCGTTGGCGCGTGCGCGGGTGGGGGCGTGCGGGAGAAGGAGAAGAGGCCGTCGAAGGTGCTGAGCAGCGCTAAGCTGGCAGCAGCCGTCAACGGCTCGTCGGCAGCCGCTGCGGCCGCGCTATTCAACCCTGAAATGGAACTGTCGACGGATACCGATGACAGTGCTTCAGAAGCGACGCCGGATTCAGGTAACTATCGTTCTGTAAAATTAGAAAAATACATTTCATTGAACTTTGCAAATCCAGATTTCATTCTAAACCCTCGGGGTAGTAATCATTTGAAGTGAGTAATCTTAGCATGCACCACTCTAGAGAGTAAGAAAAACATTTGGAGGGATGAAAACCTGCGATTTTTTTAAACTAAAATTGCTATAAGCAAACGTGGGATTATCCGAAATCCGAAAGTAACCCCAAATAGTGCAACTCAGAATGAACCAATTTGGGTGTTGCAGGTTTTTCTTTCACTTGATTCTTCTCCATCTCTCCAATACAAAAACAGTAGAATTGAGTTTGTCTTTATTTTCAAGAGCTGTGAGAATTGCTACAGTGAATAGTGTTCTAAATATTTCTATGAATATGTCTTTATAATTTTATTAGGCTTATTAATTAATTAAAATATAAATTTTCTCAAGTCTTGGTTGAAAATAAGTTTGTATTAGATCATAAACTACTAAAGGGTGAACAATACCTACTGCTGCGGTGAATAACTGTTTGTGAACGGGATTGATGAGTTTTGACGTTCCATGTGAATTTCAAATCTATACTACTATTTGACCAGGGAAAGAAAGTACTTGGCGAACTAGAGAAATAGCCAGTCTAGCATGCTAGATATCACTCCGCCAGGGACGTTCTTTTTCTGGTCAAACAGTAGTTTTACCAAGGATCGATAGTTCATTCAGTTCTTTGAGCGTAGTTCCTCCAAACGCCAAAAGATGGTGCTGAGTTTCTTTTAAATTTTTCTTCCCAAAATACAAATGAAACCTGCACATCTAGGACCACTCGCTTTACTTTTGGCGTAAATCGCATATAATTTGTTCCAATATAACGGTCACAGTCATTGGGTTTCCCAAAAGTCTTTCAATATAATAAAGAAGGTGGTTATCAAATAATTTCATTCGGTTTATTTGATTATTTGCAGGAGTTGGGAGCGTGGTGGAGCAAGTGGCTGCGGTTTTGGATGCGCTAAGTGACGCCAAGGAGACAACGAGGCAAAGGGTGATAGGCCTTGTGGAGCGGTTAGCATTAAGGCTCGATCGAATAGAAGCCGATAACAGGCTTCTACAGCAAGAAAATCAACAGCTCAAAAAAGAAATAGAAAGTGTAAGTTTCCAAACAGTTGGTTGTTCTCTTCATAAAATTAACCTTGAATTGTTTCACAGAAAGGAAATAGTAGGGAAATGGCTATTTTATTTTTGTTATTTAATCTATGGCTATTTATTTCATGATATATATATTAATGGCTATTCAATTTATTTATCAAATTTCCAACTGTAACTTATGCTTTTATGGAACTTAGAAATGTATCTTGAATCTTACTTGAATCAAGCCAAATCATTTATTGAACACAATCAATATCTTTCAACATTGAGGTTTATTGAATTGCCAATCAGATTCAGTCTCTTCCGGCATGAATTTGACTGTCTTATTATTTCTTATTCGAACAATGCTGTAATGTTACAAATTGTACATCAATAATTTTCCCAAAAGTTTTAATTTCATAACTATTTTCAATTGTGATTTTATAACTGAACATAACTATTTAGTTTCTGTTTAACTTACTAATTTTCATTACTCACTTCTAAATCAAATGAGATATATAACGTACTTGAATTTTATTTTTCATGAGTAGCTTACTCATTAATTTTCATACCTTGTGATTAGGTTGGAATAGTAAGATATTGGCATAGTGCATGTAATATACATTGGTCAAGAAATAATGTCTATTATTTATTGTTGAAGCAATTGTCAAACATGAATAGAGATTAATGACGGTGAATTTGTTGTTTGTGTTTCAGAAGAATAAATTAGAATTAAGTGAGCCAACTTCAACAGTACCTGAAAAAAGCCAGCAGCAGCGCAGCAGCCCAGTGTCAGTGATTACCGCATCGGCAGTTATAAAGACTGAACGTTCTTGTACTCCTCAAACGGTTTCATACTGTGAATAGTTTTCTACCCCAATGGACCTACATAGTGGTCCATGTCCATAGCTTCTGCCTCATCTGGCTGTTTCCGGTGATTGCCATCGTTTAAATAATCATGGACATTGTACAAAATAGAATTACAACACATTGAAACCAGAAACGTTATTTCTGGCGCCATTCGTCATTTGCTACCAATGGTAGACCAATGATTCAAATCTGGTGATCTTCAACGCTACTCTCATCAGGTTATTGTGAAATTACTAGACTAATTTTAATGTTTAATTTTGCCTTCCACCAATATAACAGTTTTCTATGTGTTATTTAGTATGTATCATTATTATCTTTATCTATTGTTGTTGAAATTGAATTGCTAATTGTTTGTAAATTTGATTTTTATTTATGAAAAGAAAAAGAAAAAAGATTGAAATTGAGAAAATGATAAGGGAACCGATTGGCTGTAAAGTAGAAATCTTTTTTATATCTATAAATTATTATGACAATGTAAATTGATATTTTTGTGATAGTAAGATTAATTGATGATCATGAAAAATTTTAATATTTTAAGTATCAAGTAAACACATTCTATGCAGTGTAAATTCGATTGTAAAATTATTGCTAGCTTGATGCGAATGATTGGATTAAGGATTTGTTTGTATTCAAGAAATAAAGCATAACATGAAATTTCAACCATCTTATATAAAAAAAATTAAAAACTCATTTAATGCTATTTAAATTATTTACTTACAAACAATAAAAAATTTTCATCTTATTAACATGAGTGAAAAACAATAATAATTTTTCAATATATTTCATTCTCGAAATTCTGATGTCAAGTAATGGCTATTTTTGTACGATTTCAAACATTTTTCATGACTTTAAAAATCAATAGAAGCTTTAATTAAGGTATTGCAATAATTCTTGTTGAACACATACATATACACTTATGTACATGAAATCAATAGGATATCCAGATTTAAAGTAGGTATTGAAGTTCCTAAATTTGTATAATTTTTATTTGAGAGTCTTGTATCTGACAAAAATAGATACATTGTGTATACTTTCTGAGGTTTGAATTGAGCCTCTCTAAACATTGTACTGCTGAAATGAAATCCTATGAATATTAAAATGAAAATTCTCAAGAATTTAGGGGCTTTAGAAACCTCATTCTAGAAAAGTTCAGCAGAAAAGTTTTTTTTCGAGATGGAATGAACAAACTTACCATAAAGGTCATTCCCTAATATTTATTAAATTTTTCAGTTTGTGGTTGAGAGTTAAAGATATTTGTTGAATATTTTAGCATGAAAGCTTCTTGTTTGAGTTGCTCTTGATCCATAAAATTGCGTTAAATTGAAGATGCCTTTCTTAAATTAGTTCAGTGGTGCCTTGACAAATTTTAAGTCAAAGATTAATAATTGATGTGTATCAATTGTCTAAATGAAAGGTTCCTAATAAGGGAATTGAGTCTTCTAATTGGATAAAGCTGTATCCAATGCAGCCTATGTTTATTTACAAACTGATGGTTGTTTCAGCTAATATAAATTATGCTATTATAAATTATAAACATGCCTAGCTGATGCCTATGCTGATATGAAGGCAAGCATGGATGCAAATCTAGCCATTACTTGTCATTGATCTAACCACGAGTTCAAATTTAACAGTTTAGAGTTTCTGTTCAAACATGGTAGGTACCGTATTCTAATTCTCTACATCCCCCCTACTAAACAAACATTTCGAGGCATTGTATTTCAGTTATACACTGATAAATATCAATATGCTTATTTCTCATGAGTTATCTGGAAGGATGGAGAGAAGATAGGGAAGACCAATTGAATGCTTTGTGATGCTGAAGGAGTAAAATTGATATGACAATAACAGCGTTGATAAGATTTTGAGAAAACAACGCTGACATCTGAGGTTTTATTTAATTTCCACTATCTACACTGATGCCTCCATTTCAACTTCATTTCTACTCGAAGCAGAAATATTTGTAAAGAAAATTCTAAACTATCTCTAAAAACTTGAACACTTTTGACAAAAATCAATAGATACTACTGAAAAAGTACAAATATTTAGCAGTTTGGTTATTGTTATTTAAAAACGATTCGCTTTTGATATTATTATAAGGAGAATGAATCCCTTACCTATTCAAAATTGAATGTTAGCGCTTCACAAGAATATTATTATATCAATTTACGGCTCCAAAGCTTCTAAGTGGGTAGACTTATGAATTTATATAGTTTTTATTAACAATTATTGATTTTGCTATCACTGTTAGTTTGATGAGTTATTAAGAATTTCCAATGAGTTGTATTTGTATTGATGGTTTTGTTGTGAGTTCATTAAATTTGAAATAATTCGCACTGATGTGTCATTGTTCACAGTAATGTTAATTGAAATTATGCTTCAAGAGAATGAGCATTAGAAGGACTTTGTTGTTTAACTTGAATTGATAAGATGGAATAATTATAAAGAGTACAAATATGTTAGGTGCTGATCATTTTAGTTAATGGGCACTTATTTTCTGTAGTTATGTTTATGTATTTGTTTGTAAATATTGATATTTATACATTACATAATAATATATATTTTATGCTACTACCTTTCATTCAACTAGCTCCAGAATAGTACAGTTATTTATCTTGAATTATCGTAATATTTTTCTACTTCATCCCCATTGTCCATACTTTGAATATTATTTTTTGTGATCTCAGGATGTTATTGTGTACGTGCTTTGTTTCTCTGATAATTCGTCATATATTCTTCTTCATTCTCTAGCCTTTGTTCCATTGAAATTACAATGCCAAATATATCGTTGAAAGTTGATATTTCTTCTAATTAGAGTGTCGTTACTAGATTTTGGAATTCATCACTAGAGTGAAATTAGAGTTTTCAATAATTATTAATTATACTACAGTAATAATTTTATAAATCATTTGTATCTACACTATGTTGGCATATATTGTCAGATGTCATTCTCCATTATCGTACCGATGTCTTTTAGCATTACTCCAACAAACGAATTAAATTTATTTTTGTTTGTGATTCAAGTGTTAGGGCAATAGTTTTCTCTATTTCGTGAAGTTTTTTCTACAGTTTTCGTCAAAATGTAAACTGCTAACAGTTTTTTAAATTGTAATATTATTATTGTACCTGTCTACCTGTATGATGAGCAATAAAATTATCCTGGACCAGCAAAGCTCAATCATTTATAGTTTTCTTCTTTTTTTATTTTGATCCTTGATTTCTCAAAGTTTTGAAAATAAGATTACAGTTTATGTTTTAAAAATCTACGTTAAGTTGATAGATTCAGACAGCCTATCACATTAGAGATTTGATCAAAAGTATCAATATTGTTTAGTTACTGAAGTTGATCAATATCTGCGGAAAATTAATAATCACTATAAAATTGACTATAATTTACTATTTCTGATAATATTTTGAGCTCATATTAGTTTGCTAACACTGCTATTTTGCTAAATCAATTTTCGATTTTGTATAAAATCTCTACTTAGTGCCATGATAGTTATTACATATTTTGTAAATGAAAAATGAAATGATCCAATTTGCTTTATAGTTAATTGTAGTATTAAAAACGTATTACTGTAGGTTTGCAATTACTTATTTTTACAAACTTCACATACTTTACATACAGTGTATTGATTGTTTGGGATATTGTTGAAAAATAATAATAATAATAATTCCATTTGTATAATTGGCGATGTAGATACCTAGCTCATTTTTAAATATAAGTGGACCTGACAATCAAAATCCATCTACCTCTTGATGTAATAATGAGTGTGCGCAAATTGGATCAGATCTACCAAATGTTAGGTTGTAATACAAAAATAGATTCACTGTTCAATAGTTGAATTGAACTAAATACCTATCTAGCTCAATAAGGCTTTCAGTTAATGTTTCCATGAAACTAGACTATCTTCAATGAAACCGATTACATTTCTATTATAAATATTCTAATCTGCTAATAGATAGTTTTTTACGATACGCATTTTGTTTTAATTGAATTGATTTGAATAGATTCATTGAATAAATAATTTTTTTTAATTGCTGGCATCTCAAACTCGATCATTCTTTTATTGAATTTTAAGGCCAACTTATTTGCTAGTCATTGATAAGTGCAATCGAATTCAATATGAAAACAATTTTGAAATATAGTAGGTAATATTTATTTAATTTGTCGGATGGCGAATAACTTTCATTTTACATTTCTGTGGTAATGGGTGATGTTCTGTTGATTTCTTTTTAAATATGTTTTTTACATGCTATGTATGTGAAAAAAATTCAACAGAACATTACCCGTTACCATAGAAATTTTTTATGAAAGTTATTCGCCATCCGCCAAATTAAATGAATATACCTGGTAAACTCTTGAATTGATTTCAGTTATACTACTTTCATTCCATTAAACACTGTTTAGCACTTATTCAAGAGTTTATTGCTTTATTCCTTTAAATAAATATTCCAGTTCAATCTCATTCAAATGAGAGCTTACATTATTACTTGAAATGAGTTACGGTACTGGAGGAAAAATGTTGCGAGCTAGATTACAAAAGATTCACAAGGGATAATGCCAAATTGCCTTGCCTTTAAGCTACATTTTCAGTCTCTTATTGTTGAGCTTTGCTGGTTTTATGAGACTCTTGTGGTGCATCCATCCTTGTCTTTAAGATCTATTCAAATTGATAGCCTACCAACGAAATATTTTTAAATATTGTGGAAATTGTATTAGTTTGACAAGGCTAGAGAATCGATCATATATTTCACTTTTTTCCATTATCTCTTGGAAAATTTCTGATTGAATTCTTCGTATCAACAGTTACTGTCTTTTATAAATTCGCTAGTTTTTATTTCTAGCACTGCCAACTTCATGAAATTGTATACTATATAACTCTTGATCTTGATATGGTAGATACAGTCTAAAAACTTGAATAATGTATTCACTCATTGCTGGAGGCATTCTTATTCATAACACATTTTTTCAACTGGAAGTGATAGTGATCATTTAAGGAGGAATTGGATTTTTTTTTTGAGTTTGATGAACATTCAGCATGTGACCCTGGCTTTAGATTAAAAGTCAAAATCTGAACTTTGAAAAGAACAGGAAATTTTGTAAATGTATCATTCTCTCATTACCTCTATCATTACATAGAACTCAGTAGAATACTAGGTATTCTTACTAGGTAGAATAGACTACCCCCTTTTCAACTCTCAACTCCACATCGTATCTAAATTATAAGTTTATTCAGTGATTCCAATCAACTCATTTTTTGGAAAATTACTTTTTTAGGTTCCATTTGTTCTTATTAACTAATAATATATTCCTCCTGTAACACAAAATATTATCGTAAATTTTCAATGGAAATTGAACAACCATGACAGTTTTATTTAGTATTCATTATGATAAGAAGTAGCATCAGCACTGAGTGAATGCTTTTTTCGAATACCGTTTTCGTAAAAACGTCTTTTGGTACAAGTGAATTTGAATTATGATGTAAAGTATTCAATAGCATTATATTGATGAATAATTTAAACATGTACCTGACATTCATATAACATAGTACTCTATGATAAATTATCCTGTAACATGTAATAAAGTAGTTGACGCGAAAAATTACTAGGTTAATCCATCTCACTCCACTGATTTGTGCTCACCTGTAAAGCAATAGATTTAACACAAAATAACCATTAATGTTCAAGCCTAACCAAAAGACCTTTTCAATAATATCGAGGAAACTTCCCATCTTTTGTAAACATTTTAATAATGAAGTTTGTTTTTATGAATATAAAAATCGATGTAAATAAAGTTGATATTGTTGTTATAGGGAAGCTTAGCACAAGTTATTTAAGAGAAAATCGAAAAGCCCATTTTGGGCCAATTGTTTTTATATTAAGTTAAGAGTGAAATGATTTGTACATAATAGGATATTGTATGGATGAAACTAGAAAAAAATGTTCCCGTATTGCCCAAGTTAAGTTTTACAAGTTGAAAACTATAAATGATTGTATAAGCTATTGTAATAGAGTAATTGGCAGTCAATTGAACATTTGGCATACCGTAGATTGTAGTATTTTGATTGCTGTTGATTCAAAGCCATGTCCGAATAGCCCTTTTTTGCTGACAGTTATCACATTCGATGAGAAATTCAATTACAATCAAATAACTTTCAAAACTTTACATAAAATTAAATTGATATCAAAGCAGTTGAATAATGATCAAGACCAATGAAAACCCGTTGATAGGAAAATGCATTTCTTAATCCTTCCCAGGCCAAAAACTTTTAGGCTCGCTCAAAGTGCAAAATCAGAAAAGAATGAATAAACACAGTGGGATTGTGAGATTCAACTAGCATACTCAGCTAATCATACATGTCATACTTAAAAATTTGAGTTGAAAAATAATCTTCACAATATTGTCTTCATGCTTTCAATTGTCAAGAAAAATAAGCCCGAGTGATTTTCTGTTTGTTTATTGGTACATTCATTTACTACATTCACTTTGATACATGACCATTATTGATTATTAAAAAAAATATTGTTTAATTTGATCCGCTTAGGATTTCCGTAATCAGCCAAGTATCGTAGTGAGTACGATGAGAACCAGCAATTTCTAAAATGATAAAAATTCATACTATCAAATGAAATGTTGGTATGGATACCGTAGGCCACATTCATCAGGCTTGGAATCAGTCAAAAATATAGTTGAAATTACGCCAGATTTTAAACTCATTATTATCATTCTGAGTATTTCTTATCTATATATAATAATATTTAATTAATAAACCCACACTCTGGTAGTGTTGAAATTGAATTTCATACTCTATGGAAATGCATAGATATTTTAATGATAATATTAGCTGATTCGTACATCATTGTATTATCGAGTGCCTTTAACAGGATGAGGATGATTTACTGGCGTTTAATTACGTGGCTTTTTAAAAAGGCTGTTGAGAATTTGTAACATTTTAATATTAGTTCGATTGAGTACTTGGCGGTTTCGAGATAATTGAAGAATGAAATGCATGGATTAGAAATGATATTGAAGTCACAAATCTACTGGAATAGTATGAAAATTGGAGATGATGACGTAAATTTGTGTATTCTAAGATGTGTTTCAGAGGGCTGTGATGGAAAGGGAAATTATAATTTGTGAAACTGAATACGGTAAAGTACCTACTGTATTCATTTGAAAAAATTTAATTTAGTTTTGTGATGTTGATATTCAACAATGGTTATTTTATTGTTCTAAAAAGAAAGGTAATTAGAATAAATCGTATTTACCTTGGAAAAAACCATGCATTGAAAACAATACGTCTCTAATATAATTATTCTTCTTTTCTCATTGCTAAGAAAGAGTAAGTTATGTATAGAATCTTGAATAATTGAGAAATGAATAACTTATCGATCGACTGATATGTTGAAAAATATTATTATAATTATTAATATAGGTATAGTATTTACCTTTAAAAACCATTGTGTGTTCATGATTTAAAAGGTATCTCAAGTTGCATACATATTGAAGTCGCTTCATTTAAAAGTCGTCCATGTTTAAAGATTTTATAAACTAGAGAAACTGCAGTCGATTTTTGTGTTTTTAAAACTATAATTTGTGCCAATACTGCTTATTATATGCTTTGTAGGAAGAATCAGTCAACTTTGCATCTTCATACTGTACATAATAATAGATGAATAAGGTAGATGACATTCATTTAATGTGAAATATCCCATAGCCATTTAAACATCTCAAGCCAAGTCTGTAATATCTCCAAAGCATAATTGTGAACTGCTCATTCGGAAATTACTTATTCAGTTTCCTGCCAAAAATTGTGAAGAAGTCACCACAGTATATGATTTTAATAATAAATTTGCTACTTTTCTGACACTGCTTACTTGTATGAGGAAATTATTATTCTGTATCTGCTACTGGAATCGTGAATATTACAAAATATACTTTGTTGAATGTGTATTTCAATGTTGATATGCTCTTTCTAGTGGTAATGGTGATTATTACGATAAGAAAAATTATCTCCAAAGAGAAATTGGTTAAAGCGAAAAGTGTTGAAAAACGCCTCTAGGTTGTCTGGAGTCTAGAAGTACATATTATTATATTTGTTTCACAAATAAGAATTCTAAGATGAGGAATGTATTAACTTCAGACTGATTCCTATAAATCCATATTGTTGGGATTATTTACCCTGATATTCTTGTTTCACAACTTTGTAATGATGCTGAACAAAATTATATTTCACATTCAAATATTTGTAGTCATCCATTTCATCTTTTGGACGCTCGACCACCTAAACCAACATCTTGATTCATAATCCCAGTTACAATTTCTGACTGTATGATTTATACATAAATAAATGGCATTATTATATAATAAAAACAAAACTGTTGCGAATCTGTTGTTTTATTATTACCTCTTCCCTAGTATAGCTATCATTCTTCAAGAACATTCAGTTGAAATTTTTTGGGAATTCTAATACAGTATAAAAATTTGAGTGAGTACTTAGAAAGTAAAAAGAGTTCTGTTTCGTTCTCTGGAAGAAAAAATGAGTTATTTTTCGTTGAATGAATACTAATTATTTATATTTATTTGACTGACGTGTCTGACAACTCGTAGGGTAGCCAGACTAGATGAAAAATTAGGACCCTGCAACCGACTGCACTGTGTGGTATTGCTGCGGCATTGCAACTGCACCGCTGCAGCCGACAGCACGTGTGTATTCCATTTATGTCTTCCTGTAGTCATATTGGTAGTATTGGAAGTTTAAAAGCGAGTTATCCAGCCATGGGGCTTACTAGTATTATTTAATTTTGCCATGATTGGTGATGTTACACTTTGGTATGCTTTGTGTTGACATTTTGGTGATGTTTCAGAATTTTTAAAAATAAATTAAGTCAAATAAAACAATTTTTTTATAATAAAAATAAAATTTTCTGACCTGCCAATTGAAGGACATTGAGATCCAGTGCTGACAACTGCTGCTTCATCTTAATAATATTATTATATTTTAAGGTGTGCAGATCAAGCCAAAGGTTTTGCAGGATCATCTTGACCTTTGTGTGGATCCTCTCCTACCGGCCCCTGAGCTATAATCAAATATCCATCTGATTGAGCAAATAGTAGCACTGATTGAACAAGCTGGGTTCCGCTCCGCCTATTAAAAAACTTTTTGAATAGCATGCTGTCATGAGAAAAAAAATCTCAATCCTCACTTCATTGCCAACTTAATTCTTTTTGATACTATTTTCTAATTCTATATACTGTTCTAGAAAAAATATTTCATCCACAATTTATTGCAAACCAAACGAAATTAGACGGACCACTAATTATAAGAACAGGAGTACCTCAGGGATCAGTGTTATCAGCCACTCTATTTTTGATTTTCATTAATGATCTTCTTGAGTTACCTTTACATGGTCAAGTGCTGATGATGTTGCACTTTTCTATTCTGAGATAAATATAAATTATTATTATTATGCTTATGGCTTTTTTGGCGGAGAGACCCTTTCGGGTGTTCCGTCTCGCCGAATTATCCAGTTTTCCCTAGTGAGAAATATGGAAAAACATTATAGGTTAAGTCCAACACTGAATTTTCAACTTATAAGTCCCGAAAAATCTTCAAAATCAAATTCTTTCACTTTATAGATTGACAAATAGATTGATAAATATAATTAATGATATATCAAATAAAATAAAAATGATAAATATAAATATATATATACTGTATAAAATATATATATATATATATATATATATATATATAAATGGTCAAATATCACAGAAGATCTAAAAATGTTGAGCGAATGGTGCAGCACTAATGAAATGAAGATAAATGTAAGACTAAGTAGCCTATGTGAATTTTAATGTAACAAATAGCTTTGAGACTTCCCTTCTGCTTTAACATTTGAATTGCAATGTGATAGAATTAATTTTTCATACGAGACTATAGAAAAATCGATGAATTTCAAGTACTTAGGTGTGCATTTTGACCAAAATTTAAATTGGAACTTCCACATTATGAACCTGCATCGAAGCACCAAATCTTCAGTGAAGGCTTTCTACTATTTGAAGAATTTTTGCAATATCAATCTTCTAAAAGTTTTATATTTTGCGCTAGTGAATTCAATACTTGTAGAAGCTATCTTGAAAAATTGAAGGTAAAACCATATTATTCGAATAATCTGCAACAGTCCTAGAAGAGAAAGCGCCTATCCTTCATTTTCTATTTTAAGAGCATTACCTTTGCAGCATCTGTATGTTTTTAAAGTTCTAAAGCTATTTTATGTCAGAGCTGGCGACACTGGTACGGTAAATTCATTTTAACAAACTAGAAGAATTTCACAGAGAATGTTTAGGTTGCCAAAAGTCAATAAATCCATCTTTAAACGGTCTTACCAGTATGTTGCTCCGAAATATTTCAATCAACTACCGTGTTATATTAAGTCTAGAGGAAATGTAAGATATTTTTTGAATGATTTAAAAGGTTGGCTAATGTCTTTTAAAGATTTAAGTTTTCTGGATACCACATTACCATAATTTATAAATGATTTTTCTATTAATGATACTTTTTTCTATGATTTATTTGTTTCAATTTACCAAATTTGTTACATTAATTTATTATTGTTTCGTTATAAGTTTTAACCCATTGATGAGGGTAGTGCGAATGATAAAGTTAAAGTGTACAGTTTTACTATTTCTTGTTGCTTAGATGATTTTTGAAGAGAATGTATTCAATTCTTTTATAATATAATATATTATGTTATTTATATTTGTGCAGACGTCACGGAGTGCGAGAGTTTTTTAATACTGCTGGACTCAAAACAAAATTGTATTTTTAATTGTAAAATTTATTTGTTTATTTTTCCAAGTTGACCACGATACTGGATAATATGGTCAACTGTAGTTCCTGATTTTCAAATGAAATTTTTTGTATGATTTTGTTTTTTTAAAGGAATAAAGTTCATTATTTCATTATTATTTCATGTTGGGTTGCACCAACCCGGATCAACTAATTTGAATCAGCTGATCCCATTTGATTAGCATTGCACTGATCCTGGATCAAAATTGGTGCAACCCAACATAATGGATATTTAGCTCAGTGCTACCAGCTAGGTACCACTGATTCCATGATAATCATAATTGCAAACCCCAACTCAGATTTCTTCAGACCAGGTTCCTTCATAATTGCAAATTCAGCCTCAGAAAATCAAGAAAAAATTTGGCAGATAGAATCTAAAGTAGCCTATTAATTACCTTACCTATTAATAAAGGCCTAGATGATTGTCGAATAATTTTTTACATGGCAGAGTTTGGAGGAGTGCAGCACTCTATTCACCCTTTCATGTCATGAATCTGTCTTCAAACAAATTTCCTTATTTAGAAATAGAACACAACCATCTTAATATTTTTATGTAAAGATTAGCTATGTCCACACTTGGTCGATTTTCGTTTCGTCATGCTTTTTGCCTTGCTGTTCGTCTTGCGCTTCAGCATCCTATTAAAATTAAGCGCGAAAACGAATGCTGGGCCGCGTGTGCGCTATGACCCTATGACGCATGCTGAGCAGCACCAGAGACAATTTTATTGGAACTAGAATCCACTTGTCTCTGGCAGCACTCAAAAATCGACTAAGTGTGGACATACCAAGTCTGGCCTCCAGACCTCTCTGCCATGAAGACTGAATTAATTAATCAGCTGTTTCCTACTACGAAGCTGTAGGAATGGGTTACAACATAACAATAAATTCTGAATGTTTACAAAATATTCTATAAAGAATCTACGTTAAATATAACGTATCTACGTTGAAAAAGGTGGATAAATATTATAATTTAAATTGACGAGTATGTTGCACTTACCCAGATCTCATCTGAAATAGTCAGTGAGTAAATGAGAATATGTAATAAGAATTATCTAGGGTGTATAGATCTGTATCAAGGAATGATCATTCTTAAACCCAAAGATAATATTGAATTATTTCACATGTTTCTGTTTGAATATTGTTCTTGTGGTTATAAAAGTTAGCTACACTCTGTAAGCTTAAAAACTGCATGGATGAAGAAGAATTTCCAACTTATTTATCAATCGTGGACTAATTTCTGTATGTATCTAATTTTCTCAATTAATTAGAATCCAATTTTGTTGCTAGGTCAATGATGGATTCGACAGCAATTGAAGCGGCTTTCGATAAAGTAGGCTCAGAAAGCAGTTGTTGGCTATGGAAGGTATTTTTACTGACTGCCCTACCAGGTTTCTTCAATGCCATGCATATGATGTCTTATGTGTTCTTCACCACCATTCCACCTCACTGGTGTAAGATTGATGAATTGGGGGCTGCAGGTTGGACCCAAGAGCAGATAAGGAATGTATCATCACCAAAGTGAGTTGATTTTTAGAAAATTTGTACTATTCACTAGAAAGCCCCATGGGCTGGAGAGCTCGCTTGCGAACTTCCAATTCTACCAATATGACCACAGAAAGGAATAATGGAGAACAGACGTGCTGTCGGCTGCAGCGGTGCAGTTGCGGTGCCGTAGCGATATCTCGCAGTGCAGTCGGTTGCATGGTCTAATTTTTTATCTAGTCTAGTTTGCCCTATAAGTTGTCAGACACGTCAAAGTGATTTAAAAATGCAAGCCTACACAGTAAAAAGGAGGAAATAAAGTTTGAAAAATGAATACCTTTGGTGCTAGAGATTATACTTACTATTTTCAGAATGACTACAGTACTACTTGAACAGTTTTGGGGAGAATTTTCTCGACTTTAATAACAAATTTTGATTTAAAATATTTTTAGTTTCTGATTAGTTTAAAACATTTCAGTCAAAAGTTTCAGTCATCAATCATTTTTAACTCTGTATCAAAAAATTATTAATGAATTTCCGGAACTTTATTTTGGAAGAGTTTTTTTGCATTGAACTTTAAAGGAAAGAAGAAACCTACAAATAGCCATCCATTCACTCATCATAGTGATTTTATTTTTTTAAAGGTTTGTGTTTCAGATAGGGAGTAAAAGCATCATAATTTTGCTGTAGTCTAGTTTCTCATTTAGTAAATTCAAGTGAAAATAAGACTAATCTTATGACTACATCAAATTATTTAATTATGTTCAATTGAATAAACTGATGAAAAAACAAATATTATTCTATTATTCAGGGGATCCAAAAATAGTTGCTTCAAATATGATTGGAATTATGAAAAGTTTGCCAGTATTGGCTACAATGAAACATTGGATTTGATTAAAGTTGAGGTGAAGCCTGAATTGATTGGATGCCAGGCATTTGAATATGAAGAAAGTACGCCAAAATCGACTATTGTCAGTGAGGTAACTCAATTTTTTTTTCATTACAAATACAGAGTACAGTACTTAGGCATACCAATATTTAAATTTACAATATATTAAATTCTGTGATATTTTAACTATATTTAAATGATCATACCAAATTCTTAAAAATATGTAGAAAAATATTATGTGTGCTAGGAATAATCAATAAATTTGATAGAGCTCTTGAAATATTCTTATAAAAAATTTCATAAGTAAAAATCTACAATTATATTATGAAAATTTCCACGGTAGGTACATTATGATGAAAAATTATCAATTTCTGGATTCAAAAAACCCTTCTTGTTGTTTGAATGAATAAATTTTTTTAAATAATATCCTAACACTCATAAAAGAGTTTGTCCTCTTTAGCTGGCCATTCTATGCTTTTTTCCTTTCTCCATGTACCACATTTAACTAAAAGTCCATCTTGACTTGACCGGGAAAAAGGTGTTTTGAACAAGCATGGCGAGTTCTTCCTTTTGACTTAAGGCTCAAGGCATTGTGTGTTTGATATTCAACATTATCAATTGGCATTTTGTACAATTTCATTGATTGACAATATCATTTGATTGAACCAAAAGTTCATAATGATAGCCTACACCTACTTATTGGATGGAGTTATTTTTTAAATATTGTATTATGCTTAATATTAATAAGTTTTTGTTTTCAGTGGGATCTGGTTTGCGACAGGAATCACTTGAGGTCTTTTACGCAAGTCACAATTGCATTTGGAAAATTTTTTGGTGGATTCGTATTCGGTGCGATTTCTGATAAGTGTGTTGATAACTCTGATAATTCACAAACAATTTGAAACTTTACTCTACTATTTGTACCTTTACTAACTCTAATGTGACATTGTGTGCAACAATTGCAACTATATTTTGTGCAACTTTTAATCGATGATATGCACAATCGATGTTCTAATCAATTGATTTTCTTTTCATTTTGATAGTCAGTTTCTAAATTCTTCTTACAAATTCATAAATATATTGTAATAATGATATTAAGTAATTTGTCTCGTTCCGGTTATGAAACTGAACTGTTTATTTTGCAAATCAACAAATTTTATCGATAGGCTAGGGATAGTGAAGCTGATGTGCCGTAACAGCTGGGTTTACCTAACTGCTCCCCCCCCCCAGTCTTCACTATCCCTGTAACAAACATAAAAAACAAAACATAACAATGAAAGCAAGTTAACGTTAGCTCGATTCATAATCTGGTGGTGATCGCCTCTTGACTCTTCTTATCTCATGCATGAGCATGCACAATCTCAAAACGTGTTCTCATTCCTCACAATTTTCCCAGCTTCAATCGATTCTTTGAGAGAAGTTCCTGGACTATAAAAGGTCCTATAAATAGGTGATCTGCTTAGTCATCATTTTTAATGGTTCTTTTTGAACACTATATCACCAACTTTGAGCTGCGTTTACACCGTAGTTAATAACACGAGATTTAACAAAAAGTTATTAACTTAACTGAATTGCCAAAATTTCTCTCAACAAAAGTTAATAACTCGTGTTTTTAACAGAAAATTCCTTGTTATTAACAAGATTCATGTTATCCATCAAGAGTAGGTGAAGATCAAAGGAAATGTGTTATGTTTTAAATAAATGTTAATAACAAAAGTTAATAGCCTCTTTTAGCGCGTTAACTTTTGTTAATAACAGGTTCCTTTCTTCCCCGCTACACCATCGCCCGGCATCCTGCTACACAGAGGCGCCAGTGTCCCCTCTGTACTACATAGAGTCACAGAATAGGAGAGAATCTTTCCTATTCTGTAATAGAGTGTATAGTAACAGTGTGGCCATTTGTGTGAAGTACTCCATAACAATATGTGGTGATTATTTTTTCCCGCCGCCGCCATACTTTTGCCAATTTTTTGAATTTTGATATGGGATTACTGGCAAACATGAACCCATTTGCTAAACTTATTTCAAGAGGAATAACATCAAAAATAACTTTTTTAAAAATAGATTTATAAATAAAATAAAATAAAAAAGCAGCGGTTCAATTACCAAAATTGAGAAACATATCCAAACACATCGGCTATTCCTATTTTCTTCCCGATTTCAATGTATTTGTTAGAAATAAAAATTGATTGAAAATATTCCATACCATAAATATTTTTCCATTTTGAAGCAATGAGTGAACTATGTCATCTGCTTTTTATATGAAGAAATCGTCAAAAATAGTTCAATTTCAATCTGGTCACATCAGTGACTGTGTTTGTATAAGCCTTGAAGTTTTGAAATGTTTCCCTATTTGTTTTCCAGATATGGAAGGAAAACAAGTTTTGCATTAGCCTCAATGCTTTATATTACAGCAGGACCTTTGGCAGCTCTTGTTCCTAATTTCACAGTATTCAATATAGTCAGATTCACAATCGGCATGGCCGGATCGGGTGCCTATGGAACATGTTTCACAATTGGTGAGTAGATGCAGGCCTACTATTCAATGAAACTAAATTATTACCTACTGGTAAAGTTGCTATTCAGTACGGTGCTAAATCGGTAATTCTAGTAAAATCATGAAGAAACTATTATATTCTTTTATAAATTCGTTATAATACGCTGTAAGCTTCTTATACCAAATAGATTAACATTTGGTGGTCAGAATAGTAGAAAATTTAATATAGACTATAATAGATTACTGGTAGAAGCGGGTAACTTTGAACAGGAGGGTAACTTTGAACGGTTCTGCCTTTTTTCAAATTTACCATCACTAATATTGATCGACTGGATAGAATCGATTTTGCAGCATTTTCTTCTAATATTGAGGTGATGTTGCAAGCACTGCATCTCACTTCTTAGTGCCAAACTTGAATGGCCGGCTACAATTTCCTACAGCAGTAGTTTCTTGTTCGTATTTGTATCTTGTTTGCTAAGGCATGTATTTTATGAATTTTCATATTCCTTAATCTTAATGCTTGTAAAAGTTTTCATTGATTCCTTGAAGTGTTTTCGAGATGATATTTCAAAGTGGAATTAACAGAAGTAGTTAGCCTATATTTTTTTTATAGGATATTTTGCTTTGGGATATAGGATATAGGAGAAGTACAATTGAAGGGTAACATTGCTGAACACTGTTCAATTTTATTATATTATTGGATTTATATTATCAGGCGAATTTTATATTGTTAGATTTGAGACCAAACCTGCATCCCATGTATTTTGTATTGGTCCAGTGGAGTCAATTAATAGTGGAGGAACAAAGCTCTGAATTTATTTTTTTACGGAAAAGTAGAAAAGTGGGTAATAAATTAATCTGGCTAGTTATTGAAGACAAATCAAAAATTGTTCAATTGGAGAACATTGTAAAGCAGCATCCAAACTCTGCAATAAATTGTATCAACTCTGTAATTATTGATAAATTTTATCGTCCAATTTTCGAAAAACTGGCATTTGATTCAATGTTATAGCATTTCGGATGTTCGGTTGCTTATTTCGGTCGTTTATTTTCTAATAAATTTTGTTCTATTGAATTCAGTGACTGAAGTAGCCGTTAGAGGATACAGGACACTATTTGGCTGCGTATTCAACGTGTCATATCCAGTAGGCTATATTGTGATCCCTATGGCTGCTTACATATCCAATGACTGGAGACAATTGCAACTATACATATCGATACCAGCTATGATTCTCGTTATGCATTTTTGGTAAGTAATTGTTTCGATACACGCATAATAATAATTGTTTCGAAACACAAATAAGAAAAATGTTTCAATTAAACAATTAGGCTACACTTCATGATGTGAGCCTATTATTTAGATATTGATTGAAAAAAATTCATATTTCATTATACTCTTCTTGAATTGTTTTACTAGAAACTTTTTTTGCAAGGGGTTTTCAAGAGTAGAAAAATAGAGAGGTAGTCTAAGAGTTAACACTTGATGTGGATCCATCTCTTTTCACTTGTTCAAAATTAACTTAGAAGATTATATTACTTTAAAAGTGAAATCTACTCACAGATTAGTGTTTATAGCTATTTCAGAATGTGGTTTGTCCATCTTCAGAACACGCGGTGTTTTGTAAAAATGTAAGATTTTGGTTTTAAATTAGTGTTCTAGGTCACAATTTTTCTAAAAATTTTCCCGGACCCACGTTCTGTCTCGGGGGGAGGGGGGGTCCATTCTTATACCCCCCCCCCACCCGAAGTGTGACGACGCCAATGGATTGAGAAGAAGCGATTGGCTACGTGGTCGTGCCAGTGTCTAATCGCAAGATTAGATATTAAGAGACTTGTACCTGTTACTCCCATTGTAAGGGTGACCTCTTCAGTTAAAGGCCTTTTTCCGCCAAAAGTCATTCATTCATGAGAAAAAAATCGCTTCCAGGTGGTTCGGAACCCATCTAAAGCTGTGGGTCCACTCATCATCTCTCATCATCACCCTTCATATTACCCACGCGCACAAGCTAAGAGCTTAAGTGAGCATCACCACAACAAAAAAATAAATAAATAAGTGATATCATTCTTATTTCAGTCTTCTTCCTGAGTCACCACGTTGGTTATTAACTAAAGGCAGAAGCGGTGATGCATGGAAGATTCTAGAAAAATCCGGAAAAATCGACAGAAATGACAGAAATATACAACAAAATACCTCTGCACCTCCAACACGTCAGGTAGACCGATAAAAACAACGTTAATTATTTTTCAAATATTGAGAACTTCGATCACATTTTTTGTAATGATTAAAATTAATATGACTTTACCTAACTAATGAACTTCTCAAAATTAACATTTTTCAAATTTTCATTAGATATACTTTGTGGACGCAGATAATTTGAACATACAGCTTGGTTATTGTATTAATTAAGGCTTTCAATAGCCTAATTAACAAAAGGTTTTAATCTAAAGATCATTCAATAAATTCAAATTTTCTATTTTAGGAAGATACTGAAAGAAAATCTTGTATACAAAGGATACTGCATTCCTTTGGAGAAATATTGTCTCTGTTTAGATCATTGGAAATATTCAAACGAGCAATTATCTGCTATATAGCATGGTTTTCAGCTTCAGTAACCTACTATGCAATCGGTTAGTAGGAGTATCTTATTCACAGCCAATTCGGGATTACCTCAACTCTTTTATAGATACTAATATAAAGTTTTCTATTTGGTTTTCTAATTAGTTTGGGTTTCTATTTAGTTTTCCATTTTTAAAGCAGTCTATGCTCTACTGTAGCCTTTTATTTTGTACCATTTTTTTTTTCAATTCAAAGTCTCTCATCCCCAAAAATATTTCTATGAATGCTTAAGCATTTCTTTCTGGGCTACACCGTTTCTAGTAGGAGGAGAGCTAGAAGTAACATACGGTAATAGATCGCATTGAATGTAGATCATTGACCTGAAAATTACTGACTGCTTTTTTGAGGAGGGGGAAGGAGATATCATTCTCCACACAATTTGTGGCACAGATTTTATTTATATACATTTCATAAGTCTCTCATTTCAAGGAGAGGGTTCGTCCATGATTTTTTTAAAAATATAGTCTATTTTTAAATCAGCTATATTTTATTCTAAAAAGTTCAATTAACTTATTTCTAGAAATCTTATTGTGTTTCATTTCTAAACAGTTTACAAATTCGGTAATCTATCCTGAAGAGAAGAGAGAGAGAGAGATTGATTGATTGATTAATTAATTGCCTTAATTAAAGAGAGAGATCCACGAAATCCACCCGCATAGATTACATTAACAATGAATTAATATAGGTTATTATATCGATAATTGCATTCTGTTTGTTACAATGTAGGCTACTACACTTTGTAGATTATGCATTTCCCTGTCTCATGAGTAGGCCTATATAAAACTGTAGGTCTGGGGGCTTCCTATATCCAAAAAAATAATCACTCAAGTATCTGGAACATTATACTACTAGTCTAATCCCTTAGTCCCCATCCCCTCAGACGTTTATACCGATTGTTCGTTGCTATTAAACCTGCTCAAAGAACTTTCAAAAATAAAGAAAGTCCGTGTTGGAAAAGATAGCATGGAAATAAAATAATACGCAGCACTGTGTGTGATCTGTAATAATTTGAAAATCCAAAATGTTTAGACTATTAATAATATCTTGAAAATCGATTCAAACAGTTCTACGGAAAATTCTTAATATTTTTAATTTATTTTTCAGCATTGAATGCGGGTAATTTCTCAGCCAACAAATACATCTACTGTGCTTTAAACGGGGTTGTAGAAGCACCCGGTTACGTTCTTTCCTTCATCTGTTTGGTAACGTTTGGGAGGAAAGCAGTTAGCTGTTTACTTTTTATGATAACTGGTGCATCACTGCTCCTTATTCTTCTAATACCACGAGGTAAGTGATTCACGTGATGAAATTAGTAAACAAATTGTACTCGAGTCAGTGGGTTGTGATATATTTATACAAATCAAGTGTTTCAAATCAAGGACATACGTTTTTGATTGGTACAATGTCGGTCCTGAATCCTGATTTTGATAATTAGGATAATTTTGTTTATCAATGAATTCACTCAATTGTTGAGATGGTTCTTATTGTAGGCTATATATGCAGGATATTACTCTTTGAAATTTCAATAATATGCTACGTTAGAGATAAGAAAAAATTCTATAAAAACTTCTATGAAATAAATTGAACATTGTATTGTATTCATCAATATCTGCTCATGAATCATCAAAAACGTTTCATCAGTTATTTCCAGATTTTGTAGATTGAAAACTGAAAAAATTCAACATATATGTTGATTGAAAAATAAATGAGTTAGTTCTATATCAACAAAAATAACTCAATCTCCAGATGAATTCAAGATGAATCTTCTTCATTGTGTTCGTATGTAATAAACAAAACCTTATTGATCGATCAAAAACATTATCTATTTATTAATCTCGCCCTTATTAAAACACTTGGATGAGTAGGGAACAAAATCATTTCCATCCAAAGATTCAAAACTACTCCCTTTTCATGGCCAGTTGCAGGAAAGCCAATTTAATTTAACCGCCTTAATTTGACGTCATCCATCTATCGAAATCAATACAATTAAATCCCTAATGATCTCCGTAAAAAGCATTGCATGATTTATAAGCTAATGTACATTTGACGAATAATTAGTTGTACGGTTTTATTATTATAATTTAAGCCGCAATACTTGTTATCTACATGAATTAAGTAATAAATCTAAATTTAAAAAGACGTCATATCACGCCGTTTAAATTGAAGGAGCTTTTGTGCAATCAAGGAACAGTCCAAATGAGTTATGGTCAGTAAAATTCAGGAAGGACATTGCATTGATCTTTTGAGAGCTGAATTTTATTGTTCTAAAACCTTCAGATAGCACTGAAGAAGAGAAATATTAGATTGTATCTCTCCAGAAGATGAGGGATAACTCTTGAGGGATGAAATCTTGTGATTTTCTCAATTTTTTTCGATAATATTTACGCTAACAAGCTTTTTTACAAAAAGTTTGTGGTTGACAATATCAAATAAGTCCAAATTCGCATTAAATCAAGTCCAACATAGATTCTTTGTGACCTCTACCATGCGAAATACAGCGCTCCTAGAATGGAGTTGTACATTCCAAAAATGGAAAATATTGTGGTAGAGTTAATTATTAAAATCATGGAACTCTTAGTTCTGTATCCAACGAGTTTAATGGATTTTGCTTAATTCAAACCTTAGGCGTATTTACTACCGCTGGTAGAAAAAATTAATTTATTACTCCGAAATTCAACTGTTGGGAAGTATTCTAATATTCCAAAATATATTGAATGAAATAGAAAATATTCCTTGGACTGAAATAAGGTAATGTAATTTGATAAGTTTTCTCTGATATCAATTCTTTGAATCAAATCTAGAAACGGTTTGAATAAATCTATTGTAAAATCTTTTTCTGCGTCGATGAAGCCCAATTCCAATTTAATTGGGTCACTCACGGGCTCTAAAATTACAGCCCGTATACCCGTACGCAGTAATATTTTAATGTAAATTAACAACATTTTTTTGTATGCTTAATTTAAAGTGAATTTCAATTTTATCAACTACCTACCTAATTTTTCTTCACAGATTTCCAGTTGGCGATTCTCATCATGGCATTGCTTGGGAGGTTCTGCATATCGGCTGTATTTGCAGTTATTATTCTACAAACTTCAGAACTTTTTCCTACCGTGAATAGAAATAGTGCCGTTGGTACTTCTTTGACTATGGCGCAATTGGGTGCGGTATCAGCTCCATATGTTGTCGATTTTCTGGTGAGTTCATGGAAAATAGCCTAGGGGAGAGTGGGGCTAGTGTGGACACTTTTTGCATTTTGCCACAAAGTTATTCCTTACCAAATTTATACTCTATGGAGAGGTTGTTTATTTATCTTATAACAGACTCAGAACATGTGGAGAAAATAATGTTCTGAGAATGAAAATGTAATTTTAAAATAAGTCTACTATAGTCCCTATACGCGGCTAGAGTAGACAAGCGATATTTTTGAATGGGGCTGGAGTGAACACAATAAAAAAAACATTTTTCATATTAATTGCAATGATAATTTCACTTTATTTGTAGATAAGAATAATAATAATAGTCAATAGTACTTATAATTAATTGCATTTTACATTGCAATATAGTTCATGATTGATCAAAATTTTATTTTTTTCCCTGTAATTTAATACACATTTCCCTGTAATTTATGCTGATTAGCAGACTACATTGGTATTATTTACAATATATTTCATTGGCATTTTTCTACTTTGGATTGAAGTTGAGAAATACTTGCAACATATAGCTGTTCCTACACGTTGTCTTCACTTACCTTCTATACCCTACTCAGTTTTTTCATCTAATTCAATTTTTTCAGGGAGGTGAGAAGTACTGGTTCCTTCCGAGCACTGTCTGTGGAATCTTGACCATTTGTGCCGGTATACTCGTCGCTTCTTTACCAGAAACCAAAAATAAGCCACTGGCCAACACAATCGATGACGTTAAGAACCAATCAGAAAAAGTTTCATTTTTGTCGTTTTTCAAATTTCTATGTTTCTGTTGGTGAAAAAGTTTTATTGTCTTGAAAATAAATAAATAATGCCTTTTGAAATGCCATTCACTATGAAAACTAATCAAGTGAAAACTTACAACTGTAAAATCTTTTAAAGTTGATCATACTTGACTGATTTGGGAAAGTAGAATCATATTGAAGAAGTATGATAAACGTTTTGAAATTTTCTGAATTGCATAGTCCTTGTAAACATATAATCATATTGATGTGAATCCATCTCCTTATTTCACTTGTTCAAAATTACTATACTTAAAAATTTCTGTACTTGGAAAGTATACTTTCTCTCCATAACCTTCATCTACAGTTCACTGTGTAACCTCGTGTTCTGACGATGGACAAACAGCAGTCCGAAATAGCTATTAACACTAATCTGTGAGTACATTTCAATTTCTGAGTACAGGCATTTTTAAGTATAGGAATATAATCATAATTGAACGGGCGTGGCGAGTTCTTCCTTTTAACTTCCTTTCGACGAATAACTTCCGAACGCCTCTTTATTATACAGGTCAAGTTCGTTGGCCAATAAAATTAACCGACTTCTTCATCCTTTTTGAGAGAAGTAGGTAAATCTCATTCTTGTAAATTTAAAATATTTTACTTTTCCTAATTTGATTCTTTTGTTACTTTCCATCTCGAACATTTCTTACTTATGGAGTTCAGCCCAATTAAAAACAACAAACAGTTTTATATCAATTAAATATCCAAGATGTGACTGAGGATTTGGGCCAAGCAGTTTGAAAATTGGAATTAGAAAATCTGTAAAAAAATTGTATGGTACCTATCATTGTTATTATTTTTTTTCTTGCTTAGTGTGGAGCCAACATAAGCACTTTGCTTGTTCGTGGGTAATAGCAAGGATAAAAATTATGTATATCAGTGAATTTTTTGAGGAGAATATGACAGACCATATCTGACATGCCAGCTTGTTCTCTCAAGTTTCCATGTTTTATTTCCTTCGAAACTTTAAACAAAGTATTATTCTCTAGGAAGCAACCTATCCGTCTCTGCTGGTTTTGGTCAAGGAAAATATGAATAAGTGCAATCGATAGACCGACACGACCATGAAGCAAAACGCTTCCCAATAAGATTAGGTAATTTTCAAGATGATTATTTCTTGATCCATTACGAACTGCGATGTATACACTATTGTTTGTCACTTTTGTCACAGACAAAACATGACTGCATGTCGGTAGTAAAGTGACAAACAATAATTAATTTTCATTCTGGGAAAGAAGAAAAGAAAACAATTAAATACCGTGTATTGAATCTAAAAATATTGAATCCATTTATTTCTTTCAAAAGTTTACATACGGTATGAATTTGTAACCAGCATATACAGGCGATTTTTTGAACGCCCGTTTTTCAACTTCCCTACCCTCTCCTCCCGGTTTGTCAATCCCTGCTTATTTTACTATGCTGCTTGGGTACCATATTCTCTATAACCCCCCAAATAATTCAAGAAGATCAAACTCTCTACCTTTTTCAGTGCATAATTAGACGATTCCTCAGTATGAGTAAACTGCAATACTTCAAAAATTTTCCACATAAATTCAGTACAATGATTTCCTAAATTTTCATAATAATTTATTAACAAAGAACAGAGTTTATTATTCAGTCTCTACGTAGAATGCGAACCAAATGGTGCTGGATTGTAGGAGTAGATTGGTCCTGGAATAGGGCTCTACATCCTTGTATTGTACATTGGCCACAAATCTTGACCCAGTGTTCGTGGTGGCACAGTTTCTGTGTCTGTCTGGCCACCCTGTTGCAAAGTTGAGCATTGACAATTTTTCCTGATGGAATATCATCAGCATTGATCTGTGTTTGCTGAAAGTCATTGGAAAAAGTTGTTGGCTGAAGCTGTTCTGAGACTCGAGAGGTAGACTTTCCTAAATCAAGGTAACAATGGTTTCTGCTGCTGCAACAAACCACTAGCACCTGAATGAAATCCTCTGTTGGCTGTTCTGGCCCTGACCTTGCTGGTATTTACCACCAACTGGTTCTTGCGTTGAAAGCTGTTCAGATCTCAAACTGATTCTGCTTGACTCTGGTGATGACTGCTTGAAAAGTGTTGAGGCCGAACTGCCCTGTTGGAAGTGGTTGGCTTTGAAATGCAGACTGACCATTCAACACTCTGGCCTTGTGTGAATTTGGCGCTTTGGACTTGTTCATTTGTTTGAGGAGTAAGCTCCCAGAAAGCAACTGTTGGAACAGGAGCTACTCAAAATTTTGGCTTTGCTGAATCTGATAACTTCTGGAAGGATCTTGAGGCCCGCTGGTTCTCTCGTTGATTCAAAATTGTTACCTTTTCTGCTTGTTCTGGCAGGTGCTGTAATGGACTCAGGCGGAAACTTTGTGCTGCTTCCGAGTTGAGAGGAGCTGTTGTGAATTCCACTCTCTGAAGACGACCATCTGTAATTCACAGCAATAGTACATGGGTAAATCACTCATTTGTCACTCCTGGTATGCCGCTGCAGTTGCTGCTGAGAAGTTGGGAAGGAAGAATCATTATCTGATTCTCTTGCCTGTAAAGTAATAAACATAAAATATGAGGATAATTATGAGGAAAATTAATAGTTATTTCTAATTTAAAATAGAAAATAATCCTTTAGTGACTAATAATGGAACTTAACTTTACTAGCTAATATTTAAAATACTAGCTAATATTTTAAAAATATGTTACTTCTAAAAATTATTTTTATAATATGTTAAACTGAATAAAATAATTTTAAAAGGAGTTGCATGCTACTTGAGAGCTCAAATTAATTTTATTGGTTCTATACAGTGGCAGGGCGATTGAGATGTTTTTAGTGAATGATAGTAGTTCTGATCTCGTAGTTGGATTGGGCCAGTTGATGATGAATAATGTCATAGACTGGGTAGATCATACCATTTTTCAGTCATTGTTTAGTCGTATATCATGGATTCGTGGAAACGTGCCCATCGCAAAGCATATCGTGTTTATTTCTACGACAGTTTTCAGGTGCGTAATAATGAGAGTATCATTACAGTTCAGCGCGAGTTTCTCGCCGTCATTTTAATCTTATGCGAGAAATGACAGTGTACCCACTCGTAACACCATTTTACGTTGGGCAAAATCATTTCATGTTCAGTAGAACAGTACGAATTGTAACGATTTGACCAGGGGCCCATCGCACTGCGTACGCACTCCACAAAACGTGGAAAGAGTTCCCTGGCGTCAAGCTACACCCGTAGTCCTGATCGTGATCTTCGCTAGAGACACTTCTTCGAACTGAACATCAGTGAGATCGGTCAGTAAGGCGTATCTATACATAAAGATCTAGGATTCTCATCCCTACAAAATGGCCATGGTTCAACAATAACGAATCCTGGCGATTATGTATATAAAGCGGCTGGAATTTTTGCTCGAGAGAAATGGAGGCCATACTTGACCAAAAATGAAAACATAATTTTGTTTATACGACAGATTAAAGCTAATACTTATTCATTTGAAATGGTACTGTTAATCAGCAGAACTGTCGTTATTGGTCAGATGAAAAATCCAAAATTACTGCATGAGAGACCATTGTACGTGTCCCAAGGGTGACAGTTTGGTGTGTTGTGATGCAGTAGGCCCACAGTTGTTATTCATCCATACTTTTTGAAGCACGACAATAACGGGACCACTGTAACAGTAACCTCAGCACGTTATAGACAGATGTTCAACTGAATTCTTCCCACCTGAATTAAGAAGTTGAAACGTATTCCATATCCAGCAAGCATGGTTTCAGCAGGACGCAAGGTGACAGCTCACATGGCAAGAAATTCAATGGAAGCACTCAATAGCTGTGGTTCGCACGTATTTCGGCTCAGTTGAGACACGATTGGCCTCCTCGTTCCCTCCATGACCTGTCCATGTGCGACTAGCCATTGTAGGGTTTCCTGAAGTCACGTGTTACCAGCATAAAACCACGTACACTTCAAGAACTAAAGGAAGCATCAGAGGAAGTCGAACAAATTGGCAGGCAATGTTAGAAAGAGTACAAAACCAACTTCCGAGAGCGGTTTGTCAGTGCATCGTTGAAAACGGCCGTCACCTGTCAGATATTGTTTCTCAAACATTAATTTTCAAATTCAAAGATAATGTGAATATTGTTCTTGTAAATAAATGTTTTTTTATGCACAGGTAACGACATATTACTTTTTCGAAAAACCGTTCATCCTTTCTGCCGCACCCCTGTAGTATGTTATAACAATTAATTTAGTTTTATAAAAGAAAAAATGTACAATTTTTAAATAGGTGCAACTTTTCATTGAACATAGAAGGATCCATTTGAGTTTTTAGAGAAAGATTTTATACAATTTGATCAACATACGAATTTCTAAAATCTTATTGTTATAATCTTTTAAGTTTCCAAATTATGAGTTACTAATTTATCATGCAGTAATAAATAATGCAGTAATATTTTCTGAGGTTTATTTTCGTGAACTTCTATTGATGCATGGGAGCTAAAGTCCAAGAGAATGAGTTTTCAGTTTCAATTCTATCTCAATGCAAAATGAACAAGAATAAGTTTGATTATCACCAAGACTTTAAAGAGGAAGATCCTGTGAAAAGCCACTTTGAAGTTTTTGGGAACTGTATTGCTATGTTATAGAGAGAGTTTTATATCAACTGCAAAATTTAGAGTAATTATATCAACTTTTCTTGTTGGCAAGTTGTTCTACAACTGCGCAAAAATATCGCTTCTATTAGTATTTTTTCCGATGATAGGCTTTCAACTACCAGCTTGTCACTTTGCCCGAGTGGATGTGTTGGGATTTTCTATTGGCCGATATTTAATTCAGGTGGTCCGTACCTGGTTGTAAGTGTTGTTGACCATGCTGCGCCAGCCTCCTGCCGCCTGAGAGGCAACAATAGGAGTTGACCTGATGGCTCTGAATACCTGGCAGGGTGGCAAGGGCGACAGCCCTGGGGTCAACTGGTGCTCTGCATACACAGCGCCAGGCATGCAGCCAGCATAGCAACACTTCTGCTGATTATCTAAAAATATCAACAAATAATGCCACTTAACATTTATAAAATGCATTTTACAATATTCAAAAATGTATCACCACAAAAATGTGTCGACTAAAATCTATAAAATTAGCAAAACTAGTTTAGTATCGCACTAATAGTTATATAGAACTTGATTGTCACAAAAACGGTACAAGTTTTTGTGACAATAACTTTTACAACGGTTCAATAACATTCTTTCCAATTTTCTTACTTCATTCATACTTATTATTGCTTTAGTATCATAGAGAAAGCATACCTTTCTAGAGAAGATGCTAGGTGTATGCTTTCTCTATGGCTATAACTACAGAGAGTGTATAGTAAATAGTATATAGAGACTATATACTCTCTGTAGCTATATCTAACTATATTACCGGTACTATTATATCCTACATGACTATATACTCTCTGTAGCTATATCTAACTATATTACCGGTACTATTATATCCTACATGACTATATACTCTCTGTAGCTATATCTAACTATATTACCGATACTATATTATATCCTACTAGCAGCCCCCCGTGCTTCGCAACGGGTCTCTACAAAACAGAGCTATTTTGAATTCTCCTCTACTGATTTTAGCAAAGATTCAATTGAATTCTTTTCTGGATTAGTCCTTTGAAATGTTGTTGGATATTATGTTAAAACTGAATATCAATATTGTCTCGATTGTAATCAGGGTATAGGCAAAAATAGTGAATTGAATTCAAAAATAAATGTCAGAAAAGAATTGCTTTTATTTTGATAAAAATTCATAAACGATTGATTTTAGTTTGAATCTCATCATCATAAAATGTTGCCCTCACGAAGATTCGAACTAGGTCCCACTCATTTGTGGCCCTATACCATAGCCCCCTTTAAACTATTGTAGTTTAAAGAGGGCTATGCCTATACGCTAGCCATCACTCTAATGCAACATATTGAAACATACGGCTGCGTTACCTATCTCAACTCAGGAGAATTAGAACTCAAAACACATGTTTCAAATGCATGGTATTCATATTACCATAACATCAATTTATTTTCTTGAAATTCTAACCATGTGTTTTGTTATAATATTATTAGCCGTGTATGTGTGATTTCAGTTCTTCTTCTTAGATTTCTATGGGAGCGATCCTTTAATGATCCTTTGTGATCCTTAGAGGGAAAAGATCTTGAAATCCTTTCTCAGTGCGCATCTAGTAGGTATGAAGAATATTTTTTGTGAAAATAGTTTGTTTAATTTGTTTCAAGTTTGTAGAACAAGTAGTTTGGGCTGTAGTGTGATTTCCGTGATCAGATTTAGCCTTTCATAAATATAGATTAAGTTATAGATTGTTTGTCACATACGGTTCAAATGTTTTACATATAATTCTACCTACTTTTCTTACTTCCATCTTTTTAATTAATGGTTTTCTGAGCTTAAATGGTTTATTAATTACTAATTATAGCCTATCATTTTAAGATAGATTGTGAATTTAATTTGTTTGTATTGCGTAAAGTTTGTATAAATGCTATTGCATGCTTTTCATCAGTGAGTGCTAGCAGGATTAGGACTAGCCTCAAAGAAATCGTTTGTGGGGCCCCTAATCAGAGTGTTTCAGGAGGAATCTGCCAAAATTCTCTCTCATACTGATTCCTGACACCAAAATAATGAAAAAGTTCCAGAAAACATGGGTCCTAAAATGCTCCGTTTCCCCTCTAGACGCCATTTTGTTTTTTCACTAACTTAATTTTTTCTAAATAATGTTTAAACTTATAACATTGAAACTTTGCACCAACTCTTATGACAACAATTTAATTGGAGTTGAAATGTAAACATAACTTTGCTCGGTCAATAATCATGGAAATTCATTAACCGTGAGGAAATGACCCTGATACGTTTCAAAGTAATTTTTATATTTATATCCTACAATATTGTTTAAGGGACAATATTTTTTTATTTTAATTACTTTGAAATACAAAAATGAGAATTCAAACGTGAATTGAAACAGTTCCCAGCAGCGGGAAACCATTCACTCATAAGAATGACAGCCTCTGCCATCTTTTTAAATTATCAACTTATTACAATTCCATCAATAACCAAGGTGTTATCTTTTGGGCCTAAAAAGCCAGAAAATTATGAATACAAAAATAAGAGAAACATTTTTCTCAAGAGTTTGAATTACACTTCAGTTGAAAAATTTTACCAGAGCTCGACAGAATAGGCTAATTAATCTAAGAAATAAAATAATACTACTGTACAATATAAGAAAAATGACACTCACCTTCATGTTGGTGTCGACAAATAGTAACTGATGAAAATCTGCCTAACGACTCGGTTTTTATACTAGTTTGAAATTGCATTTGTGAATGAAGGATATTGTACGTGCTACTGCTTTGCAAGCAAGGTATCGTACGTGCCAATAACATTGACCCAGTAAAGTTGATCATGAGTCTCGAGCCTTATCCATGAAATTCAGATCTGCAATACCAATTGAAACTCTTACAAGGTCCTAAACGTTTTTGGCAGGAGAACAAAGTTACGAACCTGGATTATGTAAGAGTGATTTGATTCACCAGCAGGGTACCTGGTGAAGTTCCATACAGACACTCGCCAAAAATATTTTGAACATGATTAATTATTAGTCATCGATTAATGACTATGAACAAATCTTGACAAATGTCCAGATTCCTATAGAGCTACTTTCCCCCACTAGAGCAGTGAAGCATCATTATAGAGCTACTTTTCCGCACTAGAGCGGAAAAGTACTTTTTTCACACTGTAATCAGTGCAGGAATAAGTTACTTTTCTGTAGGAGAATTACTTTTCAATTTATTGAACCTTTTAGGCTTATTTTCTTAAAAAGTCCTAACACTGCCCTCTCTTTCTTTAGAGTTTGGAACAGTGAACCATTTATTAAAAATATATATATATATATTTTTACACTGACCACAAAAAGCTCATAAAATAAAAAAGTTTGATAGACAATACCTTCAAGCACGTATGCTCAAAATTTCATGATTTAATTTACAATTAATTTTGAGATGATCTGTCCCATAAATTTCAATTTCATGAACAAACATTTTTCCTACTGTAATTTATTCCACTTTGATAGCTTGATACTTTGATACTTACACTTATTCCACTTTGAAAAATGTTACAGAAAAAAGTTCCCAAATATAGTGTGCACGGCTTTAAGAAAGTGGAAATGTTCGATGTTTTCTGAATGACAGGTAGTACATGATACTAATGGATTTGAAAAGTGTAAAGAGACAGAATAGGAGTGTTATAAGAATATTATTTATTAGCATCTTCAAACATAGTAAGGTCTATTTGAAATATGAATTAATTATAATAAGTAATTTGATACTGTATCTGAATTTTCTTTCAAGTACTATACTATCATTCATTTGATTTTTACTATGATGCATCTTTTGAAACAAGCAATGAGATACAAAACAATAAAGTAAAACATTTCAATAATAGTATACAAACTGATACCTAAAAACAAGTCCAAATAGAAAACGGTGGACTCAATTATGTCATATCTGTTGTACGTGTTGGTTCGAATTTTTGGATAGAATAAATCGTCCCTGAAGGAAATTTTGAGAAAATTGACAAAAGAGAGAGTGCTTTGATAATCTTCTGGAAACTTTTCAATCGATATTATTTTGTATTCAGTGTCGTTACAAGATGGCAAACAATCGCAGGAATAAACAGAGTTTTCATCACTGATGTCGTAATGGTCTACCAAGGCAACATTCAACACACAGGAGTTGTTTCCAGTCGGGCAAATGTATGTTGTTTCATTATGTGGCATGTAAAGTAGAACGCAACCGCACTTTTCTAGAGATTTTTTCGCATAACACTCTAGTAAACAGTTTTGACGTGTGTAATATTGGAAGAAATCCAACTGTTTTCCGGTCGCAGAATAGCATTGATTATTGGGTGATATCTTGTTCATCAAATCATCATCTGTAGGATATTGAATGGTTTGTTCGGGGTCGATATTTATTTGTATATGTCTGAAATGCTTGTAATGATACCATCGCATATAGGGACTGGGAGCATCCCATGGATTGTGAATCGCATATGTGCTTCTTTTTTTCTTATTAGGTTCAGTTACAGTGTATCCTATAAGTGGATTTTCTATCAACACTGGGTATTTCGTAATATAATCATCAACCATCAACGATGGATATCCATGGATTGTATCATTGTTCAGTTGATAATGGCTTTTATCTTGAAAGAAAAAATGATGCATTGTATTGTTTTTGTATAATTTTGAAGGTGGGTACATGTTGCAAGTTGTGCAGAGTCCTTTAAAAGTGTAGGTATAGTGACAGAGCGTATTAAGATCGATATTATTTTTGAATGCATATTTTGGGAACATCAAGTCATTGAACAGTTCAACGAATGTTGAATCAGATAGTTTGTATCTTTTTCCAATTGTCTTATGTGTAAAATTAATTTTGAGTCTCTCATTAAGTTCTTCACTAGTCACTCCTAGAATTTCAGCTACTTTGTACAGTGAGTCCAATTTTTCAGGATTTTCATAATAGTAGAGGTCAACGTAATCCCAAAAAATAGATGTTGTGCCACAAAATGTTACTGCTGGAACAGGTAGTGATGATATATGGTGAGGAGTATACTTCAGTTCTATTGTAATAGGTGATTCTTTCCATTGTGATAATTTCATTCCAAATATTCTGAACAATGAAATGCTAAAAGTTATTAGAATTATACACCAAAATGAACGCTCAATCCAATGACTATTGGTATCGCTGATGTATTTGACTCCATGGAGCGAGGTATTTTTGAAAAACTCCTTCAATTGTGGGTTGATCTTTTTTCTCCTACTCCTACGAGAATCTTTGGACACAAAATCATCTAGGCCTTCGTGTTTTGAGCCACTATCATCTTGAAGAATATCACTATCCATCGTCTAGTACAAATAAAAGCCTTTGCAAAATAACCGTACTGAATAGATTGAACTACAAACAAGCTAGCTATTCGTACAATTATACTCTGAACCTTATTACTCTACTGGAAGCTAATTATTTATATATGGAGAAACATGCAAACATTTTCTCCTTGGGGAGTCTATCTCAATTATTGTTCTCCATGGATCAAAAACTGATGACACGCATACTGATTATAGAGAGGTATTCTTATCTCCTTTTGATAACAACTTAGTGCTAATCGCATCAATTTAGTCTCATCATATTAAAATGAAGGTTTCTAGACCTCAATTTCCACTTTCCAGGTCAATTGGAGGACGTGAGATATTAAAAAAATTAATTAAAACCTGAAACTCTCAGAGATAGAGTGATTTTGAATAAATTTAAAATTGGACCATTTGATAAAGCAATTATTTATTCAATTTCATAAATAATTTTTAATTAATAAGTGAGGGGCTGGACAACTCGCTTGCTAATTCCAAATTGTGGAATTAGCAAATAATTTATAGCTTAGAGAAAATAATAAAAAAGTCCAGCATCACAACAGCTATCTTGACTAAACTCATGAAATTCTTATATGACTGTATTAATATCATCTTTAATTTTGGAAAGTTATGTGAGGCCTACTGAACAATTGAACAATGATATAATTCATTAATGATTTCTTATTAATTGATGATGGATGATTATAATTACAATATACAGATATATGATAAATACACATTTTATCAAGATATTGGTTTTAACCTAAATTTTGTCACATTCGGCCAAATACGTCCGATCAATTTCCAGATCACAAAGAAATGGGATTTCTCGGGCTCATTCTGCCGAAAAATCAGGAAAAGACATTTCCAACATAATAACTGCTTAGAAGTGATTTTACAGTCATGTACAAACTATTTTCTATCAAGTCTTTGTCAATTTCAATGCACCTATTTAGCCCGGGAAAAAGATTTTTGAGTTGTAGAAGTTTCCCGCTAGTTACCGTAAACAGCTCGCACTCTCTTCCTGTACTTTATTTCAATCCCGAATTTTCCATTCAAACGATCCTTGAGATGCATTACAAGAAAATCAACCGAAATTTCGGACGAAAACGGTTCCAGTATGAGAAACGGAATTTCATGAGTTTAACCAGTTTATAACATCCCTTATTGTAGATACCTTCGAGTGATACGGTAATATTATTGGTTACTATTATAGAATTTCCAGTAGGATAATTATAAATTTCTTCAGCTTTGAGAGAGGATTAGCGGGGAATCATCGGGCCGATTCTAGGGGACTTTTGAAGTATGTACATCTAAATGTGTACTATCGATTGTTGTATGTTCTTGCTAATCTCTAATTTATTGCAAAAAATTCTGTAATGACGGGTGATTCAAATTATTTCAAACTATTCGAATTGATTCACCCGATCAATGACTTGAGTGTGTTTTAACCGTTTTTAAGGTACAGATACCGTACATTAATAAAATTAATATAAATTCATGAGAATATGGACTATTGAGACATAGATGTCTAATATTCAATATGCTGAAATAATTTGATTTTCAATAACATGCAATTATATTTTGAGAAGTTCACCAACCAATGTGAAAAATACATCATCAGTAAGAACGTAAATTTTAATTCAATTAATGAATGTAATAGCTCAGGCGCACAAAAAATAATCTAACCGATTCCAAGTATGATAACAATATCGAACTCAAGGGAATAATCTGAACAAAAAAAGCCATAGATAAACGTTACGGTAATATATTACCATCAATAGACTCTTAATATGATTAAAAATAATTATGAGGTAACTTTTCCATGAATTTCAAACTCCGGCTAACGTTTGCTCGGGTTTTGCTAATTACATTCTTTTATTAATGAAACAATCTGAAGTACGTCATATTCTTATTCATCAACCCCCGATGACTCAGATCAAATGAAACCAAGTTATTCTTTCACATTGGCACCAAGCAAACTAGTAGCCAACGTTTTAATAGAAAAGATTTAATTTAATCTAATTCAAACAAAGAGAAGAACAAGAGCAAAAATAGAAAGAGAATAAAAAGAGTAAAACCAATGAAGCAGCGAAGAAAAATCAGTAAAACAAAGTAAGTTATTGCCTTCTATCACCAGACAAATCAGTAATCAAATCAAATAATTTATTGTCAACAAAACACACATACAGTGTCATAACATCGTCAAGTTACAGCAACAATTAAGTAGATGTTTTAATCCAAATGAAGATTTCTCTTTTTAATCTTTTAAACTTTCCAATTAATAAATTAAAAAGAGAAATCTTCATTTGGATTAAAACATCTACTGATTTGTTTGGTGATAGAAGGCAATAACTTACTTTATTTTACTGGTTTTTCTTCGCTGCTTCATTAGTTTTACTCTTTCTATTTTTGATCTTGTTCTTCTCTTTGTACTCTTTTTCTTCTCTTTCCGTAAGTAACCTTCAACTTTAACTTGAGTAAGATATTATTTTTCCTTCCTCTTGTAGTATAAAAAAATTGTAGCTCACGATCAGACGATAGTCTTGTGAGCTGAAATTGATTTTCATGTACAGTAGGCTACTGTTTTTCTTTGTAAAGTGTTGTTTGTAAAAATTGTTGTGTGTACCGTACTTGAAATCAATAAAATTTGAATTTGAATTTTTTTTCATCACATTATGTGTGGAAAGGGTGATGAGAGATGAATTCAACAACTCTATTTTAGACAGCCGGGACCAACGGCATTACTTGTCCTCTGAAACAAGCGTGGCCCAAGAACAATAACTAATTAACGTTACAAATTGGCTCGAACCCCAACCTCTAGCGATAAACCAACTCGGCTACGGACATTCCTGTAATTCATTGATTAAAACAGGTTGAAAGCCGCTGAAATGGCTGATCTATTTTGACAGGACAGCAATTTTGTACTTTTTTCGTTGGCGTCTTACCTAGGAGGGGAGAAAAGCCGACCTTGACTAATATTTCAATTTATATGGTCTCTGACGCTCACATTAGATATAAGTTTTATCGTTCTAATGATATTTTATAAATTTAGTTGAAATGTAGGGCTAGGTGTTAAAAACTTACTGGTCTTGGCGATTTCTTTCTATTTTGGTTTTATCGATATAGTAACAACAGTACAATCTTCATATAACAGAAGTAGATAACAATAATGATAACAGTTCAATGATAATAATGATAATGATAATAATGTAACACTATGGCTACTGATATATGGTAAAAATGACCCATTTAAAAATTATATTTGACATTCGTTTGAAATTCAATCATTCATAATCAATCTAAGATTGTTGCAATAAGTAAATACAATAAAAAATTTAAAACGTGCAAAAGTATAGATTTTGGATTGAAAAGTATAGATTCTTTAAAAATGTATAGAAAGTGTAGATTGAAGAAGAATTGAAGTATCAAAATCAATTACAACTGGTACAAGCAAAGAGGTATTAAATTTTGTGATGATAAAATGGCTATGATTCACTAAGTGACAAAGTTGTGGAGCGCTAATTGACCCCACGACGGTCCAACTTTGATTTTTACAGGCAGAGGAACACTCAGAGTTTTGCTATTTTCCATTTCTGTACGGATTATTGTTACAGCATCGTTTAGGTGAATTTCAGGTACCTGCAAAAAATGTCATGAATGTATGAATCTGACAAGGCTAAATTAATTAGAAATGTTTTGTATTTTCCAAATTAAGTATACTGTTGTAGTAAGTAGCTGTTGCATTATAGAAATAAAAATTATTATATTATAAATTATATTTTTATTTTAATGTAAGTTATATTAATTATTATATTATAATAAAACTCCAATTTCTGAATTATATATAAAGACGTGAGAATCCTTATACAGAGTGGGTTAAAGTTTGAAGACGTACATGCTTTGAAGAAATGTACAAAATATTTCATTACTTATATATTTATTAAGTTACAAATACAACAATTAATACAAGCATTATTACACACACGAGTCCCAACTCTGAACTTGCTTGCTCCATACCCAATCCAGTATACAGAGTGGGTGAAAAATTTGAGAACGGCTTTAAATTTCATCTTTAAAGCTAATTTGTCGGTAGGTATCTTTAGGGATTATACTCAAATAATAAATATTACTCAACTATGACTTCAAGAATCTGGTCCGCCATCTTGGATTCGCCATTTTGAATGTAAGTTAATTTTTTATAAATGAGGTGGTCGTGTTATACATAGCCTACATGATTTCAATACGGAATTTCAGACAAAATGAATGGTAAAACCGCACATCGATATGTCAAACCATTATGCTAGTTATTTAAATTATTAATCATACAGTATTTACATTGTCAAACAGCTAAAGGAAAACAGTTTTATTTATTGAAATTATTGGCTCGTGATGTTTATCGGCAAACTGTTATTGTAACATTTCTTCACATCTTCAAGATTTTGAGGGATAAAATAATTTAACTTGCGAGCCTATAAATTTAATTCATTTTTTTATTTGCATGGTATTGATTAATAATGTCAATATGTTTGAAACTGACATATTGATGTGCGGGTTTCTTCATTAATTTTCTCTATTGAAATCATGTACAGTATAACATGAACACCTTTTGAGTATGATCCCCAATGACGCCTATCGTCAAATTACCTTTATAAATGAAATATCAAGCCGTTCTCAAATTTCTCACCCCTCTGTATCTTGGATTGGGTATGGAGCAAAATTGGTTGATTTTGAGCTTTAAAGATTCTTTTTCCTCAAATAATAAAAAAATATGTTGAAAATGTTTTAATTTAGTAATATTATTGTCTACTACTATAATGCTTCTCATCCTTGAAGACCCTTGGCCAGCATGGTGTGTTAACCAATTGGAATGCCCGGCAATGTTGTCATATTGTGTGCTGTTTAACCATCTAGGCACACATGCTTATTAGACTGAATTATCAGTCTTCACTCACTACTCGGTGTGTGAACTTGGATGATTTACACGCAGAACAGATGATCAGAAATCATGTGTTTCTCACTATAATAGAAGTGTGCATTATTATTATTGGCAACGTTGGAGCGTTGGAGGCGTTTGATTTGCTAGCTTGGAAATTGGTGGGGTACTGTCTCTGCGCTCCGGGGTCTTCAATGATGAAAAGCGCTATAGTAAGCATTATCTTTGCATCAATTTTCATAAATTATATATGAACAGCTTATTTCAGAAAGGGACCTGAGTCACTTTTAGTGATTTTTCAGGAACTGCAAAAAACTGTGGGTCTAGATGAGGGAAAACGATTGAGAAAAATATAGAGAGGTTGGAAAGGAGCAGAATTATATCTATTTCTTTTAATAGAAAAGAGTTCACCCCGTGCAACGCAAAGCGCCGTTCACTTGAAGTTTCTAAAATTCTAAATTTTAAATAGTTGCTATTTTTAATATCTGCAGCTGACAGAAGCTCAGTTATACCAATGAAATCCTACCTTGTACAGTGATTAAAGATGAATATTTATAGTTACTGTACTACTTTTAGCTGCTAAGCTCTATGAGGGATTTCATAAACGAACTAATTTGATAATTTAGTACATTTTAATGCCAACAGATAGCGCCATAGGTACCTATCTTTCTCCCATTCGAAATGATTATTTTTGAAAAACAAATGGAGCCTGCAGAAATTTTATTTCTTTAGGCTTTATTATATGGCATTAATTAGGAATTTCGTTCAATTAATTATTATTATTTCTTTATCTTCTTTTGGCGTAAACCGCATCAGAATCCGTCAACTCAAACTTCTCCACGAACTTTCCAAAATCCACTCTATACGGGCACCAAACTCTTTTTATATAGATGATGTAAATATCAATTTGGACCACTAAGAAAATATGATAGAAGAAAGCAGGGTGTGCAGGATTAATTATATGATTTCTTTGAATGTTTTAGATTAAGTTACCGGTAATGATTTTTATTTACTAATGAGAATACGTTCAATAATTTATATTTATAGGAGTTCCAGTTATAGACTGGTATCCACGTACATTGAAGAGAAGCAGAGGACGACCAACCAACAGATGGGACGAGGAATTCAGGAGAATCTGTGGCGGAGCAACTTGGCAGAGGGTAGCGCAGCAACGATCAGAATGGGACCGGATGAAGAGAGTGTACGGAGGTGTTTGGCTATACAAAGAGTAACAGACTAAGCCAACAATAACAATTGAATCAAATGCACATAGGTTTGCCAACCAAAACTCCTCTTAGAGGAAACCTCAGCTGAAGCTGATTTGCAAAAAATTATGATAATTTGTAAGAGTAGCATATTATTTTGAAATTTTAGATGTGAATGATGCAATAAAAGGTATATTTATTCATTTATTTATGAGTTCCAGTGATCATTGTTATTGAATGAAAGCCTGCTTGATTCAAGACTTAACATTTTGATTCGCCTGTTGCTGAAAACAACAATTTTATGATATTGACGAGATTCTTGTTCGGTACCTAAGAAATTAAAATTACCTCGTATATAAGTTCATCGTGTAGTTGAAGCAAAATATTTGACCCAGGACAGGCATTCATCAATTTCCTCTCAACTTTCAGCATGCCAAGCTTGGCTATGTCAGCTGCAGACCCTTGCACAGTTGTATTGACTGCTTGCCGCTCAGCCTGACCTGAATACAAAACATCATAGTCATATTATTGAAGGATATTAATGATTTCATCCAGATATTGCAACTTGATATCCATCCACATATGAATATGAATTTTAGTAAATAAAAATGTGAAAAAATGGAGAAAAATAGAAAAAATCTTCTTTGAAACATGCATATATTGCATATGCATGGTACTTTTGATGAAAACATTCTGCAGGTTATACTCAGGCAAATTTCCCAAGTCCGATATGCATTGAAAGTAATGGAAATGAATGCAAAATATAAGAAATAGTTTTTCTATTTGTTCTTTAATATTTATTTTTGGAGTTCAGGAATGCGAGTACGTCTCCACAATGCTTCCACTATCTAAAAAAGGTTGAACTAACCTTGATAAAAGCGTAACTCTCCTAATAATTATTATGTTCAACTCCTAGCAGTCAGTTTCTTCAATGTGGTGAAAAAAATAACATGATTCAAAGCCCCAAACCGTAGGCTATGGATACAGGGTACATGGGTATAGGCTTTTTATTGAATATACAAGTACGGATCTCATTGAACATCATGTAAAACATGAAAATAGTTATTTGTGTAACTAGAGCGTAAAGTAGAAGATTGCTGCACCGAGAGAAACATTTTTTTTCAAGAGGCGGAGGCGAGTGAAAAACGTTTCTCGAGTTCAGCAACAACACTTTACGCTCGAATTTCACATTAAATTTTACCTACAGTTAACATTGAATTTAAAAAGGGTAATTAGGGGTAAAAGTTAAGGCATAAACCAAAACCAAACAAGATTAAGAAAACGACTATTTCCACACAGTTACTAATCACCGTTTTGTTTTCAGTCAGCATGTTTGTTTCATCAGTCATTCATCCGTCATGCATGCACCCGCCATTCTTCTTCTCCTGCCTTTTTCTTCTTATTTTATTCCTTTTGTTCTTCTTCTTTATAATCATCATCATCATCATCATCATCATCATCATCATCATCTTGTTCTCTCTCTTCTTCTTCTTCTTCTTCTTCTTCTCAATAAATAGTTTATCTATCATCAATCAAAATTATTCTAATAACAGTTAGTGTATGTTGGCAACATGTTTTCAAGAGCTCAATACGGAACCTCCCTACAATGTACTCACTATTTCATGTTTTTAAGTTGAAAATGTGGAGTACGTAAAATATAATTTTATATACTGGAATTTTTACTTTACGCACTGGTGCAGGAATAGACTACTTCAGGTGCTATATTTAGTGCAAAAATAAGTACTTTTACGGGTAACTGTAGGAAAACATTATTTGGCTGATATCTAACGGGTATTTAGGCACTAGTTTACGTCACTACCGCATGATCTCAGTTATCTCAAAAGGGTAACTACAGAATGGCCAGAGACAGAATCACCAAAGACTTGGAATGACGTCACAACTTTGGGGATTCAGTCTATAGAGTATAGACAATCGGGGCCCGCCCACCTCACAATGGGCAAATATAGCTCACACTCTTTTCCACTGACCTTAAAAAGTTATGATTGGAAAGTTCAAAAATGGGATTTGGGCCCATACTATATGGGCAGAAAAATCGTGACCGAATGTCGGTGGTGTTTTTCGGTAGTAACAGAACACACGTCTTGGGAGAATGGTTTAGACTATATGAGCAAAATTTTGGTGCCAAAAAATTAGCTTGAATGTATAGGCCTAGTCATTTGAAATTCGGCCGAGATTTCACCGATATTCGGGCGCGATTTTTTTTTGTCCCAATAGTCTGGGCCTTACAAAGACATAAGAGACGTTATAATAAGGATGTTATAACATATTTATTAGCATATTCAAACATGATCACTCTGAATAAGATAATTATCATCAGTAATTCAATATTGAGATTTTCTCTCAAGTAATACGAAAATTCATTTAATTATTACCATAATCCATTTTTTGAAACAAACAATAACATACAAAACAATAAAGTACATTATTTCAATAATAGTATACAAACTGATACCTAAAAACACGTCCAAATAGAAAATGAAGGACTCAATTTTGTCATATCTGTTGTACTTGTGGGTGCGAATGTAAGGATAGAATAAATCATCCCTAAAGTAAATTGCGATAAAATTGAAACCTGATATATTGTATTCTCCTGAAAACATTTCAATCGATATTATTTTGTATTCAGTGTCATTACAAGATGGCAAACAATCGCAGGAATAAACAGAGTTTTCATCACTGATGTCGTAATGGTCTACCAAGGCAACATTCAACACGCAGGAGTTGTTTCCAGTCGGGCAAATGTATGTTGTTTCATTATGTGGCATGTAAAGTAGAACGCAACCGCACTTTTCTAGAGATTTTTTCGCATAACACTCTAGTAAACAGTTTTGACGTGTGTAATATTGGAAGAAATCCAACTGTTTTCCGGTCGTAGAATAGCATTGATTATTGGGTGATATCTTGTTCATCAAATCATCCTCTATAGGATATTGCATGGTTTGTTCAGGGTCAATATTTATTTGTGTATGTCTGAAATGCTTGAAATGATACCATCGCATGTAGGGACTGGGAGCATCCCATGGATTGTGAATCGCATATGTACTTCTTTTATACATAACAGGTTCACGTATCAAGTACCTTATAAATGGATTTCCTATCAAATGTGGGTAACGGTACTTCGTATCATAATCAAGCACCATCAACGTAGGAAACCCATGAATTGTATCACTGTTCAGTTTATAATGGGTATTATCTTGAAAGAAAAAATGATGCATTGTATTGTTTTTGTATAATTTTGAAGGTGGGATCATGTTGCAAGTTGTGCAGAGTCCTTTAAAAGTGTAGGTATAGTAACATTTATTAATAAAGATTTCATATTCGAATTCATATTTTGGAAACATCAAGTCATTGAATAGTTCAACGAATGTTGAATCAGATAGTCTGTATTTTTCTCCATTTGCATTATCTGTAAAATTAATTTTGTATCTCTCATTCAGTTCTTCACTAGTCACGCCAAGAATTTCAGCTACTTTGTACAGTGAATCCAATTTTTCAGGGTATTGAAAATAGTAGCGATCAACATTTTCCCAAAGAATAGATGTTGTGCCACAAAATGTTACTGCTGGAACAGGTAAGGAGTATATCTGGTGAGGTGTGTATTCCAGTTCTTTTGTAATCGGCGATCCTTTCCATTGAGAGAATTTCATTCCACATATTTTGAACAAGGAAATGCCAAAAGTAATCAGAACTATACACCAAAATGAACGAGCAATCCAATGACTATTAGTATCGCTGATGTATTTAACTCCGTGGAGCGAGGTATTTTTCAAAAATTCTCTCAATTGTGGGTTAATGTTTTTCCTCGGACCCTTATATGAAGCTTTGGAAACAAAATCATCTAGGTTTTTTGAAGCACTAACATCTTGTACAATATCACTATCCATCTAGTACAGAAAGCCTTTGCTAAATTACTCAACAGATTGAACTACATACAAGCCACTCAAACACTGAAAGCTACTCTGAAACTAATTCTACTGAAAGCATGTTATTTGTAGGTTACGATACATGAATAAAATTTTCTCCTTGAAAGCTCTCACTCAAATATCATTCTCCATCGATTGATCACTGCCATGCTTACTAATTATTGATAGATATTCTTATCTTTGATATAAATAATATATTTGATAACAATCCAGTGCTTATCGCACCAATTATTATCAAATGAAAATTAGACTAAAAATGCCGAAGGCTTCTAGAACTCAACTTCCAATTTGAAGGTCATCAGATATTCCTCTACACTTATTTTACAATTAAATTCATCACACAAGTTTTATCAATTAAAATTAATGGATTATCGGCCAGATAATCAAGTTAACTCCTTCTGCGGAAAAAGGCCAATGGAGATTGCCGAAACGTGTAATGACGTGATCACATTTTTCTAACCATTCCCTTAATTAGATGCATTAAACTGTGGGCCGCACTGCAAGTGGGTAGTTGGTGGATGATGGATTATTGACACGGTTTATCAAGAAGGCCGTGATAATTTTCTACGTGTTCTATTATTATGGATTTTTTATAAGCTATAGATAGAACATCTAGCATCCAGGTAACAACCCAGCAGTGCGGTCTCAGCTTTGGTGTGAGCTATAGCTCCAACCTGTTGAAAACATATTCCTGCTGTATTGATTCCTGAATCCTCAGGTTGTGGCTGCAAAATGTGCGTAGCATTTGCACATAAAGTTGGGAATCAGCTATGACAGATGTCAAAAAAATAAGTTCCAACACGACGAAGTTTTGAGACACCACACCAAACCGTCACTTTAGGACTGTGCAGTGGTTTTTGATTTATTTCTTGTGGATTGTTGGCTGCCCAAAATTGGAAATTCCGCTTGTTTATTGATCCATTCAAGTGGGATTCATCACTCATCATTGAAACAGCATTGTCATTTGCAATATCAGGCATTCTCTCAAAATTATATTGTGTCAATTATTAGTTGGTCAAAATCATATTCGTGGAGCTTCTAAACAAACATATTCTTGTAAACAGCTCCAATCAGACAGGTACTGTGCTTCTCAAATCCAGCGTTCTGTTTTGCTCCACCCAGTATTATAATTTCTGAGCAAATACTTCCGACTATTTACTATCAAACTAATTATTATTTAATAATTTATTTATTTTATTATGATTTTAATTTACTCTCCCTTTGCGAGTTTACTAACATCTAGTTACTAATACTAAATGTACTAAGACATCATCTATTTACTAATAGCTCAATAATATTACAAACGCTCCTTTTTTTAATGAGAAGGTTGTTTTAAATACTGTCTGCCAATAAAGCTTCAAAACTGATCTTATAACTAAGAATTTAGTCAAATTTTTCCATCACTGAAATAATGATTTCAAAATGGATATTCTAAGAAACCGAATACCTCTTTTTAGTGGAAAATTTACAACGCTCATCAGATTATTTTATCTGGAGTGATACCCAAGACTCTTGATAAAGTATATTGAACCACTGTAACGCTGCCAAATCGTTTCCTTCACTCATGTTCCTATTTGGGGAAACCATGAAGGCCTTGCTGGAGACAATTGTGTGTATTCCAGGGGTCTATTTCATGAAGTATCATTAAGTCTTGTAAAACAGGAAAATGGCAGATTAACATTGAACAGATAGATCAGCTATCATTAATCAGACCAGTAGTAACCAATAGTAAACATGGAAATTTTTAACAATAAACAGTTGTTAATATTCACAGATATTGAATAAAACATGATTAATTTTTATTAATACAATTTCCTTGATTATTATGTAGTAACAGCAGATCTGTCTGTTAAGTGTGAGTTCCCATTTTCTTGTCTTTACAAGACTTATGAAAACTTACTGAACTTTATGAAACAGGCCTCAGATCTCCCAGGGCATCTATTGTCCTCTAAATTTTGGGGGCAATCTTCGAAGCTCTTGTTTCAATAGAAGTCATGGCAAGTGGCATTGAGTCTTCTATATGAGATTACTTGGTTTTACAAAAAATTGATGAACCACCACTGCACTTGGACACTTGAATTCCTCGACAGAGGCTTGGAACTGAGACCCAATAAACTTGATTTTTCTTATTCCAGAGTTCATCGATGACTGCTGTTGCTGCAGTCGTTCAGTCAAAACCTCAAAACATCTTATCCAGTTGGTGGAACCGGTTACAAGTTGCACTGCTGTTCAGTACAAATTCAGTGCTGAAACTTCAATATGACAGACTTATTTTCTTACGCAACAGATCATTTTTCACTTCAGAACATAAATCTGTAGAGGGCTTAGCTCAATAAACTACTACTAGTAAATCGCAATTCTGCAATGTTTTTGTTAATCTGAAATTGTGAAGGCGATGAGAAAATTCTGTCATTAATCAGTAAATTTATCAGGTGTGAAACCAAATAGTAATAGAGGAACAATTGTATGTTTTGATTTTTCTACTTACTTCTGAGAGATGAATTTTTACTAGCGATGTCTGGTAGGTAGCGCACTCTGTTGAGTATGGTGCGTACCTGCTTTGTAGATTGACATTGAGCAACAACCCTTGATAGGACTGCAGAGCCGGGTAGGCCTCTTCGAATGAACGCATCATTTCTCTGGCATCATTCTCAGTCAACTCCAATTGCTCTGCCAAACTTGTCACTCCCATGCCATAAATTAATCCATAGCAAATTTGCTTTGTGTGATGTCGCATTTCATCAGTTACCTGAAATCGATTTGGTAAGAGTTATCATTCTGTAAGCACAAGATGAACGCCAAAGTCCAATACGGAACTCATATTTCAAGAAAGAATGCAAGTGATCCCCGAGAGTCAGATTCCCTGAATCAGAACAAAAACAAATCAAATTTTATTATATCATATCAGCAACGTAATATGTTTATTGAAATACATATACAGTACATTTGAATGAATAGTTTAAAAAATTATAACAACATGAATATTGCGGCTTATGAATGCTGTTAACATGTCCTGATTAGACAATAGTAGTGGACAAGAATGTATTTTATTGCTTCTTGCACGGTGCTATCATGTTTAACTTCTCATAAAAGAACCCAACTTTTATAGAGTAACTTATATAGTTTTATCAATTTAAAAAAAAATTCAAATATGTGGGTTCAAATATGAGGAAGTCTAGAATACATATACAGTATTATGAAATATATTCATGAAGAATATTTCAAGGAGGAAGGATTTCATGGAGGAGTATAATTCAAACCTGAAAAACAATGATAGCTGTCTTAAATTTACACACAATTCATAACAGCTCAGGAATTGTAAGAAATTATTTTTGAAAAAGTAGATTTTTCACCTGAGAATCAGGAATTGAATGCCATGAAGCTGCAATACTGATGAATACATCATCACACGTTCGAAAAGCATCTAGAAGGGAAGTATCTTGAGAAAGATGGGCTAGCAATCTTAGTTCCAATTGGCAGTAATCAGAAGATATCAGTACAAAACCTATAAACATAAGTTTACAAGATTGTATTGGTCATTTTAACATGGTTTGTGAATAATAATAGAACTTTTATATTTATGAAGTATGTGTCTACATTATTATCAGTTTATATTATGAATAGAGACACTGAAATAACTTAATAAGTGGGAATCTACTCACAAATTACTGTTTTTATGGCCATTTCGCAGTGCTGTACTGCTTCATCAGAACGTTTTTACATGATGAACTATATATATTATGAAACGATCAGTTTCACATCAAGCAAATCCACAGATACTAGAACGTGAGCAACTCTAGTAAGTTTTTTGTTATAACTTGAAAGCTAGAGGACAAAACTCATCAATTACAAAACATATAGGATTGAAATTTACAAAATGTTAATGATTTCTCTCTTCTCATGGATAGTCTGATACAATTCATGATTGATATCATACTCCATTCAAAACACGATTGATTCAACTACTTTTTCAATTGAAAATTGCCGAGCTGCTACACATTCAATTAATTTGGTTGATAAATTCCAATACATGAACTACTTACCAGGAGATGGAAGGAAGGCGGATCGTAAACTGAACACTTCATCATCAATTTGCAAATCTTTAGGAACGTTCTGTAATTTCATTGAAACTCTTCCTGTTTGAGTGCACGTAGTGTAACAGCCATAAATTCTGGCTCCAGTTTCCAATAGGAACGGTCCCAGAGACTAAAACAATTTAGTTGAATGTGATGAATTCAAATAGTTTTCGTTATTTAAACAAAACGGAAAAAATATAATATTTATTGGTGGATACGAAATAATGGAAAGTTGAAGAGAAAAAAACAATTTCTGAAGAACAATTGGAAGTGTTTTTTATTTTCGAATATAGAAAATATAGAAAAATAATGAATCATACTGACATAAAATTGTATTCTATTTTTAAATGTGCAATGAAAATGAAATGACGGTTCCACTATGCAACATACCGAGCCTGTCAATTAAGTTTCAAAACTTTTCTAATAATTTGAGATTATTTACTGAGCTTACTCGAAATTTTCTTTGAAATAGATATTTGGTGACTATTAATTTTGAAAAAAAAATGGTTGGAAAGCTTGATATCCAATTTGATTTTAAAATTGGAAAGAAAAAGATAATAAACGATTAACTCTTTCGCAGTCTGAAATATCAATCAGGAAACAATCACAATCAACAATCCTTTTTTTTATTAATTCGATTTCTAGAAACGTAATTTCTGAAGAGTTGAGACATTATTTACAGCCGAAACAGTTGAGGAGCTAATTAAAAATAATGCAATTCCGATTCGTAGTAGGTTCTGACCAATTGCCCTAGAGCGTTGTTTACTCACCTTTGTTTTCAATGTATGCAATTTACCCCACTTTTTGACAAGCTCAGATAACATACTTTCTCCTTCATGTGCATCACCCATGATTTGTAGAACCTGAAAATTGAAAAAGATACTGATTTGGAAAATTAAGTTTTGAAGCGTGATATGATAACTATAATATTGGGTTTTGAAGTAATTTACACTTCAAAAATAATTGCATCAATAAGGAATCAGGTGAGGAGTACTAAAGAAAATTACTCTGAAAAATGCCAATTTGAACCAACATCGGCTACATCACGAAGTATTTGAGGTAATGGTGTATCATACCAAACGAAATCACCTCCCAAATAGACTACACCAATCGAATTTTCATGGACTCTTGATATCTTTAAACATAAATTTGAAAATTTGAAATCTTCCGGAATCGTGAAACCGTTTAATGGTTGAGCATAACACGGCTGAAATATTTTCAAAACTTTACTTGAAGGAATAATTTGAGAGGGTGCATCACTTTTCAATGATTATAATAATCAACTGAATAACTTTGATGAAAATTATCACTATATAATACCTTATTCAAGTCAGCTTTTGATCTCATATTGAATTTTCTTCCAGCAATTTGGAAAGCTGTCTCTTGCAGTTCGGACATTTTTATATCGACACGATCCATCAACAACTCAGCGTATTCACGGTCAAATCTGAAGCCGATGCTTTCCATGCGACTGAGTGTGAACTGTACTGGCATTTCGACGGCTGCACAAAAAATGTAAAAAATTCAAGTAAACTTATTTAAAAAAAAAAGATAGAAACATGAATGTAAAATTATGCTTAAACAATGAAAAATGAAATTTAATTTTCCTCAGTTTATACAGATATTAGGTGTGAATATTAAGCTGAGTTGCAAGAAAAATTGGTTAATCCACAGTGTGTAGACTGTAGACACTGTAGACCACAGAATAGAAGAGATTCTATCCTATTCTGTGCTGTAGACTGTAGATGAAATACTGTGGGAAGGCAAAGATTATTCTATACATACAAACAAAGGCCGTATGGATTCATTAAACATAATGCAATGAGATTTCAAGAGGTAAAACTGCTAGTAAAAAAGTTTCAAAGAAAACATTATTGATAATAGAGAATAAAAGCTTGTATATTATTAAAATAAATTGCTTACAAACAAATGAACAGATTCATTTTTTAGATTCCAATTTAGCAGTTTGAGAAAATTGTTCGATTCTACACGATGATAGTAATAGTGTGAAAAGTGAGCCATGAACAGTAAATTAAATTTGAACAACAATAATACTTGTACTGTATTAGAGAACCACTCACATTTATAAGACGTAAGAAGTTCAGCCTGCTTCAATTTCTTCTCCAGCAATAAATTCAATGACCATAATTTAATGGTGTCAGCACCAACAGCAGCATTGCAGTCGTATTGAGGACATTTGATGTTGTTAGTTTTGATCATGTTCTGAAAAGATCGGCTTTTGCTGAAAGGTGTAAACATCCAATCAGCAATGATTGGATCACTACCTTGACACCAGAAATCAGTTTCCATACAGTCCGCCAACAATTTAATGTTAGACTTCAAATCGTACATGACTAGTGTGATGTTTTCCTGTTTGAACAATGCTTTTATGATCGGCACACATGGGCAGTCTGATTTTTTCAAGTTCAGGTAGTACAAAGTTGATTCACCCCAGTAGATGGCTATTCCAATGACAGTGGTGTTACCGCGACAAAAATCACCACTTGTGTCACTTGTTTGTGAACGATTTCCTAAAATACGTGCCCCTATCGATTTCGATCGTGATTCACCCTGTTTTACCACATCGAGTCCTACCGCCACTATCCTTTTCTTCGCTAATTCTTTTTCGAAGTGTTGTAATTTTAAACAATCAGTGCACACATACTCAGTAGTCACCGTAAGAGTTGGAGTCAGTGTCTTCTTACTGCCTGGAGATTTCTTTGAAGGCGAGGCGACTGGGTTGGAAGTGAACGGCGACTGTTCACTGCATTTATTTGCAGATGGAGTTTGAATTCGTAGAGGAGAAGTGGTAACCACGTCAGAGATTGAATTAATTTTGGCAGCCATTGCCCTCGTGTACACACCACTCGACAAGAGAGAAATATCGTCTTGAGAGCTGATAATATAATCATCTATATTAAAGTCACTTGTGGTTGCAACTACACCTTTATTTTTACCACTAATACTGACTGGTTTACTGTTTTGGAACAAACTGTGATCATTAGCATTGGTTTTATCAAACTCATACAGAGATTGCATTCCAGCAGCAGCTTCCATTAACGAATTCGACAACTCATTACTGACAGAAGGCCTGCATCCATTTTGTGTCTTAGAAAGGATCTCTGGAAATAATAGCGATTCTCGTTTCTTGGGTCTTCGATTTGCTATTACAGATGGCGGTCCCATAAGAACAGGGGGTTTCATTAATTCTTCTGACACGCTACTCTTGACCAAATCTTTTGCATCTGTTGTTGGACCGGCATTCTCAATAGAAACTTCGTTGTGAGCTGTAGCTTTTTTATTGGAAAGGGTGCAATTATTTCTTTTAGAGAACCTACTTTTATGATTTGGCGAGATACTTTTGTTCAACAATGAGCTACACTTCTCTACCGGAGTTCCCGCAACTGTATCACAATCATCTTCATCATCATTTTGAAGTGATTTTATCTGTACTTTGGATAAGATGGATAGTTTACTTGAACTGTAAGTATAACAAGACATATTGGTTTTATCATTTGGAGTGGCAGGGATAAAATCTTCATCGAAAGAATGACAATTATTCATTTCCTCAATTTCTGTAACATCTGATTTTGGTGTTGCTCCCTTGACAGGAGGAGTTTTGAATTTTGATGGACCAGGTTCACCGTAATAATCCAATACATTGAAAAGTTGTGTATCAACAGTCAATGAATCGAATAATGAAGTTCTTCTTTTCTTAATCATAGGTTTTTCTTGATCAACTACTGTAAGATGGTTTCCATTTTTCTCTTGGTCTACCAAAATACTCATGTCATCGTCCCTTATCTCTTCAAAATCATGACTAGTCTTTAATCGTTTGGCATCAGCTTCAAAAGGTAACGACAGCTTTCGTTTCTTGGTTTCAACGGCTGAAAACAAGAATGAGCTTTCTAATAAACTCCCACCTCCCCAATTACTATCCATATCTTCCAGTGAGCTTGGTCTAACATCCGCTAATACATGCTTACTTTTTACATTATCACAGATAGGCGATTGTTTAAACAACTTCATCATACTTCTATTAACATTAACATTGGATAAAGGAGTACTAACTCTAACACTACCCTTCAATTTAAATCCATTTGTCAAAAAAACATCAGGAGAATTTGAGTTGAGGGATGTTTCTTGTAACATAGTTTGAGAAGTTTGATGCACCAATATAGTATCGGTTTCATACTGGCTTATTGCACTCTTCATTTTTGTATCATCAAAAGCTACAGCATCATTAAAGTTGTCACTTCTTCGAGAATCATCAGGCTTGCCAAATATTTCCTCACTCAAGTTCAGATCTTTCAAACTAAAATCACCATCTTGTGTTGGAAACTTGAATTCACGTCTCGATTTTTCTGCTAGAACACAATTCTCATTTTTATCAACCTCGTTATTTTCAAACATATCGAGGTCTTCATGATCGGCATCGATTGGTTTTCTATCGTCATGTGCTTCTAGATTTTCATCACCTTTATAGGTTCCATTACAAATTGCATCGTTTTTCACACACGTTGGGCTTGATGGAGGTGGGGTAATAGTGTATTCCAAATTTAAACTAGATGAAGACTCAGGTGATGATTCAAATAAATCAATACTATGTCTGAGATTTTTCTGACTTTTTAAAGTCTCACTATTATTGTCTCTTTTTTCATTCACTGCTTCATTACAATCGCTATTCTCTTCCAAAAGATTTATCTCAGTTTCAGTATGATTCAATTCATTTCTCTCAACATTTTTAATCTCGAAACTATCATGATAATCCACATCTGTTGGAAGATCTTGAAGATTTTTTAATTCAATTTTGGTGTTTAAGTTTTCTTCATTCTGAATTGGAAAATTCTCGCCTGTAATATCACCATATTTTTCATCATTGAGAGCAATTGAAGCGTTAGAGTGACTCAAAGATTCCACATGAGGTTCAAATATTTGGGAATGCTCAATCCTTCCGTCATTATCAATATCTTCACCTCTACAACTTATATTTTCATCAGCACCAGTGATTAGTATCGTATCCTCCTCGGCCTGTTCCTTTTCATCATCATGTGGCGTGTCAGTTTTAGGCAGTCCTATCTGCACTGCATTTACGGGAATCAAATCTCTTTTATCTGACTGAGTGAGTGATCCTTCAGCTGAATTCTCCGCTTCCTCGTCATTGTTCTCAAGATTCGATTTCACATCAGATGCTTGGTCTTCGTTTTCAATCATAGCCAGAGAACACTCTTCGGTCCATTTAGCCGTTTCTAATCCTAGTTCAGCCTGAAATTCAAAAAAATATATTTATTATCTTATGAAGGTGATCTTTATGAGTAAATTTCAAGAACCAGTATGCTTAGTCTACACATAGTAAAATATTAGATTAACAAATACTTGGTTCGGCAATCAAATAATCCTTTTTAAACTTGAACAAACGAAATTTTAGCATATTTTCCATTAATCGATCAAAACCCATTGAAGTTTCAAGCTCATACATAAGTTTATAGAAAACTTATATATGGTTTTATTACATTTTACTCGAGGGCCGATAAAATGAGCCAACGATACTGATAAAGAAAATAATTGTGGTTCTGGAGTAATTATTTTCAGTGACTCAGTATTTCTATTAGAAATATTGTTTTTGTCTCAACAACCAAAACTCCTTAATTTTCTATAAATGTAATTTTCATAGCCTGCGTTCTTCAATTGTATACAGTCAAAGAATCACTCAAAAAGATAGATAATGGGAAAGATGATTCTACTCGAAAAAAGCATGTAGATTGTAATCCAATTCAAATACTCAAAATAAATGGAAAAGCAAAATAATCTATTAAGTTCAAACAAGCACAACGAACAGTCTCTTTAGAAATGATCCAGAGTTTGAAACAATTACAAATTATTACTCTTAATTTTTTCAGATTATCCCAAACTAAATCAACTATTAACAAGCTGAACAAACTAATTATCTGTAACTGAAAAAGTTACAAATTATTAATCTTAATTTTGTAGATCATCTCTCATAAGTTTGCAAGAAAATTAGAATTGAATCTAATTAGAATTGAAACTGAAAACAACTAAGCTGCAAACCTTGGGGCCTAGTTTAGTTGGACATGAATGATAGAGGATCAGGTAGGTATAATTGGAAATTCAATTCAAGTAAATGAGTTGAAAGTAAATACATTCTGCAACGATATTCTGAAACTGATATTGCTTTTATTTTAAGGTACTAACCTGTAGGAATTCACGTGCTTCTCGTATTATAAGATGCGCTGCTTCTCTTTCAGTTTTACTAGACCTTCCAGTCAACCAGATGTGCTTCCTATCCTTGACTTCACTATTTGCGTCTGTTTCTATCTTATTACTGGAAGAGAAGATGAAAATTATGAGTAAATTCTGAAATAAATTATGTTCACAGTGGATTGGGCCTGGACTCAATCAGTGGATGGCGTTTTGTCTGACGATTAGTTGTTATGTGTTAACGCATAAATAAATTAAGACTGTAGATTTGTAAATTTTGAAAATAAGTTCTGTAGATCTATGAATCTATTCATGTTAGTACATGTTAGAGAACAGAATGCGAACCTAAATCCTAAACCGCCTGGTTTCCTAAAATCCTAAGACCAGATCCTGGTTTCCTAAAATCCTAAAACCAGATCCTGGTTGGCGTTGGAACGGCTCCCTAATATAAAATAACGACCTATAAAAATAATGACCAGTATTTTGCATTCGAATTACTGAAGGCATGAGGAATTGAGGATCTAATTGAATTGAACCGTCCTAAAAGACGTCATTTCAAGATAGGTTTTTGCTGTTGCAACTGCGCTGCCGTTTTCGGAATAGCAAATTGTTTAAACAAAAAATCGCATATTATATACTGAGTATTAATAAACGCATAAATTAACAATAATAAATTAATAATACTAAATACGAGTAGTTCCTATTCTTGCATGGATAGTCTTGTATATTTTCATTTCAAATTTTAATTAGTTGCTACAGTATTTTGACTATCCGCAGCAGGCACAACAGCGATAACCTACCTTTTCGGAGCTCAATAGGGATCTCGTTGCATTGGTTTCTTTAGATTATATCATTCTACTTCTCTTAAATTGGCTTCTCGTGCAACGAGAGATTTTGAATTCTTAATTATCCAATCCTACACTCAGATACAATAAATCAAGACTTCGGAAGTACCTACAAGATTCTCCCTACTGTCAGCAACCAGAAGTGAGAAAACGGCTCAATTATGAAATCGAACTGAAGTATTTCTTGTTCAAAATATCAATTTTTAAACGCCTTATAAAATGTTATGTTACTCTTGTAATTTATCCAGCTATAATGTTAATAAATAATAATAATAATAATAATTCCGTGTAACCTGGCTGGCTCAGCTCTGGTGTCAGAGTTTTCAGGTCACTCCTGATCAGTTCAGGGTCTCTGACGTGACGTAACGACTGTTTTTAATAATGTTAATAATAATAATTATTATTATAATAAATAGAATATTTATTAAAGGCATTCATTGTTATCGGTAGAAATAAAGAGTGGTTCATTTTCAATCCAAAGCCCCACGATCCAAATGGTGAAGAAAATCATTGTTGGCAATTACATACCATCCATTCATTCCTTTCAACCTCTGTAAAGGGCGCTTCTCAAACCAGACGAGGAAGTAAAAAAATTAAGGGACGGATGAAAAAGTAGTTAGAAGAAAGTAAAATTTTAAAAATAATACCAACTTGATAGTATTTTGGAATTTATTGTAATAAAACCAGTTGAAACCCAATACAATTTCAAATTTAGTATTAATTAATACAGTATGAAAACATCAGCATATATAAATGGTATAACACAGTATTGGATTATGCAATAAGAATCAAACAAGATATTTGTTCCATTAAATGCACACTTCTAGTATCCTTTTCAAGGACATCTAACAAACAAAGGGACTCAAAGTTAGAATATGAAAATAGCTCACTTCGATCCAAGAAACTTGGAGCTTGGTTTCTTCATGCTGCATACGTTAGATGAGCTGAGAATGTGTAAAGCTCTATTTATCAATTGAACATCCACTCAAAGCAAGGGTGTGTTGAAGATAAATGTGCAGTCTATTTATTACGAAAAACATATATTATCTATGAAAATAGTTTCAATATCCTATAAGCCTGACATTTATTTAGATCTTAATAAAATTTTTCTCTGGCTTTTTCTTGCTTCTCAAACAGTCAATGACATACAAAATTGTATAATAAAATATTTCAGCAATCGTCAACATACTGATGCCTAAGAAAATATCCAGATAAAAAATGGCATACTCAATTATTTCATAATTGTTGAAAATGTAGGTGCGTATTTTTGGATAAAAAAAATCGTCCCTAAACACAATTCCCAATGTTTTGGAATATCTGGGGTCTATTCTTCTGTTTTGTTCAATTGATATTACTTTGTACTCAGTGTCATTACAAGATGGTAAACAGTCACATGAATTCACAGAGTTTTTGTCACTTATGTCGTAATAGTCCATTATGGCAACATGCAAAACACAAGTGGTATTTTCTATCGAACATATGTGTGTTGATTCATTGTGTGGCATATAAAACATTACACAACCACATTTTTCCAATGTTTTTTTCGTGAAGCACTCTACTAAACAATTTTGTCGGGTGTAGAATTGAAAGAAGTCCAATTCTTTACCTTTTGTAGTGTAGCATTGATTAGTGGGTACTAGCTTGGGCAATAAATCATCATCTACTGGATATTGTAAGGTTTGTTCTGGGTCGATATTTATTTGAAGATCTGTAAATTCATCAAAATGATACCATCGCATATATGGACTTGGAACATCCCATGGATTGTGAATTGCACACGAATGTTTTTCATCTTCACCTATTTTCATCCACAAATTTTGTGAATGGTTTACAAACATTGGATAATAAACACGTTTGTAATTAATCTCTTCGTCGTTCGAACTTGGGAGGAACAAAGGAAACCCGTGATTTGTATAATTGCTACTATTAAATTGAAATTTTTCATTACTTCCTTTTAGAAAATAATGTTGCACTGTATTGTTTTTATATACTTTTGGAGGTGGACACAAGTTGCAAGTTAAACAAAGTCCTCTGAAAGTGAAGATATAAAAACAAATAGCTTCAAAATGATCAAAAAAAAGATAGTTGTCCTTATCTTCCAAGATCACAAATTCTTCAAAAAGTTCCATGAATACCGAATCAGATATTTTGAATTTTTCATCACTTGTCTTATTTTGGGTTGTATTAATATTATTGTACATACCATTAAAAGTTTCTCTATTCATGCCCAAAATATCAGCTACTTTGTACACTGAATCCACTCTATCACTGTTAGACCACATATAGAACTTTACTCTTTCTTCTGAAATTTTTGTCTTACCACAAAGTGTAATCGCTGGAACTGGTAGTGTATATATTTCATGGGGAGAACTTGCCGATTCAATAGTTATTGGTGTTTCTTCAATCTGAGACCGTTTCATTTTGAGTATTATAATTAACGAAGTAATAGATATTATTAAAACTATTCCCCAAAATAAACGCTCAATCCAGTGTCTATTAGCATCGCTAATGTATTTAACTCCATGTAGCGAAGTATTCTGAAATAATGCCTTCCAGTGACGATTTCTCTTTTTTCTCAAATTTCTACGTGAAGTTTTGGAGAAATACCAGTCCATGATCTTTAAAACACCACGTTTGTGAATGTATGTTATGAACCTTTACCGAAGTGATGAAGAAATGGAGCTAATAGAATGAGTTCATTAGCAGCTATACACTCAGAATGAATTTCTCCTGGAAGCATTTTATTGTAACGTTTGTTATCTTTGTACGCATTTATTGCCCTTCAAATATTAGGCCCGAGCAACAGCTCCATCAAAATTTTTAATTAATTGAGTACTTAATCTAATTAGGCAATTTAGTGGCGGCTCGTCCATTAGAACGATCGAGCGGCGCCCTCCCTGATAAATAATGGGACTAAAATTAAATATTGAAAAGAGCATCATAAACCATTGATGAGCTCTCGGTAAAGTTATGAATAAATAATTTGTCACACAAATGTGAACGGATGAATTATTATGTTTGAAAAGTGCTGGTACTGAGAATCATAGCTCCATCTCATGGGCTAGCCAGCCGGCCACTGCTGGATGAAAGCTAGGATGATTTAGAATCCGTGCTGAAAAGTATGAGGAGGGAGAAATCATTGGGTGAATTTGCGTAGTGATGGATTGAAGCCTACATATTTTCTGTCTATAGCTATAGGCCGTTTTTGTACGACCCACAGCCAGCAGCCTGCCAAGTGCCAACATTACGCATTGAAATTTACCACGATGCTGTGACATTTCAGTGACGCACTATTCACCGGCTAATTCAATTTGAATTAGCGCCTTATGCTGTTCCTTTTTGTCATTGTCATCTGTTGCACTGTTTGAATGGATGTTAATTTTATTTAGTAGGCATTAAGAGTATTATTCTATCTATTGTTGATAATCATATTAATCAGAGAAAATGATCGTTTCTTGGAGATTCTTGTAATATTATGAAGAATAATATTTTATATTCTCCATAACGTTGCTCCTCCTCCAATTTGAAAAGTCACCGGCCGCCACTACTATTAAGTGAAAATTTTAACAAGAGAATGCCAAAAACACATTGGAATAACTATTTTCATATTCAACGAATGGTAGTTTCATTTCTGAGATGAAATTTAATGTGAACAGAACTCAGGAAACAATCATTAATTAACTCATCAGAACATAGACTGTTGAGATATAGTGAATGCAGTCCTTATTCACTACATTCAACCATTTTAGTCCACAATAACTTAATATTTGACAAGGCCATCAATCTATGTGAAAATACATCTTTATTAAAAAACTTTAATTCGAATTTAGTTTATAAGTGGATAATGAAAAAAAAACTAAGTAATAGACTCAAAATAAGAGTTATTTGATTGGGACAAAAAAGTCTATATGATTCCAAATATGATAACGATATAAACATAATAGAAGTCACGCAAGATAAACGAGAATATGGCTAGTAAAAGTAAAATAACATCAAATTTAAATGGAATAAATTCAATTATTAATGAAATTTCAAGAGAATCATCAATCGAATCTAATTATATTCAAGATGGAAGAAATTATCAAATTTTGCAGTTAACCAACAGCTGGAATACATAATAATTAGTGATACGAAAATCCAAAGACTGCTATATTCGCTGTGAGCATCTACGGTGTTGCGGTCTGGCGGATAATCGTATGAATCTTTCCGAGAAGATTAACATAGGAAAGGATAGGCTTATGTACGTAAAAATTAGTTTATAATTGAAATAGAATTCCCTGTCGCTATTTTTCCTACTTATCGATTGTGGAATTATAATTAAAATGATGAAATGAACATATCGCATGTTCTTCATTATTATAATCTTCAATTCAAGTTTTAAAATCAACTTTGAAGGTTATGTTTCAAGCTGGCTGAGCAGACGAAGTAGTTTATCCACAGCTGAGTTCATTCCCATTGGTTATTATTTTGAAATGGATTATGGGCACGAGACTTCAAATCAATCATATGCTTTTGAACTGGATTTTTCACTCGATTGATTCAAAACTGAGATCTCAAAACCGATTTCTTTGTTGAATCACTTTACGTTTGGAAATATGGAAGGAATAGAAGCCGCAATTACTATTGTGAACGGTATTTATACAATTAGGAATACGACAATACTTCAAGTGCATTGTAAATGCTTCTTCCCTTTCCTTTCTGAAATGGAGACCTCTGAAACTGCAAACATTGACAACAAATCCAAATAGCAATAAAAAATTTGTCGAATGCAACTATGTGGTAAAAAAATGGTACAGTTGCATTATTCGAATCTCATATTGCTATTTGTTTCTATTGTCTATGTTTGCATCTCCAGAACTATTATATGGTTTTCTTTGGATTTCGTATTACTAATTATGAATAATATTCCGATAGAATTAATCTATCTGTGAATAAATCAAGGACCTCTCCAATGAATTTCAAGCTTCTGCTGAAATCTGCTCGAGTTTTGCTAATTGTTTCACATATAGAACTAACTGGAGTACGCCACATTCATATCCATATCCCTGATGTTTCAAATAGAATGCAACCAATTTATTCTTCTATCGCGGGCTTACAAAAAGTAAACTTATAGCAAACTCTTAATAATATATTATTTTTTCCAAAGAGTGTTGCCCAAATGAGACCTAGGTTTGTGCGTGGGTGATGGGAAGAGTGATGATGAGTGATTAATTCAACGACTACTTCTTAGACAACCCAGGACCGAAGGCTTTCAGAGGAATGTGCCTTCCGAAACACGGGAATGGCCCAAGAACAATGACTTGGTCACAACAGGGCTCCAGGGCAACCAGTACCTCTCGCTTATCAGACTAGCGACAAACTAACCCGATTACAGCTATCCCTGTGAATCATTGATTACATAAATAGTTGTAAGCCAATGAAATGTCCAATCTAGTTTAATTAATGATACAGTATGTATACATGAGCATTAAGGAAGAGGACAGTAAGTGTTACGCATACAATTAGGCTGAATCTTAGGTGCCACTGATCACACTCAATTTTTTATTATTTAATCATCGATTGAAAATCTCGGTTGTTGGCGATGACGTCATGTAGCTAACTGGCTAGGACCCACATGCTATCTGCTATATTATTACCGTACAGCGAAACACGGTTTTTAACAAAGCATTGGTATCTGGTACAAGACTTGCCATAACGGAGTAGGTCGATTACAATAAAACTCCTAGCACATTCTCACATAGGCTATTTTTAAAGAACAGTTAAGGTAATTGTTGTAAATGTGTATGCAATAATAATTAATCTGAAGGAGACGAAATTCTTCGACGCTTTTTAAAATGATCATGAGCATTGAAGAAAAAAATGCTTTCGTGAGTTTAATATTATAAAGAACATAATTATAGATTAATAAGATGGAAACCAAGTTTTAGATTAACGAGAACCTGAGTTTTTAAGCTCACCTTTCGAATGGAACTGCACTTCTCAAGGCCTTCTCGACTTTGTCCACTTTGGCAGTGGCCAGTTTTGATAGAGTCTGTATTTTGGCATTGAATAAGGCACGAGCTTGAACAGCACTTATGCAATCGATACGCAGTAAGTCAATCAGTTCTCTATGAACTCCAAAATGGAGTCGATCTGCGAACTGCGATACAAGAAGCTCCATACTCGACCATCCTAATCTCTTACAGAACTGGGTCACCATACCTGAAAATAAGAAAGTATAGTACACAAACGTTGAACCAAGAATACGTCATCATCCTCTGAATAATCCTGTTTTATTGTATGCTGTTGTAACTGTTCCTTGCCGTATTTGGAAAACTATTATAACAATAATACACTGAAATGTAATCTTGATTCAAGACTTCATCTGATAAGGTAGCCCGCTTCAACTTTATGCATGTTTCCCAATTGTCTATTTATATTCGTTCAATCTTCTATCTCAAAATGAGTAAGGCAATAACTACCCTAAAACTAATGAGGTACTCCCGTTTGCTCAATAATACACATTAATTGCACTGCTCCTTCTATATAACCTGATACCTGGCAATATCGCTATTTGAAATGTATTTTTAGGTGGTATGAAATAACCACACTGGAAAAAGGTTGTACTTGTACATAATGTTTAAAAAGACAATGCTTTTAAAAGTATTTTATGGTAGAATTTCCAAGCAACTTAGGTCGACCGCCCACAGAGCAACTGCTTTGAAACAGCAGTCACAAACCAGTTTTGCTCACAACTGCTATCTGACCTCGGCAATGGATAGTAGTGGGGAACCGCCGACGAGGTGACCATTTGCAGACGAGTCGGAAACCGTTTGGATGCAACCGAGGATCCTAGGTCACAGTTGCGTTGCAGATTCCAGTTTCAGGGGTTAAATGTTACGAATGAGGAGAGGAACAAACGACTCGAAAGTTAAAAGAAGAGGACTAATCTTTATTGTCGTTCAGTTGTTATTTTACAACTTACTTCACTTTAATTAATTTATATAATAGCCTACTGAGATATTTCTCGTTCAGTGAGGCTTTATCACGAGGCAAATAGCATGCAACTAGTCTACAGAGCTGACTGCCCGTGTGCGGACAGAGGTTGTATTTCGGTTGCTGACAAGTTGCAAGCTTCAATGGTTTGTGACTGCAGTTTCAAAGCAGTAGCTCCATGGGCGGAGGGCCTAAATAATTGACTGGAATAAGTAAATACGATCTTAGTAAATAAGGAATTATAAAAGAAACCGTAACTAAATGCCTGACTAGTAATTCAAGTGAATAAGGATCAATAACTCGCACATAACCACCTGCAAATGTTGAAGATGACTGCTGGAGTGACTGCAACATCCCTTTCGAGCATTTAAACTTCTCTGAAACCTTAACCAGAGGTACTTCATTGACAAGATCTTGAAGCGCTAATGCCGTGTAAAATCTACGAAAAATTGACAATTTTTCCATCTGTGAAAAGTAAATGATAATAATTATAGATGATGATTTCTTGATCCATTTACAAACTGCGATGTATACACTTTTGTTCACTTCACTACCAAGATGCAGACGAGGAAATTACACATCCTGAAAAATGTTTACTGAGACACATCCGGCCGACCGATCACCACTGTTGAAAATGAGTTCATGAAACTCGAAAGCGCTCCAGTCAGTAAGTAGACAAATTTGTTTATTACATTTAAAATAAAATGACTGCATGTCGGTAGTGTAGTGAATAGAAGATAATATTATTTCTAGATACTTTTATTACAAAATATTTCTAAAATAATATTTCTTGAAAATTTTTATACATAATCAAGTTGAGAGAAATACAACTTTTAAGTGAAAAATTACTCACGTTTTCACTTAAATGTTATATTTCATTCAACTTAATGTACCAGTGAAAAGAAGACGGATCAACATCAACACATTTATACATAATGCTGAATTTTCAATTTGAATGCTAAGCCAGGTCAACAGTTTAGTAGTGTCAACCTTTGGCTTTGGTCAGCAGGGAAGTATAACTGAGATTAGTGGATTGAATTAGCAATATTAGTTGATGCATCTGATTTTAGGATTGCTATTCACAGAAAAACATTTAATCATGAAATAGATTGGACGAACTCTAAGTATATTCTATCCTGTAAAGTATTGTTGTCTGTTGTAAATATATCCTAGTTTTATTTACTTATTTATTAAACAATGGAGACAACGGGTTGCCCCAAATCTGTTTTCTCCTCTAGAGGAAGATTGTGTACTTGTTTTTTCCATCACATACTGGACAACGTACCTGATCTGAAGAATTAGTGTTGATGTTTCCTCTAATGGCACGCACAAGAAATCTTTCCTCGACGCCAACCATTTCTCCAACTCGCTGCATGCTGGGGGACAGCCCCTCCCACAGAGCGAAAGCACTCATCCAGTCCATCTGACGCCATTGTTCGCTCACACTGAATGGCGTCACCTGAAAAAATATAACATTCTTTAAAAGCAATGCTCATTGCACATCATTTTAGAAATGAAACAATATGATCACATCATATTTATCACTCTACCTTAAGAATAGCCTATTTTCGAAGTACGGCAACTAGTCGCATTAAAATTAATGAATAAACTAAATCACTATCGGCTTGCACTAAATCACTAAATTGAAATACATTTCAATTTAACCGCCGTGAAATGATGTCAACGATGTCAATGTCAATGACATCGTTGACATCATTTCATGATGTGATGTCAATGATGTCTAACGAAAAGAATGCAATGAAAGACTCTTTCATTGGTTTAATGTGACGTTAGTTAAAGGTGATTGAATTTCATGACATTATCATGCAACTGGCCATAAAAGAAATCTCTCATTTTATTGATTACTGCATTACACAAAGGATAAAAATAAGATAACTGGGAAATTTCGTCAAGAAAATACGATATAGGAATGATTTTTGGACAGAGATTGCTGAGTTCTGCAAGTTCTGCGGACCTTGTAATAAGGACTCACCTGATAGATGACATGCAGTTCAGAGTCAAGAACAAAACACTGACGGGCCTTGTACAGTTCAGACAACAATCGCAAAGCTTGGTCAGGAGGCAGAGATGCACTGAGACAAGCTTCTCCCAAGCTGGTCGGATTTATGTGCCCGTCATCAGACACTTTTATGAACTCGTTACTTTTTAAAAAGTTCAAACAAGCTGAAATGGGCTCATCCATACTTTTCGAAGACTCTGCTTTCTGGCAAGCCGCGAAGAGTGTGCACGCTGTGTACTCCTCAACATCACCAAGAGATGATACAACCCCACTGGCGATGACCTGTTTAATAGAACAATAAATTTATTAAACCTAGTACCATAAGACTAATACAAATTGTAGTTCAAATAAAATTAATGAACGTAATTTATGCTAGTTTAATGATGGATAACATTATTTTTGGTTGCGGAACTCATTGATCTTATCTACAATGATGATTTCAGTTAACTGGCAGATCAGCGTCTAATGATAAATCTCCAAGTTTTAAAGAGCATGTTAACTAGACTTACATCTTATTTCAGAATTTATAACCTCAGAAATTTAAATTCTTCTCAGCAATTGAATGAATACACTTTCAAGCCACGATAATACAATTAATGAAGTAATATTCAAATTATGATGAACTTGATAACATCTACCATGTTTGGAATTGTCAATAGTTTGGATTGAATTGGATTGAAAATTTATCGGGACTATTAAATCAATTACATTTGATTTAAAATCGATTGTCAGAAATGATCAAAGAAGACTGTCATTGGAACATGTTAAACGGTTGAATAGAGGCATAAGAGAAGGAAATGCCTCATGTAAATAAATAATCATCTCCATTAGGCTAATGAGAAAAAACATCAGTTCTTTTTTCATTACCTCAAGTACAGCTCTCTTGAGACTAGATGAGAGATCACCAAGGCCAAGGCAGCTCTGGACCGCTGGCAAATTTCCCTTCACTAGTAACTCTCCTACTCTTCTTTCGGTTGCCTTACATAGTAGGAAACTCTCACCTAGAGCAATGAACAATGACAACTTGTTGATTTATGAATAAGAACAATGCAACCAGGTGAATAATACACTTGAATAGCAATTCCGATTTTTGCTTCATCCTATACTACTCATGTGAAAGTTGTTCTTAATAATGCACACCATGTCAATAGAAGTGGTTGGAAAACAAATTGAAAACTTCATAAAGCTGCATGAAGAATTGACAAGTTAACCAATATTTAGAGCACACATCTAGAAGCCACAAAAAATTACAAAAATATCGCCATCTACCACATTGCACAGATCTAACTAGCACTCATAACCAACAATACATGCCAACAGTTAATTCAAATTTCTAAACACCCTAACTATCTCTAAAAAATAATTTACTCCGAAAATAACTAATCTTAAAAAAATAGTTATATTCACTACATGTAGTCAATATAATAGGCAATATTTGAAATATTATAGTCGATCTGAGTAATACAGGAAATTATAATTAATACAGAATTAAAGTAATTCAAATTAGTTTTAGAAACATTTGAATTGTAAGTTACAATACAGGATTGAAATACCTGAGAAGATACAAGAACATCTCCTACTACCTTATTATATTATTGGTTTCACATACATTTCTCCCAAGTAAACATTGAATGAGAAGATAAATCTTAACTTTTCTACACAGCAATAAGTAACTCTACTCTAATACCTCTAATACATTCTACAAAATTGGTTGACATTTCTATTCAAAATCTCTATGTAGATATCAGAGCATAGAACTGAAACATTTCCTTGGAATTTAATTTTTTTTTGAGGGTGATGCCCACATGAGCTCTAGGCTTGTGCGTGGGTAATGAGAGGGGTGATAAATGAGAGATGACGACTGTTTTTAGGCAGTCGGGACCGACGGCTTTTCGTCTCCTCCGAAAGACGTTTCTGTCAAAATCCGTTCCGGCAACTGTATTCGATCTTGGAACCTTTGGATTATCAGACATGCGCTTATCGCCCTCGGACCACTCCACTCTTAATATGACAAGTTTCCATGTAACTTATAATTCAAAATTTCATTCTATCTTGAAAGTTCTATGAAGTTATTAAAACTGGGTTTTCAAAATGAGAATTGGCGGTAGAGTTTACAGGGCAAATACTAACTATCTTGTTAACCCCTCAACATAGCCAGCCAGCCAGGTTACACAGAATTATTATTATACGACGGCTTTTCGGTCCCGACTGCCTAAAAACAGTCGTCATCTCTCATCATCACCCCTCTCATTACCCACGCACAAGCCCAGAGCTCATGTGGGCATCACAAAAAAAAATACCCCTCAACATCATTGAGAAACTTTTTTACATTTTAGTAAGCATACTACTCTACTACATCTAATTCTATTGATAATAAATAGTCCATCACAAGTACTGAAATATTTGTTATGATTTCGGATTATAAGTTTCCATGTAACAAGTAGGTTAATGGGGAGGTACCTGCCGTATCCTTGCCCATTCTGCCGGCTCTGCCAATCATCTGTTTGTAGGTGAGAATGTCGAGCGGTCTTCCGCTGAACATGGGAGAGCGCACAATGACCCGGCGCGCAGGCAAGTTGACACCTGACGACAGAGTGGACGTTGCCACCAGAATCCTCAGCACACATTGACGAAACGATGTTTCCAGTATTTCTCGTTCGTCCATTGTCAAACCTACAGACCAAGTAATGTGGATTTTACGATTAATGGGCCAGATCAAAAATATAAAATAACAATGTTACCATTTCTAGAGGTAGCTTATTGTACTAAGCTAACAATCCAAAACGCTATATAACTGCTTTGTGGCCACTAACGGAAAATAGGCTGAAATTTCCATAGAAATACAGGAGCATTTAGCATAAGCATCTAACATAACAGAAATAAGCATTTAGCATAGATATCGGCTATTTTTGGTTTTGAAATTTTTTACTATCCTTCAAAATTCGTCTAGTGTTTCATTTCGGAGAGAAAATTGCTTTCTTTGTGAAAATATCACATAGGCCTAACCTATTATATATGGACTGTTTTCATAAATTTGAAAAGAGACAGTTTTGGGCGTAAGCCTGTTGGACCATCAATAAAGTGTGAATAATACATTGCTAAATAAATAAAGTAAATATATCTATCTATATTAATAAAAGAGAGTTGGTGTCTGTACGCTCGCTTATAACTCGAGAACGGCTGAACCGATTTAGATGATTTTGGATTCGTTTGAATTTTTACAGCACTGGTTAACATAATATGTATTAAAATATAAGAAAATCCCTTTATAATTAATAAATAATTAGTACATCAGTGACCTAACCTATCAAACATTTCACAGACTTCAGTTCAAACTTGCCGGCCAAGCGGCTACGGAAAGATGATCGTGTATTTGAGATGGGAAAATCTGCTCGCAGACCCTAAGCTTCGGTAGCGTAGTGCTAGAGCATCTGCGTTGTAAACATGAGGTCCCGGGTTCAATTCCCGCTCCGAACCATTTCTTTTTGTACTAGGTTTTCTACTCTAATTATTTTTTTACGCTAGAATCATCAATTAAGAATGAGTTATCGTTCGTATCATACATGTTTTATTGTTTCTAATAATAAAATTGAAGAACGGGATAAAATAAAAAATAAAATAAAAAAGAATAAAATAAAACAATTAAAAGTACAGAAATAAGTATGAAAAAAAAATCTTTTAATTAAAATAGGACTGATAGAAAATTTGAAGAACGGAATTAAAATAAAATAAAATAAATAAATAAATTAAAATGAAAAAATTAAAAATAAATAAATATGAAAAAATTATTTTAATTAGAATAGGACTCATAAAAAATTGAAGAACGGAAATAAAATTAAAAATATAACTTAAAAAAAAAAATAAAAAATACATTAAAATAAAAAAATTAAAAAATAAATAAATAAATAAACTTATAAATAAATATGAAAAAAATAATTGGTGGTAATCATCAAACGAAATTCCACAACGCCATATAATATTCTGAGACTTCTGCTACTGCAATATTGACAACAGATTAATAGCTAGTAAAATTCGATGAACGCTACTGCACAAAAATTCTTCCCCAGGCGGGAATCAGAACCCAAGCACCTCTGGTATTCATGACCAGCGCCTTATCCACTCGACCACCGAGGATCTTCTGTATAGCAGCGTTCATTTTGACTTAGCCAATTCAGCCAGATAATATAAAGATGGAAGGTAATGAGACATTGCAACAATACAGTTGCTGTTAAATCATAATAATTAATAAACGAAATTCCTAATAAATGCCATATAATATTCTGAAGACTTCTGCTACTGCAAATATTGACAACAGATTAATAGCTAGTAAGGAAATTCGATGAACGCTACTGAACAAAAGCCTCATCCCCGGCCGGAAAGCGAACCCAACACCTCTGGTATTCATGACCAGCGCCTTATCCACTCAACCACCGAGGATCTTCTGTATAGCAGCGTTCATTTTTGACTTAGCCAACTCAGCCAGATAATATAAAGATGGAAGGTAATGAGACATTGCAACAATACAGTTGCTGTTAAATCATAATAATTAATAAACGAAATTCCTAATAAATGCCATACCATAATATTCTGAAGACTTCTACTACTGCAAAATGACAACAGATTAATAGCTAGTAAGGAAATTCGATGAACGCTACTGCACAAAAATTCTTCCCCGGGCGGGAATCGAACCTCTGGTATTCATGACCAGCGCCTTATCCACTCGACCACCGAGGGATCTTCTGTATAGCAGCGTTCATTTTGACTTAGCCAATTCGGCCAGATAATATAAAGATGGAGGTATTATCTGGCTGAATTCAACTGTCAAAAAACGCTGCTGAAGATCTCGATGATCGAGTGAATAAAATTCATGAGGCCAGGTGCTGATCGCATGCAGCGTCATATCATTGGCTCTTGTCAAAGTGCAGAACCAAAGTAATTATGGCATTTAAAAGTTTATTAATTATGTGGCGGCTGTCAATGTCTTCATCGTGGCTGAACTGTCAAAATGAATGCCTGAAGATCGAATGATCCGAGATGCGTTGGTCAGTGAGGGGTGCTGGTTCAGGTAGAGAAACTAAATACGGAATGCGGCTTAGCTGGTCAATGTTCATTACCATCGATTAAGTGAAGTCAGTGATAAATTGTTCAGAAGAGGGCATTTGTGGGATGACATTTTTTGGGGGGTGGCATGAAGGGGGGACATTTGTGGGGAGAAGAGGGGGACATTTGGGGGGGGGGGGAAAGAGTGCGATACGAAGTTCGCCGCAGGGGCGGTCCTACGTATGGACAAATCGGACATTTGTCCGGGGCCCCGCGGCGACGGCAAATTAAAACAATCAAATTTTTCATACAATAAAATAAAAAGTAAAAGAGCTTCAAATCTTGTTCAATATTTGGGCAAGACTTTAAATCGGGGCCCCGCAGCAACCTAAAAGCATATTATTACACAATTAAAGTTTTCATATAATAAAAGCGGGCCCCGCGGCGATGGCAAATGTAAACAATCAAATTTTTCTTACAATAAAATAAAATAAAAGAGTAAAATAGCTTCAAATCTTGTTCAATATTTGGCAAGATATTAAATCGGCGCCCCGCAATAACCTTTAAAGCATATTTACACAATTAAAGTTTTCATATAATAAAAGCGGGGCCCCGCGGCGATGGCAAATGTAAACAATAAACTTTTTCTTACAATAAAATAAAATAAAAAAGTAAAATAGATTCAAATCTTGTTCAATATTTGGCAAGACTTTAAATCGGGGCCCCGCAGCAACCTAAAAGCATATTATTACACAATTAAAGTTTTCATATAATAAAAGCGGGGCCCCGCGGCGATGGCAAATGTAAACAATCAAATTTTTCTTACAATAAAATAAAATAAAAGAGTAAAATAGCTTCAAATCTTGTTCAATATTTGACAAGATATTAAATCGGCGCCCCGCAGTAACCTTTAAAGCATATTTACACAATTAAAGTTTTCATATAATAAAAGCGGGGCCCCGCGGCGATGGCAAATGTAAACAATAAACTTTTTCTTACAATAAAATAAAATAAAAAAGTAAAATAGATTCAAATCTTGTTCAATATCCGCAGGTAATATGCTTCCACCAAAACCCAACAAAGAAATATACCGTAGATTTTATTCGTTTATAGCGCCCAATATTTCTAACAAAATCCCAGTAGAAATTAAACAACAGAAAAAATTAACAAATATAAAACTATGTTAAAAAAATGGTTGTCGGAGCAGGAGGATTTAGAAATACTTAAAAATATAAGATAGGGGATGTGAGCAGCTGGACTATAATGCATAGTTCAACAATGATAATAATAAATAGGTTGGTGATACTCTTCGTATAATTGTATTGTTCAATGTTTTTGTTAGTTTGATTCATTCATACAAGTTTTGTTCTCACACAAACGATTGTAAGATTAACGTAATAATACTCCACTGAACGTTTCTAGGTTTTAAATAGTTTCCGAATTCATGTTGAATTTATTATAAGATAAGGTCTGTGCCTGATTCGATTTAAAAAAGAAAAATGTCTATGACTCATCAAGCTGATTAAATGTATTTTGCTTGGTTTTTCCAAATATTAACTTTTTCTAGCGTAAACTATTTTAAACGCTGTGTATAAATTTATTATTAGCTGGTAACTCCCATAAAGAAATATCTCGGGAGTACCTAATTTCTTAGAATATTTCATTTATTTTGTGTAAATTTAAAATTCAGGTTTTTTGTTCAATATTTATAATTATTTATTGTAAATGAAATTCTGAGAAATAAATTATTTATTTATTATTTATTAATATTTGGCAAGACTTTAAATCGGTAACCGCAGTAACCTTAAAAAATATTTACACAATTAAAGTTTTCATATACAACAATTGCATAAACTACTATTATGTCATGATGATTTCAAAAGAAATGTTTCAAAGAATTCTTCAGTTTCAAAATATTGAGAGTGGATTGTACTCATTATCTTTTATCTAATCAACTCAACTCATTCTGTAGTATAGAATAATTTTTAAAAACTGCATGGTAAGCCACCGCTATTTCATTATTATTGAAGCTGACAAAGGACCCCCAGACCCCCTTCCCCCTCTCTCCATAAGTGGGGCCCCGCCAAAGTCAATTGTCCAGGGCCCCGCAAAGCCTAGGACCGCCACTGGTTCGCCGGGACAGCTTGTAAATAAATAAAATAAAGTCATTCCACACAGCAGTGGATGATGGTAACCACGCGACAATAAGAGATGTTTTTGAACGTGGACGAGTCGACAAAAAACTCGTAGACGGGTCTTGAGTTGGCAATCATATCCCTATAAAGCGCGTCAATGTGAATAGGCGCATGACAAGCGTCGCTTCCATACATCCTCTGTTGTGTGGAATAGCCTATAGACACAAGGGCCTGTGTCAAGTACAGAGCAATATCTGTACTGGATTATTTTCAAAATATTATCAAAGGTTTTGATAGCAGACTACTGTAGCTTAATTTTAAAAAATTGTGACAATGTCAAAAACGAAATTTTTTGTGTAAATTTTGCAACAGAAAAAGTTTTGTGCTAACGCCTGGTTTTTTATTTTATTGATGTATTTTTGATCAAATAAAGAAAATTAAATAAAATTTATTTGATTAATCATTATAGATATAAAAAGGGTGAACGTAAAAATAATACTATTTTGATGTTAAATGTATTCACAGCTGAAGAATACAACAGTTGCAATAAGAATGATGGTCTGCTCCCTTTTCAGCTGTTTAAAGATTCGTATATAGCAGGATTCAATTAACTTGTCATAAGTCAGCTGATCCAGTAATAATTAAACAGTGATTTCGACACAATAATCAAAAGGCTTGAAAGTCTTAAAGACCTTTAAAGTCTTTAAAAGACCTTTTTAAAGAAGACCTTTCAAAGAATAACTTTTTAAAAGACCTTTTTAATAATCTGCGAGATTCAGCATTTGTAGGTTAAGTATTGTGATCATATACTCGTCGATCAGCTGATTTATGACAAGTTAATTGGCTCCAGCTGGATCCTTTTAACTTGTCAGAAATCAGCTGTTTCGGTATAATTAAACAGTGATTTCGACATAATAATCAAAAGGCTTAAAAGTCTTAAAGACCTTTAAAGTCTTTAAAAGACCTTTTTAAAGGAGACCTTTCAAAGAATAACTTTTTAAAAGACCTTTTCAATAATCTGCGAGATTCAGCATTTTGTAGGTTAAGTATTGTGATATTGCTCGTCGAAACATATGTTTTCTGACAAGTTAAAAGGATCCTGCTATACAACACAAAGTAGGGAGAAGGTCAAATCGATTAATTAATTTCTTGAAAATTGACAAAGACATTCACCCTTTTTACATTGAGACCATTCTATTACGAAACATTGTCAACATCCAACTATTTATTGTATAAGGTTTTGTGATTGACAAGTCTTATCAAAACCATGTAACGATGAATTTTCAAATTTGTTTATGCAACACTAGCGCTGTCTGTCTCATATTTTACTAAACATTTAGTTTATATTTGCTAGAATCTAATTAGCTTATATTAGAGGAATCGAATAAATGATATGTGAATAAATACAATGATAGAAAATCAACAAAGAAATTCATCATTCACAAGTGTTAATCGTATACGCCTGTCCATGAGCAACAACATTCAGAAACCAATTCTGTTTATGAAAAAAATGTTCAGATTTAAATGGATTTTGATAATAAAATTTACTGACCTACAACTGTACTTGGTTGGAAATTTGAATATCCAATTTGAGCGGTTTGAAAAACCTTGTCAATATTTGCACATACCAGCATGATGGTATCCGACTCCAAATGAAACGCTTTTACGAAGACCAAGTTCCAATCCTACTGGACACCTTCTCAATTGCTCAAGAACATCTGCGATATCGGAACTGCTCAATTGCTCTTTAAGCTGAACGCTGTAAGCTGAATTAGAAGATCCTGTGCAAAGAAGAAACAAATTGTAATGAATAAATTAGAAATGATAATAATATCTTCTTCTTCTTCTTCTTGTGGTTCCTATCCGTTACGGATGTTGGTGACCAGCTTGGCAAGCTTAATTTTGTCCATAGCCATGCGGAAAAGTTCAATGGACGTTTTCCCGGTCCACTTCCTGAGGTTATGCAGCCATGATAGTCTTCTCCTGCCGGGACCTCTTCTTCCATCGATTTTTCCTTGGATGATTGTCTGTAGTAATAATAATAATATCTACTCATAAGTAAAAATATAAGTTATTCAGAAAGCTGTCATTAGTTCAAAAAGGATAACCTTTATTAACAGTAAAGAGATGAATATTCTCTTACCTGCGCACAGGATTTTTCCTTGCAGTTAAATAGATTTGTAATATCTTGAACATTTGTTTTGCGATTATTATGTGAAAATCTGAATAAAAGTTATTTTTTATTTATTTGAATTTGAATCAACTAGGATAATTTATTATTCTCAAGCAACACAGCTTTCCTTTACAATTACCTTCAACATATAGGCCTACGAATTTTTCAAGACTTGTGATAGATTTACTCTTAACACAAACAATTTTGAAGCTTGATGAAAATTATCAAATACTGCTACACAATAAACATACTAAAATAAAGGATACTAACAATTTAAAATATTGATACCATCATAACAAAAAAAACCATTATCAATATGGTAATAATCTGTATGTAACAGATTGAAATCTACAGTATTCATTTGGGCAAAAAACAAGTATTCCAACTTTTAGCTTTTTTACCGTATAAAATACGTATTATATACGCAGTGATTGAAATTGTAATTCGAGTTGAATAATTCTTGACAACGATTGAGCTCAAATGATGAAATAGAATCAATTTGAAATTTATTTTGTCTGTAGTTAGGATAAAAGTATAGCAGTAAGCAAACATAAATAATATTTTCCTAAAAGACAATAGAAATTGATTAAAATTACTCGAAATAACAATTAACAAAGTAGATTGTAAATCTACAAAATTCTTCTCTTGATATTCGAACTCATGACAAGGGATTAAATGTAATGATAATGAATTAAATTCTTACCCATTTTACAAATTTCAGAAGCAATTTGTTGAGCCAAAGACTCACACCAATTTTTGGAAGGACAAAACACGAGAGCTGAATGCCCAGAAAGTATTGCATCAATGCACAAAGTTATAATATTCCCAGGATCATCCTGAAAAAGAGACATGAGATGTGAGGAATACTTATGATTAAGGCACCTGGTCTGGCAATGAACTATCTCATTACAGGATTGAAAAACTAAAAAAAGCAAAGAATTCATCAACTATGATACAGCCATATATTGTATGGTGAATGGAGACTTATACAATTTGATCATGTTAAAAATCTGTAATGAGTTGAAATGATAAAAATTCATTTTCTGTCCAAATGCCTAAGCAAAGTGAACGAGCTACACTTGAGTGTTAGAGCTAGAGGGGTAGAAGCATAGATGCTTATATCAAGCGATGAAACCCCTTTCCATGAGTTTTGGAGGAATTGAAGCTGTGTAGGGTTATGAACTATTTCAATCTACACAAAACAATTCAAATATAATGCAAAAAGGGCATTAAAGTATTTCACATTTGAACTGATTAAAGTACTAGAGTAAAGCAATAAAATAATTTTATCTGTCTGCAGTTTTCGGAGATTTCAATGCATTTGATATCAAGTAATATTGATTCGAGGATTTGAATGACAGAGCTTACTGTACCTTGATATTGAATTCGGGAAGTGTCATCGATTTTGTGTCCATATCGTGAGCTCGATAGATGGTTGAGTCGACTTTCAAGTACTCTGTTAAAGGAACTGGTCTGAAGTCGGTGCTGTAGAGATCTGCCTCCAGCCAATCAGCCAGAACCGTCAGATTAGGAAGCGTAGCCGACATGCCAATAATCTGCACTTTGACAAGTGATTCCCTGCAAATTGAGGCAGAAAAAAACGTAACTTGAAGTTTTAAACAGCGAAATGCATTTATTGGAAGATACTCAGAAAAAGAACTTTGTAAAAACTTGATACATACGAATTATATAACGGTATCTTGAACTTATGATAGTATATATTATTTATAAATATATACGAATTATATAACGGTATCTTAAACTTATGATAGTATATTTATAAATATATACGAACTATATAACGGTATCAAACCTATGATAGTATCTTTATAAAATTATAATAGTAGTTGATTTCTTAAAAAGGTTCGTTTATTTGTTCGATATTATATTGCAACACAGATGAATAATGTTGACAATGTTGACACAGAAATCTGAGTAAATTTATAGATACTGAGATAATTGTAATTGAAAACATAAATATATCTTAGATATTTCAAGCATAACCATCGTCATAGGATACCTGTATCAAATATCACAGTTATGGGTAAAACGAGATGGGCCTACAATGATTTACCCTCTAATATTTTTTCGATTTAAAGTTTTCTTCGTCTGTAATAATATGCAAAGATTCGTTCAATAGAGGGTTTCTTGAAGGAGTAGCTCGCACTCAATTTATCATACTCATTATTGAGTTGAAAGGTTAATTGATAGGAGATCAATTATGCACTTGGTCTTAGCTGTGATGTGTGCCGTTTGAAGATACTCTCAATGAATTACCTTTTGCTAACATATCTTAATTTGGCAAGCAACAGTTCCAATAGATAGCCTCGATGTGGATCTCCAAGAAGATGTAATTCATCAACAACAACACATCCAACATCCTCTAGGCTGTTCTCCTCTATTAATCTGAAAAATGGTATTGTCTCAATGTGAATTTCAGAAATTTGAAACAATATTCAATGTTGGAATATTTGATAATATAGCTCGAATTGTTGGTTTCATGAATTTTATGTATAAGTATATTTATTTAATTTGGTGTTGGCGAATAACTTTATTAACATTTCTATGGTAACGGGTGATGTTCTGTTGAATTTTCGTCACTTAAATATAGTAGACCTATATAGCATGTAGAAAACATGAAGAAATTCAGAACTTCAATAGAAAAGGAATTAACAGAACATCGCCCATTACCATGAAAATATTAAATGAAAGTTATACGCCATCCGCCAAATTAATTGAGTATAACTTCACCTATTAGTTAATCGGGTTTTATTGGATCAACCGGATCAACGTAACCTAAAGCAATTTGGATGAAAGAGTCTGAAATACGAGTGATTTTGATTCCAAGACCATAAATTTACCAAATCTAAATACTGTTTTGGTTATTGACTTGAGAATATTTCATCATCACAACAGTATTACCAACAAGTTTTATAGCATTCAACTACCAACTAAGCTATTCTGTTGAGAAAATTGAACAAGTTATATGAATGAAATATTTCATAATTTTGAATGTATCATTAATAACGTTAATTGGTGACTAGCACCAGGTTTGATTTTGATTTTCCAGCTAAACGAATTCAGTTCTCAAGTGAATCTGAATATTTCTACAAGAGAATTGTTATTTTTCTAAATATTTCTTGTGACAAAGAGGTTTCAGGGCTATGTTCAGTTTTTTAAATGAACTTTCCAGTAACATATTGACAAATTTGTCTGAAATTTGGCTAAAATTATTTGTTTGCTTAAAAACGTTCATAGTATTCACCTGTTGATGAGACCGTTTGCTTTCTCAATGGTACAAACAGCTAAATTGCAAGCTTCTAAGCCACCAGGAGGAGAGTGACTTCCCATAAAACCATGGACTCTCACACCTGAGCTTTTCAATAGGTCCTAGAAAAATAATAAAAAATTTACATTATGATGAGCGGTGCATCTTTAATAACATTTAACCCTAACATAATGGTTTAGGTATTTACCTTGGAAGTTTCACCAAACGTTAGAACAAAATAGTTAATGGAAAATATGAGACGATGAGAGGCATAAGTTGAATTGACAACATATGACCGAGCAATAATAAAGATAACCACTGACTACAATTGAGCCTACAGAGTGGAGAGACAAGTTATCTGGATTTCAATGGAATAATCTCGTGGCCCAGTCACAATGTCACAAAATACGTATTCCAGGCAATCAGTGAATGGATGTTATAAATATGATTGATTGTTTAGCTGCCTTCATTCATTTTCTGAACAAACTAACACGACTTATAATTTAGCTATTATCTATTAAAATAGGCTCTTTCTTTCATTCTATCAAGATTAAAAAATGGTCTACAGACGCCCATCAGTTCATTTTTTAACTTTATGTTTCATACTGAATTTGGATTCTCTCTTTCGTCAATATTCTCTCCAATTTTTATGACTTCAAATCTATTCTCCTCTAACTGATATGTGCTTCTTATAAATACGTCTTTTAAATGCTTCTTATAACTGATACATGCTTTTATAAAAACTAAAATCATTTCAATGATTCACAAGGTATTTTATTATATTCTAACAAATATAATATTTTATATGATAGAGGAACATTACAACCTAATCACTGATCACTTAAAAGGGATTAATACTAATTAATATTCATTTTTGAAGAATATAAACGTTGCTTCTTACCTTGAAGTAAAGCATTTTTTCTCGCACAACCGAGATAAATGGTAAGATGAAAAATGCCTTTTTTCTTCTCTCTATTATTGTTTGAATAGTCAATATTTCTGCTACTAATGTTTTCCCTAGAAATAGGTGTATGATATATTAGTTGCAGTTGAAGTTAGCTGCATCAATCTATTTCAATGTGAAGTTAAAGTGAAAATAGCTCTAACAAGAAAATAACTTTCATATTATACGAGCACTCACCAAAATAATTAAAACTGAATTTGATGCAATTCATACATTTTACTTTTCCGCATTAAAGACTGGAAGCTACAGTGCAGCTACGAATTGAATAGAGGTGGCTGGAATGCTAGGAATGTAGAAGCTGGTCGTGTGGGGGTAATGGAGATAGGGCAGACAGATGCGTGCGAGAGAGAGAGGAATAGCGTCTATGAGACAGCTCCCCGCACACTTCATACCGCACCACTATTCATTTCATAGCTCTACAGTACATGTACGTAAGTGATTCTTAGCCAAAAAATAATTGTTCCGTTTCAACTGTAGTCTATTTATTCGATTGAAAATTACTCAATGCGAATTTCAGTACTGTATTGTTTCTCTACAGTACTCTTGACATAGTCTACCCAGCAATGCTGGTCAAGTATTAAAAAAAAAACTAAACTAAAATTAAACTAAACTCTAACACCAAAATGAATTTGCATTGTAGTAGAAGGATTCATTATCATTCTTTCCCTGATTCATTACAATTCTTGAAAAATTACTACTAACCCACTAACTGAATTGCATGACAATTCCTGATGTAGCCTACAAGTATAAAATATAGTAATAAAATATAGACATGCAAAGAAATATGCAGAGCATTTTACACTTATAATCTTCAAAGTATTATGATGTTTTAGATGCTTGATTTGAAAAATGTTCAATAGAAAAACGGAAACCCTCTCTACCTGCAGATGTGGGAGCGGAATAAACGAGGTTTCCACCAAGAAGAACATTTGGTAGACAAAGACATTCCACCTGCCAGGGGAACATAGTTGTTATTCCTTTCTCTACGTATTTCTGAAAAAAAAGAATAAATTAGTATTTTAAGTGGTATTCATTCAGATAAAATAAAAAGCAATGATTGAATTTTTGATATATTATAAGACTTATTTTAAAACAGTAGCCATATAACTAAACAAAATACATAGCAACATAACAGGTTTTTATGAGTTCCATGACTTCAGGGTTTAAGGTCCGTTATTCGAGGTCCGACAAGAATAGGAGATCGATGTAGAAGGTGATTTCTATGAGGGTGATTTCTGCTATTGTCAACACTATTTCATTTCTTCTTTAGTGCTATTCCTCCCCATAAATGAAGTGTGCAACAGAATGTAGCAGCTAGTGTGTATCCACTCCTAGCTTGTGTATGTCCTTGAAAGCTCCTCCTGTCTCAGTCCGTGTTCAGAGAGAACAATTGTACCTGGGCAGTGGAGATTCTATTCTATCGGCCGGCAGTTTTTAGATTTTATTCTCTAGGCCTCGTTGAATATTGAAATGGTAGATTGTGATTGTATCATTTGTCTTTCCTTCTTCGGATTCATTGTAAGGTGTGTCAGTTGAGTTTGGACTTGGTTGTTTTATTTTGCAGTTTTCTAATTTGTATCAAGTTCCGATGGTCCCCTCCCATTTCAGTGATGCTCGGTATCATCTGCCATAGTTTTACCATCTCTCGGAGCATTAATAAAGTTTTCTACCAAACATTTTTATCCATACATGTTAAGATGTATTCCGTCCCAATTTAGGTGATTTCTGTTTATAGATTCAGTGTTGTCGACATAGGTGGCCCCCAGGTGCAGGCACATAAACTATAATGCTCTATTGGTTTCTTCAGTGAATCTCTCATAGTTATATGTCGCTATAAGGTGTATTGATATGTAGTATTACAGTCGAAAAAACTATTTTGTCTCATGATAATTATCTCCACCTCGCCTATCAAGCGTGCCCCACCATGTGGCTAACTAGAGAAGAAATTATCAAGAAAAAGAGTTCCTCTTATTTCCTCTCCAGAGCTGGTAATAGTATAGACATGGTGAGTAAAGTCACATGCTTAGCTTATCTGTCTAGCTAGTCATGCTCAATATACTAGAGTTATTGCATTGTTATTATGACCAAGCTGTAATACAAGATGGGGCAGTCACACCTTACAAACTGCACGGGTTTGACTGCCACACCATGTGCTCAATTTAAGAAAAACTCAAAAAATTGTTCAAAAGAATCAATCACTCCTAATCTTACCTGTAATATCAATTTTGGTAATCCCCATGACTCCAATTTAAGTTTCTCTTGAGTGCTCAACCCTTGATCATCTTTTGACATCTCAGATATACAATATTTTTACATTATGCATCTGTCAAAAAGCAAACGAAATATAATATGAACAAATATTGAATTTGAATATTATGTCATGTATCAAAGAGTTGGGAATAAAAGTAACGTTAGAAATTGATTGATAAATAACGAAAAATGAAATTTGTAGAACAAATGTTGATTTTGAGGAATCTATTCAACATTAATAAATCTTTTTGATATTGTCACTTTCACTCTATTGTTATAAATTTGCACTTTATAATAAAGTGGAAGAGACAACCTCAACAAAATTCTATTTATTAATAACAAAAAATGGTTAAACAAATCAACACTCCTGTCACATTTACTGATTGTTAAAGATGCTACAGAGACATTGCAGGAGGCCATCAACAGGATCAATACTTGGACCAAGCGGTGGCTTATAAAATTGAATGAAGCAAAGTCAGTTCATGTAAACTTCACAAACAAAAGTGTACAATACCGAGGTACATCCCCTCAACATTCAATGGGAATTTTGTACCCTTCTCCAACACTGCAAAGTATCTAGGCATGACGCTGGATGCCAAGCTTAGATGGAAAGAACATGTGAAGAAGAAAAGAGAACAACTAGATATCAAATTCAAGAAAATGTATTGGCTACTTGGGAGGACATCGCAGTTTTCAAGTTATAACAAATTGCTTCTCTACAAGCAGATTCTCAAGCCGGTGTGGACCTACAAAATTCAACTATGGGGTTGCACCCGGCCATCCAATTTCGAGATCATCCAGCGTTTCGAGAATAAAGTACTCAGGAGTAGTGTTATTGCTCCATGGTACGTCAGGAACTCCGATCTCCATCGTGACCTGGGAATGGCGACAGTAACCAGTGAAATCCAGAGATTCGCCATGAAACATGAGGAAAGACTCCATCAACATGTGAACGTGGAAGCAATCCATCTGCTAGACGTCCATAGGATGAGAAGACTGAAGCGGAAGAAGCCACATGAATTAGTATAGTGCAAGTGTGAAAATGCGAGTGCAAAAGCAGAGTATATGTGAATGGGTGAAAAATAATTAGATAGTTCTTATTCAATATAGAAGGTTTAACCAATGGGTCTCACCTTCTTTAACAATCATTATCAATTTAAGTTAAATAGAATAGCTTATTAGTCCTTGACTAGGTGCTATAGTAACAATGAAAAAAACAAATTTACAGATTATATTAGATCTGAAGGATGGAACAAACCACTGGAAAATTAAACACATATTTTCGGGCAGTCCGAACTAACAAATAAAATTCTGCGATACGTAATTTGTGCTATAACTATAACAACACTTGCTAAGTGCTCAAACAAATTTTTACCAAGAGTAGCTGTGCAAAAATCTCTCATCTGCCGTATATGTAATCAGAAGAGTAAGAAATATTGCTGAGGAAAAAACCGATTTCGTAGCTTATCACTCCTTATTCGCCTCTCATCTTAATACGGCATTGTGGCATGGGGATCTGCTGCACAAAAAAGTCTAGATAGAGTCCTGCGTATCCAGAAGAGGGCACTGAGAATCATTCTCAGGAAGGAAAAGATGGAGCACTGCAGGACACTCTTCATCCACTGCAATATACTTACAGAAATCTTACTAAGTCATATGTCCATGAAGCAACAACCCTGGCAAGGAAAAAAGCCCGATCTTGAGGAGTGATCGACATGACCACAACACGAGAAACAGAAATGACAACGATCTCCAGCAACACAGCACACAGGCTCAAGAAATTTAGTAACTCACCAGTTTACTCGGGGGCCCGCCTCTTTAACCTACTGCAAAAGAACTCAAAACAATCCGGAACAAAGGTGTCTTCGCCTGAAAACTTAGGAACTACCTAGCAACGAGGCCATATTACACTTTCACAGAGTATGTAGACGAGCATACCTACCATAGGAAACTACCAACGTGAATCCCCAAAGAATGGAAAAGAAATTTGACAATTCCCTGGTCGATGACTATGAAGACTACCAGTAACAAGTAACTCAACCTTTAACTGAAGATAATGTCATGAGCATTAAAAATAAAGTTTTATAAAGATGAAAGTAAGATAATAATATATAGGCCTATACAATGTTTTGTTTTTTTACTCCATTTTGCAACAATTCTACAACACTTCTGAAAAAATGATAAATTTATAAAAATAATAATTTCAATTAATAAAATATTTGATTTGGTTTAAATAATTATTCTCAAAATTGACTATCAATCACAACTCCACAAACAAGTATGTTTGCCTAAACAAAATAATTTATTCAATCACCAATCTAATTTATTATCAAGAGAATTGGTAAAAGTTATAACTCACCATCCTCATAAATGAATATAAGTAATTAATGAAGAGTAATCTTACAAGAATATTATTATATCAAATTGTAAAAACTTTAATTAAACATTTCATAGTAAAAGCATTAATTTTTCCAATGTTTACTTCAGTTTTGTAGGTTAGAATGTCAGTCAGTCGAAACACTGCTGTCTTAATTTAGCGACTCAGGAATCCAATTAGAAATGAGAAAATTCTGATCTTGTCACATCGATTCGGAATATCTTAATTTATCATTAATAAATCTATCAATCTGTTATTGTATATTTCCATAAAATCGATATTTTCGTGAGAAAATTGATAATAAATTGGACCCCCTCAAAGTAGTGTCCAATGAGATTCAGATTCAGATGGCAAATGAAAATGCGGCATCGCCATGGATTGCGCCATTATGCACTTCCCCATTTGACTTTTTTACTTGTAGTGTAGTAGTGGCAAAGGGATGGGTATCGAACTAAAAAACATCGATTATTGACATCGATTATTTTTTGTAAGAGATTAATCGATACGTTGATTAATCGGTACATAAAACATCGATTAATCGATTAATCGTACTAAAAGCATCGATTAGTTGAGTAGGAGCATTTTATCTATATATATCTGACAACGTCCTATATCTCTAAAGCCACAAAGTGACTCACTGATTGATAGAAAAGATTTTGTACTTGGGGTGATCGTATGGGGTGTCAGTATACATCGTTGGAGAGAGGACGGCGAGAAACCAACCAGAAAAATCTGAAAAGTTGAAAAAGTCCCCCCCCAAGGGGGATTACGCCCCCCCGAAATTTTTCAACTTTTTAGTTTGACTATTGACGGTGCTGGCGGTTGGATTTTCGGGTCCAGCTTGCAAGAGTAGCTCGATTTAAGAAATAAAATTTCTACCGGGTCAGCAGGGGGGGTCGTAGGGGGTCATTTTTAGATTTTTCAGTTTTTCGACAAAATTTGCCAAATTTTCAAGTGCCATTTTTGAATGGATGTTGATATTTTAGTGCGGTTTTCGGGTGCGGGATTGTGTCGATGGCCGCCAGAGACCCGATTGTCATGATTGGCGACCCTCTAGAAAACCCAGGGGCCCTGGGGGTAGGTCGAATTTGGCCAAATTTGGCCACTCATGAAATGGCCTGTATCTTTTTTTTTTGGCACCCGGAAAATGTCGACTGGTAGACCATTGGATTCAGCTCAAAAAGTTGGTCTAGAAAAGTCTGTATCCTCTGGATACAGGCTTCCGGTTTTTCGACCCCCTATCTTTGAAAATAAATGGGAAAACCGGCTATTTATGTTTTTCCGTTTTCTTGCTCTGGTGTGTTTATTTTTCAACAAAAGTGTATGCTCTTGTATATCATTGTGATCAGCTCGACAAGGCGGAAGCAGCCATGTGTGATTTGATGGGATTGGGCGTGAAAAATTGATGTACATTTTTTTGCAACTTTTAGATTGCGTATTTTTGGGTGAGTTTTTGGTTTAAATATGTCATGTGGCACATCATAGAGCTTGGAATGACGACGAGAACCTGATATGATGGTTTATTTTATGATTTGAAAAAAAAATTATACTCATATTTGTTAAGCATCCTTTTCCCTATACAAAACATATGGGAAACATGTAATATGTTACTGTGTGCTGTTGTTGACTGTACAAGGATGTTTGAATCGTGCTTAACATGGCAGATAAAGTTGAGCAAATAAACAGAAAAATCTGAAAAGTTGAAAAAGTCCCCCCCAAGGGGGGTAATGCACCCCTGAAATTTTCCAACTTTTTTATTTGATGATTTAGAGCAAAAGTGTAGGAGACCTTTTTTGTTCAACTTGCCAAGATAGCACGATTTCAGAAATTAAATTTCGACCAGGTCAACAGGGGGACCTGAGGAGGCATTTTTATATTTTTAGCTTTTCCGCCAATTTTTGCAAAGTTTGTAGGGCCATTTTGGAATGGTTGTTGATATTTTATTACGTTTTTCGGAGTGGGATTGTGTCGTTGGCCGCCAGAGACCCGATTGTCATGATTTTCAACCTCTTGAAAATCCAGGGGGCCTGGAGGGTAGGCGAATTTGGCCAAGTTTGGCCACACACATGAAATGGCCTGTATCTTTTTTGGCACACGGAAATGTCAAATGTCAACACCTAAAACCATTGATTCTGCTCAAAAGTTGAAAACGTCCCCAACAGGGTTATGCCCCCAGATTTTTTCAACTCTTGAGTTAACTCCTTTGGTAATTATGATGGCCTGCTTCCAACAATATTGCAAGGGCGGTGTCCTTGCCTCCCAGGATGCACCGCACCACCTCCCCCCTCTCAACAATATTGCAAGGGCGGAGCCCTTGCCTCCCAGGATGCACAGCACCACCTCCCCCCTCCCAAGAATATTGCATGGGCAGAGCCCTTGCCTTCCACGATGCACACCACCACCTCCCCCCTCTCAACAATATTGCAAGGACGGAGCCCTTGCCTTCCAGGATGCACAGCACTACCTTCCACCTCTCAACAATATTGCTAGGACGGAGCCTTTGCCTCCCAGGATGCACATCACCACCTCCCCCCTCCTAACAATATTGCAAGGGCGGAGCCCTTGCCTCCCAAGATGCACATCACCACCTCACCCCTCTCAACAATTTTGCAAGGGCGGAGTCCTTGCCTCCCAGGATGCACAGCACCACCTCCCCCCTCTCAACAATATTGCAAGGGCGGACCCTTTGCCTCCCAGGATGCACAGCACCACCTCACCCCTCCCAAGAATATTGCATGGGCAGAGCTCTTGCCTTCCAGGATTCACTGAGCCACTTCCCCCCTCTGAACAATATTGCAAGGGCGGAGCCCTTGCCTTCCAGGATGCACAGCACCACCTCCCCCCTCCCAAGAATATTGCATGGGCAGAGCCCTTGCCTTCCAGGATGCACTGGGCCACTTCCCCCCTCTGAACAATATTGCAAGGGCGGAGCCCTTGCCTTCCAGGATGCACAGCACCACCTCCCCCCTCCCAACAATATTGCAAGGGCGGAGCCCTTGCCTTCCACGATGCACACCACCACCTCCCCCCTCTCAACAATATTGCAAGGGCGGAGCCCTTGCCTTCCCGGATGCACAGCACTACCTTCCACCTTCCATCAATATTGTTAGGACGGAGCCTTTGCCTCTCAGGATGCACATCACCACCTCCCCCCTCCTAACAATATTGCAAGGGCGGAGCCCTTGCCTCCCAGGATGCACAGCACCACCTCCCCCCTCCCAACAATATTGCATGGGCAGAGCCCTTGCCTTCCAGGATGCACTGGGCCACTTCCCCCCTTCCCAACAATATTGCAAGGGCGGAGCCCTTGCCTCCCAGGATGCACATCACCACCTCACCCCTCTCAACAATTTTGCAAGGGCGGAGTCCTTGCCTCCCAGGATGCACAGCACCACCTCCCCCCTCTCAACAATATTGCAAGGGCGGAGCCCTTGCCTCCCAGGATGCACAGCACCACCTCCCCCCTCCCAAGAATATTGCATGGGCAGAGCTCTTGCCTTCCAGGATGCACAGCGCCACCCCCCTCCCCAAAAAGTTGCAAGGGCGGAGCCCTTGCCTTCCAGGATGCACATCACCACCTCCCCCCTCCAAACAATATTGCAAGGGCGGAGCCCTTGCCTTCCCGGATGCACAGCACTACCTTCCACCTCCCAACAATATTGCTAGGACGGAGCCTTTGCCTCTCAGGATGCACATCACCACCTCCCCCCTCCTAACAATATTGCAAGGGCGGAGCCCTTGCCTCCCAGGATGCACAGCAGCACCACCTCCTCCCAACAATATTGGGGCAGAGCCCTTGCCTTCCAGGATGCACTGGGCCACTTCCCCCCTTCCCAACAATTTTGCAAGGACGGAGCCCTTGCCTCCAGGATGCACATCACCACCACCCCCTCTCAACAATTTTGCAAGGGCGGAGTCCTTGCCTCCCAGGATGCACAGCACCACCTCCCCCTCTCAACAATATTGCAAGGGCGGACCCTTTGCCTCCCAGGATGCACAGCACCACCTCCCCCCTCCCAAGAATATTGCATGGGCAGAGCTCTTGCCTTCCAGGATTCACTGAGCCACTTCCCCCCTCTGAACAATATTGCAAGGGCGGAGCCCTTGCCTCCAGGATGCACAGCACCACCTCCCTCCCAAGAATATTGCATGGGCAGAGCCCTTGCCTTCCAGGATGCACTGGGCCACATCCCCCCTTCCCAACAATATTGCAAGGGCGGAGCCCTTGCCTTCCACGATGCACACCACCACCTCCCCCCTCTCAGCAATATTGCAAGGGCGGAGCCCTTGCCTTCCCGGATGCACAGCACCACCTTCCACCTCCCAACAATATTGCAGGACGGAGCCTTTGCCTCTCAGGATGCACATCACCACCTCCCTCCTAACAATATTGCAAGGGCGGAGCCCTTGCCTCCCAGGATGCACAGCACCACCCCCCTCCCAACAATATTGCATGGGCAGAGCCCTTGCCTTCCAGGATGCCTTGGGCCACTTTCCCCCCTTCCCAACAATTTTGCAAGGGCGGAGCCCTTGCCTCCCAGGATGCACCGCACCACCTCCCACCTCTCAACAGGTTTGCAAGGGCGGAGCTTTGCCTCCCAGGATGCACAGCACCACCTCCCCCCTCACAAGAATATTGCATGGGCGGAGCTCTTGCCTTCCAGGATTCACTGAGCCACTTCCCCCCTCTGAACAATATTGCAAGGGCGGAGCCCTTGCCTTCCAGGATGCACAGCACCACCACCCCCTCTCAACAATATTGCAAGGGCGGAGCCTTTGCCTCCCAGGATCCTGGTTTGTCAATTGTGTTAATTTTCTCCATCAACATAAATGAATGACATTTTTTTGAAATCAACTGCACGGAGAGATCAGAGTATAATTATTATGATTGAATGATCATAAAATTGTGCACAGCACTACCTCCCAACATTATTGCTAGGACGGAGCCTTTGCCTCCCAGGATGCACAGCACCACCTCCCCTCCCAACAATATTGCATGGGCAGAGCCCTTGCCTTCCAGGATGCACTAGCCACTTCCCCTTCCTCAATAATATTGCAAGGGCGGAGCCCTTGCCTCCCAGGATGCACATCACCACCTCACCCCTCTCAATAATTTGTAAGCAGCGGAGTCCTTGCCTCCCAGGATGCACAGCACCACCTCCTCTCAACAATATTGCAAGGGCGGACCCTTTGCCCTTGCTCCCAGGATGCACAGCACCACCTCCCTCCTCCCAAGAATATTGCATGGGCAGAGCTCTTGCCTTCCAGGATTCACTGAGCCACTTCCCCTTCCCACATTGCAAGGGCGGAAAGGGCGGACCCTTGCCTCCCAGGATGCACAACCTCACCCTCCCAAGAATATTGCATGGGCAGAGCCCTTTGCCTTCCACTACCATGGACACACTGGGCCACAGCACCACCTCCTTCAAGAATATTGCATGGGCAGAGCCTTTGCCTTCCAGGATGCACTGGGCCACATCCCCCTCACATGCAAGGGCGGTTTCCTCACGATGCACACCACCACCCTCTCTTCATTGCAAGGGCGGAGCCCTTGCCTTCCCGGGGTGCACAGCACTACCTTCCACCTCCCAACAATATTGCTATGACGGAGCCTTTGCCTCAGGATGCACATCACCACCTCCCTCCTATAACACATTGCAAGGAGCCCTTGCCTCCCAGGATGCACAGCACCACCTCCCTCCCAACACATTGCATGGGCAGAGCCCTTGCCTTCCAGGGATGCACTGGGCCACTTTCCCCTTCCCATTAATATTGCAAGGATGGAGCCCTTGCCTCCCAGGATGCACATCACCACATCACCCCTCTCAATACTCTTTTGCAAGGGCGGAGTCCTTGCCCCCCAGGATGCACAGCACCACCTCCCCTCCTCATCATTATTGCAAGGGCGGAGCCCTTGCCTTCCGGATGCACAGCACTACCTTCCACCTCCCAACAATATTGCTAGGACGGGAGCCTTTGCCTCTCAGGGATGCACATCACCACCTCCTCCTGTCAATATTGCAAGGGCGGGAGCCCTTGCCTCCCAGGATGCACAGCACCACCCTCCCCTCCCAACATTGCATGGGCAGAGCCCTTGCCTTCCAGGATGCACTGGGCCACTTTCCCTTCCCAACAATTTGCAAGGGCGGAGTCCTTGCCTCCCAGGATGCACAGCACCACCTCCCCTCACAAGAATATTGCATGGGCAGAGCTCTTGCCTTCCAGGATTCACTGAGCCACCCTCTGAATAATATTGCAAGGGCGGAGCCCTTGCCTTCCAGGATGCACAGCACAGCACCACCACCCCTCTCAACAATATTGCAAGGGCGGAGCCTTGCCTCCCAGGATCCTGGTTTGTCAATTGTGTTAATTTTCCCATCAACATAAATGAATGACATTTTTTTGAAATCAACTGCACCGGAGAGATCAGAGTATAATTATTATGATTGGAATGATCATAAAAATTGCACAGCACTACCTTCCACCTCCCAACAATATTGCTAGGACGGAGCCTTTGCCTCCCAGGATGCACAGCACCACCTCCCCCCTCCCAACAATATTGCCCTTGCCTCCCAGGATGCACAGCACCACCTCCTCCCCAATATTGCATGGGCAGAGCCCTTGCCTTCCAGGATGCACTGGGCCACTTCCCCTTCCCATTTGAGGGCGGAGCCCTTGCCTCCCAGGATGCACATCACCACCTCACCCCTCTCAACAATTTTGCAAGGGCGGAGTCCTTGCCTCCCAGGATGCACAGCACCACCTCCCCCTCTCAACAATATTGCAAGGGCCGGACCCTTTGCCTCCCAGGATGCATGCACAGCACCACCTCACCCTCCTCCAAGAATATTGCATGGGCAGAGCTCTTGCCTTCCAGGATTCACTGAGCCACTTCCCCCCTCTGCACAATATTGCAAGGGCGGAGCCCTTGCCTTCCAGGATGCACAGCACCTCCCCTCCCAAGAATATTGCATGGGCAGAGCCCTTGCCTTCCAGGATGCACTGGGCCACATCCCCCTTCCCAACAATATTGCAAGGGCGGAGCCCTTGCCTTCCACGATGCACACCACCACCTCCCCCCTCTCAACAATATTGCAAGGGCGGAGCCCTTGCCTTCCCGGATGCACAGCACTACCTTTCCACCTCCCAACAATATTGCTAGGACGGAGCCTTGCCTCTCAGGATGCACATCACCACCTCCCTCCTAATACTGTGCAAGTGGCGGAGCCCTTGCCTCCCAGGATGCACAGCACCACCTCCCCCCCCCCAACAAAATTCCATGGGCAGACCCCTCGCCCCCCAGGATGCACTGGGCCACTTTCCTTCCCCAATATTGTGTGCAAGGGAGCCCTTGCCTCCCAGACTGCACATCACCCCCTCCCCCCTCTCAACAATCTTGCAAGGGCGGAGTCCTTGCCTCCCAGGATGCACAGCACCACCTCCCTCCTCAACACTCTGGCAGGGGCGGAGCCTTTGCCTCCCAGGATGCACAGTACCACCTCCCTCACAAGAATATTGCATGGGCAGAGCTCTTGCCTTCCAGGATTCACTGAGCCACTTCCCCCCTCTGAACAATATTGCAAGGGCGGAGCCCTTGCCTTCCAGGATGCACAGCACCACCACCCCCTCTCAACAATATTGCAAGGGCGGAGCCCTTGCCTCCCAGGATCCTGGTCGGTCAATTGTGTTAATTTTCTCCATCAACATAAATGAATGACATTTTTTTGAAATCAACTGCACCGGAGAGATCAGAGTATAATTATTATGATTGGAATGATCATAAAAATTGTAAAGTCTCCTCCCAATGTGGGTTATGCCTCCTGAAATTTTTTCAATTCTTGAATATGACTTTTTTGGTAATTTCAATGTGATTTTTGTTTCCAGCTCAAGATAGAAGTTTGATTTAAAAAAACCGTTTTTAAGGTCTTCACTCTACAGGGGTTCCTGAAGGGGAGTGTTGCCCTGTGGGGGGGGGGGATTGAGGAATCTCCTTTCATCCATCTCTTATGTTTTTGCCCCCCTTTACAGAATTAAATGAAATTTTTCAATAAATCATCTCATAGTGGCAAGCTAACAGGGAAAAGTTCTCTTCACTTTTGCTGTAAATAATCAAATTTTAAAGTTGAGAAATTTCATAACCTCTCATAAGGGAGATTTTTAGTGGCACCTTTTGATTATCACATATTTTTGTTGTGATTGTTCACTCAAATTCCTCTATCCAATGATGTATGATTCAATTATAATATACCCCACTCATATCCTCTCCTCATGAATTTCACAGGATGAATAATAAGATACTTTACATTCTTTGGGGCTCAGCAACAAAATCCCGCCTCCTAAAATTTCACCAAAATATAAACAACCCTTCATAATTAATTCCTCAAACATTTGTAAAATATAAAAATGACTGAAAGTTCTAAATTACTTTCCAACTTAGTAGAGAATTCGCAATGATGTAAATTCATGTTGAGCTGAACAAAAAAGGATGTCTTCACTTTTGCTCTAACCGATCAAATTTCAAAGTTGAAAATTTTCAAGGGAGGCACAACCTTCCCTTCTCAATTTTTCAGATTTCTCTGATTGTTTGCTCAATTAGCTCTACCCAAATAATTATTCAACTATACTACCCAATTACCCCCTAACCCTGTGATAGTTTCTCCGACTTTCACCCTCTCCCTTTATTTTTCAAGATGGCTAATGAGATGTTTTCCATTGAATTCAGCTCAAAAAGTTGGTCTAGAAATGTATAAGAAAAGCCAAAAAAATGTGTATTATGAAACTATCCTAACAATTAAATAAATCAATTGGTTGCTCTTTGAAGTAAATTCATTCATTCATTTAAAAAATTTGAAAATTCATTTATTTAAAACCACCATCCTAACAATTAAATAAATCAATTCGTTACTCTTTGAAGTAAATTCATTCATTTATTTGAATAAAATCAACATTTCCTTTTTGCCAGTTTGCCAAATAAATAACCTAACCCATCCCAAATGCAGGGGGTGCAGGGGGCATAGCCCCCTGCCGAGCGAAAGCGAGTATTATATATATACATATAAAAATGAATGTCTGTTTGTTTGTTCCCTATAGAAAAGACAGATAATTTATTAATTATTATGATGGACATCCTGTGAAATAATCTACTGAACTTCACTTGCCTGGTTGTTTCCCATAAATAAATCATTTATCTAATAGGGAATTAAGATTGAATTTGATATTGTAGACCTTTTCTATTTAAATCCAAGCAGGATATTATAGTACAATAGTCAGTTGAAGATGAAAAAATAAATTTTTGATAAAAGTTGGAATAAGCTATTAAACTAAAGTACAGTTCTTGCTACATTTCAATCATGTAACAAAATAACCTTATTAGCCCATTTTTACTAAATTTTACTATTCTCACAAAGAAATGCAGTTTCAAGGGTTGTATTACATGAAAAAGTTATTTATAAAATTTATTTACCAATTCAATGTTGATAGAGATCTAAAAAGTTTTATTTTTTATTACAGTCTTCAACTTTGTTGAATTATTTTGTTACAAATTCAATAGTTGTAGAATGTAGACTGTAAATTAACACTGTAAAGGTCAATTCCCACATTGACGACAACGACACGACGACGACATTCTCATTTCGTTCTGCGCATGCGTCACCAGCCCGCGCTCTGATTGGTCCATCCTTTTAGAACTTCTGTCCAGCCGAATTTCTAGGTTAAGTGACTAGGTAGGAAGTTTGAATGTTCGCTGTTCGGAATCAATTGTCAATTAATATTAATAATATTAGTACGACAATATAAATGTAATAATCAGTAAATAAAATTATAATACAAACCTTTTCAAGTCATACCGGTACTGCAATTTTGAGACTTGAGAGCTATCATTTGTAAACAAAGATAGACATGGACCAATCAGAGCATGGGCTGGTGACGCATGCGCAGAACGAAATGAGAATGTCGTCGTCGTGTCGTTGTCGTCAATGTGGGAATTGACCTTTAATGTTTAATTTTGAGGTTGTACTATTTTCTATTTGAATCAACTATATCATTGTATCAATCTGATGAAATAAAATGTTTACATTATCCTTTTTATTTCTGTTGTTGACTGTGAATTTCTTATGAGAAACTAATATCTTACCTGAATAATCGATCAATTTTAAAAATTTCACTACTCAATCGGTAAAGAATAATCGATGCTTTGATTAATCGACGCTATCTGACATCGATTAAAAATTAATCGATTATTCCACAAAAACATCGATTATTCCGATTAATCGATACCCATCCCTATGTAGTACCTATGAGGTTCTGGTGATTGTGCGCGAAAACTTTTAATTTTCATCAATTTCCGTACTCTTTTTGAACAAATAGTATTCCTGGATCTTTGATAATATTCCTGCTATGAATAATAAAAGAACTTCAGTAAAAACTGACAATGGTTTGATAATTGTTTGTGAAAATTTGGAGAGTAATCCTCATTGTCCACATGGTAAGTTCGTTTGTATTTTTAATTTTTATGTAAGTCATGTACTTATTAAGCTTCTCTTGTACTGAAATCCTCCTTAAAAGTTAAAACAATAAACGGATACATAGCCCGTATTTGGTAATACAATACTCCTACTTATAGGCTTACAGTAATATTGTCTGCATCTTGCCAGCCTAGGCCTGTTATAAGTTGAGTAGACTTGTCCTATAACAGGAAAGTACCGTTATCTCAACAATGTGAGTCTGTGAGTACATTTCATCAAAGTAACTGTAGAACTATAATTATAAGCTATTTAGTTTTATATTGACCCCTCTCTATGCTTTTTTGTATAGCACAAAGCTAGATGTAGCTATAGTAACCTTTAGAACACTATAATATTAAAGGCTATATAGTTACTCTATGCTTTTTTATATAGCACAGCTAGATTTCTATTACCGTATATAATGTTAGCTCAATTACCTCATGATCATTGAAACACTTGTCAATATTTGTGTAGACTCAACATAATTTAAATTCCTCTGAGCTTGAGATATCTATTTTCAGGTCCAACATTACTGTACAAAAGAATGAGTGGAGGCAAAGAAACTCGACAATACTATGCTTGCTCCTCTTATCAAAATAGAAAAGACTGTTCATTCATGTTCAGTAATAAAACAGTAGAGGAAAGGAAAAGGCAAATAGTAATCAAAGAAAGGAAACGACTTTTTCCAGGTGACTTTACTGAACTTGGAGAAAGGTCAGTTTTGATTTTGTTCTATTTCTTTCTGTTGAATAAAGCTGAACTTTATGTCGCATTTATACGTTAGTCTCAGAAACTGGTCTCAGGAACAGGAACAGTTATTCAAAATTTCTGTATCCTAAATGAATTGTCTGGCAGTTGTATGCCAGTTTATAAAACTATTATAATAATATTCTTGACATTAACTTACATAATACCGTACTCTGTGATGTTGATGACATTTGTTTTCTCAGTTGAAATATCTCGTACAAATATGATGTGATGAAAATTGATTGTGGAATCTCGAATTGTAATTTACGAATTTGTGAATCTTCGAGCTGTGCGAACATAATAATATATGCCTATCGTTTGTGAATTGATGACAGCTTTATATTTAATTTAATTAATTTAAAATGATATTTTATTATATTTCAATGTGCATGGCATATTGAATATTTTATACGATGTTATATTAATATATGAATGTTAAAATTTTTATTAAATATTTTATTCAATAAAATATGCATAGGTACTATAAATTTCCATATCAGAGTTGACATTTCACACTTGTTTTTGTATTGTCTTATCAATATCAAACCTTCAGTTTACGATTTTCAGGTTGGAAAGGCTTAAAATGCTTAAACCATCAGAAAGATTCTTCTGCGCTACTTGTAGTACTTTAATATTCCTGGAAGAGCAGAATGAACATACTGAACACATTTTGAAAAATAATGTGACTGATCATCTATTAACACATCCATCTCAGGTTAGTCTTTCAACAAGTATCTTTGAAATTCCTATTTTGATCCTATCGTTATATAATTTTGACCTCTACTATCGTCAATTGATTGTAGTCAACAAGAAATTTAACCGTTGGAAGATGTAGGAGGAACTGAGTTTCCACATGGAAGCGAGCACCATCTGTGAAATTATTTATTTTAATTCAGATTTATTTGTTTTGTCTTTGTTTCATTCATAATACTCTTTCCTGCATTTCTATGCACGTATGGGATGTGGGTCATGACTTGTGTATGTGCAATTGGTAGGCAGGTTTCAGATCATTGAATGAGCGATAAGAGTAGTTCACTAGTGCCCGGTTTCTCAGTTGTTTAAAAAACTATTGAATCAATATTCTTTTACATTTGAAAACACATGATTATTGATTCAATACTGCTATTGGATCCTTAAACTGAGAAACCGTGCATAGGAGATTTACTGCTACAGGAGACTTCACTGACAAACTCGTATTCGTAAAACTGATAGGGATAGTTATATTCATTAATTCATAACTTTTAATTTGCACGTTATGTTCACAAACACCAAAATACCATATTAAGTTACAAAATCCCAGAAAAATCGAATCGGAATTACAAGTTCTCTTGCTATCTGTTTTTTATTGTGTATTTGTGTTGAAAATTGAAAAAATGAAATTTTACAACTTTTAAAAGATAGAATCCGGCAGATCTATTTAAGCTTACTGTTTGATTTATTTTCTAGCTGCTTTTGCTACAGAGTGATTCTAAGCGAGAAGCGCAGTTTATGTTCTCTGTAAATGCCGTGGAAGTGATTTTGAGTGGACTCAAAGCTCTCAATTTCAACAAAATAATTTGTATGGGAACTCCAACCATTCACGAGAGAATTATGGAGAACAAGGATGGAATGGAATCGATTCTCCTTGACATCGATCATAGATACGTGAGTACACTTTTCATTATCGATGAGAAGTCTATATGCCTTTATCCTTCAGCTTGAGGGAATTTAGGTTTTCAAATGTAAGTTACATCAAGAAGATGGACTTAAGCCCAATTATAATAGCGGGTACAATCATCTTCAAAATTTTAATTTTATTATATTCATTGATCCACTTTTACAAACGTGAATTTTTATAATTATTCTTATTTTATAACTACGAATTTCTAACGATGACAATAGGGCATAATTTCGCTTTTGTACAGTAAATAATGTTTTTTTTATATTTATTTTAATCATGATAACAAAGTACCTAGCCTATTTGTTATAACAATATCAGATATCAAGGAATTGACTGTTTCATTTCTCATTGCCCGTCTTTAAAGCTAAAACCAAACTGCTGGATGGTAGATGGTTTATCTAAAGGAAATACAACTTGCATAATATTGTAGAACATGCTCACGAACTACTTAATTACGGCCCTATGATACTGACCAGAACACGTTGGCAATGTGTGGTTCAGATCAACCATCGCCCATGTTTATTTCCAAGTTTGAAGATTTTGGTTAGGTTTTTAGTGTGATTCGAAGCTTTGGTGTATTTGTGTAGATAATCGGGAGTGGACTCATGTGAATTCAATTGCTAGGAGGGAAGAAATCAGTCTCTAGCCGGTCTAAAGTCAGCCTCGACTTTGCCAAGTTGTGCGTTCTGGCCTGTATCAAGAGTAGGCCATGTCAACCATCCCACCTGCAGTGCGGCCTACGGTTAAGAGCAGGATATTGCGTGTAGGCTATCTATTTTCAAAGTAATCTCAATTTCATGAGTATTTCCTTCTAAATACTGGATCTCATTTTCTGCTATTTGTCCTATATTATTAATCTTACTACATTCAGCCTATCCATTGTTATGTTGAGGAGCTAAAACCTTTGTTATTTTATTGATGCTAAAATGAGAATTACCATCCTAAATGTTCATCTGAATTCCAGGTGTAAAATTGAGCTTTTTGTTTTTGACTTTCAGCTACAGTTCTACGCCAGTGGCCAATTTTGCTGGTTCAACATGATGAATTGCTTTCCTATGAAAGGGCAACATACCTTCGACAGGGTTGGAGATTTTCTTCATTCCGATAATGTAGTTGTACTCATGGATCCACCTTTCAGTGCTCGTTCAGAACCTCTGGCCTACACACTGACGAAATTAGACTCAATTTATCAACAACAAATGCGAGAAAATCCTCTACCGGGTGAGTTGTAGAGCAAGTTAGAGTAGCAAAGTATTGTACTCTAATTCTCAGATTCGATTGGCCCTTGGAGCATATTTTCAATGGAAGTTTTTTTTAAGCTTCATTTGACATATTATAGTTTATCGATTAAGGATTATACATTTTTTTGTCCAAAGATGATTGAAATTTATTGTTCTGTAGAATATGAATTTTTTTTTCGTTCTGTGACTTCAAAATTTAATGAAACTATGAACTATCATGCTTAGTAATGTTTATTATTGTATGTTTCAGTTGTGTGGATATTCCCATACTTCAAAGAGAAAGATATTGTTTCAGCAAGGCCTGATATGGTCATGTTGGATTATGACGTGAAATATACAAACCACAAAAAATTCAACGAAAGTAAGTTAAAATTTTCTGATGAATTGGATTGTATCATAATAATCCTCACTTGATTGTTTGCTGGCTATGTTCTATCCAGTGATGGGCGATTGTGAAGTGTTGCTATCGATGTTTCAGCCAAGCGATTGTTCTGCTAGTATTTGTAACAAATGAATGGACCAATCGATAGGAACTGAAGTGTTCTTAACTTGGAAATCGTTCCAACTTTACCGATTGCTCCTGAAATGAATGAGTGGAACAATTGAATGGTTGGAGCTATTGTCTCATTAAGAACACTTCATTAAAAACACTTAGGATTCCTTATCGATCGTTCTACTACTTTAACACTTTGGTTATGTTTTGAATAGTTCAAAAACTAATAGATTATTGATGGCATGTGTTTATAGAATATTTTCTACAAATAGTTTTCCGAATCTCACACTTTACATAAAAACTATCAACATTTTTGATGATGATTGGAATAAGCTGTGTTCCTTTTGGTGCGACTATTGTACTTTTATGGGGGTTTTGTTTGTTGATTAATGTTCTGGTACAGTATATCAATTTTAGATAGGCATATACTTCTCTTTTACCTACACTTGTTTCTAATGAGTTAATTTGATACTTTTTGAATTCAGAACTGCAATAGGCCTACTCTATATCTAAATCAAAGCTATTTATAAAACTCGCATTTTAAATGTATCTTAGCTTCCTTGAGGTTGGAGATTGCCTGAATAACTAGGTAATAAATCTTTTTTTATAATCTTAAGAAATTTCTTAATTAATTAATGTTAATTAATTAATTTCTCTAGAATATTATATGGAATTAATTTCTGTTAATGTTTCTATGTTAAAAATTTCTATTATGAAAGTGAAATTAGACAATGATTACAATAACTGGCTTAGCGAGATGCTCTACTACTGTATAACGATAGCCTATACTCCAAGTCAGTAAACATCTAGTCTATAATTCTTGTTTTTTTCTTAAATAGGTGATAAAACATCTGTGATAAGAATATTCACAAATCAAGATGCGTCAAAATTTGCGCTTCCAGATAGCGAAGGGTACCGATTCTGTAAAAAGTGCAATCGTTGGGTTTCGAAACATAATAAGCATTGTGACAAATGTAAGATTTGTCCCTCAAAGGTAATGCCGTGATTATAATATAATCATGAACCACTTTCTATTACGATTCAAGTTTGTTATTTTTATTACACTTGGATATCACAAAACTGCAATAACTGGGCCCACTTATTCAAAGCTTGGTTATCGTTGTTGATATGAACCGTTCATACTAAATTTAATATAGAAATTTATTTATGCATCACAACAGTATACAGGGTGTTTCAGAACTCCCTACCAATACTCTAGAGCATTGTTCCTGGGTAAAAACCATATCTAAATATCATATTTAAATATTGTCCAGAAGTCCTTAGTTACTCACACAGCTGCCATTTTGTTTTTTTCACTTATTATTATCTCGATAATGGTGAAACATATGGAATTGAAACTTTGCACCAACATTTATGACAACTAGTGCAACTTTTTTTAGTAAATTTAATTACAAATCGATTGAAAACTTATTTGTTGAGATTGGACCAATATTGACTGAGGTATGGCAGCTTTAGTGATAGGTGACCGCTGGAGGTCAGTTGCACTCCTTTTTACTGTCTTTAAAATTCACACAAAATACTCTAAAATCGCTCACAAATAACATGCAAATCATACAGAGACTCTTGCATTGTTGTGGCAGACTTTAGCCGCATGCCCAGGATGCACTGCATTTAGCCTCCAGCGGTCACCTATCACTAAAGCTGCCATATCTCAGTCAATATTGGTCCAATCTTGACAAATAAGGTTTCAATCGATTTGTAATTAAATTTACTAAAAAAGTTATTCTTGTAAAATTTTCGTAATATCAACGGTTTTCGAGTTATTCAAGAAACAAAATTTTGAATGGCCGCCATTTTGTTTTATGGATTTGAAAAATTGTCATAATTTTTTTGTAGCTTTGTCTAGTTGTCATAAATGTTGGTGCAAAGTTTCAATTCCATATGTTTCACCATTATCGAGATAAAAAATAATAAGTAAAAAAAACAAAATGGCAGCTGTGTGAGTAACTAAGGACTTCTGGACAATTTAAATATGATATTTAGATATGGTTTTTACCCAGGAACAATGCCCTAGAGTATTGGTAGGGAGTTCTGAAACACCCTGTATTATAAGAATACATACTAGTGAAAAAATCATGATAATTATTATTTCAATACTATAGTATATCCAAATAAAATATATATATATATTTCAAATTGAATAATGAATTATTGATGATTATTATAATAAGCACTTTATTAATATTATGTGAAGCAGTATTATAATTGATTAAATAAAATTGAACTTCATATTCAAAGACATAATATATTTTCCAAATCACCAGTACAATGCTCGAATAGGAACTACCTTGAAATAACAAAATAAATATGAATTACGTAAAATGATATCATATGATTGATAATTATGAGATTGAAACTTTTAGTCAAGCAGTTGTTGTATTACCAACAACTTTGTAATGGTTCAATATTTGTGACACCACATATGGTAATGAATGAAAAAAATTGATATGGTAGCAAATGAAATTGATAGGATTTGCTTGCTGTTATTAATTGCTGATCGTTAATAACATTGCTTCTCGGTGAAGTTGAATATGCTTGTACAATTCTCATTCATTTATTTCAATAAGACTCAATAAAATTCTTGCTAGAATTATCTCACTAGTCGCTGTTTATTGTTTTCTGGTTGTCTTCATGGAAAAAGTAATAGCCTAACCAATTGTGACAGAAAATGATTGTTTGTTGAACTTGGTTTTTTGACTCAATTGACTCATATTGACTTGAAGCTAAACAAAAAAATGCATTGAAATCATTCTCTACTTTCGCCTGTTATAATTTCCTTCAGTTTGAGATCAATAAGAGATTTTTGATTGTTGCTTTGAAAAGGATGTTGAATTATGCTTGTACAAGAAACAGTAATTCTTCAGAAATTCACTTTCATTACTTTTTGAAATGAGTTTTTAATGTTCTGTTGCAGAATGGGCAGCCCTACAAGCATTGCGACATCTGCGGCCGTTGTATTAAGCAGTCATGGCAGCATTGTTACGAGTGCAATAGATGTGCGCTCTTGAAACACCCTTGTCATTTGTGGCAAACTAGAATAGTGAGTTGTTTCAAATCAATTAATTTGAACTCTTAAGGCGAATTAGTTCTACTTAGTATTCGAGATATCGCATTTGTCACCAGTGAGGAATAGGTTCTGACTGAATATATACTGTACAGATTTCATTAGCACTAAATTTGGTATGAACGATATACTAACCCTTACAAATGTTGAAAATCAATCTTACCAAGTTGTAAATCAATGTGAATAATACATTGAAGGGGAGATTCTCTTGACTTCCAAGTTTTCTCAAGTCTTTCCAAGTTTAAAACAAATTTTCTTGCGTAATGGCAATGGCTCTGCTAGTATGATTATAACGAGCATAATCTTCTACAGAGATGCATATTTTATTGATATTTTGTGCAAGCAGGATCAATTCCAATTAATGAGTGTCCGACAGTATCAATTTCCGCTGTAGCCTGTAGGGCAGCACAAGTCGATTGAAATCGACTGCTCTCGTCTACTCTCAATTCAGCAGAAGTTGATTGCTCCCATTCAATCTCAATTATGTTTCAATTTTTTCAGGTTCAAAAGCAGGAGAAAACTGTTGTGAAGGACGCAATAAAGAGAAAACCAACAATGAAAATTTCCAAGGCTGCTAAAAAACGGATGAAGCCGAATGAAAGGAGTAAGCCGATTTGAAGGTGTTATCTGATCTCTGGGTAATGTATTACGTACTTTGGCATCATCTACGGTCTTCTCTTCCTCGATGTGAACCTCTCAAACGTGTGCGATACCTGGGTTACTGAGGATTCAGCTGAACAGCAGGTTTCTACAATGTATCTTGAAAATATTTCCATCTTGATGAAGAGCTTCCTGTATTTGAAACTGTACTTTCCTACAACTAAGTTTGAAAAATATCTGTCATATTTTCTTACTTTTCATCTATATTTTAGCTGTAAAACGCTTCAAAACATTGCAAATACAAATTTGAGAAAGCTGATGAAACAATCAAGTTTGGTGATGATCACAGCTTTCATCTCTTGGTATTATTTTATTACTCTAGCTGATTTTATCTAGCTGTCAGACAAAATTCCAGTTGAGTGGTGTGAAATTTTTAACTGTACCATTCTGGAACTGGATCATCAACATATTTAGACCTCACTTCTCTTGAAGATTAAACATGAAGTGTTATGAAATGAGCTTTAAATTTAGATTGAGAGTCGAAAATTGGCGTCTATTTTGAACCCGTAAACAGGTTATCAAAAGTTTCTACAAAATCACACATGTCAATTTAATTAAAATCAGAGTCGTCGTCATTAGGTGTTGGGGAAAAGTTCTTCTTTGTATTTGTCCAAGTATTTGTACATTTTCTCGGCAGCAATACATTCTGGTAGATTAAAAGGCCCATGGCCAACTGTATTGAGTGGACCAAAAAACACAAAACACATTTTTATCAAATCAACTTCATCTTTCTTGGGCCAATCGAAAAGTGGTTCGGCATATGTGACCCTTGTCAAAAACTTAAGTGTGACTTAAGTAATGCATAATTTTCCAAAGTTGCTGTATGTATTTCACCGGGCCTCCTTCTGTTGAGTACAATGATTTGTGAAATAACAATTTTTGCCAACCTGTCATAATTTTTTGGAGTTACATGCGACTTCAAGTTTGCCACGGCTGATATACTTTGTTGTTCAAGAAACTGCCAAAAGTTATGAATGTCTTCTGAATCAGGGAGAACATCTTCTTTATTGACTTTCCGTTTTTTACGACTTTGCTCAGCAATAGCACTAACTTCGTAGGAAGTTACTCCTTCATCAAATGATCAAACCCATCCAAAGAGACAATTATTTCGTTTTTCTGTATTTGATTCAAGTTGGGATTCTTTATTGTTAGTGAACGCACAATTTCACAACATTTCTTCAATGAATTGCAAAGTGGGGGCACTACTCCAGGCGTCTTACAATCACCACTTGCAATATCAAAGTTGCTCAATTTCCTAATTGAGAAAATTAGGGTATCAAAATGTTCAGGTTTCATGCAATCAATCATTGACATTATTCTGGAATCTTTCTTTTTTGCCTCATTTAGAACTCTTGCAAGTCCTCTCATCTTTGCTGACGTGAACTTGACGGCATTGCGGTGTACATTATAAAATCTTGAACCGAATGTTAAGATCAATGGATCAGCCTCATCAAACTGTGCAATAGCAGAAATGTGGTCTTTCAACATAATAGGTAAAACATCTTTTTTTTAATATTTCTGAAGCTTCTGGTAAATTTGGGTAGAGACATTCAGCATAAGAAGCAAGTACTGTATTTTTCACTTGCAAATTTCTACCTTCTGACTTTGTAGTTTCAAAAGACATTTTGCATGACTTGAAATGCAAAAATAAAAATTGTTTCTTGTACCATCCCTGACAAAATTTGCAACACATGTGTATTATTATTTGAAACGGTTTGCGGTCCATCCACTGACAACCTCTTTGTTGGTATAATACATTCTTTGTGAGCAATACTGTACCTATAATTACCTTCTTTTCTCAGTTTATTGGCAATTTCAGCACGTTTACGCTTTTTATCTTTCAAATTGTCTCCTTGTGTGTTCAGATATTCTTGCACAGATTCTTCATTACAATGGACTGCAACTAGATGAAACCTACATAACTGATATATATATATATATATATATATATATATATATATATATATATATATATATATATATATATATATATATATATATATATATATATATATATATATATATATATATTCATGTTGTAGGAAATGTCATGATATTTCATTATAAAATAAGTGAAAGTCTGTAGAACGCATAGTTTCCTATTTACAGATACATAAATTTATTAAATTTGTCTTTCAAGCATTGTTTTTTAAACTGAGCACCCTCTGAAAAACGTACTGTACGGGTTTAGTAGAACCCTCAATTGTTTCTGTAATTGTGAATGAAAATGTTAATTTTGATTTGAACCATACTGAACCAATGAACTCATAATAATTATAATTATGTTGAAGCACACTCAATCTCAGAAATTGTTTAGAATTCAATGAATGAAGTAGAACTCTGTTTTTGTCAAGTAATTCCACTTACCAATGAATTCAAATATGTTCAAGTGTGTACCAATAGCAGCCAACAACTTTGTGTGAAAACTGTCAACTCAGTTATTTGTTCTTGTGGGCAACCTGAACACGCTCAGCTGTCGAGCCCCCACCCTTGCTCCAAGCCAGAACCTTGAATTTGATTTTTTTTTCATCATTGCATGTATAATATTATAAATCGTATGACAATTTATTGTCAAATACTTTTTATACAAAGTCACTCATTTTCTAGTCATTTACAGTAAAACCTCGGTTAACCATCACCCTCAGGACCAGGACCATGACTGATGACCGAATAGATGAATAACAGAAATAACTTTATTTTAAAAGAGGAATAAATTTCATTATTTTTCAAATGATGTGGCAGTGATGCAATACATTATTTCAATATAGAATTTTAAGGCATAATTAATGGCGAAAACCACACATTGATATGTCAAACCGTTTTTTAAATATGAACTGATTTAGAGAAAATATGTCTGATTAATAATTGAAATATCTTAAAACGGGTTGACATATCAATGTGCGGTTTTCGCCATTAATTTCTCTTGAAATTCTGTATCGAAATCATGTACAACATCACCACCTTCCCAATTGAAAAATGAAGTTAGATCAGTGGTGTGGCGGCTTGTGCAAATACTCATGGGGGTTCACATTCCAGGAATCGCTACTATAAGAATTTGTTCAACCCCAATTCTAAAATGAATTTTGTTTGTTACACCTTGTAGAATGTAGTTTTATATTTTTAGGACTCTACTATCACGTAGCAAAATATTTAATGTGTTAATAAAGAAGTGTTGGTAACCTACAAGATTGGGGTGAATATCCCATTGGATAATTTATGAACTGAAAATAAGTTATACAGAAAACGGTATAATAGTTTTCTCCAATGTAAGAGATAATTTTCAATCAAGGTATTAACAAGCTTAAAAAGATTTTTTTAATTACTCACCCCAGTTCTAATCAGCATTTGATGTGCACTTTTTGAAAATAAAATCCATCCTCCTGTCCTTCCTTCTTACAAAAACATTGAACACCTTCTCGTTGAAATCACTGATGTGTTTTATCATTTCTTTTTCAATAGTCAGCATTGCTAATGCTGACAGTCTGTCCTGACTCATTTTAGACCAAAAAAATTTCTTTATTCGTTTGAGTGTGGAAAAACACCTCTCAGCTTCAGCAGTCATCATAGGAATAGTTGAAATGATCATCAAAAGTTTGTATGTTTTGGAAAAGGATGATGTTAGATTATTTTCAATGATAAATTGTAAAAAAAACTGACAGCACCATGCACATTCCTAAAGTCAATTCTCCTGAAGATTATTTCTAGTTCTGTTTTGAGACGACTTTTCTCAAGAAATGAGTACACTTTCACAGTATCCTCAAGCAATTTATCAGGGAAATTGTTATTGAATTGTTCAAACTTTTGGGAATCCAGTAAAGCAACTGTGGATTGGGAGGTTGTAAATGAAAATCTGTTTCTTATTTGGTTGATAATGATGTCACAGGTTTCCTTGGCAGCCACTGTTCTGTTGAGGTAGATGTTTACATGAGGCATTATTCCATGGAAAACTGAGAGTCAAAATATGAATTTAGGAGCTATTCGATGGCGAAACCCTTATGTATTCCCTGCTTGGAATGTTACATAAAGGGCACCTTAACTCCAAATATTGCTGTCTATTAACAACATTCTGATCAGCACATCGCGCACACATGCAAATATGGCCGCAAGGGGTTGCTGCATGTGTTGGCTTGGACTGGACAACCTTGGGCGTCTTCCATATGAATGATTACCTCATCAGCACCGACTTCCAATCCAAACCACTCTGGAGGGCGGTGCTTCATTGTTCTCCTCTAGCTCCTCCTCCAGAAGTCCCTCATCCTGCTGTAAGGGGTGGTTGAGGACATCAAACAGGCTATCTGTCTGATGTGACACCCTCCTTAAAAACTTGATCAATGTGATTTGCCCTTGAACCAAGGAGCTCATGGCTTGGGCAATTGACTGAGTTGTTAGTCGACGTGACTGGTTCCTGATTGGATTCAACTCGATTATATTTTCCCCTCTAATGATGTTGAAATAGGTCTCCTGATCAATCCGCTGTAGTCCTCCTAGAAATAAAACATTTCTGTGATTATTTCTCAATAAAAAGGTTTTAGGGATGGCGACACCCTTATGTATTCCCTGCTTGGAATGTTACATAAAGGGCACCTCAACTCCAAATATTGCTGTCTATTAACAACATTCTGATCAGCACATTGCGCACACATGCAAATGTGGCTACAAGGTATTGCTGTGTGTGTAGATGGAAGGTCATAACAAATTGTGCAGCAACCAAAACCTTGTGTAGTACCTAGTTGTTGGCATCCTTGAGGACGAGGGCGGCCACGAATACCTCTTGCCTGGCGACAAGGACCTCTTGCCTGACCATGGCCAGGAGGTCTCCTCCGTTGTTAAAGTTCAGCATGAATTTGAGGAACTTGGGCTGGAGGAACTTTGGCTTGGATTGGACGACCTTCAGCTTCTTCCATATGAATGATTAACTCAGCACTGACTTCCAATCCAAACCACTCTGGAGACGGCGGCGCTTCATTGTTCTCCTCCAGCTCCTCCTCCAGAAGTCCCTCATCATTCTGTAATGGGTGGTTCAGGACATCAAACAGTCTTTCCGTCTGATGAGACGCCCTCCTCAAAAACTCAATCAATGTCAGTTGCCCTTGAACCAAGAGGCTCATGGCTCGGGCAATTGATAGAGTTGTTGGTCGACGTGACCGGTTCCTCACTCGATTTAACTCTATTATGTTCTCCCCTCTAACGAGGTTGAAGTACGTCTCCTGGTCGATCCGCTGTAGTCCTCCTAGAAATCAAACATTTCCGTGATTATTTCTCAATAAAAAGGTTTTAATCTCACATTTTTCTTGAAGAACATGAATGCTCATGGAACAAAAAGAGGTTAATAATATAAAATGTAATTCTTGTGTGCGATATATTTAGGTAAATACAATGCAGTTATGTTTCAATTCATCTATCCCTTATTAAAGTCTGATTAGACACACTTCTCCCTTCTTTGATGGTATTATTAAATAAATTATATTTATTTAATAAATTTAATTCAAATTCATAACAGTTAGTTTCAGAAAATTGAAATTCTCAACACTAATGCCTGGTTGTTCGTACGTCTATTAATGCCTTGTCCTTATGGATCGCAGTCTAGCGCAGTCTAGCTAACTCTGCCTTTATACAGAGTATATGAGTTATACATATTTATTTTGTAGGAAATTCCATGATATTTCATTATAAAATTAGTAAAAGTCAGTAGAACGCCTAGTTTCCTATTTACAAATAGGTAAATTCATTAAATTTGTCTCTCAAGCATTGTTTACTGGGCACCCTCCGAAAAATGTACTGTGCGGGTTTGGTAGGACCCTCAATATTGTTTCTCTAATTTTGAATAAAATTGGGTTGTGAAGACTAGCTTATGGTTGAGATGTCAATGTGCTAACCACACGTTACATCTTTTCTGGTTAATGATCATTCACCTCTGCTGATGCAGTCAAGTGGATGTGAAACTGGCAACCAGCTGGTAGGCCTAAGCCCACATAGGGCTGTTGAGCCATTGACAAACAAATTTTGAATAAAAATGTTAATTTTGATTTGAACCATACTGAACCAATGAATTCATAATATAATTATGTTTAAGCACACTCAATCTCAGAAATTGTTTAGAGTTAAATGAATGAAGTAGAACTCCGTTTTTGTAAAGTAATTTCACTTACCAATGAATTCGAATATGTTTAAGTGTGGGCCAAAAGCAGCCAACAACTTGGCGTGAAAGCTTTCGACGCAGTTGTTTGTCCTTGCGGGCAACCTAAACACGCTCAGCTGCCGAGCCCCCACCCTCGCTCCAAGCCACAACCTTGAATTTCAATTTATTTCATCATTGCATGTACAATACTATAAATCGTATGACAATCGTCAAATACATATTATGAATTAATATAGGCCCTCATAGTCACTCATTTTATAGTCATTTACAAAAAAAAAACTCGGTTAACCGTCACCCTCGGGACCAGCGACCGTGACGGATGACCGAATAGACAAATAACATAAATGACATGATTTTAAAAGAGCAATAAACAAAATTTAACAAATTTCAAATGAATAATACTTAATAATAATTTTAATAAGAAAAGAATGAAATATGACCTCCTAGAGTATAATACAGGATGGGTGAAAAAATTGGAAACGGCTCAATATTTGTTATACTAAGGTAATTTGGCAGTGGATGACATCGGGGATTGTACTAAAATTTATAATACCACTTTACTGTAAAATCACCTTTGTACAATAAATATTAAGCCGTTTCCAAACTTTTCACCCACCCTGTATATTACAGTCGTCGCTACTCATCATCGAGCCTCTACAGGCGATCCGGCTCGGCGTTGACGCAGAAACATAAAATAATTCAATAGGGGGGTGGCGGTTAACAGAGACTGCCGGTTAAAAGGGTGACGGTTAATCGTGTTTTCACTGTATATTGTAAAAACATGTATATGATAACTAGTCTTTCAATTTTCATTTGAGTAGCACTCTATTGTCAATACCTATTAGGCAGGGAGTTGAGAATTTTCACACTCATATGAATTGGATGTTTTCCATAAAACAACGTCCTATGTGGTTGTATGTGGAGAACACTATTATTGTTGGTTCATTGTTCTTGTCAATCTGGAGATTGCAAATGTGGCCTGAGTCGTTTAATTGAATGGGAATTAATTGATTGAACGTACCTCCTGACGTACGCGAAGACATCCAGCAGTCCCTCATTATTCAACTGCTCCTCTTCGGCGTACTGGACCACAGCCTCCAGCCCATCGGCGACGGAAAATTGCGGAACCACATCGCTATGGACACTGCCCCGCTCGGCAGGCAAATGTGCTATCGCCATTATCAATTTAATAACTCGTTTCAGTCGCTGATCTTCACGGCCTGCTCGCGCCAGTCCAAAGTAGACAATTGCTCTCCATATCGCCTGGAACATTTACAGAATTATAAAATATATTTCAAATTATGTTAAAATTTTGTAGATTATTGATTAGTGTGGTTTAATTTTGCTCAATATTTTTCAAGTTTATTAAATTGTTTTTTTTTTATGTATTTGGTTTGAACTTTGATGTAAACTAATATTCCAAAATGTTCGATTTTTGCTTTTGGAGTGGAAATTAGTAATTGATAAATATTGCAGTCTATGACATTTTGGACTGTTTGTATAAATTGGAAGAGGAAAAGGTTTGGGCATAAGCCTGTTGTACTCTGTAAATGATGATCCTACCTAAAACATTTATAATTGATTGGAATTGATCAGCAATTCAAGACTAATTTATATATGGGGTGAAGTAGGAGATAATTATGTGCCTTACTTAATACTCTTATAACGTATCAAGAAGTAGAATTTCAAACAATAGGATCTTTAGAAAATTCTATTCTGAATATATACTGTCAGGTTGCTCAATAGTTTAATACAGAGTGCGGCAATATAACCTCCCTATTTTCAAATGATAATACAAAACTCATTTTTTCAAAAACCGAATTGATTAATTCTAACTTGAAATATTTTAAAATATGGTTTCAAGTTATTCAAATTATTAAAATACAAACGGTAAGTGATGCTCGGTCAATAACGTGAATGTTCAATATTATATAATTATCAATGTTTTATGAATTGCATGAACTTTGAATCAATTTAAGTTTTTTTGCAGTCTGATAATGCTTATTGGAAAACTCACCTGGCAGAAATGGAACCAGCAACCATGATGTTGTGTTCCTGGTGAGGGCCACACCTGATTGATGGCGTTCCGCAGACCACTTTCGAAATCGGTGGTGATGTGTTGAATGTGCCACGTTATTAACCCTAGAGTACTAATCATATTTTTTCGACATTAATACTAATCATGAGTAAAATTTACGCATAGTTCACAATAACATCACTCTCTTGTTTGTTTTATCTCATAATGATTTTATATTTCAATAAAGTAATATGTTTCAACTAATTTGAACTTCAGCCTTACAAAAAAATTTAGAAAAAGTTCTATAAATCCTTATTCACTTGCATCCTGCGCACATTTTTATCTGGTGCTCACCACAAATTGGCCTATTGCATTTTGAGCAATAGGTGGTGGTAAACCTCCTCTTTGTGTAATGGCATAAGCTGCAGTATTTCCTTTCGCCTTTCTGAGCTTTCTCAAATGTGGCTCTTCTGTACCAAGAACTTTATCAATTGTTGTTTGTAGCTCTCCTCAGTGTGTAAGTCTCAGCTCGTCGGCGCGTAATCAAGGGCGTGGTCAGTAAACTGTGGAGCTGTAGTAGGCGCTGTTGCCTGGAAAGTCCGACTTTTTTGGCATTTAGTGAATTCCTAAAAAATTGGTGCACATAAATCACGTACGAGTTTACACTTGACAAGTTTAGAATATTATAAAACATGCAGAGTGGCCATCTTCGTGTCTTCCTACTGCAGCTCATATGTTGACACATCTGATCGAGAGTGTCAACTGCTCCTTTTGTTCCATTATATGCTAGTATAATGTCTGGCTTTTTTGACTTTTCATCCACTGATCCATCATCATGCATGGTCGAAATAAGTGTTACGAGCTTATTTGCTTGTAAGACACTGCCGTTAGGTTGTCAGAGAATAAAAAAAGTGAAGAGTCCACATTTCTATTCTGATACTTTACATCGATGAATTCAGAGGGCAGTTCAGGTTTATTTTTTTTTATTGTGCCTATTGCAGATAAACCATATTCTTTCAAAAGCTTTTCGAATAATGGGATGCTCACAAACCAGTTATCCATAGTTATGTTCCTATGCGATCCTTTCAAGCTCTCTACCAGTTTCTCTACAAAATAATGTGTTGAAACAACTCCTTCGGGCGATGAACCTTTCCCCAGGTAAGGAATAGCATTGAACATGTATTTCGTGTCATTGTCACAAATCATAAGTATTTTTATCCCATACCGATTTGGTTTTTTCGGCATGTATACACGGAATGGGCATCTGCCACGGAATCCTACCAGCTTCCAGTTCGTCAATTGTGCAAAACGAACTCGGCTGATAATTTTCAGAACAGTTCATTACAAATAAGTCCCAAACCTTTTTTATTGGTGCCAGTTTGGATTCTTCGCGACGTTCATTCCTTGTTTCACGATCATCAAATCGTATACAATTGATCAGAAACAGAAATCTTTCGGCAGTCATTGTAGCTCGATAAAGATCACCACTGTACTTTGAATCGAATAATAACTTGGCTGATAAATGATTATTATTTAGAGCTGCAGTCAAGAGTAAAAGTCCAATTAGTGCTCTCAGCTCTTCTTTACAAACATCCTTCAATGTTGCATTCACAACTTTGTAATTTTTCCTCTGCCTCACTATCTCTTCATTCGTCCTAAGGACAATTTCATCGAGGATGTTGTCAGATAGTAGCAAATTAAAACATTTCTCTGGGTCAGGATCGATTTTTTGTGTGGGGCCTGGTCTAACATGGACAATGTTCTTATCTCTTGTCTTACCTTTGTTGGATCCAACTTCTTTGGTTTTCCATGTAAACCCTTTTTTTCCAATAAACTCATCTATAGGTGGCACTATCCTTAGCTTAGATATTTCACTCCCTACCTTATCTGCAACTTTAGATGATGATGATGATTGGGACTCCTCAAGGCGTGGTCTTTTCTTCTTCCTCTTCTGCTTTTCAGTTTGTTGATATGCTTGCTCGATGTGTTGAATCTTCGTAGCTTCATCAATAACCTGGTCTTCATCGCTGGGCTGGAAGTCTGGGTCATCATCGCTGTTATCAGAGAATATCCCCTCCAGAATGTCTTCTTCATCTGCGTCAGATTCTCCACCCTCATCTAGCTCATGAAGCATTCGGCGAATACCTTCTTCATCAGTTCCAGCAGCCATGATCTGGGAAAAAAGTTGTTTTTTTATAATTTGATTTTTATGATTTTTTCAAGGTTTAGAAATTTGTATATATTCATTTGACACATTGGCCTAATGCTAAATCAATAATGATGAGCATAAATGAATTTTATTCACATGAGTAGATAGAAATAAGATAGTTTCATGTTCCATTTATCACATAAAAATCCATGTTGAATATCCATCAATACGTAAATACAAAAACATCATGCGTAAATTTAACTCATCTAAATTGTCAACTGATACTAAACATGCGTATATTTTACTCACTTAGAATACCCATGAATACTAAACATGCGTATATTTTACTCATTAAAAATATCCATGAATACTTAACATGCGTAAAACAAGCGCGGTGACTTACCGAAATGTCAATGTAGTTCCCAAGAGACAGAATATACAGCTCCGTATGATATGCAGTCTTCTCTAGGAATGAGACAACAAAGCACTGCTAGACGCCTAGATCTCAAAACCACAGGGGAGGGGAGGAATAACCGGTTTTATGCCGCCATGCGTAAGAATTACTCATGATTAGTACTCTAGGGTTAAGGTCTCCTTCACGTACCTCAATATTTTAGTGTAATGTGCTTCCATTTTAGATTGCATCAGAAAGAACGCGAAAGGAAACACCTGTGAAAGAGTAATAATGCATTATCAATACGAGGATGTAGAAGCTGAATTTATTAATTATAATACAGTAATACATTATCATTCTTATTATTATTATTATTATTATTATTTTGCTATTTATTTTGCTGTAACTCAGAAGTTACAGGCTTGGAAGGTCCAGTGATCCACCGGGTGCAAACAATGCACTTAGGGTGTATCACTCCCACTCAATGGTTCAGTGAGAGGCCAGTTTGGATGGCACGCTCTGTACCTATGATGAAATAGTATATATATTTGTTTATATATAGATATTTACAGATATATTGAAGGGCCATAAAAGTGGCCTGATCTACCGCGTAGAGAAAGTACTAGTGGTCAACAAAGTGGCCCCTCCGACCTCAGAGACCAAATAAACTAAAACTGCTCCCTGCTGACTATGAAAGTAGTAGCGGCCATAAAAGTGGCCCACCTGACCAGAGAAGACAAAGCTTCGTCGATCAACATAGAGCTGGTACAGAAATCTTTTGGGCCACGTAAGTGGCCCATCATACCGCAAAGGGTTAACATAATTACCAATGATAAAACGTTATTAGAGATGGTACTACCTAGTCATCCCATACGTGAATCTGGGCCTGGCATTGAAATTGAAAGTTTTTGACGGTAACTTACTATCCTTTTCTGGCCCGTATAGGCCTAATATTGAAATTAAATTCAATTTTATCATGACATGTCGCATAGCATATTATTGTTATTGAATGGAATCTTATTCACCGAGTGGTAGACTTTTTCCACCCACTATATATAAATTTTCAGCAAACCGAATTCGATCTTCAAATGAAACACATAATATCTAACCTTAAAATTATTAGGCAAACCAAGTGGCCAGTGCCTTCATGACTATTGTGGTTTTATGCTTTTCACTGGAAGACAGTCAAGTGTAGAGAGTAAGAAATGCCTGGGACAATTATACAGCTTTGCCGCTAGACTGCAGCACAGTGTTTTCGTACAGCAGGTGGAGTCGTACAAGTGGTTTCTGAGGTTGAACGATTTTGTAATTGTTGGAGTCGTACAAGTGGTTTGTCGTACAAGGGGTAAAACGTAGTTTTCTCAATCTCAAAAAGAGTCGTACAGGGGGTAGTTCGTACAAGGGGATAGTCGTACAAGTGGTTTTTGAGGTTGAACGATTTTGTAATTGTTGAAGTCGTACAAATGGTTTGTAGTACAAGGGGTAAAACGTGATTTTCTTAATATTAAAAGTTTCGTACAGATGGTAGTTTCGTACAAGGGGATCGTCGTACAGAATGTAGTGACCCCATATTTTGCCGGTTAAGGCTAACCGTCCACTGGAACCGAATTCAACCAAACCGTTCGGCCGTCGGTCTGGTGAAATCTGCCGGCTGTCAATTCGGCCGAATACGATCGTCCATTGGAACCGTTTTTGTCAGTCCAGTTCCAGTTTAGTTGGTTGCCAGAAAGTGGCAAGTGATTTTTCTTTGTGTGTTTACTTACAAAGTCCGCAAGATTGTAATGGATTTTGATGAGATAATGTTACTTGAAAATACCTATGTGATGAGGAGGGAGAGGAAAAGGAGAAGAAGGTATTGGGTGCATCCGATACTGACCGAAAGGAGCCGACTTGGCGAGTTTCATCATTTGCATACCAGTCTAAAGGAAGATAAAATTAAGTTTTCTGAGTACTATCGTATGAGTGAGGAGACATTTAATTATATATTGAATAAAATTTGGCACTCAATAGAAAGATTTTCAAATTTTCGAGAAACTATATCACCGGAAGAACGATTGGCTGTCACAATAAGGTAAGAAATAACTAATAATTCTTCAAAAAACACTAAAATTTTATTTTAACACAGTTTACAATCACCTGATAAAAAGAAAATATCTTCACATATTAAAATGATTTTAAGAAAAAGAAGTGAAATACGTTTGGACAGAATCCATTTGTGTTTCTTGATTGAACCTATTAAACGAATTGCCCTGCTGTGGACAAACAGGAAGTAGTAGAGCTGTAAGCAGAGGCAGTAGAGCTGTAGGAAGATGGAGAAGGAGAAGCCAATGGATGAGTCACTGACGTGTAACTCGTCTGTCTGGATTGTTCATCAATCAGAACATTTTGTATTTTATTTCTCACTTCCAGTTTCCTGTTCTCAGGAATCTTCATCAAATAAGGAAGCAGGCTTTGCAGAAACAAATAATCTGGGTTTTGTTTCAACAATGAATTTTCTGAAAGCAGTTTTATTTTTTGTTTTTCAATGTCAAGGAAAGGATCCTGAGATGAGCTTTCAAACTTTCTTCAGCTTGGTTCTAGGGGCTGATGCATAGGATGGAGGAGGCTGCATTTCAGAAACCACTGGGTGTGAATGTTGGGAAACAGTTGTATCATTAAAAACATCACTAGACCTTTCGAAAAGGTCTGATCCATGTTGGTTTGATGAATTACTCTCTTCAGCGATGCTGTCAGATACTAATTCTTGTTGCTGTAATTTATGTTCATGTGCAGAAGGTTGTTTTTCTTAGGTGAGAGATTGGCATGTAGCTTTCTGTGTGATACCCCATCTTTCAAGAAGAGCATTTGGTTGTAGTAAGGCCATGAACAATTGTAAGTGGCATCACTTGACTACCCTGAACGGTGCTTGAAGGCTTTATTAAATTTTTTTCTGAATGTATCTCGGAGTCCATGCCACTTTTTTCATGTCATCAACTGAAAACAAAAAAGTAATTAAAATAAACTGTAGTATGAATTTGTTTATCAATATCATTTTATTGACTGAGCACTAGCATGGTGCCCGTTTTCAAAATTCAATTTTTTATCTAGAAAAACACATTTTATAACTATTTATTGTTTTCAGGTACTTAGCGACTGGTTCTTCATTTAAAACACTGGGGTATTCGTTCAGAATTTCTGATGTGACAGTGGGACGAATTGTCAAGGAAGTATGTACTGCAATTTGGGATAATCTACAAACTGTGCACCTTTGTACTCCTGAAGAATGTGATATAAACGGTATTGTTCAAGAGTTTTGGAACAGGTGGAAATTTCCCAACTGTGTCGGTTGCATTGATGGTAAACATATTCGTATTAAACAGCCAGATCATTCTGGCGCCATGTACAGGAACTATAAACAGTACTTTTCAATCGTTTTACAAGGTGTTGCTGGGCCGGACTACAAGTTTTGGCCATCGACGTTGGTGCGTATGGGAAAGAGAGTGATGGAGGGATTTTCAAGCATTCAAGACTTTACCAAAAACTTGAAACAGGCTCCTTAGGCGTAAAAAGGACCTCTTTCCTACCTGGAACTAACATGTCAGTTCCTCACGTACTTCTTGGAGACGAGGCATACCCTCTAAAGCCCTACTTAATGAGACCATATCCTGCAACGAAATTAGGGCCAGCAGAAGCAAAATTCAACTGCCGGTTGTCACAAGCAAGACAAGTAGTAGAATGCACTTTTGGTATTATGACCAACACATGGAGAATATTACACAAAGCTATAGAGGTTGATGTTGACGATGCTGACAAAATCATTAAATGCATATGTTTGCTACATAACATTATTATCGACAAAGAAAGGGCACGACATTTACCTTCATTAGTTGCTGCCCCAACACAATATCGTTTTGCAACCATTGGTGAAAATAGGGGTGTCAATGTGGCATACACCGTTAGAGACAAATTTAAGAAATTTTTCATGAACAATGATTGTATTTGAATTGTTATAAATTAATTGAACTACTAACAAAGCCACCAAAAATTTTCATGAACAATGATTGTTTTAAAATTTAAAAACTGAATAAACAACTAACATAGTCACCAAATTAGTTATTTCTTACAATAATCTTACCTTCAGATCCTATTTGTTCAGCAATCTTTGTCCACAGACTCCTTTGAACATCACGACGATGATATCTTTTGTCTGCATATCCCACAATGGAACATGTTCTTCAACCAAACTTATCAACTTTTCACAGTCCATAGTTCTAACTTCATAAACAGAACAACTTCAAAAACAGAAATAAACAAGACTGTGGAACAATTTTAGGTTAGTAAGACTGGGTTGTGTAAGGTGGACTAGTTAGTTCGACCGAATAGGACCGAAAAATCCCATTTATTTCGGATCGAGAAATTATCGAGTTGAACACGGCCGTACACGGCCGCATGAATCTGTTGCAATGGACGAGGATCTATTCCTTTCTTTCTTGGGGGATCGTTCGGTCGAGTTCAGTCGTGTTCGGCCGATGCTAGTTCGGACGAAAACGGTTCCAGTGGACGGCCCACCTAAAGGTCAATTTCCACATTAACGACAACGACACGACGACGACATTCTCATTTCGTTCTGCGCATGCGTCACCAGCCCGCGCTCTGATTGGTCCATCGTTTTAGAATTTCTGACCAGCCGAATTTCTAGGTTAAGTGACAAGGTACGAAGTTTGAATGTTCGCTGTTTGGAATCAATTGTCAATTAATATTAATAATATTAGTACGACAATATAAATATAATAATCAGTAAATAAAATTATAATACAAACCTTTTCAAGTCATACCGGTACTGCAATTTTGAGAATTGAGAGCTTGATAGCCGACAGCTACAGCTATCATTATTTGTAAACAAAGATAGACATGGACCAATCAGAGCGCGGGCTGATGACGCATGCGCAGAACGAAATGAGAATGTCGTCGTCGTGTCGTTGTCGTCAATGTGGGAATTGACCTTAACTGGGCAAATAAATTTTGAATTGACAACGTCCACGGAATGGAACAAGCATCTCATCTACACATGTATATTCATGAGGTGAATAATTCATTTGTGAGTTTTCCACAAGCCTACTGAATAGCCAGGAAATTTCAGCTCCCCTATCATTTACAAGTCTTGCTCCTCTGTCTTGCTTGCAGTCAAATCTCAATGAAGACAAGAGAGTTAGGAGGCGCTTCAGGGACATTGTAGCTCTAAATACATCTCGTCCTGTTCCATCAGTTGCATAAAGAGACTCCAAATCTTCATGGCTTGATTTAAAAACACCAGAATAAATCAGTATTCCTATTAGAGCTCTCATTTCTATAATGTCTGTGTCTTGAAGCTCAATTCTCTCTGGAGTTTTGTACTTTACCCTAGTCTCTTCTAGCTTCTCATTTGTGTGAATAACAATTGCATTGAGCATATCATCAGTCACTAGGCATTCCCAGGATTGAAGTTCTGAGCAACTATTACCAAAAGCTCTAGCTGGGCCAATAACTCCTGGAATATGCATTCTTGGAATAATGTTTTCAATTGGTGTTCTAGTAGTGCGCTGTGGTTCCTTCTTTGACCATTTGAATTTGCTCCTTCCTTGGCCATACCAATAATTTGTAGTAGTTTGTTCTTCAGGTTGATTGGTAGTAGTTTGTTCTTCAGGTTCATTTGGAATGTCTTCTTGCTGCTCCACATCATCATTCAAAACTGCATCATCATCATTGTCAACTTCACTCATTTCTGAATCTGTGTGATGATCACAGATGAGAAGCTCCCTTCCAGTTTTTTAGCCAATGTACTTGGTTTTGGATCACAGGGAGGTTGTTGTAAAGTTTGTTCTTCTCTAGGCCTATGCATTCCAACTGGTCCTTTTCTCTTTTTAAAAATTCGCGTGGATCTTGGCATTTTCTCACTATTATACTGGAATAATACTATCAAATAAAATTATATTTATATTGACACTGATAATAAAGATTTTCTGGCACCAACTAACACTTTTTCCAAACACTCACTTTTTGGTTATAAGAGTCTCCAGCTGTACAGCAGAAAAAGAATAATAACTGTACACTGTAGTAAACAACATGTCAACTTGATCGAATAGAAGAGAATCGTGAAGATCATGAAGACTTGATCTAAAGGTTATGATTGTTGACGGTATCAGAAATAACAAAAAATTATGAGAATAATTTGGAAAGAGTTGAGTTTTCAGGGCCGGTGGGCGCAGAAAACTTTACATGACTGTTGTTTTAATTTTTTTTCTCATCGAATTACACTAATAAGTATATATTATTATATATCATTACAAAGAGGAAATAACAAGCAATCGACTTAACCTAATATCGAAAATTCGATATTTTTTTCGATTTTCAGTGGACTGCTCCCCTTAAACTGGTCCACGCTCAACATCTATGTCATGGAGATCTTCTGGGACGTCCATACCAATTGGATTGCTTGCAATTCTGCAACTTGCAGCAATCAAAAACTGGGCAATAGTTATTACGCCGGTGTCTAAATTACGTTGTTAGGAAGTGGGTGGGGGTGTTTAACCCCATTCAACCAGTTGGAAATTCCAAGAGGTGGAAGAAACTATTCCATAAGTAACACTTTTGTTCAGTCCCTGGTGAATTGTTTAAAAATAGTCCATTTTTTAGAATTTTTCACACTGAGAACAAGAATATAGCTATGAGACATGCTGTGGAAACAGCGTTAAAAAACGGAAAAAAACGGAGTTACACCTTGTTGTAAAATGATCTGAAATACACCTGATTATATGGAATACTGGCCGGACCTGTCTAAAAATAGTGTTGTAACCGGTTTAGCGTTGTATCCAGAGGCCCTGTAACTGAAGTCCATTGTATTTAAAGAAATTGTAAACCATGTTCAGTACCAATACATATTGAGAATCTCATATTTTTAGGATTCTCATATTTTAATAGAATAAAATGATAAAATATTCAACAAAGTCCTAGTTTCCTTGTTGTGTAGCTCTGAAAAGAGCTATTTCTCAAACTCATTTTGAGATTTCTTGTGTGTGTGTGCGTGTTTGATTCATTTTTTTATATTTCTTATTAGTGTTGAAACACTATAAGTGGTCTAATTCAATAACAACCATAGGAAAAGACCTTATTCAGCATTAAATGAAACAATAAGTAAGGAAAACAGAATGGCTGTCGTAGACTTGACTTAAGTAAGGAAAACAGAATGGCTGTCGTAGACTTGACTGATGAGGATTTCAAGTTTAATAGACAAAGAAAATTCAAAAGAAATAGAACATTTATTTCTAAACATTTAAAGATCATCCTGGTCTCTGTGTTGATATGATCAATGGCCTCCATATTTATATTCTACAACAGGAAAATGAGAAACTGTACAAATTGGAAAAGCTAGAAGAAAAGTTGAAGAATTGACTAGATTATCAACTGGAAGACTTGAAGACTGGTTGATGGGGAAAGCCCTTGTATTTCTGATGATATAGACCGATTTCAATACGTATATTGTAATGAAGTTTCATACAATTCTGATCTTGTCAACGGTTTTTCAACTGAAGCAAATAACATAACAAAATAACAATAGAATACAAAAAAACACAATAGAAATAATACAATTCAATCATATGAGAAATCATATGAGCTACCCTATTTCCAAACTGATACCTGAATATACTGAAGCTTAAGACTTGAGCATTTCAATTTTCAAATTTAATTTTTTTAAAAATCAGTATAATGAATAAATTGAATTATGAAATATTTCAAAAGAGTAAATTATGTACCAAACAATTACATAATACAATATAACAAATATTTTATGCTATATGTACATGTGGAGGAGCCTAAATGTACATTCACACACACTCTCATATGATTACACTATTTTCTTTTTCATTTTTTTCTGTTTCTTTTTCAAAAAATGTATTCCACATGGAATAAATAGAGAACATGAATAAATATAAAATAAAAAATATAATACACATATACACACATTCACACTGACGCTTTGGAGTGTCAGGGTGCAGTAAAGAGTGCAAGGTGCACTTGGTCAAAAAAATGAGATTAAAAATAATATTTAATTTAAAAAAAAAATGGTGTTAAAATAAGATAAAATGGTGTTAAAATAAGATAGAATGATGTTAAATTTGAAATAAAATTATGACAGCCTAATATATATCAATATTAAGTATTAGTTCTTCTCAATAAATTACTCAAAAACTACATGAATTTATTAGTTTATTGTTTTATTTACAAATTGAAATCAAATCAATTTCATTTATAATACAGTACAAGAACATGAGGCCTCATTGCGGTAGTTTTGGGAATGTTGGAACGTCCTGTGGTTGCCATCAGCCTCTCTGCAGCGGCTCTGGGAACATCATTGCTGGGTCCTGCCATAAATTGAACTGGATTGTCATCCCTTGCTCTGAATCAATCTGTGGTTGGGTCGGCCGTCCAAGCAATTGTCTGGCGGTGGTGTTCCACCAGCATCCTCCTTATTTTGGCCATGGTACTGTCTGTTGGTAGCCCAAAACTCCTTAGCAGGATAATCGCTTGCTCCTTGTGAAGTTTGTACACCCAAGAGACTCTAGGATTGGTGGCTGATTCCGGCAGCTCCTCCTCTGGATCAAGACAAACCAGGACTTGGTCATCTCTGTCGTCACCAGACATGTTCCTTACAATAACGTCCTCCTTTTGGGCCCCACATGTGGGCGCCAATTTATCATGTATGCTGGTTCTGCCTACCTGCACAGGTGACTGCCCAGGTGTCGCTCCTGGCCGGCTAGTCTCAGAAGGGATAGTGGGGGGGCAAGGAAAGGAGGTTTGAGTCGCTTCAACTCACCTTGGCTAGCAACATTATGTGTGCTCTGGTTCATCTACTGGTCTACTTGGACTCCACTACTATGCCTGTTTACAAGTTCAGGCTCTCAAGAACTTGACAGTAATCAATGTCAAGTCTGCAAACACCATTTTGCATTTGGTGTGGTCCGTAGGTGCGCAGCATGGTGTCAGGGTTTCTGTTGTAGATTTCACCACAAAGAGAAAGAGCTCCAAGAAGAAAGTGGTTGGTTGAGATTTTCTTCAACAACACATAGTCTTCTTGCTGGCTTATCAGTTCATCAGAGTCACCACACTCAAGATGGCCGATGAAATGCGAATTTACAAATGTGGCAGGAGAAGCCTTGCCAGATAAATTGACGCTTGTAAACAAGGAAGCATACCGTTTGCTGGCAACGTCAATCATCATCAATCATTGCATTGAGCACATGGAAATCACTCAACAGTTGGGAATATCCGTAGACGGCAGGCATGATATCATTTGCATTGGTGAGTAGATCACCTACCCAGATTGCTCCAGGAATAGGGTTCCTTTCACAGAAATAGCGGCGCAGCCGCTATTCAACTGGAATGTTTTGATTGGAAAGTTCAACCACAACAGTGCAAAGATTGTTTAGATGTATGGTATAGGGATTCAGCTGGCTGGCGACGGCCTGTTGTGCACCTCCAGATGGCGCAGAAAAGCCAGGTAGTGGCTGTTTCCTCTTCTTCTTACCAAATTGCACTGCTTCAGGACATGATGCTGAAGAGGCGGATGACAAAGGTGGGCCTTGGACAAAGTAGGTGGTCTGGGCTGGAGGAAGATACCCAAGATAGATCTCACTGTTGACTTTGATGTTGCCGAAACCTGATAAGCAACCAACAACACCATTAAAAGTGCGCAGGTGTGCTTCAACCACCATGTTGAAGTTGGTGAATGGTTTGGTGATTATCTCCTTGTAGGAGGAAGCTGGCCTGTAGCAGTTCCCATAGGGCGCTGCCTTTGTTAGCTGGTAGTGATGGTAAGCCAGCGAGGTTTGGTAGAGCTTGTGCACTGAGAAACCAATGATAGGCTTTTGTGCTTGGAGGAACTGGTACAAAAGAGAGGAAGTGAAGCCAAGTCCTTGAGTTGTTTGCGGAATGGTACTGGAGACGGGCTGAAGATCATGAGAATAAGAATGAAGTTTATTAGAAATTTGAGTTGAATGAGAAAATAATTTTGATTTGATGTGTGCATCATTAGCCACCATCACAGCTGCGTTGGTTTGAGCATGAAACTGATCTTGATGTTTCACCTGTGATCAAAGCAACTTGGTATGTGAATTCTCAAATTAGTAGATAAATAGCCAATTAGGTGACTAAATATAGATAGATATAGCAATAGAGATAGCAACAAAAATTAAGTTAAGTCGAGAATAATTTTAATTAAAATTCAAAATACTTGCCAAAAATGAGCGTTCATGTTTTACTGTAGGAATGTGAAAGTCATCTGAAAAATTACTAATATTTTGTAATTTTTAGATACAAGTTTGACAAGTCAAGATACATTCTCACAAAATTAGTCATGCAAATTATTAAATTGTTAATACATTTTTAATTAATTGTTAATTAATACTCTTGATTTTATGTAGGTATTTTTTTCAGAAAGTTGAAAAAAATGTTAATTTAAAATTAAAAATCAACACTTGGAGGATGAAAATTAATTGACTCATAAGTCAAATGTTGAAAGAAAATTGCTATGAGTCAAAATGTTTCAGCAGATGAAGCTCACTCAGTGTGTGAGCAGATGTTTCTTGACATGTTTTGATTGCTGCACAATTTGTTACAAGAGAATGTAACTGCATTTATGCTGCTATTCGATGGCAAACACCCTTATGTATTCCCTGCTTGGAATGTTACATAAAGGGCACCTCAACTCCAGTTGTTGCTGCTGTCTATTCACAACATTCAGATCAGCACATCGGAAAACAGAATGGCTGTTGTAGACTTGACTGATGAGGATGACAAGTTTAATAGACAAAGAAAATTCAAAAGAAATAGAACATTTATTTCTAAACATTTAAAGATCATCCTGGTCTCTGTGTTGATATGATCAATGGCCTCCATTTTTATATTCTACAACAGGAAAATGAGAAACTGGACAAATTGGAAAAGATAGAAGAAAAGTTGAAGAATTGACTAGATTATCAACTGGAAGACTTGAAGACTGGTTGATGGGGAAAGCCCTTGTATTTCAGAGTCAATTTTGTGACACGCAAAAACATTCAGATGGAAAAAGAGTGAAAATAACCTTATTAGAAGTCAATTTTTCAGAAGATGGCCAATTATTTATTTATTTAATTTAAAATTGAAAATCAACACTTGGAGGATGAAAATTAATCAACTCATAAGTCAAATGTTGAAAGAAAATTGCTGTGAGTCAAAATGTTTCAGCAGATGAAGCTCACTCAGTGTGTGAGCAGATGTTTCTTGACATGTTTTGATTGCTGCACAATTTGTTACAAGAGAATGCAACTGCATTTATGCTGCTATTTGATGGTAAACACCCTTATGTATTCCCTGCTTGGAATGTTACATAAAGCGCTCCTCAACTCCAGTTGTTGCTGCTGTCTATTCACAACATTCAGATCAGCACATCCCGCACACATGCAAATGTGGCTACAAGGTATTGCTGCATGTGTAGATGGAAGGTCGTAACAAATTGTGCAGTGACCAAAACCTTGTGTAGTTCTTGGCATCCTTGAGGATGAGGGCGGCCACAAATAACTCTTGCCTGGCGACAAGGACCTCTTGCCTGGCGACAAGGACCTCTTGCCTGACCATGGCCTGGAGGTCTCCTCCGTTGTTGAAGTTCAGCATGAATTTGAGGAACTTGGGCTGGAGGAACTTTGGCTTGGATTGGACAACCTTCAGCTTCTTCCATATGAATGATCAACTCAGCACTGACTTCCAATCCAAACCACTCTGGAGATGGCAGCGCTTCATTGTTCTCCTCTAGCTCCTCCTCCAGAAGTCCCTCATCCTGCTGTAAGGGGTGGTTGAGGACATCAAACAGTCTATCTGTCTGATGTGACACCCTCCTTAAAAACTCGATCAATGTGATTTGCTCTTGAACCAAGGAGCTCATGGCTTGGGCAATTGACTGAGTTGTTAGTCGACGTGACTGGTTCCTGATTGGATTCAACTCGATTATATTTTCCCCTCTAATGATGTTGAAATAGGTCTCCTGATCAATCCGCTGTAGTCCTCCTAGGAATAAAACATTTCTGTGATTATTTCTCAATAAAAAGGTTTTAATTTCACATTTTTCTTGAAGAACATAAATGCTCATGAAACAGGAGGTTATTAACCGAAATAGAGGTTAACTCTGAAAACTTACTGGTTTAGTAGGACCCAACAACAGCCAACAACTTAGTTGCTGGTTGTTTGGATGTAGTCTGTATTTCCTCCATACACTCAAACAGCTCTTCTCTAAATTCAAAAACAGTATTCACACTTCTACTCTTGAAATTCCACCATGTTGCTGATGCTCTAGGTATAGGCTTGCCAACTATTCTGTCTAAGACCCCTATTATTTGAGGAGAGTTTGAGAAAAAAATTTGCATTGTAGACTGGATTATCCCTGAATGAATTATAAATGATGAACATATTCACTCCAGTAATGTCAAGCATTGCATAAAAAATCCGCATTGACCAGCACAAAGTTTTTTGTGCAGTTGAAAAGTTGGCAATCATTCTATCAAGGTTGTCAACCCCACCTTCAGTAAGGTTGTAATCTGATATCATGGTTGGCTTGTTTGTGTTTTCATCTATACTTTTGTCATGATGCATTTTTGATAACAGAGTGACTGCCTTTTGAGTTTTTGGTACATGAGACAAAAGTGTCATTTGACCTGAAAATCCATACAATTAAGGGCCTACTTCCCTATCTCGTATTGCTTGAAATAATGTTGGTATGTCAGTTTTATTCTTTTCAAGAGTTCCCAGGTATGTCAAACCTTTTTTCATTAGAATATTTGCCAAAGGAACTGATGAAAACCAATTGTCCCCGGTCACATTGTGGTTGGTATTGAAAATACATTTACTCAGACAAACCACATACTTAGTTGGAGCACTACAACTATTGTATTCATTATCCAGTCCATGTCCATCAGAATTCTTGCCTGTATAAATATACACATTGTAGCAATATGAGCTGTGAGCATCACAAAGAATCATAATTTTTATACCAAATCTGGCTGGTTTTCTTGGCAATTCCTCCAGAAGTCCCTCATCCTGCTGTAAGCGGTGGTTGAGGACATCAAACAGGCTATCTGTCTGATGTGACACCCTCCTTAAAAACTTGATCAATGTGATTTGCCCTTGAACCAAGAAGCTCATGGCTGGGGCAATTGACTGAGTTGTTAGTTGTGACCAGTTCCTGATTGGATTCAACTCGATTATATTTTCCCCTCTAATGATGTTGAAATAGGTCTCCTGATCAATCAGCAGTAGTCCTCCTAGAAATCAAACATTTCCGTGATTATTTCTCAATAAAAAGGTTTTAATTTCACATTTTTCTTGAAGAACATAAATGCTCATAAAACAGGAGGTTATTAACCGAAACAGAGGTTAACTCTGAAAACGTACTGGTTTAGTAGGACCCAACAACAGCCAACAACTTTGCGTGAAAACTTTCAACACAGTTATTTGTTCTTGCAGGCAACCTGAACATGCTCAGCTGTTGAGCCCCCACCCTTGCTCCAAGCCAGAACCTTGAATTTGACCTGTCTCAGGAAAAATTACCTCCATTTCTGAAATGTGTTCTGGGGCAAATTGTCCAAGCCACACATGGCACATCAAAACTATAGCCAAATTTTAATTCTGTCCTGAGCATCCGTCTGATACTAGCTTAACTTTTTTTATGTTGGTCATATCAGATGACTAGAGGGTGTTGAATACACAGGAAGAAATCATGTTAAGGGGGCCATACACTATGCGATTTCCTGCAGGCCGTCGCCTCAACAGGCGATCGTAAGACCAATATCTCCGAGTTTCATACACTAGCAGTCAACCGCCTGCAGGCGGACGTACTGAACTGCAGATGATAGCCTGAAGATAGCACACACTACAGTCCAGTACCTGCAGGCGGACTGTCGGTCAATGAATCAGGACTGCAGGCGGACTGTCGCGGCCAAGAAACAGGACTGCAGGAGATCCCCAGTTTGTCACCATGCGTCGGAACGTCGGAAACATTGCGCGATGTATTTTTTGTCAGTTCTTGGGGAACCCCAAGAAAAAAGAGTCTGGGTAAAACGTTGGCTGCGAGATAGAGAGGCTAGCTCTCACATGTCGTTGCTCCGTGAACTGAGGCTGTCTCATTGTGAGGATAAGTGAAGAAAATTTCCAAAAACTTAAAAATATTTAAAAATAACTAACTTACGAGTTGTGATTCCTCACTCCCAATTGTCGCTCTAGTTTCTTCATGGTCAATAGCAAACAATAGTAAATAGTCAATAGTAAACAATAGCAAGTCGAAATACCACAGTGACGAGGTATACACGTCATCTCCCGATGAACCCAACTTTTTTTTCGCTATGTCAACCATGGCTGACAGCACAGTTTTTTTTATAAAACTTCAACAACTCACCGTACACCTCATCCCGCGATCTTTTATTTGCGTAGGCATCGTCCTTGACTTTCCATAAACAGGGGTAGGCCCGATATAATTCGATAAATGCGGAAATGGAAGGAGGTTTCCCGTCCATCTTTCCCCGTCAGTCCAATCTCGGCTGGTGAATGATCACACGAAAATTATCTCACGCAAAACTGATGGAAACATAGACAACAGATCGGTTGCCTGCAGGCTAACTGACAGTGAGTGGTGGGGGCCACATGAGATCATTATCTGACAGATCGCTGCCTGTCGCAAATCTCTCATCCGTCCGTCGCCTGCCCGGCGACCACACACCTTCAGTCCGGGCCAACTGCAGTCCATTATCTTCAGATAAACTGATAAATGTGTGGGCAATCCCGATCTACGGCCTTACAATTATCTTCAGTTAAACTGACAGTGTATGGGGCGCTTTAGTCTTTTGAATACTGATTTTCCATACAAAAATATGATGTCACTGTTGTCTGGCTGAGTTTCAACTTACTATATCCTATATGTCCTATACCGTGAAATTTTGGAAGTAGAATTGTCTGCTATAATATGTCAATTGGTCTGGTATCTTTGGAAGCGGGATATTCTTCTGGCAATCATAGGAAAGTATTAAAATGTTTTCATCCAAATCTTTTAGTTTCTCATAGAATTCCTTATACTGAAGCCGATGCACTCTTTTCTGAGTCATAAAAGCAGTCTTCTTACTCTCGTCTTTTTCTTTCTTAATTAATTCATTTAAACAAAGGCAAGTCAAACATACGTCTGCTCTTGGTGAGCCAAATCCCACATTATATTCTGTGTTGAAAATTTTAAGAAAATAGCTGCATTTAACTGGAATGCAACCAGGCCTGTTTGAATACATTGTAATGTTTTGGTGTGTGTGTGTGTATTAATTTAATATTTATTGGCTCCACCATTTGTAATGATAGGGGGCATGGAATATTATGTAACTTTGTTATTTTGAGTTATCCAAAATTATGGTTTCAATAAAGGGGGCGTCCACCAGTTCCCAAGGGGGAACACTGTAAGTTAATGTTGCGTAGCATTTTTTTGATGGTAGAGCAAAGTAGGTAAAAATTTATCTTACTGTTCTAGAATTAGATTTGGAAGAAAATAAAGAAAAACATTTAGCAACAACTCAAGATTTTATTTGTTAATTTTTTTTAGGAAAAGTTCAAAACAATAGGAAATTTCATTTAATAAAATTTAACAAATTATGAATAATTTCGAAACATGGGGTCGATCTGGAATGGCATTTTCCTCTCAATTGGAAATCTGATATAAAATAAAAAATACAATTAGAGGTACCTCTGCCCTTGTTAATGGTGTTAGATGTTCATATGCTTTTTGGAACGATACCGAAATACAGCTGATGATCAATCCTTAGTCGCCATGATCTGAATGAAAAGCCAGAGGGTTGCCAAGGGTCCGGTCTATAATCGTGAATCTGTCCCAGGTGAAAGGTGGTGAGAGAGTGCGAATCTTTCTTATTGAAAGAAAAAATGAAGTTTTTTCCGCTAGCTGGCTGGAGGGGAGTCTAGAAGCCTAGCCCCACTCCTCCTACTGCTCAGCATTTTTGGATAATTCATCAGAAAAACTGTGAGCTTCCGTTCTCATGAAAGGTTTAAAAGTTAACATTTTTTTTATTTAAATTTAATTTCAATTTTTGGGATTTGTCAAACCATATGGTTCATGACATCTCCCCCTCCTCCACGTTGACAGCCGACCCTGGCTGTCCATTCTGGATTTCATGGACTTGATACAATATGCTTCGCTGAAATAATAGCAATTAACTTTTTTTTTTAAGTGGTTCTCTTCAGGATATGGCATTGCTAAAAAAATTTCTGATCCTAGAGGCTTATAATTTAATAATATTCGTGGATCTTTTGACTTATACTAATACATTTGTGTCTCCACTGCCAAAATATGCTAATAACCCATAATAATATAAATATTTAAATGCTCAAATAAGACTCTATTTATATATAGGCCTAAGTGATTAGTTTGATAGTTGAATGATTAGTATTAAAATTCATAGACAAGGGTTGTGGTAGCTTTTCAGGGGTTTGTGGTAGCTTAGATTTTCAATTTAATGCACCAAAGGTGCGGAATCACGATACCAGTAGACGTTTAGGTTACTGGCAGCAGCAGTCAAATGATCTTTCACTCTATACAAACAAATAGGGCAATGTACACTGACTGGTGTGCATTGCCCTATTCGTTCGAATAGAGTGAAAGATCATAATGACCAAACTGCTGCCAGTAACCTACACGTCTACTAGTATCGTGAAACCGCGCCTTAAGACTTACTAAATTAAAAAAAATTCAACATTATGAACTAAAATAAGTTAACCTGGTTCTGCATAGTATCATCATAATTATTTTGGTTATTCATCAATGGGATAGGTTCACTATTATAAAGAAAAGGAATAAAATGTGATTGAAAGCTGGAAGGACAAGAAATATTGCAATTGATCAATTGCGATTGAATTAATGGCTGGATTTCACCAATTACATTCTTTTTTGTCGTGTGACCAGAGCAGGGGCAGGCTGCCTGGCAGGTAACCTGCTCCAGTAACCTGAACGTCTACTGGAATCGTGCAATCCAGCCATAAGAATAATCAATTGAACGAAATTCCTAATAAATAACACCATGAAATACTCTGATGACTTCCGTAATTGCAAATATTGACAACAGAATCAATAGCTGGATGAAAATTTTCAGAGTATTTCATAGCACTATTATAAATAATTTATAGATATCATCGATCTGGTCAAAAGCAACATCATATGGAAAAGAAAGTTAATTATTTGAGAAAAGTACTCACTCTTTCTGCCGCCTTGTCTTTTCTGGCCTTTGCTTTTAATGACTCATATAAGTTTTTCAGAGTTTTCATTTCTCTCACGCCAGTCATCTGTACTGAATTGAATTCTTCAGTTATTTTTCCACGTTGTGGCCTTTGTGAGGAGGGATACCTTCAAATATAAACAAATCTTTATTAACAACTATGAAAAATTACAGCAAATAAAAGTGACACAAGATGTTGTCAAAGGTTGAGAGGAAAGAGTTCCAAGTATTTACATAACACAAATACTTTATAGGTGTGATACTTTACAGGACACCCAAATTTCTCAAATTTTCTGGTTGCATTCGATTCGGCATATCATTCTGAAAACAATAAAACTTTTGCATCGCACACTAGCCTAATATTAATTATTAAATAATATCCAGTTGCTTACCTTTAAACCAAATACAAATTAAGCCTTGAGCTTTGACAAACAATAATCCAGTAACATGTGCACTTTGAATGATCTTTTCAACTTAAATTTGAGCTAAATTATTATTAGCTGATTATATCAATAATCAACAAATCAAACAGATTTGATTGATTGATTTAGATTTAGTTTAGAATGATTTGAATGATTCAAATGCAGATTGCAGAATAAGATTTCAGAATCAGATTTGATTTAAAATGACAAAAGAAAATTGCAATTACTGTAGGCCTACCTTGTCTGTCCTCTTGTTCTCTATACACTCTTTATACTTAAGTACAATGTCAATCAAGAGCGATTTCTCCATTTCTGTGAAATTTCGACCCCTTTCCCTTTTCTCGGCTGAAAATAAGAAGTGACTAGTTAATTATTGACTAGTTAGGTGTTAGTAGTGACTAGTTAGTTATTTTGCTGTAGATAAAAAATACAATGTAGTCATTTTATCATTGTTGATGGTGATTGTGAAGATAAAATAAGACTGGATGAGTGACAGTTGACTTTACAACTAGGCCCGACTAGCCTAGCCTAAACAGATCAACATGAAAACAAACATGATTGCTAAAATAGATAAAAAGATAAAGATGGAATAATAGAAGCAACTAGATGAAGTACTCGCAAATGAATAATAATAATAAGATAATAGATGAATATAAAATAATACAGTTGACTTTACAACTAGGCCCGACTAGCCTAGCCTAAACAAACCAACATGAAAACCAAACATGTTTGCTAAAATAGATGCTTAGGCTTATCTTTTATAGTAAAAAATGATGATGTTCATAGTAAAAATAATGATGTGTTCTTAGGCTTATCTTTTATAGTAAAAAATAATGATGTTTTCAACATGAACTACCTACTCTTGTTTATTAGCATGCAGATCAAAAGCTTGTATTGATAAAAAATGTAGGCTCTATTGTTATAATATAACTTCTATGCTTATTTATTAGAAATCAACAAATTTATTGCTTCAACTTACCCATATTTATTCACAAATGTTGAGAAGTAAGAACAAAACGAAAACAATCTTAATTTTAACCAACAAAATATCATCAATCCGTGATGTGATGAACAAGCGCCATGTTGTGACGTCATCTGACTGGAGGATTTGGAGAACGGTTCACAGTAATATCTTTAAACACTTTTCCCGATGCCAATACATTGGTTGGATAGCAGTCGGATCAGGCTTCAGTAACCGGGCCTTACGGGTGAGCTTTATCGAAGCCATAGCTAACAGGGGTCTGTTAAACGACTGTGCAATGACCAACCATTTATGTAAGCGTTGTTAGCTAATGGCTCCAATAGCTACGGGTGACTTTATGTGTGGACTCTACAACCGGGCATAAATAAGACAGAATTTCATTGTTACAATAAAAGTAGTCAACAATGATAGACGATCATTAAAATATTCAATTACTTTTGTAATATTCAATTCATTTTTTTTTTTTTTATAAGATTAACTTCTGAATAATTCTTCAACTTTTCAATTCTAGAAATTTTCAATAATTTCATTGTAAATAAGAAATGATTTTTTTTCTAATAAAATACGATAGTATTATTATTATCATTAAATATAATAAAGTACAATAAACATAATATTATATATATAAAGATTGAAAGAATGGTTAAAATTCATCACTGAATAATTTTCAACTTTTCAATTCTAGAAATTTCAATTGCATTGTGAATTAGAATTTTTTAAATAAAATACAATAGTATTATTATTATTATCATTAAATATAATAAAGTACAATAAACATAATATTACATATATAAAGATTGAAAGAATGGTTAAAATTCACTACTGAATAATTCTTCAACTCTAGAAATTTTCAACTATTTTTAAATTTGAAAATATTTTAAATTTCCTAAATAAAAAACAATAGTATTAGGCCTATCATTATCATAAATTTATTTTTATAAAGATTAAATAATCAATAACAATTCGATTTATAATACTATTCAAATGTCAATGCAATTTTAAAAAAGTATCTCTAATTGTTTCAAAAATTCTCTCAAAAGTTAATAAACATTTTATACAATAATAATATAATATAAGGTCATTCACTTTGAATTATTCAAATGAAAAAGAAAATTATGGAATCGTTCTTAGTAAGATTCAAGTAAATCGTTTGAGCTTCTATTTAATTTTTTTTAACGACTATCTTTTAGAAATAGTAAGAAAACTCTATGTAAAAAAATAAGATGTCGTTTTCTATAAATCTCTTAACTCTGTCATCTGTATGTATGTTGTCTATTTTGTATTTGAGCATCAATATTAATTTGTATTGTTTGATGAGCAGATATATTAGTATTATGGTAACAATTAATAACCATCCAAAAAGCAGTAATTTTGAAAGATGCAGATTGAATAACATCGACCAGGTATTTGGTAATATTGGTTCGCTTCCAAGAAAATGTCGGGTGAGACATGATCATGGTTGAAAAGTGTTGCAATTGTCACATTCCAATCTTCATCAAAGATGTCTGGCGAATAATTCTGAAAGTGTGAGAGTTATCATGAAAAGGGTCTAAAGGGATTGATTGACTCTTATTGACCTATACGTTTTAACCAATGATATGGCAGGAAAATGCTGGATTGCAGGTTTTGGAAGGTGCGTTATGTCACAAGGACTAGGTTATTGTCGTATCAGCGTGATATTTTGGTCCAGTAGTTCACAGTCACACACGGTATTGTAATGTGGAAAATCCCTGGTATGTTATTTGCAGCAATTTTGTTGACCGTATCTTCCCTTGCATCTCAGCTCTGTTGAAGGTTCAAGAATGTGAAGTAGCTACGTGCAGTCGTGTCTCAATGATGGAAAAAGAAGTGTCCTCAAAATCAGTTGAGCAGCAAAATGCACAGTCATGTTCCACTGGAACAAGTGAGTTTAATGATCCCAACCTGTACTTTTCAGGTATTATTTAGAAATGGGATCTAGTTAGCTTTGACACTCATCATTTCTTCTATACTATTTTTCTTGTCAGGTCCTATAGTAATCCACTGCCAAGTTAATTTTTGATTTTTTGGAATATGTGACTTGTGACTTAACCCCCTCAATTGTGTGGGTATTGTTCTTAGATACTATGGACACATACTTTCGTACCAAGTTCAATTTTTCAAATACTTAAGTGGAGACTTAGAAAAATACTTGAATTGATAACTTTGAATCAAGGGAGTTCGTTTCTTTATTCCTTGATGGTTCAGTCTTAGAATTTCACACCCATTAACCAATACAGCTTTTTAGGCCTTATCTCTTATCAATTGATTTTAAGTTCACATCTTGATCAATTCTTTGTTCCTGAACAATAAAGCAATATGAAGTGCATTTATGTTGAAATGATTAACGATCAAATGAAGCAACGGTGGGTATTATAACTATCTTATGAGGCTTATTACTAATCTTATAGGCTAACTGTACCTTTTCTAACTGCTTGATCATCTCGACAAAACTGAGTCAATTTTAAGTAATATTATTTTTTTATATGGTTAACAGCCGCCAGCCAGGTGAAACTGAACACATAGAACAAATTAATAATTTAAATAAAAAATTAGTTTGGTTTTTTAAGTTTTAATTTGTTTTGCCAAGGAGAGTTATTTTTTGTGTCCAAAATACAGTCATGTTTTTTCAGTCACGGTGTACTTGTTACTACTCATATAATAATAAGTAACTGGACTGAGGCCAGTTTACAGCCCTGGTTGAAGCGACTGCTAGCTAACCCGGTTTTTATCTGGTGCTAACATGTATGGGTTGTGGGGTCTAGGAAGGGAACTGGGCGGCAACAGTTTCCTCCAAGCTTGGAGAGATAGCATAGAGCAAAAGCGTTGTGCGTGTTCAGTTACCTCGTCGAAAGTGAAAATGGAGCGTTTTCGTAGAGATGGACCCTCGTCGTATTGCACGTTGCGTTAACGTTTCTGGAGTCCCGAACCGCGTCCCTTTGAGGTGTCTCTTGGTCTTGGGGAACGAAAAAAAGTCCGCTGGTGCCATATCCGGGCTGTAAGGGGGCTGTGGCAACGTTGCCGATGACTGTTTGGCCAGCCCGAGTCACGACAGCAACACGATGCTCCTTTGCTCATCAGTCAGGTGTTTGGGTACCAGCTTCGCGCAGATCTTCCTCATGCTCAGATCGTTCTTGATAATGTTGACGCTAACGGTCATCTTATCAATTCCGACCTCATCTGCAATAGCCCAGAATGCTCAGATGACGATCACTGTTCAACACATCACGCACTTCCTGCGCACATTTGTGTGTGTGTGTGACTCGTTGATGTGGCGGACCGATACGCTGTTTGTCATGGACGTCATCGCGGCCCTCGAAAATTTTGTGCCACTGAAACACTTGAGTTCTGGACAGAGCATCCTCACCGTAAGCCTCTTGAATCATTCGAAGAGTTTCCGTGGCCGTTTTCTTGAGTTTAACACAAAATTTGATGCTAAAACGTTGCTCGATCGTACGCTCCATTTTCACTTCGGTATGAGGTAACTGAACACACTTTTGCACAACCTTTTGCTCTATGCTATCTCCAAGCGCTTGGAGGAAACTGTTGCCGCCCAGTTCCTTTCCCTAGACCCCCCACAACCTCTACAGCACCAGATACCGGTTGGCAGTCAGCTTCAACCAGGCTAAACCGGCTCAGTCAATTCACCTTGTATACAGGGCAAACGGCTATCATTCAGTCGCGCACGACATTAAAATGACCGGCCGCACACAAAAGAGAAAAGCGGCTTTGGTCAAAGACACTTCATTCGTGTTGGCGTCTTGAATGACAGAAGCAATGATGGAAGGGATGCAGGTGCTTCCGTGTGCCCTTGCTTTCTCTGTCTCGCTTAGTTGCTAAGAAAGTCCAAGTCTTGACCTACCATGGTCCCCTGATAATTTGCAATCTTTATAAGTAGCCGGCCTCATCTCTTCCAAAATTTATAGTTCATAAGTTACCTTCGATAACTAACTGGTAACTTATTTATATTATGTGTTGTAATGATGCCTCATACTTCGATTAAAAAAATTGTATACAATTTTCCATTATTGAATTGCAAGCAGATTACAAAAAATGTACGTAAAGGTTGCATTTCACTATAAATGCAGTCTATAATGGATTGAGAATAAATTTGAAATTGAATTTTTGAATGTAATTAGTTTTGTTAGACTGAAAAAATTGAGACCTGTTAAGTTATATTTATATTGAAAGTTGTAAGACGGATCTAATCACAGTTAAACTAATCAAAATTGCAGTATTTCTATAACTAACAATTAATTTGGTTAATTCTTTCTCAAAATATTGTTATTTATTGAAAAAAAAAATGTATTGAAGGTACGTTTCCATTACTACAAATCACATGTTCCCAGCACAAATCTTCTATTACTACAAATTAGAAATTTGTGCCGGGCACATGTGATGTGTAATGGAAACGTACCGTACCTTGAAGGTCAATTCCCACATTGACGACAACGACACGACGACAACATTCTCATTTCGTTCTGCGCATGCGTCACCAGCCCGCGCTCTGATTGGTCCATCCTTTTAGAACTTCTGACCAGCCGAATTTCAAGTAGGATGGACTAGTTTGAATGTTCGCTGTTCGGAATCAATTGTCAATTAATATTAATAATATTAGTACGACAATATAAATATAATAATCAGTAAATAAAATTATAATACAAACCTTTTCAAGTCATACCAGTACTGCAATTTTGAGACTTGAGAGCTATCATTTGTAAAAAAAGATAGACATGGACCAATCAGAGCATGGGCTGGTGACGCATGCGCAGAACGAAATGAGAATGTCTTCGTCCTGTCGTTGTCGTCAATGTGGGAATTGACCTTAATACTTCATTTGTCTTTTCTTGTTGCTATTCATGTTGATATTTTCCTGTATCATATTGATATTTGCCTGTATTCTTATCATATTGATATTTGCCTGTATTCTTATCATATTGATATTTGCCTGTATTCTTATCATATTGATATTGACTGTATTCTTATCATATTGATATTTGCCTGTATTCCTATCATATTGATAAAACATAGTTCTGTTTTATGTACAATTTGCACTTGAGTAATATTGTATTGGAGATGATTATTTTTCTGTATTTGTGTAGAATATACTATGAAAAAATGAAGTCTTTTTTATTTATTTTTATGCTCACTTGATATGCTCATCCTTATTCATGTAAATTAAAATCGTTATATATCTCAATTCTTTTGGATCGATTCTCCGAAATCAGGTATCCTTATTCCTCTTCTTAAGAAAAAACGTTCTTAATTTTTGTTGCAGTACAAGTTGTAAAATCAAAATTTCTACAGTAAAATCGAATTGCGCAAATTTCATTTGGCAGCTAATTTAAAAAATTTAAATATTGGGAATAATCAATCCTGATAGCGATCCATTGAAGAACACAAAGAATGGCATGTATACTATATCACAATTCCACCAGAGCTTAAATAGCAGACAGGTAACAGGGATATTGATAATAGCACATAACTCAAGCATTTAGAAAGACAGGCTGAACAGACATTGGTTGAAACTGAGACATGCGGCTCAACTAACAACCGTGTTAACTTATTTTTATCAAAAGTATAGTGAAAATGAGCCAAGCAATGCGCAATGATAACAATTTGCTTTATTACTGACTGGCAATATTGCCATCTAATGATCATTAGCGATATATTGGTTACAACTAACATGGCTTACATTTACTGTCCACCGCTGGTAACTTGACTTCTGAAAGGAATGCGACGTGACGTAAGGCATTAGAAAACAAGGCAGTGAGAATACAAACACTATCAATGGTCTATTTGCCTTCGCCAATGAATATAGCTGAAAAATGAATAGCAGGGTTTGTTGTCACACTACCGAGTCATTGAACAAACATCGAACGCCTGGCTATCTCCCGTCTCCCCCTCATACTTCAAAAGTCAAGTTACCAACGGTGGATAGTAGGATGCTCACAATTTATTGAATTAACTTTCACTAAAGAAAGGTTTCTCATAATTACATAATCAATGTAAAAACTGAATCACACAGTTAACAGTCATTTAATTTCATAGACACAGGATAGAGAACATTATACATCTGAACCTAAAGCGGCTTATAAACGGGCAAAGTAGAGGTCTACTTTCCCCGTTTGTAAGCAGCGAAGTAAAAACAAACCTGTTTGTTTTTATTTGCCACTCCACGGGCAAGTTGAAGAGGCAAGTACTGGCCGCCAGTAACTTTCCCTGTCTATAAGCCGCTTTAATACTGCTATCATTCAGTGCCTTACTTCAATCCTCATTCACATCGACAGACACGTAACGTGAACATACCGTTACTTCATTTAACGTAATGTAATGCACGTTAATGTAATTTCCATGGTCATGCTGTTTCTTGTCTGAAGGGTCAATTGTTGTTATAGTGCTCCCACAAAGAGAACAAGTTTGCCAAGAATGGACAGAGATCTAAGATGGCGCCTGCTCCAATGCTCCCAACATTTTGTATGAGAATTGGCCTACTCCCTAGTTGATAAAATGTGACCACAAATAGTAAACTCTCGGAACATGATTGTAAAGAATGAAACTTAAGTGAAATATAGCAAAAAGTAGAAAGCTGGCGATAGCGTAACCTAGAAAAAGCCATTTCAGAATATTATCACGCTTAGTGCAAGCTACACAATGCTGGATACACTGATTTTACACTAAAATTTTCAAAGTCGCGCATGATCAGTAGCATTTCTGTCTCAATTACAGTATTTTGCGCGACTGAAAAGCTGGAATAGATGTTGCCTCATTTGATGGAATGGCAAGTTTAATCAGATCTAATCTAACCAGCCATGGAGAGTATTAGTTATTGCTAAGTTTACTATATTTTATCATCAATACCTGCTGTTCAAATACAGTATACTACAGAAACTGTATAATCACAGTGCGGTCATTGGTTTGATAAGGTCCGTAACAGTGTGTTGGAACATCAACATTATCCCCACCAACACTACAGGTTACTTACTTTGCCGAATTTTCATGTTCTGATTTGGAATTACAGGCAAACATAAACCCATTCACTCATTTGTCAAACTTACTTTGAAACAACATCAAAAATAACATTAATAATAATTCCGTGTAACCTGGCTGGCTCAGGTTTGGTGTCAGAGTTTTCAGGTCACTCCTGATCAGTTCAGGGTCTCTGACGTGACTTAACGACTGTTTTTTAGGCAGCTGGGACCGACGGCTTAGCGTGTCCTCCGAAACACGGGGAGTGGCTCGAGCTAAAAATAACATTTCTAACATTAAAAATATTTTCTCTACTCTTGGTATAGTTTTGAAAGATTAAAATGATGATAACTAATTGTAGCAAAGCAGTGGTTAGTTCTAACTGCAGGGCTGGACTGTGAAAGACCTAGCCTGCATTTAGAAGTGTGAGTAGATGGGAGCCCTCACCTACAATTTGCTTTGCCAGTGTTTGCATCATTTTAAGCTTTCAAAAGTAGAGAAAATGTTTTCCTTATGGGAATTGGCAAAAGTATGGTGGATTTGTCCGAGCTATCCAATCAAAAGTGTGACATCCAATGGCCACATTGTGATTATACAGTCTCTGCTGTACAGTATACAATATAAACATCAAATGAACCGGTATTCTCAAATTAGAAATTATCTAAATATTTTGGACCGTAACAGTAAAATAAATTGATATAAGGCACTAAACAACATCAATATTGATTAGGTAGCAATATTATTAATAGGTAGCTGGATTCATTATACAGTATATTGGTTATTTTGTCATGAATTTGAAGTAACATTTGATACTATCTCAGATTGATTATTATACAATAAAAAATTATTATCATCGGTTATTCTATAGTTGTCCTCTCTGTAAGCAAGCAAACTTGTCTTTCGTCGTTCAGTTGTTTTCTCATATATTTTGAAAATAACTTCTGGGAGTGGATCAACATTGAACACGTAAGACAGATTTCCCATGTACTTTCGCATGTTGGTGATACCCATTCTGTGGTAGTAGCGAGTGGCATCTCCATTGAATTTTCGTATTTCAATTTCATTGGTCAAATCATCTAACATCTCTTGTCTGCTCGGTAATTTCGTTTTGCCTTTAATGACACTGATGAACGAGAGAACCTGGAATAATGCGTTAAAAATTATAAGCATAAGACTCCAACGTAATAGTGGACTTGGGTCTATTTGTTCCACTCCTAAGACACATTTAGTGAAAGATTAAAGATTCATTCGACAACCATAGATTAAGAACTATGAAACGTCTAAAATTATCATAATTCTCTGTTACATGGAAAGAATTTGTTCTGTATTTTATACGTACAAGGCAATTTTTCAACAGCTATACAGATATTAATATTGAATATTGTTGACAAGACTTTGTTTAAGAATCAGACAATTAAAATACATATGGCCGATTGCACGAAAACCAATCGAGTTTCATCACCGTAAAATAATTGTGTCAACGGTTAGAAATTTACCAACGGTGGAAAAAAAATGAAATTATTTTGATATTAAAAAAATGGCATTTATTCTTTATATTTTTATAAATTAGTCAACTAACATAAAAATGCTGGTTGTCTGGCAATCAACCACACAATTCATTTGCAAGAATTTATAGTTAATTTATAAGAATAAATTTCATTCATGAACCACTACACCTTAACGCCTCTTGTAATATCATTCATAAGATTTAATGAGAATAATTCTGACGCCCGAAATTTTAGAAAGCAAGCACTGGAAACCAATCGCCTAGGACTGTTCACTTACAAGTTGCAACATGTACAATGACTAAATAAAGAAAACTTGTGTTTGTCCCCGCTTTCACCTGCGCAACGCTAAAATCCACTCAGACAGTGTTCTTCAAATTCATTGAGGACACAAAACATTTTAATCTAATTCCTACCTGGAACTCGAACAGAGGAAAAATGAATGTCTGCCATGGAATCCCAATGAAGCACATGCTGGGATGGTTCAAATTGAAAAGCTGCTTGAAAAGAGGCTGCACATAATTATCTTCAACTGTGATCCCACATTCATTTGATAAGAATGGGTAGTGGTAAATATACCCTGGAACAGATTGAATAGTGTACTCATGAGCAAATGAAACCGTTCAATGTGAAACAGGACTACGACTTTAGCATCATTAATTTAGTATGTATTGTCATACTAGTTTATATTGATATACAATTCTTGGATAGGCCTTCTGGTGAAATGTGATAAATTTGAAATTTTAAACTGTCAAAAAATAGCATGTCATGCAATGAAAAGAATATTATGAGAATAGAATAATTTTTTTAGGTACTACATTCAAAAATGAATTGAATTCAAGATGACTTGATCTACTCCGCGCAGGGAGGTGTGGTCCAAGCTAAATAGCCGCTTTGGAGGTGAGGAATGCGGGGTCTACTGAAACTCAACTACTGAAACAAACTAAATTCTTCTAGAAGAAATTAGATATCTTTGGCTGCCAACCATCAACCGGTTAAGATTGTAGAACTATCTTATCTGTTCCATGTTTTCTGAATGACATTCAACGTATACTGAACTTGACCGAAGGAGTGGCTTTCTTGAAAAGAGCGACGGAGCCAAACTATTGGCGCAGAAAACTAATGTTTTGAGTGACCAAAACAGTAAATCGTCATCTCGAATGAACTGTACAGAATTTTTGAATCTATAAATTTGTGAAAATAAAAAAGAGGTTTCCTCACCACCATCTTATAGACTGCGCAGGTTTTCTTAAATTTGTGAGCTCATTATGGTTGAAATGGGAATCAAATACAGTTTAATAAAAAATAGTGGAAAAATGAATGTGAAAAATATTTAAATGTCTACTTATGGAATCCCAATGAAGCACATGCTGAGATGGTTTATATTGAAAAGCTGCTAGAAAAGAGGCTGCACATAATATTATCTTCAACACTGTAATCAAGTAGTGTAAATAACTATGTGGAACATTTTAAATTTGAATGTAAACTGAAAGAATAAATTTCAATTGAAATTTCAATAGTTTGTCCTACTAACCTGTACAATATAATATCAGATCAACTTTCTCAACAGATCCGTCTTGAAACAAAACACTATCCTTTTCAATCAAAATAATGTCAGGCTTTTGTTTTACAGTTGCAGGAAATGTAGAATTCAGTAAAACCTTTTGATGGTGACTCAAATAAACCTGAAACAGTAGGAAATGTCAAGAATGTTTCAGAGAGAGAAAAATCATCAATATTGGAGAAATGGGCGAATTAGCTAGCCAATATTAGTAATAATGCTTCAAGTTGAAAATCCGTCAATAACAATTAAATTTGAATGAATTCTTCTCTGAGGCATAACTGAGAGAAACTCTGATATTCACCCCCAAGTCTCATGGATAAATCTGAAATAATTCTCCAAAAAAGTATTCTCCATCTTAAATAATTGGGAGTCAAGTCAAGGGCAGCTTAAATCACAGTTCAAGCTTGGAATGGCATTATTAATTATTGCAGCTTAACCCAAGAGCTCAAGTTCATCATCAGTCAAGTTTAACTGGACGATGATGGTCGTTTAGCGTAGGTTCAAAGATATTTAAATTTGCAGTCTAGAAAAAACCTTTATTTGGTTAATGGACACACTTGATTGAACCATGATTGTTAATGAAATCCCGCAAGTTAGCTGGATTTCACTGTTATTGTTTAGCCAACTACACAGCATAGAACAACAATAATAATTATTATTAACAATAATAATTATAATAATACGACAAAAAATAATTAAGAAACTGATAACACTAAGTTTCTAATTTACCTTATACAATGCTAAATCTCTGTCAAAATTGTCTGATTTAGTAGCCTTTTCTTCAGAAACAACTCAATTGTTAGTCTAGTGTAGACGCATACATTGAACATATAATTGGAACTAATACAGTATGTGACTGCACTCGTGATAACCAGATTGAAGAAATTAAATTAAATCCATTATAAGATCATCTTGATTTAACCATTTCACTAATCCATTTGTAATCAATTTAGAACTCGTGGAAGGACTGAAATAACACAAAATATACAAATTCAATATTATTGTAAGAAATTAATCGGAATTAATACAGTATGTAACTGCACTCTTGATAACCAGATTGGAGAAATTAAATCCATTATAAGATTATCTTGATTCAACCGTTTCACTAATCCATGTGAAATCAATTTAGAACTCTTGGGAGGACTGAAATGACTGAAAATATTTATTCAAATTCAATATTATTGTAAACCTTACTAATAGGAACAATTGGCTTAAGAATGTTTTTTTTTCTTGCTAGGGATGATGCCCACATAAGCTCTAAGCTTGTGCGAGGGTAATGGAAAGGATGATGATGATGAGATATGAATGGACTATGGACCTACAGCTTTAGGTGGGTTACGAAGCACCAGGAAGCGATTTTCAAGCTCATAAATTTTTGTGTTTAGAGGAGCCGGTCACCGATACAACGGGAGTGGTAGGCGCTGTCTCTTTATCTAATCTCACCGATTAGCCTCGCCTCTGTCACTGGGACCAACCCGCTATATTAAATACATATTAAATATTAAATACTTTTGAAAATGAATAGAATAAATTGTAGCGTACGATTACCAAGTGATGTCAGTAAATCACGACAAAAGCTCTTGATGGCCAGTGGCGTGGGGGATGAAATGGTTACCAAGCATGCGCGACTCTAGTGTAATAGAATTATTGCCGACTCGGAGTCCTTTGTAACAACCTTAATAGTTTTATTCAGGGGAAGCTTTGCTCCTATTTCAAGTCGACATGTAGTGACTATTGATCAGAAAATGTGTAATATTACCGCTGTAATACAAGTATTCGCGACTCATGTATTGTACAGTGCGTTATCGATATGTCCAAGGAATAGTGCACATATCGTCGGTAGCATTGTAGCAGACGCCATCCTAATCCTTCTGCCCACTTCTCGGCAAAACTATTCTCGTGGTGTGCCAACTTTAGGTAGTATTATAATCAGATTCATTTAATTTGACGCTTGGCATTAGATAGATAGATATTATTTCTTGACGTTGCTGACAACAGTAGAGTAGGAAGGCAAAAATATCTCTATATATCTGTCTGAAAGCTTCAAATTAAATTAATCTGATTATACCAGTCAAGTGAGGCAATTCTATTCAAGCAATAACTGTTATTTTTATTACATTATTTAAAATGAATTATTTGAATGAATTGTTTATTTTCAACTCACCTCTTGAGCTACTGAAGCAATGTCGATTGCTATGTCAACTCCAGAAGGACCTGAACCCACAATTGCTACCTTCTTATTTTAAACGATTCATAGGTACTATATTGATGACTGTGCATTTGTGTATTCTGAAATACGTCCATTCCATGAATCAAGGGATAACGTGGCATACTGTTGTGCCTAAACGCGATAAAGATAGGAATTATTTAACGCTTGGGAACTAATTAACAATGCTACTATTGTAGCATTGTTAAATGTGTATCAATACACAATTTTAAAATCAATTCATTCAATATAATATAAGCAATTCAATTCACCGTGTTGTGATTTCCAAAACTTGAACAGTGAAATAAAACTACAATCTTATCTATGATTCCGGAATTTTCAGTAGTAAATGCAGTAGGTACCTAATATACTGTATAAATAGAGTAGGTGGATATTCTAATAACATTCATAAGCACCAGATGAAATTAAAATTGGTACTGACCCATTGCAAACCATAACTGCATCGAAGTCCGTCTTTTCAATGACCCCAGAAATCAAGTTTTTCACTTCTAAAGACCAAATGTTGTTGTGTGGTGAAACCTGTATGACTTGATGCCGAAACTGTTGAGAAAATGAGAGAATAAATTCAATTAAATATTAGAGTCTTGTACTGTATTTTATCAAGCATTATTTTTTGTATTCTGAATTCATTCTTTTGTACTTGTTTATCATTTTTATTGATGCAATTTTAAGAGTTGAAATTTTAGTGTATTTTTGGAATCTCCAAAATGAATATGTCTATGAACCAACAACCACCTCATCCTCATTTTTGACGCAATTGGATTATTACATTGCAATAATTGCTCCAACGTATGAAAAAGTATTATGGAAGTTCTGATTTTGAAAGTTTTGAGTGATATCAATGATTCTATAATAAAAAACAAATGGTCAGAAGATTATCAAATAGGATAAAACACTTCTTAAAAATATATGAAATAAGAACATAGGCAAAATTAGATTTTCAGTATATTGTAGGTTGTTTGACAATCTTATCAGTAAGGATTTCAAATTCCATTAAAGAGAGATGAATGACATTATATGTAATGTATGTAGTGAATCCTGTTAGATGATAATGTAGTATTTTTTCTAGGCTCAAGCAATTTTCTTCCTGTGGCCTGATTTATAAAACCTGAGCCTGTAATAAAGGGAAAACGCGTAAGGATAGTGTGTACTGAGTATTTTTATTTTCCCAGTATTAAAGAACTTCTAAATTTCATGATCCCCTCACGCACGAGAATCTCATATTTCTACTGACAGGAAGAGTTCATGATTTTTACGCTCAAACTCACTTTAATAAATTTATGCAGACAAAAATGATCAGCATAGGTTCTCAAGTACGTCAATACATGAGTCCAATTGATAAATGATTCTTCATTTTGATATTTATGACCAATAAACTCCATAGTCTCCTTTGGTAAATTAGTTCTGAAAAGAAAAATATATTTAGAATTGAAACTGTATTTTTGATAGATGGAAAAACTACTAAACCAAGAAACATGAAACTTGTGGAAAGAGACAATGATACATATATCTGCAGTCAATTGATTTTAATGAACGGTTAAAATTTAACATTAATAAAAGAAAGAGTATCCATTAAGCTGTGAGCTGAAAGCTATCTTGCTTAATATTGGTGAGTAGTTTCTAGGGAAAACTGGAAATATTCGCTTAAAAAAAAACTCATTATCAGGAGGAAATTTCTTGAGATACCGGTACTTGTAACTGCATGCTTATGGAATTTTAGGCTAAATTGATATATTAAACATAGGTTGGTTCTTATCCCCAAACACTATTTGAGTAGTTTCCAGCAGTAGAAATATTCAGTAGCCTAGTAGTAGCAGAAGGAATATTCATTTAATCTTTCTTTATATTAATGTTATATCACTACAAATCATTGAAAAATGAACCTGATTGATTGCGGATCGAATCATTATAGGAAAAAATACTGGAAAATTGTCCATTATTTAACGCCTACAGATATCCGTAAAAATACATTTACACACCGTAGGTTCTTGTACATTGAAGAATGTACAGGTAGGCCATATTCGTCCTCAGTAATGTTGTCAGAGTAGACCCAAGTTCCACCAACATTCTCAGTCTGTTCGTAAACGACAAATGAAATGTTTTCTTTGGACAGATGACGGGCGGCACGTAGCCCTGCCACACCGGCTCCTATGACTGCCACTCTCATGTTCCTGCGCAAAATTGAAAAAAAATTACAATTATTGAATATATTACCTACAAATTACACTATCGAAGTCCCACTACACGGTTCAACAGTATAAGAAAATGTTATTAGTAATATTGAATTAATTGATATTAACTAATAGGCTATTGAATTATTGATAAATCAAATCCTCGAAACTTCACAAACTTTGAACAAAATTCATGCAGAGCAGAGAACGGAAGCAACAGTTTAACAATTAAACAGTTTATTGATTAAACAGTAAGCATAGGCCTACTATTCGTACTCTGCTAGTGATAATTTTTTTCAAGAAAATGAGAAATGAGTCCCAATCAGTACCGGGTTTGATGAAAAGAGTTCTTTAGTTGCTAAACTGGAAAACTTGAGTTCAAACATTACATAACTAATTCAATTTATCAAGTAATTTATTCAAGTTCTGAGTAATTCATACATTAAGGTAATTTCTATTGTGGAAATACGGTAACATTAAAATAAAGTGAGGCACAGTACTTCACGATTTAGATGAAAAGCATAAAACGGACTAACTTCCTCTACCTTGTCCAAATACTCAAAAGTTTAGCACTCTTGTCTTATTGGTATCTCACTAGCGGAGTGCTGATAAGATTTTTCTATTTTTAAAATGTCATGAGAGCAGATAAAGCAAAACCTAGAGACAAGTTAAGTTCTTCAATAAATTAAATGCTCTTAACTTTTTATTATCAGGTAATACTTACGAAACGATAATAGAAGAATTATAATAATATTGATAGCTTATCTTACCAGCACGAGGTGAGAACTAGGCCTACCTGAGGGTTATAAATTATAAATCATCTCAGAAAATTGTTTTCATCTCAGAAAATTGAACATTGTTTTGCGATCTGAATAAAACTTCAAATACAGTTGCTTTCCTTCTTGTTCAAGACGACTTTTTCCAACTCATCGGATAATATGATTTGCATTGTGTTTGAAATTGATGAAAAGAGGCATTGACTAATTGACATGCCATTGCCATTGATTGTATCATTGTTAAAATTCAATGATCATCAACAATTAGGCTATTCACTCTGTCTGGGATATGAATTATGTGGTCTGGGACATAATTATATACTCACTGAAGAAGACAGAATTTTTTTGAGTTATCAATTTCATCATAAATGCGCTAGTTATTATTGATAGTGTTCATACCTGATAAATGTTCAAACTGCTGCCTAGGCTAATAAGACCAGTAGGTCTAGTCTAATAGTGTTTATTTATTATAAGTAATAAGATAATGGTTTTGTTAAGATTTTTGACTACCATAATATGAATATAGTCACATACATATAATATATTATTATTATTATTGGCGATAGAACTCCCTAGAGGAAGACGCTAAGTATTTAATGATTCGTGGTGAATGGTATTCATTTTTCTTCTTTGCCCAGTATTCCTTCATCCTTTGCGAAAACCGCTGCTTCCTTTCTTCACTCCATAATGGTCTGTACGGTTTAGGGCGTAGCTCTGAGAGAATTTCCCACTTATCCACTTTTCTTCTGAATATCTCCCTGTTTAATATCTCCTGTTCATTTGTGTTGAGTGAAGTTAGATCCTTTTTAATACTTTCTATCCAGGGGCCCGGATTGGTCAGTGACTGTAGATATCGTAGCACTCTGTTGGTCAGCCTTTGTTCTGGAAGTCTGCGAATATGACCGTAAAACTTTAAATAATATATAATATATCTATTATTGTTTCAACACTCAATTTTAAAAAGTAATAGGGAATGAGTAATGAACTGGAATAATAATAATTACATTTACAGGTTATGTTGTGTTGGGAGCTTGGGAGTTATGAAAAGAGTCAGCTGACTCCGACCACGTGAGAAACCATCTGTATGGGACTGTGTTGAAGTGGGTCGTCGACAAAATAAGCCTGTAGCTGTAGTCTTGAAATTTTGCATGTCGGTACGTCCGTTTCCTAAATGATGTATTTTACTTTTAATATTAGGATTTTTTATGATAAGTATCCTACTTCTCCTTCTTCTTATTTTCCTGTTAGTTTTCCATTAATTTTCCCCTATTCTTAAACTATTTTTAATTCAAACTTCTTCAATTTGAACGTTTTTCTTCCCATAAAATTTTCTCAACTTTCTATTGCTTATCGTTTTTTTTCACTTCCCTCCAGCGGTCAGTAAGTTGATACTGGAATGTATGTTCTCAATAAAGGCGCTTATTTACAGGGAAAGTAGAGAGAGAAAGTAACTTCCAGCAAGTACTTGCCTCTTCAACTTACCCCTTACTTTCCCTGTCTAAAGGGGTACTTTCCACTTCAGAGAAAGTAGTCACTACCTGGAAGTAAAATCGAACTTGTTTGTTTTTACTTGCCACTCCAATGAAAGTAGATGAGGGTCACGTGGGTGGTCATGTGATCACTTTCTCCTACTTTCAGCCAGTAGAGCAGAAGAAACGCATCGTTTTATTAATAAGATGATTTGTGGAGATAATAACATGTGTTGAGAAAAACATTAAAAAGTAAAGAAGAGAGGGCAAGTTACTTCCAGCAAGTACTTTCCCTGTATATAAAGCAAATAAGTAGAAAGTGACGTAATGGCAAGTACTTCCAGAAAGTAACTTTCTCTCTCTACTTTCCCTGTCAATAAGCGCCTCTAGTTTAATTTTGAATTGTTTTATAATTATTTTCTACAATTGTGTATGGTTATTATTTTGTTGCTTTTCTGACATGAATGTGTATTTTTGTATCTTATCTTATTCTTATATTCTTATCGTCTTTCTTATATATAAAAGCGAAGTGGCACTCACTCATTCATCAGCAGAACTAAAAATCTACTGAACCAAATGCGTTCAAATTTGGCATGCATGTTCAGTTGGACCTTTACACACGCACTAAGAATGGATTCTGAAAAAATCCCAAAGATACACCCAATATTCGCGTTTTCTAGTGATTTTGTGCGTTTTCTCAGCTATTTCGTTAACTAATTGGCGGAAAATGTTGAAATTTGGTACTTAGGTTCGTTTATGGTCTAAAAATAATCTGTTGAAATTATTTTAAGAATCTCCCAAGATTACGCCAGAAATTGGCGTTTTTGCAGTTTTTCTTGCGATTTCAATGCGCTCACTGTGTCTACGGGGGTAGAGCCCCATGTTGAGCGCAAAGCGCTCACTGTCAATTGGGGCGAAGCCCCCTGGTAAGCGCGAAGCGCTCACTCTTTTAGTTTCGTCCAGGGGGCGGAGCGCCCTATCTAGCCTGCTGGCTAGTTGAGAATAAAAATTCAATTCAATTATCAGTCCCGCACTAAATCGAGCGAAAAACAGGTAGGCCTACTTGCGTTTGCAAGTTCTTGTTCAAATGTGTTACTATATTTAGCGTGAGTTCGTCATTTTCTGAAAATCAATCTTATTAACGTTATGGACGGATGCAAAAGAACGGCTCAAGATTCCTTAAACGAGACCATCAAGCGATTTTCAAGACAACTTGACTGAACTTCCGATCAGCTCGGCACTTTAAAGTTGCATAAATTTTCCCATTGTGGCGAATAATAAGTGAAATTTGTAGAGTACTCATTTTCTTCAGTCTCTTGCTTATTCTTTATAGTTTAGAACCTTATCTTCTTGCTTGATCATTTTGAGAAATGAAAGCACATTATTTTGACCTTCTAACTATTTATTGATTTAAACTGCTTTAGGACCGGCCCAGAGTGGGTAAGCATTAAGGCCAAGCGGGTCTCAATCCTAAAGCAGTTTTAATCAGAGTATGGCAATATTCATCGTTCTCATAAATTTTTAAATAATATGTACGGTACATAAAATATGATTTGTCCAATTTCATAAATCAGCTGAGAATTCACTTACCAAGGTAAGATCTCTTATGCAAGGGATTTTCTGGAATAAGGATAATAAGGATGAGAATGAGTAGGAGCTTAGACCTTCTTATTCCAAAGACCAGGAAGCCAAATAATTTTTATTCAATTGTTTTATCTAGAAGTTCTATTGAACGATTATCATTGTTGTGAGGAACAGTATTTCAAGATCTCTACAAAATGTTGTATTGTTAACAGATCAAAACGAGAAAAAAAAATTTGCTAGTTTTTTTTGAAATTACTAATACGGCTTTCTGTTCTGCAATATAGGTTTATACCTTCTCTAGACTTGGTTAGGTTTTTTCCTGAATCAACATAAATTTTTGTATAATATACACTGGCCAGCTAGAATGTTGCTTGTCACTCTCACCTGCCTCAATGGAAGCATTCATAAGTACAGACTGTTCGGTCTGGATCATGGATCTCTATTAAAAATCCGAATAAAAATTTTGACAATATTTTCTGTATACAGAAAATTGACTAGTTTTTGATAAGTTTATCCACTTGAATTACATAATACACGAATGGATACTTACGCTAACTTACATTATAAAATATATGAACAGAGCTCAAGGACTAGTGATAAGTGTTTCCTTCCAAATAGATTTGTTTGTATTTCTAGCTAAGATTTTCGTCTATACTTGGTCAGGAATGGAAAAATAAATCTACTAACTGAAATTAAAATTAATATACAGAGAGACAACTAATTAGTAAAGGTTCTCACATTACTGATCAATACAGACAATACAACTCAGTGATATACAATTATTAAGATATACAGTTCAGTGATTCTTAAATTTTAAAATATTACATTGCTATTTTCAATTTCGTATTTCAATATGAACAAAATCAGACGTTTACTAGATTTACATTCAAAATGTGTGATTTAAAAAAAAAATGCAATAAAACTATGAAAAATATGCAAACTTTGATAATATTTTCATTTTATACATTCGATTATCTAGAACAATTTTGAATACCGGTTAGTAGAACTCTAAGTTTTCACCATGAAATGTAGCTTTTTAACCCTTTCTGAATGTTCGTGATATTCTTCGTTTATAATTTCAAGTTACAAAGTTACTGTCGACCTTGTTTAAAAGGACTTTTAAGAATGGTGATGCCGTACTAAAAGCGGCTTTGGTTAAAAAAAAAACACACAGAAAAACCAGGCCGAATAATTCAAAGTAGTCTAGACCTAGACGTTGAAATGCTTCAAACTCTTGATATTTTGTTGTCCTAGTAGTTTCGTGTATTACATAACTACAGAGAATAAGAAATATTTCTTTTCGAGTGCATTGTAAATATTATTCATTTCTTAGAATTACATAGGCCCATTAAAGTACCTTACAAAAATAGTCACCTAAATACAAAATATATATTTATGTCAAAATACAAAATATATAGACTATTTATATATTTTGACATTTGAATACTGCTAATTATTTTCAACCCTGTTTTTTTATGTAGTTAGCTTACTAAAGTTGAAAAATAATTCAGAACTCTCACGCAGTAGCCTACCGTATTGTCAATCTTCTATGTTGAATCTTTCATGTAACAATTATAATAATAATTTTAAATGATTCATTGTTGAACAGTGTAAACTAACGATGATGATGATTTTTATTGGTTAAACTGAATACAAAATGTTTGCAGCACGATTTGCATGATCAATTTCGTTTTACCCTGTTTTAAAGTAGATAAGAACTTTTATCTTACCTATTCATGCAATGGAGAATGAAAAATGTAGTTTTGATCATACAGTACGGTACTTATAATAAATACACAGATTATTGTATGTCGATTATATACCTACGTCTTATAATATCAATGATATTGAAAACTTCAATTTTCTTCCCAGTAATAGAATATCATCTCACAAGAATGTAACAATATTAATGAACATGGTATCAAAGCAGAGTCTTTGAGATATAATGTATTTTCAGGTACTTATATGCTGTAGAACTGGTACCGGTATAATAATATCACAGATAAAAGACTACAACCTTTATCTGTGAACTTATATTCTTTTTCAGTTGAAAACAGTTTCTAGTGGAACAGTAGAAAAACAACTAAATGAAACTTAGAGTAATTATTATAGGAGGCGGCATTGACGCGGCGTAAATTTTTCTGCGGGTGCTTCTTTGAAGCCGGATCAATCACAGAGAATCACAACACATCACTGGTCCCGCAACATTGACGCATGCGCAGAAGAAATTGACGCCGCGTCAATGCTGCCATATTTGGCCCTTGAATTTTTTTTGGGGAATAAGTTATTTCAGTTAATCACGAAATGAATATTTGTGTTCCTTAAATTTCATTGTTTCTAAGTTTTCTCTGATACTAATAAACACTAGTGAACGTTGATCTATTTTCTATAATTATATTCTCTATGATGACTTATTCTGTTTTTTTTTCAACCAATACATAATTCTATCACTACATACAGGTGTGTGTTACGAAAACACCTACTCACACGAAATATTGTGTATTATGGTACACTATATATTTGGGCTAGATATTTATTTACATTACTGGATGGTAATGTAAATAGATATTTATTGTAGTATATATAATATATCCATTTACATTACTGTATTCCATAATCATTTTATATACTGTATTTATACTAGGCCTATATCGAATAATCAACTTGTATTCTTATGTAACAAAAATTTTAAATATAAATTTTATTCAACATACACTTTTATATTAATGAGAATGATTAATTGTTCGGCTAATCTAGCAGTACGGTACTTTGAAATTCACTCTCCATCAGTATTGATAGAAAAATAGAATGTTTATAATTATAATAGTATTGAGAGGGACAGGATCCAATGCTTTATCAGTGAATTGGATGTGAATCTACCTACAAATGACAAATCAGGAAATATATTTATGAAGGGTCGAATATGACGTGCTTATTCATAATTAATATTAGAAAGCTATTCATGCTATCGTCAGCTCTCCAAGTTGAACTACACAATTGAATAAATTCAATATTGATAGTCTACATTCTGCAACCCTCTGTTGTGGGTTTTAATGTTTTCAATGTCTGGAATGTCGATACAAAAACTATAATTTTTACTCTCCAGCAGGTCTATTTATCGAAACGGAATCATAGCATGTAGTAATAATTCTCGAAATCTGGAACACTTGAACAGGTGACAAATGTGTCTTGGAAGTTGCTCAGCTAGTTCATTCTCAGGTCCTGAATTATCTGAAGCTCCAGTCTTATCACGAATATCACAGTTGGAGAAAATGTTCAGCCTAGTGCTTTGCAGCAGGTGACCATCATTCTGGACAAACAGATAGTTCTGTGCCTCTGGAAGGCTTTCTCCTTCCATTCTTGGTTGATTGTCACCGCCTGTTCAATTCTCCCATGTAGTGAGCGAGCTCAGACCCGGTGAACTCAGGCTCGTCGTAGTCTTGTAAGCTGGAATTGCTGATTGTGTGACTTTCGATGCTCATCTGAGACGGTTTCAAATGGAAAAGTTGTAGCCGTTTCGGGACGACAGCGCTCGCTGATTGGTGGAGCGGAGATGTCTCTTTATTGTTGATGTCGGTCACCTGTTGAGGCACGGTTATGCTCTGTCTTGATGTCTCCTTGTGCAGTTGCAGCATTATGTCCTGGTTGCCCCACGAGATCGATGAATGATGTCCGACTCTTGAGTGGTTCAGCAGAGTTGGCCCCCTTGACAGCACACTGTACTTTCTCTGGGCGAATGTCTCTTTTTCCGACCAACCACACAGCTGAGCCAAAGTGCCCTGCAAGTAAGACAAGAATATTTCGATAATTATCTAGGTCATTCTTGATAATAGAACAATATTGGGATATTTTTCTGTAAACCGTACAGTATAATAAATGGTATTATACTTTGTACCAACTTATTGACAAAGATGGCTTTTCTGATTAAATTTTCAAACAGACTTTTCAATAGGAGGATGTAGATACTGTATAAGCTTTGGAAAATATTTTACAGTACAAAATCTTAGCTCTGTTAGTTTCTTAGAAAATTATCATCGATTAGTATGGGTTTATAAAGGGCTTTAGCTTTCATGCAAGTAAAGTGATATCTTATACTTTGTTACATTTACGACAAACCATTCTTTTTACAAAATGATTCTGTTACTACTAATTCATCAGTGGGCGTTGTGGGCCTATCAAGGTATACAAAATTATTTATTGTTTCAATAAAAGAAAATAGACTTTTTATCAATCAAAAATAAATGATCTTACTTTATACAATAGTTTTCAAATCAAAATAATATTTTCCTTGAAGATATTGCTCTCATTACAAAGTTGAAATTGCAAACTATAGAAGCCTAAAATACAATGAACTTAGTTTACACATGTAATCCAGAATGAATCTGAACCTAGTTCATGTGGATTACAATCTAATGCGTCATTTTCAATTTAATGGAGGAAAGCTATCCCTGGAAATAGGTAAATACTGAGGGAGCAGAGAAATGAGTGGATATCCGCTAAATATGTAAAGTATTCCACAATATAAGAGAATATAACATCATAATATAAACCAACGCAATATATTACATATATGAATATAAAAATATCATATTTTAATTATTTGTAGTTGTGTTAATAAATTAATATGAATAATGATAATAATAAAAAGTAATGAAAAGAGAAAGGAGTCGTAAATAAATGAAGAGTAATACACAGAAGCATTACTTAATTCATTAGAAATGAATAAAATTTTAGAAAAACAAGAGGTAAAAAATATAGGCTACTGTGGATATTCTATAATGATTTATAATATTATTTCACTGAACAATTCTTTCAATTAAATATTTGAGAGTATGTAGAATGTCGAATATACCTAATTGAAATCTAGATAAATATAAGTACTCTCTATGTGATTAGAAAGAGAAGGAAGACGGGAATTGTCAGAATTTTCAATACATTTTTCCAATGACAACTTTGAAATTGTCTATTGAGTAATGTGTCGTTTAACGTTTTTAAACTTGATATTGAGTTATTTACCTATTACTTCAAACTATTTTTCAACCTTCTCTATAGAAGCTTTCAGATTTTTGTAAATGAATATTTTCATCAGGAGGTGATTGACCAGTGAGTTGACCTACTCAAAACCCAGAATTGATGATACCTGACTTGGCGAGTGAAGTGTGGCTTCACTTTTGACGAATGTAGCGAAACAAAACTTGGCTACAACGAAACTTCAAGCTGAGTTGGAGTGATTATTAATAGCTTTGGAAGAGAGGTAATTTAGCTGTTGATATTTCCGGTTAATTAAAGCATTCACACCTCAGATAATTTTAATTTATTTTGACTACCTACCGATTCTTTCAGAACTGTGTAAAATAAGCTATCAAAAATCAGAGGATTTGGATCAGTTGCATAGATTAGATTCCATTTAGAGAGAATAATCTCCATTTAGTTTCATATAGATGGAGAGAAAACATTTTCAAATATTCCAGTTTATTCTGATTCACCTATTGGTGGAGCATTCTTGAACTGACTTTATAATCTACTTTTCCTGCTCATGGATGCTCTTATTGGAGATTAGGCTTTCAAAAATAATGGGTGAAAGTTTTCAAATAAAATCTAGTTCATTACAATCAACTAAATTTGTATTCTTTTGTTTATGAAGAAGAACTGATTATTATAGCCTACTTTTGAAACTAATTATTGAATTTTCGAATGAATGAACCTAACAATTTACACAATATAGTGAATATTGCTCTAAAATTTAGTTAAATGTATCACATGATTTTAATTTTTAGAAATGAAATGAATCCATCGTCAAGCAATTACAATTATATTTTATGTGTAGGACCCTGTGTTGAGTCCTGTTCAAACAAAAATATGACATTATTACAAAATTAAAATAATTTATGCAAGCAAAATTCACTGTACTGCAATTTAGTTCAATACAGGAAAATCAATTAGCAATCAACTAATTCAACAATATTGACTCAACTAACAATTATTCTTCTTGTTAGCTACTATCGTTGTGAAAATAATTGAGTTGACGTTCTATTCGGGTGCTGTTTAATAAGAATTCAGTTGTATGAGAATAAAAGTTTTATGAAAAAGATATCAAATATTTTGAAATATGTTGATATAAATATGTTGAATGATACTGTACAGTATAAACTATTTATATTAGATTGCATTGAAGGGCAATAATATTGATCTGCACTGTCAAATTCAACAGTTGACAATTCGAGTTTTTCAAGAAGATTCGAGTTGACAATCAATCCTATTAGAAAATCTTTATTTTCATTATCACGTTTATAGAATTTTTATGAGAAAGATGACAAATATTTTGAAAGATAGATAGGCCTATTGTACACAATAGATTATTGACAATCTATATTACAATATTAGATTGTATTTTTTTTAAATAATGGCTTTTATTGGTGGGGAGACCCTTCCGGGTAGGTTCCACCTCGCCTCATTGCACAATTTTTTGTGTCGGTCACCCATCCGAGAGCGGTCTTGAATGTTTGTTAGATTGTATTGAAGAGTTTGCATTAATCAGTTGACAATAATAATTCCTATTAAAAACTCATCCTCACTTTCATTTTTCTCTCCTTCCTTAATAATATCTGTTACTAAAGTAGATTTTTTTAATTTGGTGGATGGCGAATGATTGTTGAGACTCGACACGTTTGTTTCTCATATTTTGTAAACAGCTAATTCATTCGCCAAATTGAAAACATTCTACTATATTTTTGATGCCCATAATAAATTGAGCTCTAGGAATCCGAATTCCATGTAGGCTTCCGTGGCGAAGCGTGGTATGTATTTTATTAGGTAATGTTGTATTTTTTTATCCTTTTAATAAAGATTATTTGAATTTGCAATAATAATTGTTTCATCCTACCTTGAAAGCATCCCTGAACTTATGTGACATGATGTTGTAGAGCAGTGGGTTGATTGTGGTGGACAGGTAGTAGAGAATGCCACTGGTGTGGGTGAGTATGTTGTAGATGGCGATGACAGTCTCTGAGTTGGTGCCCTGGCTGCTAGCATACAAGGCGAGCAGTCTCTGCGCGTGGAATGGCGCCCAGCAGATGAAAAAGGCCACCACTACCACAACTGCACACAAAACGAAAAACACACGTCAAATACCAATTCATACAGAAATAATCCATTTGTATATATATTGAGTAATATCTCTAGTTAATTGATGGATACTGTGAACAAATGAAAATTTAAATTTTAAATTGAATTTTCGTCGAATAGAGGAATCACCATTTATCTATAGTTAGTATTTTGTCATTTTTATCAAGATATTGCCACTTATTGAGTAATAACAATAATTGAACCACACAAAGAATATTGAATATTGGATTGTAGTTTGAACAATACATTTTTGATAACAGGATAGAGAAGTATGATATCTTCCATGAATAATATTTCTTTATTACAAGGCTACTGAATTATTTATGATCTTGTTTGGTGCTATATTGTAGTACATATTTGATCCTATAGTTTGATCCTGTAGAGTTATTGGTAAAAAAATCCTCAAGTAGAATTTTACTACTTGAATTAACGACTTTAAAAAGATCAGATTTTAAGAATAATTGGAATTCAAAACTGTAATAAATTATTATAACCGTATAAATTTTATCCAACCGTATTACTATACCACATCCATTATCTTGAGGCACCGAAGTCAATGCATCTATTATGAAATGGGAAAACCTCCATGAATTGAATATTAGGCTATTTCAAATTCTTTTTTTTTAGGTGAGTTATATAATTATGATGAGTTATGGTTCAAGAAACCCAAGCTTGGCTTCAAGTCCCAATATTTGTTATTATACTCCGCCGTATTTGAGCCGATAATATTATAAAATTTATTCTCCAAATTTAATATTCTCTATTATTGCTGAATATTTTGTGTCATCAAATTACCAATAGATTTATGACCGAACAGTTTTCACGACCTTTGAACTTAGAAAATGGAGGAATATTCCTCTTTCCAATCTGAAACTCACGGGGAAACAATTTAAAAAGTTTTCCTATTTCTTTTTTGTTATAAAAACGTTCGAGTTTACATAAATTAGTAGCAATAAAGAAGCCCGTGTGGACCAACACCAACGCACTTGAAGCAACTCTGACCTTTCGTAACGATCTGGTGAATATTCTGTTTTCTAGGGTCGAGGAAGGTTTTTATGATTGAAATTCCCGCTGAGATCAATCTGTCCCGGCGTATTTATGAAGATGAATATTCTCAGGAGACAGCAGACAAATGTGCGCGCTCTTTCGACAGGACCTGCCAACACGCACGGGCGGGAAACTGCTTCTGGTATCCCTGGGTCCTGTTTCGTCCCCTAATTTCGCACAAACTGAGGACACTTGTTCAATTAATAATCCCGTATTCAAGGCTCCAGCAAGATTGTTCAGCTCCCTCACTAACCACATTCACTGGTCGCGAAATTAATTTTCTGATTAATTGAAGTTCACAATTCAATCAGTTCATCGAATTTCTAAAGGATTAGAACAATGAGGTCGAGTATATTTATTCGACCTTCATCTCATCACACATACTCATATTTAATATAAAATGAATTTATTCAACAATAAATATAAGACTTACTTCAAGGAGGATTGAAACTCGAAATAAATAACAACAATATCATTCACATTTGGTTATATGGCTCATATTGAGGAAATGCTTTATAGTAATTAGGATTGGAGACTCCAATTTGAAGTTAATTATCCGACTTCGTTGAAATTCAAATGATCGAACGCATTCTTCAAGTTTTTGTTTCTGGTTTGATGGCAATCATAAGCTATCATAGTCAAATATCAACAATCTGTTTCTAATGAAGGATTAAGCAATATTTATGCGTAGAAGGTGTGGCAGAGAGGTTTGGAGTTAACAACTATACTAACTGGTCTAATTTTTTTGTACAGCTTCTATATACAAAGAGGATATTTTCAAGAAAGTATTACTTCGCCGGCTCTGTTTGGATTCAGTTTTGATTGAAAAAGTGTTTGCAAAAACTTGTTTTGCTCATTAATGTGGATTAAACATTGAGCTATTCGTTGCCACTTTTCAAAGACTGATTTTTTAAATATTTATAGGATAGAACGACTCTTTCTGAAAGTGATTCGAGCAGTAGACGCACAAGATTCCAGACTTCTTCATCACATCAATGTTTCTCGCAGTGAATTTGATGACGTATCATGGAATGAAGCAGCTCCAATAAGATCAAAATGAAATTATAAGCCTTGACATCTTATCTGTCATTGAAAAAAGCTCAAGGAAAAAGTGAAAGGGAATCAATTAAGGAGAATTTAAAGAATTTCACAAAACAAATGGCAAGAGGCTCATGCTTTGAAATAAAATGGAACGAGGGAGAATATTACTTGCAAAATAGTAGGCTATATTTTATATTCAAATAAAATCAATATCTGAAAATAGAAATTAGAAATATCATGAAAAGAGACATGCTTCTTTGAGCTCATGCTTCATTTACCGTGAGTAATATGTGATTAAACATAATGTACAATTGTGTGTTCCATGTACTTATCTGAACTTTGATAACGAATTCTACTGAGTAATAGGTTCTAATATTATTTCAGCCTACTTTTATACTGTATTGTGTTTATTTTACACTCGTACCAGAAACTCGAGACTTTGAATAGATTACTATCAGGCAGGGAGAAGATTCAAAATACAAGTTATTCTCCCATTATTATTAAGATAAAAAAGGTTCTTCCAATAGAATAAAACCAGCTAAGCTAAATAGAATGTTCTAATTCCTTTGTATTGGGAATAGAGCTGAACTTTTATGAAAGCTCAACCCTGCAACATCAAAAGTCTCCTTGAAATAGTGAAAATCCCGAAAATACCGCGTTTTCATTATTATGTATTGTGAACGGTGTCGGGCGGAAAAAGGAAGAAATAGCTCATAAAATCGGATACAACTTTTTTCTGAGGTACGGCGAGTAACTTTTGCGGTTCCTTATCTTGTCATTCCAGCTGAGAGAAACATGATGATAAATGTTTGTTTTCCGAGCATTGAGATTTGCGCGATACTATGACCTTTCAAATATACCTGATTAATCAGTAGTATCTATGAAATAATAATCTGCACAAAAATCGATGTCTGGAAGAGACAACCGGTTGTCAAGATTGGTTTCACACCGAAACTCTTCCACAATTTTTTCTTTCGTTGTGCATCAGAAACTAGTTTTACACAAATCAAAGAGTTTATACTTCACAGAAACTATTTTTACTGGAGATGAAATTGAGTAATCTCACATTCCTAAAATATCGATTCCAATAGGATGTTTAAATTATGGAAGAGACCCATGGAAGCATTAAGTATGAATAGGAGCTCAAAATGGAAATAGTTATTACGATGAACTCATCATACGATGATTCATGTGGGCATTAAACATTCTGATTACTCATGGATAGACAATGAAATTATTAATAATAAATCATTCTCATACATTTCCACTATTTCCGTTGGTAAGAGAGAATAGAATAGAAAAAAAGAGAGAAAAAGCTTTTGTTTTAAGTTCCGCCATTCATTACATAACCATTACCGGTCAATAAGATCTTTATATTTCTCTTTGAACTACCAAAATTGAGAAATATCCAAATCTTTTCATAGAACGCTCCTCTCGTAAGCCTCTTCAGCTGCATTAAGATTAAGACTAGATAATAATTGATGAGGTGGTGAAAGTTACTGTCATCTCGATTAAAAGTTTTCACCCTCCAATGTTCACTATCAATGGAGAATGGATTTTATCAGGTCCTTCTTATCTGAGAAGATGCTTCCAAAAAATGGAGGCTGTACGCATTCTCTAGAATTCTCTGAATTAATAATTCTATAACTTATAATAATCCATTACTTCATGCCGTTTGATCAAACCCACTTTCAGAACTTCTAAGCACTTTCTTCAAGTTTGGTTACTTACTCATGTACCCAAATTAATTCACATTGAGCAGTCCAATATTATGTGAAGATGAGAACTTTTCAGCTTGTAAGTCAACATTTAGAGGATTATTTCCAAAATACGATACACAATGTTTTCCAATAATTCAAAAGAATAGGCTACACTTGACAGTTTTACTAATGTCTGCTAACTGAAAATCATGGATTTTTGCATTCGGAGTAAACCTTTTCAAGTATTTTAAAATAAGAGAATCTTCCTCAACTACAAGTTTTTTTAAAATGCTATCGTGAACTTTTAATGTGTCAATTATTTGTTTTTCTCATGTATGCAAGTGAGATATTTTTAAAATTGGAGTTCTCGATTAAACGAATGATATAGGATATTATTCAAACATGATAATAGGCTGAAAAACAATCATTCTTGATGCAGTTATTGAAGTCTATAAATGAAATGAATCCTATGAATAGTAATAATAATTATTCTATTGTTCATAAACTAGTAGCCTATAAGCTGATTATAAAGCTTGTCTATAAATGGAGGCTTTGAGTGAGTGGAAAATTGGAAACTAAGTACTGAAAATGCTCATCTGAAACAAGCAGTTATCCGGTGCTTAGATAAAGATTTCCTTTTTACTAAAATGGAGGCTGTCGCTCTCCATTGACGCGTACACAATTAAAGTTTCTAAGATCTTGGCGAAAGTTTAAAGTGGCTCAGAGCAGGTCTCTTACAAGAAATGTTCAGGTTGGACGGCAGCTTGATTTACAATAGGAACGTTCAGTACTTCTATCTACTCACTGGAATGGTTAGGATGAACAGAGCCAACTCTGAACTGAATTACTCTGACGAGTTTGGTCTATTGTTTTCTCTGTTCGCCCCCTCTCTCAAACATTGCTGAACCCTGTGAATTGAAGTGTCAAGTTGGATGTTTGGAGACTTGTGCCAGACAATTCGATAGGAAATGGGATGAGTGTTGTAATTAAATCTGATGGAATCTAATATGCTGGAAGATGGGGGTTTTGAAACAATTGTAACAGAGTGAATGATTATTGATAAACCTTTAATAGTGTTGAGGAGAAGCAACGACATTTTTTGGTTGAAACAGCAAATGAAGAGAAGAATATTGATATAAATTAAAAGTGGGCAAACAAAAAATATTGAGAAGATAGAAATTGGGTTCTAACACGATTTATAAGACGAGCAAAACGAGAGCCCGACCCGAAGTTTGAATTCAAAATTTATTTTACTTATTTATTTATTTGAAACAATAATTGATACTTGATGGGTATTCCAACAGGCTTACGCTGCCCAAAATTATCCCTATTCCCATTTATGAAAACAGTCCGAATCTATATTATGTGACATTTTTCACAAAAATAAAGAAATTGTGTAAGTTTTCTGTATGAAGTGGAAATGTAACGTATATTGAAGTATCCTTTGGAACCTGATATGAGTCGATTAGTATCCCTTGGAATCAATCTTACCCTTATCAAAAATATAATCACTTCATATCATTGCAAATAATCACAAAATATTCTTAGAAATGATAAATAATAATTCATTATGTTTTTATCGCACTCTTAGGACAATCTAAGCTGAACTCTTTTATACTTTTTTATCTACTATCCCTCTAGGTCACGCTCGTTGTGACTCCGTTTTAGAAAATAGAATGGAAAATTTACTGTCTTTTCAGAAAATTGGGCCTTTAATAAAGCGAAAGGAGAAAAAAAGATTCACGATATTCTGCGCTGAACTCAAGTCCTCTGGTCTGCTTTGACATTAAGCGACTTCTAGAAATCTTTTTTATATTCATTCATTTTCAGAAATAATCAAAGAGAGCCATCTTATAGAAAGATAACTAACTTATATTTTTGTTCCAGGCGCGGATCCACGGTAGGGGGGGGGGGGTTGTGGGTTAGTAAGAGAAAATTTTCCTTCCCCCCAAACCGGGGCACATCCTACACTAGATCTAATCTTCTCCATCAGCCACTTCAATTTGCAACGCAAAAAGCTTAAATTTCAAATTTTCCATCAGATTCTGAACTTTATTTCCTTTTTCTCAAGAAATCAACACCATTTTAATTCCCTGGAAAGTTAACTGCCACAGATTATGAAGTTTCGATCCCTAGTGCTAGAGCTTTATCTCAGCAGAGAAGAACACAAATAAATAAATTTATCTATTATTCAAAACCATTTATTAAAAGTTAATAGCTGGTAGCATATACAAACAACCAACTATTTTATTATGCTCGTATAATATAAAATCTGGTTGCATAATAGCCCCCTTATTTTATCAGACCATATCAAATGCAAAAACAAAAAAACTTCTTTAAAAATATTTGGCCCACTTTACTTGTATGCGTGGCTCCTATTCCCACATTATTTCCTACCGTCACTGTAAACTTTTTGCTAATTCAGCTAAATTCAAATTCCATTCAGTCGATTTTCCTTCAGATACCTTGAAGCCGGTTGACCGCTCTATGTTAATGAAATGACTTTTCTACGTCTTTGCTATATATCTTTCACATTCTTGGTGCGCTGAAATGCTGTCGTTTCTGTGAACTCAGTCTGTATCAAGTTGATCATGAGAAGCAAGTTCTGTTGCTGGGCCTGGCGGCAAATCTAAAACCGGATGTCCTTGGTCAAGGCCACTCTAGAATCTCCTGACTGCAGTCACTTGTTGTGCTAAGCTTTTTCCACTTAAAATCACTACATGCTTATTATATCACATTCACAGCATTTCGCTAACATGCTATTACACTGCTGGACCATTTCAGCCTTGCTTTTTGCTAACAGCTCTGGAATAATGATAAGCAAAAATGTCAATAAATGACCAATCTCTTTCAACCTTCCCAAATGATAGGTTATTCGAAACACGGAATCCAGCTTATGATATCTTTTCACATTGTAACATGAATTAATCTATAATCAATCAATTTAGTTGTAATTTATGTCCAGTTGTTACAGGTGTCACATCTTTTGATCTAATAAATCGAATTAGTTTTAGTTCAAGAGCTTTAAATTCGAATTGATTATTGTTGTTTTAAGCACTAATACATGTCTTAGATTTGATCAACAGGTTATTATGATCACATACGAGAGTCTTGTAGGTCCCGGCTGTCTGAAAAGTAGTCGTCATCTTCAATGAAATCACCCTCACCTATCATCACCCTCCCATTACATACGCACAAGCCCCAGAGCTCATGTGGGCTTCACCCTCACAATAAAAAACTACCGAAAAAACCCTGACCGAGTTTTAACTATGTTTAGATTTTTTTAAACGAAGGTGTTTCATAGATAGGCTACGTGCCTTGATTCGGGAATCGAACCACCAAAAATACACTTTCCACGAGATCTTCGATTTTCTGTTCATTTAATAGTAGACTTTTATTACGGTAATTGAAGGTCAAAAGCAAGGTCTCAATCCCTCCATAGTTTCATTCTTCCTTATTACAGTAATATGGAAACACAATATGCACGTAATTCAGAGTTTCCATACCAATTTGCGTGAATTTGGTTGTCTCAAGTTTAAAATACTATAAAACAATCAGCATCAACTGCCAAGGCTATTTCTCAGAAGAGACATACCGGATCGTTCAACCATTACGCTTCAAAAGCTCCAAATATTGAAGAACGAATAGTCTCAGGGCCCGCATAATGAAAGTGAAAACTAATCAAATTTTCAGCTCGATTAGTTGGCAGCATATTGCGCATGAGCGAGCTCAGCTTTAACAGGCGAATGGTGAAACCACAAGACCACCGCAGGCCCCATCCGTCCAATTTGAAAATCCTCTCTATTTGGGAAAACGCGATTGTCTAATTCAATTTCACAAGCCTGACAAAGATCAAGCGCCTCTCCCACCCTAGCAAATGCTGCTGAAACTTCAATGTTGTAATCAAAAGACGGAAAGATATCAGAAAGTCTGAATTCCTCCCACTCTCTACCATAGATATTGCTAAATGCTTCCGAAAACTCCAAGAACTCTCATCTAAGAACTCATTCACACAATTGAAGTTTAATAAAATTGATTGCTATTCTCATTGTTCTAAACGATTTTTGTTGAAAGCTGAAGTATTATGATAAGATATTGAACTGGAAGTAGTTCATCCCAATTCATTTGGAAAAATTTTCCAGGAAAATAATAATTCAAGTCATAGGAAATTTGACTTAATAGTATGAATAATATGACTCAACTAAGTATGAAAATGAATGTTATCAAATTTAAAAAATATCTCAGAACTATAGTTAATCGAATGTAATATATTTTATGCTATTAGAATAGGATGGGATGTGAGCTGAAAATCTGTCAATAAACAATCTATAAATTTCATTTGAGGAAAAATAAGAGACCGCAATTATTAACTGCTCCTGTTAGTTATGAATGAGGCTAGTACGGTTAATCAAGACAAGAAGACGAGATTGGTCACGTTTAGTCATAGTTCTTCACATAGTTGCTTATGAAGCAACACATACTAATTAGTCATTGCATCGGTTGTGCTGCTTCATAAGCAACTATGTGGATTACTGTAACTAAACGTGACTAATCTCGTCTTGTCTTGTCTTGACTAACCGGTGTACGCCTAGCCTAAGAGTATTCAATAGTCTTGTTATTTTTCCATTCATAGTAAATTTTGAAGTGGATTTTGGTTCAAACGCCTCTTCCACCCTAGCAAATGCTGCTTCAATGTTATAATCAAAATGCGGAAGTACCCTGAAGTCGGTGGCGAAGTCAAACTGTTTAACCTATCAAATAATAATCAATGAAAACTTACTGTTGACTGCTTGCACGTAGGCCAATTGAATTTTACCACCTTAAAATGGCGTTATTCCATGCTGTGTTCCCTCTATCAGGTTCATTAGATGACGTCAATCTACGGCGATTCAATTTAATTGCCTTTCGTACAACTTGTCTTACAAGAGCATAAACTGAGCTCATTGCTGAACAATGAGATGTAAACAATATATTTTTTTTTCCATCATAATTCTAACAAAAGTACGATTTTCTCCTTTTCATCCTATTGATACAATTGTATGGTATAAAAAACTATAACGTGATTTCAGAAGAAGAAACAACTGATTATTGTGTTAAGAGGAAGTGATTTGGAGAAAGAAAACAATTATTGTTGAGTTTTTTGGATAGTGGACATCAATAAGCGCTTGTGTAATGTAATCTCTTCCACAATCACAGGGCTCCTAACTAGTGTAAGTGATGGATGAGGAGTGATGAATCTCTGATGGATGAGAATTGAAGAGGTCACGTGATGTGATGCGGTGTCTGATGTGTGATCAAACCGTCATGTGCATAGGCTTGCTCAAATAGTAATATGTGAGAGGGCTTTGGGCTTTATGCCGCCACACCAAGTCCGATCGAACAGAATGGCTCCGTGGATCTGAGTCTGATGAATTAGTGACCACATTGCATCCACAATCAAGCCTCTCCATTACGCTGGATGGCGGTAAACAATAAACAGTGGATGCAGGCAATGCGCCATACACTGCGGTCAAGAAAGTTAGCTCTAGTCAGACTACTCATAGGCTCTGATTGCTAGATCAATTTAGGATTATGTAAGCCTGCTGTAAATTCAGCATTTGATTTAATTGCAATTCTGATAAATTTCAATCGCAAATGACATGGACATAAATGAATAAAGAAGAAAGAACTCAACTTACAAGTCAAATCAATATTGGATTCCGACTATTATGTTCCTATTGTTATGAGTGTGAGCTTAAAATATTTCAATTGAAGAAAGAAATGATCACAAGAATAAACCAAGATTATAATTGAAATGAATTTAAATTTAATAATTGTTATGGTCTATTCTATTGTATACCATGAACAAAAACTTAGTGTTTTATACCTGGAAATCTTAAAAATTGCTAAAGCGAAGACATCGATTGACCAGTGTAATAATGGGGTAATGGAATAATGGAGTGTGTGGACTCATATAGCCTACTGTACTTAATATACAAATCTCTTTGAAAGAAGAGTTTTCTTTCACATTCACACTGTAGTTTTCTTAATGGCTTATTGACTTTTACCTATAAAGTGTGTTTTCATGATCTGTACTGCATTTGCTTCAATCTCTTCTATGAATCTATCGATAAATTTGTATTCATCGACATCCAGATTCCAGAATCTTGTGATATATGAAGTCGACTGATTATCAAGTATCATAAACGTAAATGAGCTGATAAGACAGTTCATCTGCAGCTTTCAAAACTCGAAAAAATGGAAACTTATGAGAACTATAAATGGGCAATTCATTTGATTTTCTCACTCCTGTCGCTCTTTAATTCTTTGTGATAATTTGATCAACTCTGTAGTTTCATAATCAAAAATAGTTTTATAAAGAATCTGTACTTTCTTTGTTCTATTCATTACCTTATTATAAAGAATCTCTCATAAACAACAACAACAACTGAATATATGTTATTACTAAAATACACTCAGCCATCCAGCAATAAGCTGTAGCTTTCCAAGCCCTAATCATGAAAATGACAATAATTGATTAATTTGAGGAAATCCGAAGTAGTACTTTCAGCTGGTTCGTGAAGAATCTTCTTGAATAATATACAAGGATGAAACAAATTAACTATTAGATGAGAACTTTCCGCTTCAACGTCTATTAGGCAGGGTAACACAGTCCACGTGATAACTAGGTAGTGGAGCCTCACTACCTTAAATACGATAATAAGTTAAGGCTATAACAAGATCATACATGATTAAATTCCAACGCAGTTAACTCTCGAGGTAGGCTGCGGTAATTTCCTCGCGAAATTACTGACATTAGCAGACCATGAAACCTTTAATTGAGAATGATTTACAATGGCCGTAAATTCACAAGGAAGAGTCCTGTCGCAGTTCGAGAAGAATAGCATTGTTTTGCTATTTCAGCTGTATTATTCAAATTCATCGCTATGCATATAAGAATGAGTGAATGAAAAACTTAATGGATTTTAATGTTAAGATAAATATTACAAAATTTGATAATAACATTCTAAACTTGTCAAATCTCCATCTTCTCGTACTCATTTTTTCAGTTTTTATGTATGGTATTAATAATATTCCTTAGAGTAAAATACAACTTTATTTGGTTCTATTGCACTTCAAGATTAAGTGAAGTTCTTATCTATGACACTTGAATGTTGAGAGGGAGAGTTATCAACGCCTAAAGCAGCATAAAACCATAGACTAACTGTATTGTCTATGGTTTGTTTGTCAATGGCTCAACAGCCCTATGTGGGCTTAGGCCTACCAGCTGGTTGCCAGTTTCACATCCACTTGACTGATTCAGCAGAGTTGAATGATCATTAACCAGAAAAGATGTAACGTGTGGTTAGCACATTGGTATTGTCTATGGAAAAACGTAAAAAATGAATATCTCTAAAATTGTAATTATATTACTGAACAATATAGAAGACATCAAACAATTACATCATTCCACTTTAAAAGACTAGTTTGTTTGTAAAAGCTGAAAAATATCACGACGTTCAAATGGAAAATACAGAATAATTTTGAATTATTCAAACTCCATGAATAGTACAGGGTCCCAATCTACATCAAATCCACTTGCATTTATACAAGATGACTCAGAACAAACACTACATCACCCCGTTAAATGTGGACGGAAAACAAGGTTTTCACCGTCCGGAAAGGTCAGTCCAACGGAGCTCCACAAGTGAAACAATGGAAATTATTTGATTCGTTTGAGTTAGTTTATTCTAGCATGCAATGAATAAAACAAAGTCTTCCGCCCCTGATTCAATGTGAATAGAATATTCCTAAAGCAAAATTATATGAACTTTCCATTATTTCAGAATTCCATAATGAGAACTGTACCGGTTTGAATGATATATTACAGTGATAGTAGTCACATGATTTTCCTAGCAGGTTGTGAAACAATGAATGCCTGGTGATTGGTTTCCTCCAACCTGATAAGAATAGGGGTTTTTCCTGAGTAATCAATATTATTTGGATTTAAATATGTCTTTTTCCAGCTAAAAACCGTAAAAAAGTAAACATTTATAATAATAAATAGATCATTAATATTAGATAATCAAATAATATTATAAAATTAATAATAATAATAGTCTATAATTGAATAATATTAGATTAGATCATTAAAATACATTATAAAAGGTATGTTTGGAACGGTAGACCTAGAATATTGGCTGATGGAAAACTTTTTTGAAGGCCTACATAATTTGTATCAGACACAGAATATTATAAATTCAATCAGCAAAACTTGTCCTCATCTTCTCTCAAATCAATAGTATGTATTGAGTAGATGTGGAATGATAGAAATCTTGAAATTTTTCCAAAGAAGATTTGAACTTGAAACAATTTTTTCTTGGAATTTTATGATTGGAGTCGACTGATGATGGATAATGGAAAACTCAGAAATTAGCGACACTTTCGTCTCACTTTCAAGACGCGAACGCGCTATAATAAGCTAATTTACTGCCAGAAGTATTTTGATTGGTGTTGGGACTATCATTCATGTTTCACAAAGAAAAACATTATCAGATATTTGCTAAGTACCTATATTTCAAAATCACTGATTCAAACCAGCCTTGAATCAAAATTATATTATCATATCTTACCATAAACCTGTTTCAAGAAAACAAGTTTTAAAAAGTTGCAGTAGAAGCTATTTATTTCAGAACATTCTTAAACCTTTGAAATATGTCACTTACTTTTAGAGAATAAATATTTGAGATACAACTTCATTCATCTTCCTCAGCATGATACGAAATCTTATTTTATAAAAAAGTTTCTAGAAATACATAATTCTACACCTAGTAACAAGTTATAGCTAGCTTGAACTGCAAGCTCACTATGATGATTTATTCAATAATAATAATCATAGCTCTCTCTAATCAAATTCATAAATTATTACAGATAAGTTCAAAACTCTGCCCGCTTTTTCACTAAATCCTATACGAATGACGAAGATTTTCATTATTGATTTAGTTTCAGTAGTGATGCGAGTTCGAGCCCAACATCAACAATGAATTGTCTTGATTTCAAGTTGTTATTTATTTAAGTTAAAAGGGTTGTTCCACTTCACCAACATAACCAATTCTGAAAAATTTGTTAAAAAGGGCCACTTAAAAGATGAAAAATGTATCAATGCAATCGTATTCAAGCTCTACCGAATTGCAATAATGAGGTAAAGTTCTGCGAGAAAATGTCAAGTGCTCTCAAATAACATTCAAACATTCAATAACACTCAAAATTTTAAAACCCGAACTTTGAATATAAATGAATTTAACAGATTCAGCCAAAAGTGGATAAACGTGATTAGAGGATGAGTTGAGATTAATGTGACTTTACTTATAAGTCGATAAAAAATCTTCCATTGCAGTTTTATCGTGGACTGTACTATAAGTGTACTAAGTATAATAAAATAATAAAAGTTTCTGTCACATCAGGAGAATAATTTTAAAATTCAAACTTATTGTGACTATTTATTATGTGGACATAAATATCGATGCGACCATGAAAATATATTTAAAAGAGTGTATACTGTTTCTACATTTGAACCATGAGGATTGACTATCACACCCTCTTCACATAGATTATACTTTCTTTTTCTTCGGCTTCTTTTTATCTCCGAGTAGGAGACACGGCTATTGAGAGGGTAAACAAGCTTTGGAATAAATGCTTGAGATGAAATTTTCCGATGTTATTGATATGGCTGTTCAGTATTAAAGTCTAACCTGCAGGCACGAAGACAAAGAGTCAAAGACTTATGGGATTTTCGACTCTCCTTCTGAGAGATAAGTTTGATCTGGAAAGAAGGCCATGAAATTTTCATCAATCCATACGGAGCATCGTCTTCTTGAAATGTTATAAGCTTCTTTGGATCCCGCTTCTTGGGTCCTCTGGGTAAATCCAGAAGATGCATTTTAAACATGTATTAAACTCATACCCTTCTCATACCCTTCATAGAAATTCCTCGTTATAAGGAATTTTCAGATGAAATAAACTTCGTTGAGTTCACTTTAAAATTTGCCTGTGGCATTTATGCTAAATTTAGTATTATTCTCAAACAGGAAAATTTGTCATGGTGTTTAAATTGATTAAGCCAGAAAAGACCAGCATGCTTCGGGAGAATCGGAGTTTTTAGGCATCACTTGCACTCAAGTTTCAAAAAAGTCATGGAATGGACAAAAATAATTTAATTGTTTCAAGAATCGTGCATGAATTATACTAAGGAAATTTGAATCGTTAGGTTTGTTATAAAGAGTTATTTTAAAGCTGATTCGAACCTAAAGAGAAAGTGTTGAAATAAATAAATTCGTAACAATATAAATTATATTTAGCAGAAAAATTAATATTTGTTGGGAAGTTTAAAATTTATTATCAAGTTGGAATAATTAAAAAATCTGCTCGTGAACAGTTAAGAATATGTACTAAGCTCTCCACTACTAATATTTCAAAGAAATAATAAAAAAACAGATATTCAACAGTTTAGAATATGTACTAAGCTCTCCACTACTTATATTTGAAAAAAAATCCAGAAATCTGAATAGCACTTTCTGACAAGTGGTTGGGGTCTTTGACCAGAAGGAAATGGCCTTCTTTGCTTTTCCCGTCCAAGAGCTGCACTATGAATGTTTAACCTATTAAAAACAGATAATCATAAAATTAATAAGCTATATCAATTCAACGTTTAATTTTGTTCATGAACTAAAATCTTTCAGTTGAATTGGATAAAATCATGTCAACTTTTTCAATCTCGTAATTTTAATCTTTTTTCAAGCACAAAACATTTTTTCCCACTTTGAAATGAACGTTTCTTGTAGTTTACTGTCGGAAGGGAATCACGGGTACCTTAACAAGTTTTTAACACAACTTCAATGTACACGAAAATTGAGTGGGGAGAATGCAAGGTGAAACAAAATTGGATGAGGGAATTCGAGAGTGTTCAAGATGGTTGTAGACTGGGAGATTTAGCTGGGCATTTAATGGTGATGAAGTAGGGCGGTCGACTATTCTTCTCTTTCTCGTTGATTCGTTCCTCGCTTCTGTTGATTCGCAGTTTTTCCTCCCTCACTATTTGTCAAATTTTCTTTTTTCGCTTCACATGACAGGATGCTCGCTGTCTATTACTGACAGCTTGTGTTGGAGAAGAAAATATAAGCGTATCGTTCCATTGCTCCGAATTGCGAGATTTCTGACAATCTATCTTCAGTCATGTGGATGACTGATCAAGTGTCAAAAGAAAAATCATTCAAACAGCCCCATTCATATTCTCCCAATATGGGGTGCAAAGAAAATTATTGCGCTCACTGGACTCTTCTCCAAGATTGATCGCTATTGTGAGAAATATTGCGACCTTCGATATTTTTCATTTCATCGATCAGATTATGGTGGTCAGTTTCCCAAGAGTCATGTGAATCAAGAATGTCTTATTACTTCTACTAGTGCAGACAGGGTCTGTCATAGAAGCTTCTTTGGACAGCTGTTAAAGGATGATAACAATTATTGTTGAATCATGAGTGATAAGTGGTCATGATGAACTCTGTCAGCACAGGGAGAACCATGATGTCTCTGCAAGAGAGAATAGCGATTCAAGTTGTGGAATCCTTCAATTGTTAATTGTAGTTTCCAATAATATGAATAATATAAATCTAATAATAGTTACAATTTTTCATCTTTTGACTTTCCAGAACACACTTTTATATTTCCCTGAACTTGGATTTTGGTGTTGAGATAATCAATTTTGTTTGTTGATATGAACTAAAAATAGTATAAATAGTTGAAAATATTAAATTTTTTACTGTGGAGAGTAAAAATCCTCTAGAATCCACGGAAATTGAGCAGTCTAATCTTTTATCAATAAGAATGTTAGTGCAAAATGAGTTGAAAAATTTGTTTGAGGAGTATTGTATCGTTCTCACTCAAATTATTTATTTCATGCAAATTATTTTTGAAATGGGGTGATTTGAGTAGAAATTATTTGATAATCAGAAGATTGATAAATATTAAGATTAGAAGTTTGATTATATAATATAATATTACATTATAATTTATTATAATATTATATAATATTAATATTAGAAGATTGATTTGATAAATATTAGGAGTCGATTATCGGATTTGTTTTTGCTTTTTTAGGTCAAACCATCACCAGGATCTGTAAAAATAAAAATAAAATATTTTTTTGACTTTTATTCAATCATTTTTGCAATGATGAAATAAAGTTTTATTTCTATTGAAAGTATCAACATGATTCTTGATAACTAATTACTCCATTTTATGTAAATCAAAACAGATCAAGCAAATTTGTGAATACCAGTTTTGGACTGTGAGATTGTACACGCTCTCCAGCTTCCATTGATTTTTTGCAAACTTTCAAGCCTAACGGTAGTCGACCAATCAACAAAACCAGACCAGTCCATGTAGCGGTTGAACCTAATTCAACGCCTCTTAAAGTTGCAGTAACTTGTTGTTGCCTGTAAATTCCTGAAAAGTTATTTCAGCAGTAATATAACTTCTCGAGAGAACTCACATCCAGAAATACTGATTCTTGAGATTAATCAAGTATGAAGTTTGCCATCCTAAGCTCCTACACACCTGTACTGTGAATTGAATATAATTTATTCAATTACCTTTTAGCTAATTGACATGCCATAGTAATACTGTTCCATATCCAAAGTGTATTGACCAATCAACTAGAAACATCTGATTCGGCACCTTTGTATGCCATGTATGGGTATTGCGTGGACCACGTTTGATCAAGTTTTAGCGTTTCATCCACTAATAGGATTGTAATGCGGAATATAACCTGGTTATATGAGCTCCTAAACTGTAAGTATCCGTTTATGGAGTTGTAAAATGATATATCTGTGTGATACCAATGTAGTAGGCCCACAATGCAGTGACAAAATTAGAAATCGTATTTTATTGGCAAGGAAGTCTTTTCTTCCAAATTGAATGACATTTTCCTCGAAGGAAACATTAGAGTGCTACTCAAGTTCTTTCCGCAATATGCGACTGACTAAAGTGCGGTAGCTATTCAAAGGGCAATTAATTCCCTTCAGAGTAATAAACGGAGCTCTTGTGAACTTCCGCAGTGGTATACCGGTAAAGACAATTAAGGCTGTGTATCACGACTCTTACTTCTTATAGCCTTTGGGCATTGTAATCAAGCACGATTTTATCCCAATTCTTCCATACCTAGGTAAGTTTGTACAGGTAGCCATTTATGAGGGGACCTATTTGTATTACTACAGTATTTTTCACCACCAGAGATTTCATGATGGCATATACTGTCTCGTAAATACGATAATACAATTCCATGTACTGCATATGTCGTATAGTTGTCTGGTAAATAAAAAATACTATAAACAGTAAACTAATAGTAAATAGGACAAATCAAAATCAGGGTAATATGAGTCGGGAAGCATGCTACAAATCTGTACTCATAATATATTAGTCTTTATATATTTCAATCTTTATAATAATTAAAAGTCTCAGAAATGATTTTGTGTAGGTATTAACTGAAACAATTAAGTACCTACCTCCTGATATTTATTTTTTTCTACGAGATGTTGGGTTGGGGGGAGGAGGTACGTACCTCCTGTGCGACGCCTATGCGACACAACCATAGTATTTTAAAATCTAAAGGACTACACTATTTTAATGATGGAAATATATATATTTTTTTTTTTTGCTAGGGATGATGCCCACATAATCTCTAAGCTAAAGTAAAGGGTGATGATGAGAGTTGAATGGACCTACAGTTTTAGGTGAGTTCCGAAACTCCAGAAAGCGATTTTGAAGCTCATAAATTTTTGTATTTAAAAAAGCCGGTCACCGTTCCAACGGCAGTGGTAGGCGCTGTCTCTTATCTAATCTCACCGATTAGACTCGCCTCTGCCACTGGGACAACCGATCCCCATTCATTATTCTATGATAATTTACCTACTAAAAGCTGACTGATGAAGATAAATTAATGTTTCTTTCATAGATGGATAGCTAGCTCCTAGATAGAATTGAGACATGTTCCATGTGGTCTCATACTAGTCCATAGAGTAAGGGAGAGAGTTTCAGTAGTTGATCTGAAAACAATAGATTACACTGCTTCCTTCATGCAGCAAAATCACTCCAACATTACACCACCCCCATTTTAAATGTACTATTTACATCATAGCACATCTAGGTATGCAAGTATAGTTCGTGAGGATCTTGAAGTTCCTGTCTTCCCGGCTGTTCTGTCTTACAGTACTGAACTTTTTTAAAAACGTTTTTCTACCTCTCCAGTAGAAATCACACAAATCTATCATATTCATCTACTCACTCAACATCCGAATGACATGGTTCTGACTCTTCTGATTCTGTCGCTCGGCGATCTGGTTTCCGGTGATGGAGGGCCTCTTCATCAACCTCGACCTTCGCAACTTGAGCCCGATGAGGATGTAGAGCACGGTGATAAGAGTCATCGGCGCTATAAAGAACAGACAGGTGGAGAGCAGGAATGTCGGCTCAATGGAGGCGTCTTTTTTCAGGGTGCACATTGTCTTGGTCAGGATAGGTTCGTCAAAAGTCGAGTTCATCTCCACCTCCACTATGCCAAACTGGATTGCCTGCGCAAAAGTAAATGCATCCTGATTTCATCAAAGAATTTTCAAATATTTGACAATAAAATTGAAATTCAATATTTAATAATCCTATGAATGATAATTTTCTAAATTTTTGAGGTGAAAGTATTTTTCTATCTCCCAGAAGATGTGCGTGAGAAGACACTCCATTCTCGATAACTCTACTATGTAGAAGACTATTCTACTATTATCTACTATAGATTACTATAAAATAACTTTTCTACTACGTAGAGTTGAACTGATTATCGAAATCTCTATCTCATACCTCTGTGTTTGGGTTGAGATGACAAGTGACTCACTTTACTGCTACTCTGCCTCTGGTGATTGGGCTAAATACTACTTACACTGGAATTTAATGCCAAATTAAAATAAAGAAATAGAAAAAACACCCATTTAATTAATTGCCTTGAACTTTCAAATTAATGAAGAACAATTTAATATAGGAACTTAATGCTTCTAAATTTTTTTATTTGTTGAATAATCCGATCATAACAATATTTCTTCATAAACTGTTGATTATTGCCAACACTATTTAATTGTTATTAATATTGTAACGAAATAAGAGTCCTCCTATCCCTATTGGTGGAACAAACGGGATTGTTCAAGAAGATCAATAAAAAAGATGAAACTATTAGTTTGACACTATTAGTCATGACACTTATATTTTGAAGATTTCTAGGTACAATACCAATTATATTCTTTATCCAATAACTTAATGAATTGCTTGAAATAATTCCAACATGTAGACCTATTATTACAAGTCTAGTTATCAAGATTTCAACAGGTTGAATATTAATAGAATCTTCAAAAATATTCTGCTTCTATTTAACCCAAACCGATCAATCACTTATGATATGTCCCAGAAATGTGCTAGTGTTTAGACCTGTAATAGTTTTATCCTACATTATATCAAGCGAGCAATACTAGGCTATACAAGTAATAACCTAGGTAATTAACAAGAGAGTTGATATTAATAATGTCAAGTATAAAATTCATTGGTGATAGTAATCAAGCAAAAGAAAGAACATTTTCAAAGAAAGCTCAACTCAGTCTCCCTATTTTCTATATTCAGGAAACTAGAACTTGGGATTTTCTCGACGATGTATCAATTTCCGATTCGCCTCTCAAGCGGAAGCTGCTTTGACATCCTTGACCGATCTCTGCGTGCGTGGAATACATTATTGGATTTATCGGAACCTCACACCAAGTCTTTTAGCGTTTCATTACTGTCAGGTGATTCAATAAGGAAATATTCTATTAGGGTTCGAGAGCCTGGCTTGTATATCAAAATCTTGATACCTGCTAGGCCGAACCGTGTACAATATTTCAGGTCATAAAATAACATCTTCGCTCTCAAACTTAAGTTAAACATAAAATTCGATTGGTTAGTCTCACGTATCGAACTTCGAACGCTACAAAAGGAATTTTCCGAAGGAATTCTATCAGGAATGAAAAGTAATCTTACAGTCACAGACGCCAATGAAATACTGAAAGGTCCAGAAAAAAATATAAATTTCAATTATCACGTCTCACTAAGACAATATAGTTCTCCAATATTATTAAATTTCGAAAAGTTTGTGTATGTATTGTGGAAGTTCAGTATTGCATAAGTTAAGTATTGAACAAAATTTCATTCTAACCATTCCTATGATAATCTAGTCTGGATTTGAAAACGAACTTTTTTCTTTAAAATATATTTCAAATCTGAATCAAATGTTTTTTTTAATAGTATACTGTGAGATTATCTCCTAATGTTGCAATGTTGGACATAACCCCAACTTTACATTAATGAGTATGAACCAAATTAATATTTTCTACTCAATGTGACTGTGAATCCTTGATCAATAGTCCGAGAAATAAGATATCCAAGCAATGCGAACATCTCCAACCATTTACTTGAGGCTTCTTGAGTTCTAATACTTCTGTATTATGAGCTGATTTATTTATTTATTTAGCGTATGGCTTTTAATAGAGGGGAGACCCGAGTAGGGTTGTTCCTCTTCACTAACATAACCAATTATCCCTTGATTATATTAGCTGATAATATTGTTGTAGGTAACCGACTTTCTTCTAGACCTATTTCGTAACATAAAAGCACAAGATGTCATGCTTCTAGAAATTTTGACTGGGATCTGCGCGTCAGCCCTATCGTCTATTCTAAAATCCCCGATTTAAGCCTTCTAACGATCAAAAGTAATGTAAATCAAATGATCAAAAGTTAAGTAATAAGCAAAAGCAAGTAAAAGCTAATAAGCAAGTCTTATGGAAAAGGTAGGTACCATTGTTTGAATAAACATTACAAGAATGAACAATCTCTCAACTTAAAAAATAGTCAGCAAGTTCTAATTCAAAGAGAGGTAGCAGTGTTTGAATGAACGTTAATCTCTCGTCTCAAACGTTTCAGACAACAATTAGGCGATGGAGCTCACCTGCGGTATGGCGAGAATGAGCGCGAACAGCCAGATGATGAAGACGAATTTGATGGCCCTGGACAGTTTGCTGAAGGTGTGTGAGAGGAAGGGGTGGCAGATGGCCACATATCGCTCGACGGTGAAGGCAGTGATTGTGAGCACGGTGGCATTGGCTGACGTCTCCGAGGCGAGACCTGTCATCACACAGGTTGTCTCGCCGAACGTGTACGGGTACCTGCAAACAACACAACACTCATCCATTATCTGTCGGCGAAAAACCTCAACCGGAAAATTGTTCCCCTAACTCAACATGCTACCCTATATTACTGTAACAATTTTATTTTTTCAACATTCTGTCACCTTCTCAAACCGCTATTAAAGTTTGAATGAAAATGTATTTTATTTGAGGGTGATGCCCACAAGCAGTCCACTACAGTGTTGGGGTGATGAATGGATCAAAGATTAGATTGATTAGATTATTTACTTTATGCCCGGTTTTTCAGTCGTTCAATAAACTTATTGAATCAATAACTTTTTTTTGCATTTGAAAACACATGTTTATTGAATCAATAGTGCTATTGGATCCATAAACAGTCTATTGAGCGACTGAAAAACCGGGCATTATTCACTTAGATTACAAAATACATATTATATATTGTATAAATACATGTATATTGGCTTAAATTCTAGATTATGAAAGTTAAAAATGATAGAATTTTCAGTATTTGATTGATTGGACAGAAAACAAGACTCTAACAACTTACTTGATTATATTAATGTGAAATTTGATATACTAAGAATTACATGATTGTGCTGTATCTACAAGAAACGGTGGAGTTTGAACATATAAATGTCCATTCTTGGAGAAGGATCTACTAGGACATCCTTCAATCAACACTCAAACGTAAATTATTTTAAGAGGAGAGATAGAGATTAATTAATTGTACACATTATATTTTACAAGTACAAGAGTTTAATTATTATGAAATGATAGTCACAGGAGTATCAATATTATCAATATTGATGTGAGATAAGTATTGCCGTTATAATGCATAAATTAAAACATTATCATGAATTTAGATGGAAGTAATAATATTCACACTTTATAATTTTATTCTATTCTCCACGAAAAAATATGTTTGCTATGCTGCACTCACAACCAGAAAAATTATGAAAAAGAAACTATAGAAAATTTAGTGAAAAATTATTTTTGGTTGACTGCTTGAACCAGACTAGAGAACTAGCTAGACCTGTGCTACGGATCTCGTTTCCTTGCTTTGTGTACTTTATGCTCCAAAGAATTCTTCACTTCAGCGTTCTTCTTCTGAGTACAGCTGAATATTCAGGCTCTACTTTGAATGGATGAAGCAGCTGAACTAAATCCTCCCAGAAGAAGTTGGAAGATACTTGAATACAGAACTAAGCTGCTTAGTTGCCCGTGCACCTGCTCATCAGAGAGAGCGTTCTGGAAATTATTATGATTCCATAAACAAACTTTGACGATAAAGTAACTTCGTTTTTGATGGATTTGATTGAAAGTAATCACTTGAGATTGAAAAGTAGTAACGATGGTAGATTTCACGAGCTCCAGGTGCATGAACCGTTGAATTAGTTATAAGATTCAATCAATAACATTATGAAGTACTGGTACTTCTATGAAAGCAGATTAAAGACAATTTTAGGAATTTAGGGATTCTGTTCTATTCTCCATCTCGAGCTAAATTTCTCAATTCTCATATAAGTTCATGTAAATTCAATAAGAATTATGATAAGCATGTCAGCTGATAAAGGGATTCACAACTACCTAAATTATCCTTCCAATTAATGTACCTCTTTTCCTCCCATTTGTTTCCTAGTCCTATCAATATTAGTAATGAATAATTAATTTACTAAATTAATGTCCTATTAATTTTAGTATGAATCTGCACCATTAAAACTTGCTTCGCATTAATTTTTATGGTCTCCATGGTGGATGACTAGTACTTTACCCTGAAAAGCCATTTTCTACTTTTCTATTGATTCTTCTCAAACAATTTATTTCAAGTTGAATATTGAATCATTCAGTTTATTTTTATTACTTATTTACTTTCCTATTATTTTTTTACTTTGAAATTATTCATCAAAGAGAAGTAGACGTACCATGCTCAAAAATGAGACGACAATGTAACAAATTTTCTAAATAGGATTTTTTACCGTGTTTTGAACATTGCATTTTCTCCACTACGACATCAACGAACTACTCATCTGTAATATACGTTAAATGAAAATTCTACATGTAAAGGAATTTAGAAACACAGGATATACAGAAATCACATGATACAGGAAATGATCGTGAACAAAAGCTTCATTACTTGATAGATCAACTTCTTGATAATACCTAAAAGAGCTGATATACTTTTTGGTTCAGACTATTTTGTTCAAAAACAGGTTTAACGTAAATCCTCTAGTCCTGACTGTAATGAGTTTGACTGACGCGGGCTGAAGTTCTCCTTTATCGGCTAAACTAATGGAAGTGATATCATTTGTATGTTGGGAGTTGAATCATTGTTTGTGGTGGTGCAGCAGCAGCAGCAGGCGAATGCACCCTGCTTCGAGTGACAGCTGAGCGAAATAATCGAGCAAATAAGAGAAGCCAGTATGACGTATGCAAATTGCATTCCATTTTAGATAAGCGCGCGTTTAGAAGTGCACGTCGTTGATTGAGCGTTGCGTTGGAGCTCGTCTCGCTTGCTCGGCCCACAACCAGCGCTTGGTGTGCGCGCGTCCTCTGAAAACAATAAATTATCAGTAGCTTTTGGCTATTCGCTCAGCAAATACAATCGCTCAAACCAGACCAGGCGCCGCCGCCTTCTAATCATCCGATCAAAAAGCAGCAATTTGCGATTTGTGATTTGGTGATCATGTTTCTCTCCTCAGAACACATCGTTATAGCCAGTTCGAATGAGAATACTTTTAATGATCAAGTCATTTACAAAGAAGTACAGTAATAATGTTAATTGTGGGAAACTAGTGTGTATCCTATGTAGCAGATTATCCTAGATGTGTGAGATGTAAGAGCGTGAATGTGTCAATTTAAAAATAGAAAATTAAGCTTCTTCCATTATTTTTTCCATCTAGTGCTGAATGTGATTTTTATGGTTCCTTTAATCCATGATTCTTATAATGTATGTATTGTGATTGTTTATTGACTCTGATCGATTATTACCTACTGCAGTCATCGACCCAATTACCAGCCACAGAAATTCATGTATGACGTGTTAAAAATGTTTGGTTCTAAATTTCTCGTAAAATTCAATATTGTGTTTAAAATTTGGTTTCGTGAGTTCAAGTTGTAGTGCTGTGAATCTATGAATCGAAATAATTTTATTTTGAAGATTTTTCATGACTGATGAGTTGAAATTCAGTGTTGGACTACTTAACCTATCTTTCCATTTTCTTTCGACCTACCAACCTATTATGTCTTCCATATTTCCTATTATAGAGTTTACAATACTCTAATAAGATATTATACTCCACAAATAACAAAAAGTGTCCACGTTCCGCAATATTTTTGTGTGTGAAAATGCTTGAAATGATTAAAAATAATTATCATTCATAGTGACCTCAATTGTGTCTTCATTCGATTTTCACCCATTTTTCTGATGGAACAGATTTATGTTGATAAGAAAACTTTTACTTTTCTTTCTGATAATCAGTGTAAGAGTTCGCAGACTGTCCCTATAACGTTCAGATACACTACAAAGTGATCATTTTTCATCTGCTCAATCCGTGTGTTGAATTTCTTCCCATTTTGACTATAAATAATTCAAAATTTTACTCTACTCTGAATACTGTAGTAATAATCGGTTCATCAACAGATGTCTTAAATATTTCTCTTGAGAAACTAGAGGATATAATATTGAATATTAATTAGTTTGTATATTATACGTCATATACGTAGGATGTAGTGAACAAGGTTAGTATATTTATTCATAATCTCTCTCTATATACCTTGTTACTGAAGACATAGACATTGATAACTCATTGCAGAATCATTATGTTTCGATAATAGAGCTGATTGATATATTCAGTATCTCTGGCGGAGGTAAGGCTAGGCGTACACCGGTTAGTCAAGACAAGATAAGACGAGATTAGTCACGTTTAGTCACAGTAATTCACATAGTAGTAACATAATAATAAGTAATAGTAACATAGTAGTAATTCACATAGTAATTCAGCAGCACACACCGATGCAATGACTAATCAGTGTGTGTTGCTTCATAAGCAACTATGTGAAGTACTGTGACTAATCTCGTCTTGTCTTGTCTTGACTAACCGGTGTACGCCTAGCCTTAGAGGTGCAAGAGTGGTTCCCTGTAGAATCTACTGTATCTCCCTGTAGAAGCTATTGACGTTAGCTAAAACTATTCTACGTGAATTCATGTAGAATAGTTTCAGCTAACGTCAATAGAGTTAACACTAATGAGCTAGACTAATCATTAGAACATATGAACTCACTTCCTCTCAGCAATCTCCTACCTTCGAAAATCCGCTTGTAATTATTCCATCAATGAAGGCTAAATTGCTCGTTGTAGAACTGTTCAATGGAGGCGATTACTGTTGTAGAAAGTTCAAAGTGCACATTAAACAAAGCTGCAAGAGTAATACAGTTTTTTTTCATTTCTCTCAATACAGCAACAATCGATTATTATTTGCTTATGGTTTTTTTTTGCGGAGAGACCCTCTCGGGTGTTCCGCCTCGCCGAATTATCCTAAGTATCCCAATAATTTGTGAAATGTGGTGAAACTATGGGTTAAAATAGACACATCACTTAGCTACAAACGATAAAATCCAGTAAACAAGATGAAACACTTTTACAACTTTACTCAGCGTGAACCAATGCGGGGTTGCAAAATGATTTTCAATGGTATGGGAAATATTGAGTTGGTGACCAAAAAATATGCATTAATTAATCAATGTGAACAACATAAACAATATCTTTCCAAGATTCCATTATAGCTTTAAAAAATATTAAGCTGAAAAATTACTCAAACTTTATAAATATTATAGAAGTTATCTTTAAATATAAATGATAAAACCTTATAATATCATTCACTATATGGAGGAGATACAATAGACTCAGATAAGAGTCAATCATGTTCACTCAATACTCGTTTCAATAGCATAGACTTCAATTGTGATTTGTGTTTTTCATTCTATAAAATAACATTCAAATAATTGAGATTATTGCTTTCGAGAACTTGATTCTGAAAAATGTGTATCTATTGAAAGTAAATCAATAATTTCATGTAGATAAAAAAATTTCAATGTTTATTAAGTTCAAAATTTTTGTAATCTTTTCTCTTGCTGAAAGGAGCCATGAGAAAAAGGATGCAAAAATGTAAAAGTCTGTGTATTATCATAAACTTTGATTACTAATTTATAACTGGGAGAGCTGCCAACATGAGAGCAGAGTACAAGTTATTTTGAGCGTAGCATTCTGTGATCAATCATTTGGTATTCTTTTTAATAAAAACAACACTTTGTAAAAGAAAACCGTATATTTTAGAGCAATTTTTTTAATGTTGATTTTTGATGATAAACAAAATAATAATTCTACCCTCCAATAGAACTTGATGAATTCTATGATGAATATTTCTATTGGATGAAAGTCCAAAGACTCTCGTCTCGAGATATATCGCGAATCATACTAATAGGCTACTAATTTTCGTCAATGATGAGTCTACAGCAAAGGTACTTGAAAATTTGAAACGATCAATATTTATCATTCTCTAAGGAAGGAATTAAACAGTATAATATTCAAACTGATTACTACATTTAACTAATTTACCAAAAAATTTCCAAATATTAATAACTCTCAATCAAATTTGTACGAATTCAATCGAAAAGTTTTTGGTGTGAGCGAGATATGAAAGTTCAATCTGGTACGTCAAGCACGTTAAAATTGGTAGAATTTTATTTTAATTGGGTTGAACTCCATAACACGGCAGCATGAAGTAATACACTTATAAAAAAACGTTTCAGAGTGGAATTTGCTTCACTGACTTCACTATTCATCTGAGATACCTCACCTTGTCGCATTAAAAATCAACGTTGAAATCTATTTGCTTCACTTCTTCAACCCTTATTGTATGCCAGCCGAAAGAACTAACTCAACTGAAAACAACTTAAACTGGGTTTCCGCTCCACTTCCCTAAATAATAATGTTGACTTCATTTTATTTCCTGTACAAATCCTCTACATCCATCAGCATGACTTTTGGAAGGAATCGATTAAAAAATATAGTTGATCCAATTACTTTTTGAATCTGGGCGACGCTGTACTAAAAAAGTTTGAGTATATGAATAAAAGAAAGAGAGGAAAAATCCTGCCGATCAGAAAAGCTGAAGCATTGTGCTCATCGATAATCTGAGAACGTCGTCGAAAATCGTTTTGTTGAACAACAGCCAACAGCTGACGGATTTTCTGATGTGGAAAACTTAGAGCTGGGGAAGCTAATTTCAAAGACATCAATTTCGAAAATTATCAAGAATCTTTTAGATGAGAATTTCTGAACAAGAAATCGTTATTACTTTTTTCGAAACTTATCTGAATCTGGGTAAAAAGAACTGTTGTTATTTTCTTTTCCATCAGAATCTGGAAATGTGGAGCAATGGAAAAGTTGAGACACTTGAAGAGTGCAGGAGTTTGTAGGTGTTACTGGAACAAAAGCCTACTCACTAGATAATCACTATTTACTTCACCTGAATTATTTTCTTGACATCGATACAAGTACATTATTTGAAAAAATTAAGGAGTAGGTATAAAGTATTTTCGTGGGAGAATTTGTTGTATGAGAAGATTTTATAACAACTATTTTTTAACGTTAATAGATGATGAAACGTATCCAAATTCAATAATACTTTAGGCCCAAGTACATAATAATGAGCATGGAAATAAGTAGTAGGTATAATTATGCATGCAAATAAAGTGATTACTCACAAATTCTTATTATGCTTATGCTTTTTTTTTGGCTGGGAGACTCTTTCGGGTATTCCGCCGAATCATCCAATTTTCCCTAATACTACTGCTATCTGCTATGGATGAAGTATTTACTGAAAGTACTACTGCGTTGGATGATGAAAATCTCATATCATTCTCAACAACGTTCACAAATAGATTTTCTCAATAATTTATTCGAACGACCTATGAATATAACTAACACAACTAAAAAATTAAAGTACAATGATTTAGTTAACTGGACACTGCAATACAAAAATTCTAAATATTATTCTTGATTCCTCTCGAGATCTAAGATTCTCATTGGATTAGTAACTTCCGATGTCTTTTTCCCAGATAATAATTATTGCTGTAGGCTAGAGACATTGGAAACTTGGAAACAAGGGGATCCAGAATAGCATCTATTATCCTCACTATTGCATTGAAGGAAAATTGTATCAGTCTAATTGAATGTGGAGTGCTGAAGCGAAGGGGAGATAGGCGGAAGAGAGTGATTGAGTTGTGAGTCTCCAATCTTCCTAGCAAATTGCAGACGTAATAGTTGTTATTCAGAAATCATTCCCCATTTCAAACAAGACCTCACATGGAAAGAAATTGAATGCGCTTCCCGATGATTTGGAGAATAACCCTGTACTTGAATGAGAGCATCAAGGCATTTGTGAATGCGCTGTTTCACATCATTTCAGCTCTGACATGTTGCTATTTATTATATATTACCCACAGACTTGTAGTCTTAAAAATTGAATTTGAAAGCGTTACAATTTACATCATTACATACATATGTCATTATTGCTAGGAATTTATTTTTACAATAAGAGATTTTGTACGATATGATTCTAATATTCATTCTAAATGAGTAATATTGGATAAAAATAGAAAAAACAGTAAATAAAATTCATACAGTTGATTGGGTGGGAGGCAATAGAGAAAGATGTGTTATGCAGGGTAGTCTATAGTGGAAATGCAAGGGGGAGACTACATAGGTACAGTATAGAGATCGTTTTAATCGAACCGTTCATACATCACGCTTTACTTGTTGCCCACAATAATCCCGTCAAATTGATAATCATTTCAATTGACTTTTCCTTAACTCTTTATCTTAGTTCATTTATAACACAAGTTAACAAGTTTATAGTGCTTCAACCTGATTTTTAATGGGCTACTCACACATTCTTTTCCATTGCATAGTATCTATTATTTTAAAAATAATTTTTTTGGGGAAAATTATGTTTTAATAAATAGAACAAGTGTATTAAAGACTGAATAAGATAAAGTAAAGAAAAACATTAATCTAATAAGGGTACAATAAAGACGATTCATCAGCGGTCAAATCCAACCAATTTCTTAAAAAAACTCATTTTCCAAGCATTAAAAGACTGAATAATATGAATAAATTAATAATTTATTTGTGTATTCGTTATACATTCCATTGATAGAATTATGTTTCCTCATTGGAGCTCAATATATTTATTATAAACTTCAATAAACGTTTCCTTGAGCTCACATTTGAGGTCTTAAAATTTGAACGAGGACTACAAAGTGAGAAAATCTCTCACATTACAAGCGAACTCAACGTAGCGAATAACGCGACGAGAAGGAATTTCACGCGAGTTCACTTTGATGTCTGCTGACTCAAAGCGAACCTCAATTAAGTGAGCCAGTGCACCAGGTTATGTTTGAATTATTCCAAGTTCAGGTTGCGTAACAACATTAAGCAGATGAGAATTCCAAAGCCAGAAGAAATTTCTTGTTCAAATGAAGCAAACATCAAAGAAACGTTTTTCGGGAACCTACCGAATAAGTCGTGAGAATATAATGAAGGCGTTCGAAAGACGGTTTTGTTCTTATCGCCAATGATTTCCAGCTCACAGCTTTTCATCAAACTTCTCTCCACTCAATCATTCAAAATTGCTCCTTTATCAATGCGAAAAGTGGTTGACGGAAGGTGCAGACTTCATTAGAACTTTCAAAGCGGGCTTCATCAACTTTTCTGGAATAAAAAATATTCTCCTTAGAAAAACCTCAAATGAATCAAAACTTTTCTAGGGAAGGAAATTGATTGCTTGCACCTATAAATGGATCTGCTGGTAAAACTTTTTCGAGGGTGATGCCCAGATTGGGCACAATGGGAGGTGTAATGGGGTCATGGGAGAGTGATGATCAGAGATGACTACTTTTTAGGCAGCCGTTTAACGTCTTCTCCAAAAGACAGTAATCTTAACAGTAATATTATAATGTGCTGCAATATATCTCATTCTAATGTAAGAATCAGAAAAATATTTTTTTAGTGAAAATATTAGAGACAATCATGTGTTACAGTCTTTTTGAGAAAGTAAGTGTATTGCAAAATCAGACAAAATTTATCAAATCTATGGAATCATAAACGTATAATCAAGGTAACGCGTTCATTTGAAAGGCGTACAATCAAGGGAAAAGAAACAAACAATACAAAATAAAAACCTCTTCATAGCTTCATATTGTTTTTCTATTAGCTTTATATCTTCTAGGCCTTCCTATTTAATTTTTTTCAAACTGTCCAATTAAATTAAATGTCTCCATACAGATAAGCAAACAAGTATGGTGCTAATCTAGCTTCACATTTCAAAATCAAAGACCAACTGGATAAAAAGTGATGAAACCACCGAAGTCGATGTCAATCACAATCTTGTCAGTGTGAGTTGCGAAAACTCGTTCAGATTCGTGTCACTCTAAATTAAACCCGTGCTCTGTATTGGTACGAACGATAGCGAACAAATGAATGAAAATTGATTGATTGAATTGCTGGAAATCTGTGATTCTTGTATATGTACAGTATATACAGTGAACTTGTATAATACTGTTGTCCGTAATCTTTACTTGACAAACTATATTAGTAGACTCTAAGTTGTCAATCTAATTACTACTACTGTATTGCTGTATTAAAAACCTTATTGAATTTACGTGTTACTTATTTCAGGGTAACAATTTTCTTGCTAATTCGAGAGGGAAACAGTTTTGGGCTGAGCTTGTTGTTTCTCTACCAGATCATATTATGATGATTTGTGTATGTATAGTATTAAGTTTATATAATTATTGAATTTAGTAGTGAGTTTAGGTTTGAATCGAGGAAACCTTATTTCCTTCATGAGATAATTGCCTTCCTTTGTGAAAAATGCTGTTGAAGAAAAAGTTATTTGTCTTTCAATTTTGTCTTTTGAATATTCTATTTAAGAAGATTATCGCCCATATTTGATTCGGAAATCACTGATAAAAATTACTGTTTATTTTGTTCAACCTTGGACCGTTGAACAATTTCCAAATTTGTCACATGAAAATCCTATTCCTACCGTGTGGGTGTCCCACTTGAAGCATACAGGACTGCCCACGCGTCCATACTACAAACTCCGATCAATAAAGTAATTTGTTGTTGACCATCGATGTACGGAAATTTGTCAGTTTCACGATGATGCTGATGACCTCAAACATTGAAGTTCAGACGAATATCATAATAATCATGCTGCTATCAAAATTACCACAGAATAACAATGTACAACGCAGAAGATGATGGAATAGAAAACAACGACGAGCTGCTAAGCTGATTTGGAAATACTGTAGAAACCGCAAGAACAAGACTTGTGTTGGAACTGACTGTGCGGTTTAATCCGACAAGTAGAGAATGCTGTTTTGCATAATGTGGGGAAGGAAATGATCTTATAGCTTCTTCTTCCCCGTCATCATCATTCATTTCTGACTAGCCTAACATATAAGCGGTAACCACAAACCAGGAAAGTGTACACCCCGCGAATCATTATTATATCTCACAAGTAGACTTGACTTGAATTCCTTACAAAAGCGGCCGAAGTGGGGAATGTTTGATCGTGAAAATAATTGTTGATAGAACCACGTAGAATATGTTTGTATGACTTGATTTCAGAAGTTGAATTGATTTGAATCCCTCGCCAAAACTTTGGCTGCCGAAATGAGGAAACAATATTGAAGGATCCACGTTGAATATTCGTTTTTGCGCAAACTGTGAAACACAGATGACGATTTCTTGAGTAGAGTTTCAATTCAATAAATACTGAATATTTTACTTCACAACATATTTGTACACTACTGCTTCTTGTTCTAAGTGTTTGCTATTGATTATTGTTTTAATAGGAAGTTATCACTGAGTGTTTGATACACATTTTGACACACAATCTTGATACACATTTTTTTTCATTTTCACATGAAAATTTCGAAATACAAAGGTGAAACTTTGAGATTTGAATAAACATCAATACAATATACATGTTCATGTCAATGTCAATCATGTTCATCAATATAAAGATGCATAAGCTTTAGTATCCGAACTATAGTATCAGCTATATAGTATTACGAAGTTTCCTATTGTGTTTCCTACTTTTTCGGCTCCCCATACCTGTTTTTGATGAATTATGTTGAAAGTCATTATAAATAGATTACTGTATGTTTCATGGTTACAAGCTTTTGACTGTATTATCATCAACAATATTGATTTAATTGTAGGAAAAAAGATCAACCTGCTCAAAATTACTCTACCTAGTTAATGAGAATGATAAATTAGATAGGATATTATTGATAGTATCTGGGAATGATTATATTAACGGTTTCATATATTCACAAGAGCAAGGAAAGATAAAAAATTAATTTGCATTAGAAGAGGAGTGCTCGGAACTTTTTGTTGATAGCTGTAGTTGATGATGATTCATATAGAACTGATTATGATTAATACTTTGTACACGAGCTCATAGAAAAAATAGTCTGTAAGAATATTGTAGAAGTTTATATCTATATTTCTATTTACCATAATACTAGTCACAGAACTGGTATTGGTTGCTATTAATTCTATAAAACTATAAAGAAATAGTCTCATACTATATAGTGCTATTATACTCTCGTAGTAATAGTAGTTGGATCTGTTACATCCAAGGAATAATATTATCTCATGTAATTGTAGGGAAGGTATCGATTTCAGTCTCAAATAATTTACGGTTTGGTTTGTTGAAAAACAAATATATTTGCCTGAGAACGGAAAACTGTAAATAAAACGCATCCACAAGCTGGGGAAATATAGGCTCTGATTTGAATTTAGATGACATTGAGCTGTGCACACAATATCAATATGATGGATTGAATCTTCCGATAAATAAACCAAGCAACCATCTACGCTCCATATAAACTGGATGATTGATAACTACGTTCCGAACTTCAAATGGGATAAATTTTAGAAATTTATGATTCTAGTATTGACCTGGAATAAATCCAGTTTTTGATTGTTTTGAGATGAACAGGAAATAGAACTTATTGCAGGTATCATAAAAGCTTCACAGGCTTGCCTACAATACAATATTTTTCAAGTTTGTTTCTTACATAAAATATCATTTTCTTTAAACATATTGTGGATTGTGAAATGAATTTTTTACAAAGGAGAATTCTCTTATGTGTATAGTGTGGTGTTCATGAGATTCATGATTAGTAGTGACTCATTGTCTCATATCACAGATGAGCGAGATGCAGACAGCCATTTAAGTAAGTTTTCTTTATTAGAGTTATCAATTTTTTACATATTCGAGTGAGATTTAACAATTTGCTTTATTTGATTTGATATTGAAAATAATTTTCAATTATTGTTATTCTTGACCTGATACATAAATGACCTGTCGAAATAAATAATATTGGAAAATAATGTTTTCGAAAGAGTTGAAGAACAACTCTTGGAGTCAGTCCAATGGTTACCAAGATCTTATTATAGTTACATTAATCATTTAATAATTTTCAAGTATGATATAATTATTTACCGAATAACTACGATAATTTATTTGCATTCTACTTCCAGTGGATTAGAATCAATGAATTCCGAAACTGGTTTCCAACAGGCACTCAGGAAATAAAGTAGTGAGCGTTTATTTAGTTTGCTTGAGAATTATAAAGATTGAGTACTGAGTAGTTATCTAATGAGTAACGCATTTTTTATGCAATATACCACAATTTAATCGTACTAAAAATCAAAATAATGAACAAGGCTTTTTATAACTTAGCAATGGAATAATACTGTATTTTTCTTATACCACACGTGGCATCAGGACTGAATTAATGAAAGGGCTTGTCTCAAGCATGATATGATTTATAATTTAAAATTGATGAAAAAGTGGTCATGCTACTTCTGTACAACCTAACAAGCAATTAGAAAGAAGGACTCACCAGACTGCGATGCAAGTCATGAATCATAGGCAACGAATAATATTATTATTATTCCTTATGAAAATAGAATTATCTATCAGATCTGAAGTGAATTTGAATAATTATTGTAACTTGATTCAAATATATTTTCTGTACCCATTTTCTTTCTCAGTTCTTTTAATAGTGTATCAATAACCATTCCAATGAAATATTTAGTATGTATTTCTATTATTGTAGTTCAAGGTTTTAAAGAGATAGATTTTGACATTTCATATTGAACATTTTTTTGGAATTTTATGTCTCATGTAAACAACGAGACTGTTCACAACATTCAACGTATTGGCCTCTGTTTTGAATTATTTGTTGCGAAATATTTAGAAGGTGGTTCGCAGCCTCATCTCAGATGAAAGTGCTGATGAAAAAAGTTCTGAGAAATAATGTCAACACTAGAATTAAAAATCCTAATCCTATGTTGTCACAATCAGTGTCGCGCGAGCAGAATAAATGTCTTTGTCTCCATTTAAAACAACACGGCTGCCAAAAAGTTTTGGCATTGGGCATGTCCCAGTTTAGTGAATCATTTTGAGGGTGGATTACATGAATAAACTCTTAATAAACTTTCTAGACGCTCAGCAGAATCAAGATTTATCTCTGACAATCAAATGGTAATTTTTGAATCGCTTCCTGATGGCTATCTCATAAATCTACATCTGCATCTCAATGGAGTTCACTCTGCTCTTACAATTCATCAGATATCATCTTTTTGATTTTTCTTGTCATGATCATTTGTTTCCAGATGATGACTTGTTCAACATTATGAAGTGATTCAGATTAAAGCTTCTTTAAAAACGACTAGTCAACTCAAATTAATTGATTCTTCAAGAAGCTACTCGAGAAGGGATTCATTGAAACATTTCTAAGGTTGAATTTATGAATAAAAACTGTGACCGATGTCATCTGTTTACTCTGCCTTCGGTTTTTGCTGTTATTTTGAAACTCATCCATTTTCTGTCCAAATACTCAAAATTATACCAAATATAATTTACCGAGTTGATTGTAAAGTAATACTAATCGCTGTAATCAAATCTTTGTGAATATAATGTAGCTTTCAGCGTTTTAGCAGAGCAGGCTTGCACTTGTTTACAGTACATAATATCATACAAAGTTGATATCCAAATCACTGTTAGCTTCAACTTGAAACAACTAACTTGATAGCCTATTTCGTTAAAATTATCTAAACAATTTGATGAATTATAGTATAAGCATTAATTCATCATCATGAGAAAAACATGTTTATAAGTATACAAATTGAACAAAATTGAAATATTATGCAATTATTATTCATTGATCATGCTGAGAATATAAAAAACTGATTATTGCATAACCAGAAGGTTGTTTGTAAAATTACTGTAGTTAAAAATGCTACAAGCAATTCTTCCATTGCATTAAATTATTTTTCGAACTTTGTATTGCACTGCATATGCATTTCTTACAAAGAGATTCTCTGAAAAGATGAGAAGTATACAGTAGATCAAAAACAGATTGTGCAGTGAAGAACAAAAGATAACAACTACTTGCAAAGAAAATCAACTTATTGAATTGGAATCAAAAATCTTCTAATGTCCATGATGAATATTTTACAGTGGCGAAAACAATCCATTTGCAATTTCCATTCAATGAATGTCCATGATGAATATTTTACAGGGGCGGAAATAATCCATTTGCAATTTGCATGTTAGCCGAGGTGTTATCTCTTAAAATGGTTGTTGGCGCATTTCGAATTGAAATGCAAACACCCGGAGACAGTGGATGTGCGGGATGATGGATAGTAGCGAGAGCTGTTCATGACATTAATCCACAATTCACCTCAGATAAGAAGCCCTCATCACATTGTTCACCACATTCAATAGGCCTACCTAACTCCAGTTTCAACTAACACCGCACTGAGTGGTTTCAACTGGAATGCTAAATCCAACTCACAAGCTACTGAATTGAAATGTAATCGAGTTCAGCTCTGATGCCTCATCAATCTGTTGCTATTCATTGGACAGTAAGTCATTGATGCTGCTCAATAATTAGAAACACAGATTTGATCATACTCTTGTTTGATTGAGACCTAAAACAGTAATCCGAGAATTATTATACGGGAGAAATAATAAGTGAAGAGTAAAAGTTCGAAATCGAACGCTCGAATTTCTCTAGACAAAATAAAAGATGGACCTCTCGATTGATTGAGAACCGAAGCACGTGGCGGTTTAGGCTTTTCTTCTTTTTGGAAGGAAATTAGCTTCCTTTTCACCCCCCCCTCACACTTGCCTGTCCCTGCCCTCAAAAGATCTCAGCCCTTCAACGTTCCGACCTAGATACATGAAAATTACAGAAGCTCTTCAATAAAATGTGCTACTCTGCTCACTCAATTTGTTCAGTAAGTTTTCAATGAACTAAGAATGTAGAAGACGCGATGAGCAGCACCCTTTAATTTAGCCAGCCCACATACATGAAGCAAGCAGATCGACAAGTTTTCAGACTTTCAAACAACTTGAAATTCTTGACCTATTTCAGAAATGAAAAGAAACGACCGAGTACCAAAGTTCTGAAAGCTGATTGGCATCGATTAAATGTGAATGCATCATTTACGAGTGCTTTCAACTTCGCTAGAACTTTTGAATGCACAGAAGTTTCACGTGATTACTATTTGTATTGACCATAATTCATTTAAAATCCTCAATGAATTTTATACACTATGAATAGATAGTAGAGATCTCATTCGATCACAGCATTCTACGAAGCATAGCAGGCAGCTTGCACTCCTATAACTCTAGAGAATTCTTTGTCATATTCTTATTCATATTCTTTGTCATAATTCTTTGTTATGTCTATTCAAACTCTATACCTAAACTTACATTGACGATTTTCAGACTAACTGATTTGAAAAACAAGTATCTTTCAGTCGTACATCATATCCAATGCTCATTCTGAATAGCTATTTGTTTATTTATTGAAAAATTTACTTGTACTTGTACAGTTGATTTTTCTTGTGGTGAACTTCCTAATTGTTAGCACCTTAAAATTTTACAGACTTTGAAAATAATTATACCTTCTCTACCGCATTTTGTTCTTAATCCAAATTCAGTTCGAGGATTCTTAGTGAATATTTCTTATAAAATATCTAGTGTATGAAAGATATTGTAAAAATGATAACCTTTCCTGAAGTAGTGGATAAAGATGCTGTTTTACAATATTTCAGAAAGCGGCAAGATCCATTGCATTGATCTTGGATCAATAGATTTATTATTTATTTAGCGTAAGACTTTTGTTGGTGGGGAGACTAGACGAGGTTGTTCCACCTCGCCGTGTTCCCAATTCCACTTATGGATGATTTTAATCAATAAAATTTTTTGTTTAAACGTCAATAAAAAACCTAATTCCTAATAAATGAAGGAGTTCGATAATTACTAATATTTGAGAATTAATATGATTTGCGATACGAAAACATATAATATCAATACTTAATTATAAATGCCAACTACAGTATTATGTATTCTGGCAGTTGGTTAACTATTAAAATTGCAACGTCTAATAGTTTATTCCATCTACTTGGGAATTTCTGAAATCAGAAATGATATTTAGTGTAGAAGAAAAACTAGTGAGATATTCAGCGTGATAATAAACAGAAAAAACTCAAAATTGTAATGTCACTCGACTTGGAAATTTCTTATCAGGTATAACGACTTATATCCATCCTTTACAGGTCTGTGTGATGTTAGTAGGACCGTATTTCTTGGGAATCCCAGTATAGTAGATATGATGAATGTATGCGCATCATATTAAACATAATATTCACGTGGCTTATGTAAATCAACAAGTTTCCAGTTGGAAGCCTACGTCGCACATCCTACACCATCGTGAGATCGTGAGATTATAGGCTTTGTAAGGAAGGGAAACAGTGAAACTCGATTGGCTTACAATACGTGACAGACTTACCTCCAGATAAAACGTAGCCAATAGCAGTAAGCGCTGTTAAGGGTTGGATCTAAAATTGTTACAGAGAACTAAACTAAGTTGTCCAGTATGTTGGGCTTCACTTGACAATTCCATTACAGCTACAAATTCCGGCATCAGTCCCCCAGAAGTGCTCAAGAAAGGTTACTATTCCTAGCTCAATAAACTCTTCGATTTCAAATCGTTGACTTTCACCATTTCGTATAGGATCGGTCTATCAAAAATACAGGAAAATCTGTTAGTTATCAGTCGATTGATGAAGAATATACTTAAATCCCAGAACTTCTTGGTTATTTATTCAATTGATTCAATGGCGAGCCGGTGTGAATCAGTTGTTTGGAGCGTCACACCTTCAGTCTGCTATCGCTTCACTGGCTTCGGGTTTGATTCCCGTTCCGTCTGGCACTTTTCACAATATCATCCTCCTTCACCTCATTACCCTCGCACAAGTAAAAACACTAATGTGGGCATCATCCCCAGCAAAAGAAAAATACTGGATTCCAATACCAATATTTGACTACTCCAATATGTGGATGTACAGTGACATTCATTCAATTTGACGTTAGGCATTAGATAGATAGATAGATATCATTTCTTGACGGTCATTTGATGACCGTAGAGTACGATGACAAAGTAATGATATCTCTCTATCTATCTATCTATGAAATGTCAAGCGTCAAATTAAATGAATCGCAGTATCCTCGTACAATACAGGATTCTTACTTTCTTTATGATAACCATTCCAACAGAATTTTCGAGTTATTAAGATTCCAAAAGTTCTATTAAGAAGGAGCTATGAAGTGGAAATAGAAATAAATCTGAGTCTCATCTTTACTTTGGCGTGAACCTCTACATTTCGTAGTCAAAGTTTGTCCGTACACAAAGTTAAAAGCTGTTTCCACAATCATGATCATGTTCCACCCAGCTTGAATAATAATAACAAGGACATTTTTGTTTTTTATTTGAGTGTTTCCAAGAAACACACTATACTTGTTACAGTCGAGACAACTATCTTCACAGACGTCTTCAGGCTCTGCGGCTAGTGGAATTTTTCTATTATTTTTAGCTTGTTCAACATTTCTATAGTAATCAGTTGTATTAGCAGACATCAGAACTTGGAAAGTTGACTAGGAATTAAAGTAACCAGCAAAATTATTTTCTGTCAGTTACTGGCTTCAATCACTTCAATCACGAAACAATTTATCGAACAAAAGCTTAATTTCAATTAACGCATAGAATGCAAAATTTTGACTTTTCTAATCTATTGATTAAAAAGAGTGAAGTCATAATATATCTGAATATGAACAAGTAGCCTACATGGGTTCCGAATTTTCCGACGATGAAAGCTTCCATGTGAAATGCAAAACATTTTCATTTATGTGAATCAAAATCCAACAAACTCGTTCAACTTTATGTAAATTCAGTAATAAGTTCGTGCAACTCGTCACAAACTTCTAAATGAAGTTTATTCTGTAACTGATGTTTCTCGTACTCTTTTACATTTTACAAGCAAGCTTGTTTCTATAGAGCATGTTCGATGAAAAGGAATTTGAAATCCTGAAAATAATCCCATATTTATCTTTTTTCTCTGGTAAATTATTTTGCACAATTACTTGAATGTATTCCAAGTATTTTACTACTCATACTTATAGTCTCCTCCTCTATACTACCACTTGGATGTGAATAGTCTCTACAAACATTGAAAATTTGAAAAACATTTTAAAAAATTGCAAAAAAGAAAAATCTGGAAAATCGTTAAAATTGGATTGGGAATATATAGAAAATATATATAGAAAGACTCAATAAATAGTATCTAACGTGATGAAAGTTTCTGGTGACTTATCGCTCACTAGTAGAATCTGCTGCCATTCTCTAACTCTTGAAATTTATTGAACCGTGTCTTTCAAGCTGAAGATAAAAGCATGTGACCTCCCACATTTATAACGAGTTTTGGTTTTTTGTGCATGGAAAACTTCCAGCCGAATGGGTGTATTCGTGCCGGAAAAAGTTGGAAATTTAATCACACTTCGAGCTCGTACTCGCGGAAAAATGTTTTAGGCTTCCTTTATATCCTCTAGGAAATATTGGTTCAGGATCTGCAATTTAAAAAGCTCTGAGATGGGAAATGTGTTTTAGAATCATGTGAAGCGGGTGATAACTGAAGGATGATTTCATCCTGTTTTTAAACATTCAATTTTTCAGTACCTGACAATTTTATCGAGATTAAATCCGATCAGATCGGTTGAAGTTGTTCCAGTGTTATAGTATTAGTTGTTCTATAATAGAGATTATTATATTCTTGCAATATCCTTACATTCTTTAGAACTTATTAGAATTCAGCAGACACAAATGAGTGTTGGAGAAGATAATCTTGGAAGCCCAGGTTTGATAGAGAAATAGCTGATTTAGCTTGTCTGGAATTTTACTTGTTGGCTTGTCTAGAAGTTTTAGAAGGTGTTAGCCAATGTTTTCTGATGACTAATCATTTCATCATTACTCCATCTTTGTGAGATTTTATCTATTAGCGAATTTAACTTTCATATTTCAAATTTTATCCCTTTTACTTGAATCGATACAGAGCATATCGATACAATCGATGTTGATGGATGGCGATGTTTTACTAAAATCTCCGTCTTGGGTGGTGAACTAGAAACTATTTGAACTTCATTTCAGCATGGCATAACGCCAAATTGCTGTAGGGAACTAATAGTATTTGGATAAGTGAGTTCGAAGATACACCTATAGATCCTGTTGTTTGTTTGATGGATAACTTATACTCACGCAAAAAATAGTTTTTGTTAAACATCAAAATGTGGATAGAAATCAAGAAAATATAGAGGACTAAGTATGAAAAGAATTTAACAATATTGTGTTTGTCCACAAAGTAGAAAGGAAAGTTCCTTTCTTCTCTGTGGTTTGTCACACTTTTTTCTTTTCCTAGCCATCACTAGCAGGTTTCTCATAGGAGGCAATTAATCTATCTACATTTAGAAAATCACATTTATAAAACCCACTGCTTCAGGGCATTTGATTTCTAGATAGTTATCTGGTTATCTCATTAGATCTCCTTCTCAACTGTAATCTTCTCTCACAAAGCATTGCAAGAACTAGACAAAACAATAATCTAACACCAAATCAGCAGTGCTTATGGTGTACTATTTCAAGTGTGCGTGTTCACATAGAGCCCTAGTGAATCCTACTTTTTGTGTTTGCTTGAGCTTGTTTTGAGCTGGTTGTTTGTTTTATTTTGCTTCAGCCAAACAACTCTACTTCAGTTGCACGTTCTACACGATAATTCAAGATCGATTCTAACAACAGGAGGCGAAACCTTCATTAAGATAACGGTCGTAACTTCTAGAAAAGCGTACTGAAGTCCATACATTACCGCCCTGGAAGTATCTTTAAAGTCTCAATAATGGCTAGTTGGAATAATAGTGGAGTTGGAATAATTGAGCTGGACAGATAATACTTATTTGTTACTATTTAATATTGTATAAATGTTTCCAATACTCATCAAATAGATATTGAGAATGATTGTAGAGAAGTCTTGAGAAGACTCAACTCATAATAACATTTCCGTTACGAACTGCTAGCTTGTTGAGACCCCATTTCATCCAAATAAGATTCAGATCAAGATGTCCTAGAAAGATTTATAAACCAACTCGTGTCGCCCATAATAGAGTATACTCTGCAGTACAGTTGATAATTACAATGTCTATACGTAGCACAAAACTCAAACCATAGACTAACCAGAAATACGAGTATGTTATGCTCAAACCGTATTCTTATATCAAAATATCTTATTATTTTTTAAAAAACGTTACAATACTATAATCAAAATGATAGTTCATATTATATTATTTCATCAATAAATATTGATAAACTGTTCATTTTTGATGGATTAATCGTTTTCTAAAAGTTAAAATCATGAGAGAAGCCCGCAATATTGGAGTGGAAGAAATACACTCAACAGAATCGAGCCCGAACCAGCAATAAATTATTTATTCATTTTAAACAATTCTATTGTGCTAATGTACAATATTATGAGACCACTGTTCCAAATCATCCACACTCCAAATTCAAGCACGAAATGCTTCTCCTTCGTAATTTGATCCAAACACTCTCAAGCGAAAAAGAATATTGCAAGAGAATCCAACATAAGCCTGATTCTTGAGCGTGATTGCCAGCAATTCCAATTATTTATCTATTGCATTATTCTATTTTAAGAGGAGAGCGGTATGATACGAAAAGCACTCAATGAAATCCCAACAAAGTAGGATTCTCACCAATGCATGGAAGTGCTGTTCCACTTGTGAGGGTGCAAAGAGAAAGAATGGAAGTATGGAACAATATTGAAGTGGATACTTCCAATCGGTGGTCTCTGGCAAAATCTCAATGTAGAAAAAATCACATAAATAAGAGTTGAATGGAAGCGATTTTGCTGCTGAACAAACGACTCTTGGAATGGTAGCGCGTAGAGGAAGTTGTATTTTTGTCTCGTTAGGTAGAGTTCATGCAAATTCTATCGATCTGTGTCTCTGGGCGACTTGAAAAAGTGTGTTGGATGAATTATTACGGATGTGAGTTGGAGCTATGTGTTCATTGTTCAAAAAGGACACAAATATAGTAATTGTCGTGGGAAACTTGTACATGTTATGAGGTAAAAAATCGAGTTGTGGGGCTATTTTACAGCTATGTTACAATAGATTTATTCATCAAATGGAATACAGTATTCAGAAAAATCAGATTCCAACGTCATCGAACCAAAGTTTCATGTATGAGTTCTTAAGATTCCCTAATAAACCTATCATCTATAAATCTATAAACCTATTGTAACAAAACTAACTACATATTAAACTTCATGCTAACTGTATTTATTTTAGCAAGATATATTGTTTGTTAAATTGATTCCCTTTCTATTTTTTTTTTTTTTATCGTATGGCTTTTATTGGTGGGGAGACCCTTACGGGTAGGTTCCACCTCGCCTCATTGCACAATTTTTTGTGTCTTTTTTGTGTCGGTCACCCATCCGAGAGCGGTCTTGAATGTTTGTTACTCAACCACATCCCTTTCTATTGATGCTTTCAATTAAGTAACTGAATTGATAGACATTACAAGTGTGGGACTATTTTCAAATTTAATCATAATACGAAATATTTTGATTAAAAAGATCGAATTCAATAACAATTGAACCAAGATTCCATGAGTGTCAAAATCTATTATAGCTATTTATTTCATGTAAACACATCAATAAATGGATATCGTTTCTCCGATAACTTGATAGCTATTCTATGTGCAACCCAATGTTTACTATTCGATAAACTACAAAATAAATACATACTGATATCAGTATGTATATTCTATCAAATATTTATCAATCTATCTGTATTATTATCTATCTAAATTTTTATATTCTATCAAATACGAAGTATGTGACATACTATAAACTGTACCAAGTAATTCAATCATAAACTACAAAATAAATACATACTGATATCTATCAAATACAAAGTATATGATATACTAAAATCTATACCAAGTAATTCAATCATAATTTTTTATTAACATTATTGGTTGTAACCGTATGACCATAGTCGCCATTCCTGATATAGCGTGTAAAAATTCTAGCCAATTACAAGATATTATCACTGAAACATTGTACTTACTTGAATAGAGTGTGCATGATCTCCTGAGGCAGTCCAGCCAGTAGGAGCATCATATCGGATACAGCCAGGCTGAACAGGTAGTAGTTGGTGGCAGTGTGCATGTGCTTGTTGCGAGCTATCACTATACACGTGCTCACATTACCCACAACTCCGCACAACAGAATGACCGCGTAGAGAATGCACATTGTCAAAAGCATGTAGAACGGCGCGCCCTCTTCATAGCTGTCCAGGGATGAGCCGTTGAAATAGTACAGGGAAAAATTCGATCGGGCAATAATGTCATCTGCCTCACTCCAGTTCATTAACAACTGTAATTTTTCCGGTAATGGTGTCTCCATTTTATTTTAAAATTTGAACACTTAAAGATTGAACACAATCGCGCACACTTTACTACACTGGGGTCCTTAGACAAAATCCATCCAGGTACTTGTACTGCAACTTTGTTGTCTCGTTGAGTATCACTTACGCATCTGAAAATGAGAAAGAAAAGTGTATTTAGAATATTAAAAAATATCAAGCTTGAAAGATGTCTTTAGTTTTCTAATCATCCATAATTTCTAAAAGGCATCAGCTTTTTTTGAATGCTGATGTCTGTTTTCTAAGTGAAAACAAACTTTCACCATGTTCCCTATCAAGGGATAATTGGTTATGTTGGTGAAGTGGAACAACCCTACTCGGGTCTCCCGACTATAAAAAGCCATACGCTAAATAAATAAATCTAGAAAGGCTATTATACAGGTTTGTTATACATATACTGTAGTTATTTCACTGGTTACATATATAATTTTTAGTTATATAGTATATATAATTTGCTGTCAATCCGATCTCAACAACTTTGACGTGTATAATTCTACACAATTTTAATCACTGGTTGAGTATTACTTACGCATCTGAAAATGAAAATGAAAAGTGCATTTAGAATATTAAAAAATATCAAGCTTGAAAAATGTATTCAGGTTTTCTAATCATCCATAATTTCTAGAAAGGCTTTCATAGAGGTTTCTTATGCATATACTGTAGTTATTTCACTGGTTACATAATATATACTTTTTAGTTGTATAATTTGCTGTCACTCCGATCTCAACAACTCTGTACTTTGACGTGTATAATTCTACAAAATTTTAACTACAGGTTGATTCTTCTAGAATTATTAAATTATAATATACATTAACACAAGGATTGTTAATCAAGAAATACTTGGAAATTGATCAGAAGTCAGATAGGAATGATCCCATTATATTCAGGGTTGCAAACCATTCTTTGAGAATACGAGTTTTACCCGTGAGTACAATCGGTAGCTAATCCATGCATAAGTGGATGAGAATATAAAGGCTGTAATAAGAATATTGCGGTAAAAAGATATAGTGTGAATGAAGGTTAATAATAAATTGTATCCTATCAAGTGATTTGAATGATGACTTTGAAAAATAATGAAGAAGTTTCCAGGGAGACATCAGAAATGTTCACATTCGAAAAGAGAGAAATTCAATTGACCGATCAGGATAACAGTTTGATCTTCTGAAATTCTCCAATTATGGAGATTTCACCCATAAACATAACAACAAAATTATGAAAAATTCATCATTTTTAGTCTCAATTGATTCCTTCTCAAGTTGAAATTTAATATCTTTTCAAATATTCTCCCATCTGCAAAGTGAATTTGTTGATAGCGTGAAGAAAAATTTTAATAAGTCTCATAGATTTGTGTTTGGGTAATTCCAATTAAAAGTATTGTAGCCTACAGACAAAAGCTAACCAAATAATATCAATTAAAAATAATTGATAAAATTCTTTACTCATTTTTGCTAGTCTTGAAAAAATAAGGATCTTTTGATTTGAAGGTCCCTTCATAATCCGATAATCCCGTAGTGAATATCTGGATTTTCTTCTGCCCTGCTTTCGGTCCCAACTTCGGATTGTGATAATAATCGTTACTGCTTTATCGTGAGAACTCTTTCTAGAACAGAAGCGTTAATGGTAATGGCCTTTGGCTAGTCCATTAAGATGAGACAAGGGTAAAGTTATGATTGTCCCAGGTGCTTTAACAGAGCTTGTTACTCTATTCTCATCCTCTTGCCCAGTTTGCTAGCTCGGAACCCACTCATAAAATTGGAATGGGCTTATTTTGTGCCGAGTTCTGGCCTTTTCGAATAAATATGAATATCCACCTACTATCAAATGCTCGCTATGAGTCTCCTTGGTGCAGAGGTCCGACCTCGAAGAATAAAGTTAGAACTAGTTAGTATTCAATCAATCAAAGTTTATTTATAAATTACATGAACTAGCTACTTCTTCAACAATATTGCCACATTGCAACAAATCAGAAAAAAGCGATTGATTACGACAAAAATTTATTCAAGGGTAATTGGTGGAAAGTGGAGTTCATAAATCGTGAAAAATTCAAATCTTCATGATAGCTATTCAATACTGTTACAGATACACGAATGAATTATTTCTTCTATTTTTGGGAAAAAAGAAAACTAAATTTTTTGACAGAGAAATTTGATGAGGTTTGATAATTGGCTCAAGATTAATTTGTCGAATTTCTTCGAAAATTCGGCCAATGTCATTAAATTATACATGTAGGCCTATATTGAGTCCGTGAACCGCTTCTAGCGGCAAAAATAAGTCTGGGAATTCCAGTGTTATTAAAAATATCAATCACTATGATTTATTAACATTACCATTCTGCTGAGAAAAAATTTCCCCAGTGTAGCAATCACGCATGAGAGCATAACGGTATTATTGGTGTTATTGTTGTTGTTTGTAAGTTTGGTGTTTCCCACTTGAAAACATATGAAACAAGCAGAGGAAGTGTTTATTGGTATGAAAAAGTTTAATTTCATGTTGATGGCTATGCTCATTATATGATTAATGCTTAATGCATAACTGAGAACTGAAAACGTATAAATACACACAATCTCTGTCTCACACGTGTATGTTCTCAATCCAAGAGCTCTTTTCTACAAGATTCTCATTATTTTGTTTCTTTTAATTGGAACCAAGGCAAACTTGATCATATCAATCAGAGAGCTCATTTAGCTTGACGGCTGTAGGCAGGAATACCCAAACTGATAAGCATCAACTTGAATAAGTAAGTTTCTTATAATAACACCTGTAACATTCTAACATTCGTATAACAGCTCAAAAACTTTTTTGATGCAAGACTTAATGTTGCTTTTCATTACAAGGTCATTAAATAGTACAAAGCTTCTAACAACTTCCTTGAGAAGTTCAAGATTTTAATTAGAGATAAGGGAGGTATATAGAATTAATTCACAGTAAATCCTTTTTCTCGAGAATGCTATGTTTTTATTGGTCGGTATTCCCCACATTTTGGTTAAAAGCCCTTCTTCCACCTCAACTAATATGATTGTACACAATCATTGTGAGAGCGGTGGACATCATGGAGAAACTAGGAAGGTGGTTGTTGAAATTAAGATCGAAAGGACTGGTTGGGAATCACTCAGTTGAAGAAGTCGATGAATTGAATGTTATTAAACATTATCGAAGTGGAGTTTTGCTTAGAATATTCAGCTATTTGGAGTAAATTGTTTTTTGAAATGGTCCAAAACCACAAAGTAGAAGAATAATATTATTGATCAATATTATATCCCGCTTTCAACATTTTCCCAACTCCAACATGTAGCGGTGAAAACTATCACTTACAACTTTGTGAAAGTATCAAACTCAAAATAATTATTCGGAGTTGATTCCATTGAATGGAAGGGAGGCTCAATGAAAGCTGTTTGGAGTTCCCAAACTCAAGGAAAGGGGTGCAAAATCACAGCATAAAGCTAGGAATCGGGCAAACTGTTTCGTGGGTCCAGGAGATAAGAAGTTATACAGCCAGCCAGCTTTTGAGAGAAGGCACTTCAAGAAGTGACTATCCATGATATTTTGGGTCACATGACATGATGACAGAAATTCCTATAATTGGCTCCTTCTTCATGCTACATGTTCATCTTCCTATATTATTCGTCTCTCAAACTATCTCTCACTACATCTTGGGCTCAACAATAATTTTCTCACCTCTTGAAAAATTTAGATCTTCTAGCTTTCTCGATACTACAGTATTTCTAAATATATTTGATCTATTTTTGAAGAGTGAGTAAGCATCATAATATTTCATGATTAATGGGATATCATAATATTTTATCAAATGAAAAGACGCAATAAGATGCAGTTGAAAGAGGCGGTTGGCAAGCCTGACTTGCTGTGGATGGATAGAGAAATTGTTGGCTCTGTGATTTTCAGTAATTTATTTAATACTTTTGTTTTTGTTCCTGTTTTTTTTTTCATAGTGATGTATGTATAAAAGTAAATGGCTGTTATTATGTGTTTTATTCAGGGCAATCACACGTGAGTAGAATCTTTTCTTAAGAAACGAAAGTTGTCGTATAGCCAGGATTGATTTTTGAGATTTGAAGGGTAATTTTGTGGAGTGATCCATCAATCCATTTACGTGACTGAGGTTTCAAATAATAATCGGATGCGATTCTTACAAATTACTGTCTGTAAGAATTTATCACACTTCCATTCTACGAGATCAAGCAAATGGATTAACATAAAATGAAATAGAATTATTTAGTATTTAAACTTTTAAAACTTCTGTTAAAAGTTCAGATTTTGACCGACTAGCACTAGCCATTTGTGAATGGCTTTATTTGCGATTCATGACTCCTCAGAATGATCCATCGTCAAAATATATAGATTGAACACACTGTACATAAATTATAAACCAGGTGAATTAACGTAGATCACGAAGAAGAAACTTACCATTGATTCCAATTAGACTCACTGATTCCGAAATGTTCAAGAGCGAGAACCGAGCACGGTTTTCTAGATTCACCAAGGATAATAATATATAGAACACACAACAAGATTTTCTTAAAGAATTAAAAATGCATGAACTTTCTCAATTTCAACTCAATTCACATACCCGATTAATTTGATGTGAGTTTGAAACTAATTAATAATTCAGCCGCTTTGTAGCAATATTTTTCAGGTCATAGATATCTTGTTACAAAACTTGACTAGCTAGCATTAAAACCACAAAATTAGAGGATCAATGTCAACTCTAACAATATTGTAAACTATCTGTAGTGCTATTTAGAAGAAACAGGAGGTGAAGAAAATGCAACAGCAGCCGCTGTCAGGGAACCGATTCACTACGCGTCTCGTTTCGCGCCACGCACGTCTGAACTCGCTTCCACACGCATTGTACCGCACCGGCCACCACTTGACGCTGAACTAAACGCGAGCTGCTACACGGCACACGGATTACGCCACTCACACACTCTCACCTGGAACCAGCTCTCGCACGCACACTCGCCGCCCACTCTCGCCCCTCACAGAAGCTAACCAAGACCTCGTATTCTGGTTTGCTAACTGTTTCGCATTAACATTATTTTGTAGCGGCTGAAGAGTGAGCAGGACAGACTAAGCATTAATTTGTCGGGGTCATCGCTATTTTATTTACAAACAGCTCGCGCGCTCCCATTATGAAAGCGGCGAACAAATACAGTCCCAATCTACAAAAATAAACCTCCACATCATTCCAATGTTTTTCTGGCCACACTAACAAAAAATTGCATCCAAAGTTATGCGCGCACCTGGTTAAAATAAAACATTTTAGAGCAAAAACCTGTTTGTTGTAATAACAAACAAGCCTGCTGGCAAATGAGTGACTATCGACTAAAATCGAACATTCCACTGGGCATGAATTCATAACAATTCGCAAGTGTGAAACACAGAAAAGGCAAAAAACAGCCCACTATATAGTTTATCTATTCATAGCAGATTTATTCAAATTTTTGTCCTTGGCAACAAAAAGCTGCAAAAACAATAAGAATCACTTAGTTGTGGAATTCAGAGAATTCGACCATCATTAATTTTAACCCCAATCCAATTTCCCATTTTTGACTATTATAAATTTCTACTACAATTATCGTAATTTTGACCATCATCCAAATAGACCATAATTTGAAGTGGTATCTTCCTAAACCTAAATTTTCTCTATCTTTATTCACAATCCTTTAACTTTTGAAGCATTTTGCCACATAGTTGTGAGCACTATCAAAGTTTATAAAAAAAACCTTTGGGACAGACAGCTTGAGCCTCGTCGTCAACTGGAGCCGTTTTCTTCCGAGAACGTCCGAACTTCCGAAATGCTAACATTGAATCAAATGGCCAGCTGTTGGGTCGTCTGATGTTTAGGACGAAAACGGTTTTAGTGAACGATAAGACTAATACAATAATGAATTGCAGTTGAATCAAAATCTTCCATGTTTGCTTGAGAGAAAAAGAGTTACAACTTGCACCGTGATTATAAACACCATTCACCTCGATGAAATGCTGAGAGAGGGGATGGAGAATTGTAAAGATTAGATCTTCCCAGTCAGAGATCATTATATGGTTAAATAGACGAATTGAATGGTTAGATGAATGAAGAAGTGGGATTTGCGAGTAGAAGATTGGACCATCAAAGAGACGATACAGGACCAAAACACATAATAGACGATACCTTCATTCGCCTCATTAAAATTAGTAGTCTATTTTTCAACCAATTAGAATGCTCCACTCTATTTGAGGAGATGAGAAACCATAATATATTGTCAAATATCACTAATTTTCTCGAAAATTCTCAAGCATGTTTCAGCATCATTGTGCCAACTTCAGTTTACTATACACATCATTGTGTATCTTCAGTACACTGAAGATGGTACAATGATGCAGAAATATGCTTGTGAATTTGTTGAATAAATGAGTCATATTCGACAATATACATATACTGTATATCATAACATCTCACCAGACACTATGTCAGAAGTTAAAAAATGAGAAACGAAATTATGATTTTTACAATGAATAAGAGATTAGAGTTACCCTCGATAAATCAATGTATACAATAATATCCCTTTAGTTGAGTTGGGTCCATAAAATTTTAAATTTATAATACAAGTTCATTTCATATCAATTACAATACTATTCTCTCGGAGGAGACGTTAAGCCGTCGGTCCCGGCTACAAAAAAGTAGTCGTCATCTTATCATCACCCATTCTATTACCCGCTTACAAGCTTAAAATAATTCATGTGTATAGTACATCACTCTCATAAAAAATTCTATAAATTTCCTCTAAAATCGTTATGGCAAGAAAGAAATAATTGACTCTCACTCGAGTATTCCCAGGGTGTATGGGAGCCCTCATTTCTCACTCAATTTGAGCCACTGAATCAGCCAGTTGATTCTTGCTGAATTGATTTGTAGTTGGGTCTCTGAATAGACCAATCAGCGTGGAAAGCCACCATTGTCACCACTAGCAGGTGGCAAGTGTGATGGAGCAGCAAGCAACGCCGACATCTAGGAGAGGTGCTCTGCTCGTCTAGTCGTCTAGTGGATGCGTGCTTTGACGGGCGCACTTTGTCAGACATGAATTATTCATGTTGGAGCGAAATCTCAGCGGCCAAGCCATCGGCTCTCAAGAGGACCCAGCCACTACCAAATTCTATTTAAGACAAGATTTATTTGGCTAGACATTTTGTCGTGTTTGACGCTGGAAATAAAATAGAGCACCCTATTCTCAAGTACACGATTTGTTACTTATCGCAGCACGCACCCGTTCAGACTGCTCAAATCCTAATAAATAATCTAGTGTCAAGTGTATATCAACAGATTGTGTCTGCTCCAGCTTGCTCATGCGCTCACTCTCACTTATTGGGAAACTGTGCTGGGAACCTCCAGGTCTCTGAAGTGGAAGCTGGAAGAGAAATTCTCTTTGAAATGAAATCAAAACACAGAAGTTGTAAATATTTCACCCTTCTCCCATGACCCTTACTGGAACGTCTTTATTTGAAAGGAATATTCTTAGAAAAAAGAGGATGGATTGGAATGAGAAGCGCGTGACTGAGAAACAAGATTCGAGAATCTAACAGAATTTTCGTGAAAAGTAAATGAATTCTCATCTTACCTTCAATAAAAATCATAACTAATATAGCAGATCCTGTGTATGAAGGAGGATTCTTTGTTTTAATAATTTCTAAGAGAAAGGATGAAGGAGAAAGGATAACAATAATTTTTAATTAACAAGGGAGAATGATAGTTAATTAGAGATGAGATGTTCAAGGCGAGCTTAAAACACGAATTTCAGGAGGGAATTGATGAAAAATTCATTCATTTTCCTTCCATGTTTTTGAATTTCCATTAAAAATTCGTTCCAAACTCTCATCACAGTCGGCATGAGAGTTAAAACATTGAGAACTATTCTGTCTTGAATTTCTTACGGACAGATTGATAACAGCTTCATCTGCAATTGAATCTTCTTATTTGTTCTTCATCATTGAACCTTATCTTACTTCTCTGATAATTTACCCCAATTGTCCCCAAAAGTGATTGATTTTTTAAATATTTAGCTGTATTCCAACTGCAACTTTTTTATTATTCTTGTCTTTCAAAAAACGAGTTGATGGACAACAGATCGAAGAAAAGAAAATGGTTTTTTGAGCTTCTCCTGAATGCAAAGTTATAAGCGAGGTTTTAAATAGTCAAAATAATTCAAAATTAAGTGGAATTGAAGGAATTAATCACAATTGCAATTTGATGGATTCCATTTCAAATTCTGATGAATACTTTTGGGCAGAACTTTGCATTCAGGTCAATATGGAGCACATATCAGTAATGTTATTGATGAGATATTAGATTCACATAAAATGTTTTTGAATGGGCTTTTCAGTCATGTATGTATTTGTTACATCTATGGCCATATTAAATTGGTCCTCTATACGTTCTCATTATTTATTATTATTCTTACCCGGTATATCCAGTATTTCAAGGGTAGTCTGCAATAACAAAATTAAACAATTAAATAAAAAAATGTTGATATGGAGAATTGAAAAACGTTGATGGGGTTTTTTTGAAGAGCATACAAAGGTATGGAAGCGTAGTTCAAAGACTACTGGCAATCAATAAATACGTGCTAGACTAATTATGGAAAGAGACAGTCAATTTACTGTGCGAGAGAGATGACAGAGTGAATTTTCTAAAAGAGAAGAAATTTTGTAAGAGATAAAAGACTGGTGGTGAATGTTCAAGCTCGCTGCACAGGGAAATGCCGTTCCTTATAATAAGAAACCCCTTGCGAGTCGTTGAGCACAAGAATGAAAGAGTGGCCGAAGTGGGAGCTCTGAACTTGATAATGGAGCTGGGTGGAAATCAAATGATTGAGGAAAATGAGATTATTATATTCTTCAAAAGGAAGAAGCCGCTAATCGCCTTTTGATAGTTCAAAGAAAATGTTGAATTTATTACTGTATTCAGTTATATAATTAAGTTTCAACTGTCCTGTATACTTACCCAAATCATTTCAGTCATGAACAATCTCTAAAAAATCATAGTGAAAAATATGATGGAAAATAACCACCAATAAAGAAATATTTGGAGAAAAAAGAAAAATATGTTGTTGATTATGGTGGTTGTGGGATTGTGAATAGTTTATTCTTGCATTTTCCATTATGAGAATTTATTAATGGAAAATCTTTAAAGATGATTTAACTGTAACACACTTTTGAACACAACAAACTTTTTAATCAAATAATTAAATCACATCCTCATGTTTTTCCTAACCTAAGACACATCTAACCGATCATCACTTGAAAGCGCTCCAATCAGTAAGTAGACAAATTTGATTCTTACATTGAAAATAAAATGGCTGTTTGTCGGTAGTTGAGTGAATAAAACGTTTTAGCTCTATAAAACTTCCATAATCTGACGGTTGTAATTTTCTCATCAATTTTATGATTTTGGTAGAAATATTCAAAATATTCAAAGTCATTCATTGTCCTCTAGATATCTTAATATTCAAATGAGGAAAAACATGTTAAGTTTTACAGCTGACACCTTCTCACTAAGGATACTAATCATATTTTTCGGGAGTCAAATTCTAGAAAAACTTCAAACACCATTCAGAAATGCCACTCAAGCGATAAATTCTCATCCCAATACAAATTCATTGAAGCATACATTTGTTGCCAAGTTTCCTCGTTCGTTGTTAATTAGATCGGCTTTAAAAAACGTGTATTTCCGAGCTTTGAAAAAGTAGTCTACTTCTTAGTAAGAGGGAGATTCGTGGAAGGGTAGATGAGACAGTGAGAACCTCTGGCTGTTGGACTGTAGACAATGATGGTGAGGGGGGTTGTGTATTTAGAAAGGGGGGAATAGGGTGTTCAGAATGGGGGATTGGGATTGGGACAAGACTCGTTTATAAAGTTCACGGTCAATCAATTTCGGCCGTTTCCAATTCAAATACAACTTGCAGCTCTCTTCACGACTGGCTAGAAGTGCGCTTCGCATTACTTTTATGATGCCCTTCAGCAGTATTACTGCACCTCTTTCCAACTATAAATGCCTTCCTCTACTAATAATTTCCATGAAGCAAGAAAACGGAGTTTAAGAAACGGTTCATAAATATTCATCTAAAAGGATTATTTATAGAATGATTACACTATTCGAAATTCAATTACTTAATATTCATCTCTGAATTTATACCTGCCAATGTAACATTAACGAATTTTAAAGGTACTTTTCAAGATTTTAGCTTCGTTCCAGGATCAATACACCGGAATCATTAGTCATGGAATATACTGCATTATAAAGAATGAATCGATTATCAATGCGTCATTAGTATTTTCGTTTCTTGTGACGGATTTAAGCAGATCACCGATGATATTTTAGGCCCGTTATCTTAGTTTGAACCGAGTTCAACTTAACGTTGTTCAAACCAAGTTTCAATTGTGGATCCACAGTTTAAACTTTAAAAAAGTAAAACCAAGCTTGAGCTGTACATCCACAGTTTAAAACAACGCCTGTACTCACCATTTTCATTCATACTAAGCTCTAATATGTCAATATCCAATCACCTAATTTTATGATGTTAATATTACATCTGATATATCTTAAACCTTTAAAATTGTTTACATTAATCTACCACTTCATTCCACGACACCGTGATAACTTTGTATTAGAATTCGACAGAGGTTTTGTATCTGAAGGATCCTTTTCTGAGAGAGCGCTTCCACGTGAAAAGAATTTTTCTCTGATATGTGGAACTGACAGAAATCCTGTTTTATGACCTTCGAAAATAGATAAGAGTCACACGAAACAATGTCAAGCGATGTAGGTTCTTTCCACTCTCTTGACACTTGACTGGCAATACAAAAAAGCTCCCAGATAATAATTGGAGAATTAATAACTTTTGTACCAATTCTCTATCTCATATTTATTCGAACATACATCTCCTTAGTTTTAAATTCAATCAATGTTCAATAAGAGAATATTTTCCCCTGACTATTATAATGTGTTGAAATTATCAATCTCATAATCGAATTGAATTTTTATTACTCCAGAATAATACATTTAGAGGGAATTTCCTTTGGGGAAAACCGTACAGAAAACAGTAAAATGGTGAGTTTCCTAAATAAAATTCATCATTTGATACTAAACCGCTTGTTTTTCGCAAGATCAATACTGAATTTCGTGATTTATTTTCACTTCCCGTAACATTTCATCTACCTTATTAACACGATAGAATTGATAAGATAAAGTAGAAATTCATGAGTTGAATTTTGATTGCGAAACAAAGTGAATTGAAGTATAACTTTGTTATGAATTCTAATAATATAAGCTTTAATAAGTTTGAATTTTTTCAAGTTCTCTTTGCAAATATATGAAGGCTGGGAAAGCTCTCATTATTCTCTAATGAAGAGTCATGATATACACATGAGTCACATGAGCGGACATGAGTCTTATTCTCGACTCCCTTCAACTTACAGTACTTGGTGTTCAAGAAACGGGAAGCTACACCACTCGTAAAGATAATCCTAGGATGTATGTGGAGGATCTCCATAAATTTCTACTTGTCATTAAAAAGCAAGTTCCTAAGCTCTCCTTCTTCCACAATGAAACTGATCAATATTGTACATCACGAAATGGGAAAGCAATCTGTATTCTTCTGAGAGAAACAATGAACACTTCCATTAATGTATCCTTGATTTACTTATTTATCCAATCAAATCGAATAACTGAAAATTGATGTATTATTTTAACCCAACCTAACCTAACCTAACCTTACCTTACCTGTTTTTCACTAATATTATTTCTGAAAGAAAGTATCAATAGCAATAAATAAATAGTAATAGTTACTTGAAGTTAACCTGCGTTAATCATACTTTATTGGTACACTTGATGATTTCGATCATATTCCTTTGAAGACAATGAAACGGTGAAATTAAATTTCATCAAACAGAACAGAACAGAACAATGCAAATTGGAGCTCAAATTGAATAATTCAACAATAGGAAAGTAACAGATTACTTTTATATTCTCATATAACTAAAGTTTGAAACGCCTGATTCAAGTAGATTAGGCTATGTCATTGCAAGCTGTTGCTTGATAATTTAGGTAGTATTTGGGAGCGATTGATGTTGATATTCTCCGCTGTACAACAGTCATGAAGTGATACCTAGGCCTACTGATTCACTAAATTCTCCTTTAAATGTATCAGAACCATTGAAAATTAGTTTGAACATTACCTCCAAAGAATAATAGATTGCACGCCTACAAGAGTAAATTCTCAAATAATTTTGAACTAATCCTATTGAACGCGTACAAGTAATCTGGAGTTGATGAGTTGGAGTCAATATTGATTTCAACAAGCGAAGCCGGAAGTTAATGATCCAAGAGATATTCCTGGAATGGGATTTGTTTGAAAGCGATTAATCAAATTATCCTGAATGCTGTTATTCAATTACAAAGTGGATGATGCAGGAATACAGCGGTAACTCTTCACCTGCCAGAACCAATTATTGCAAGCTTTGCATCAGCCAATTCACGGATCCAATTTTGGATGAATATCAACTCTGATATGTTCTCGAAGTTTGAACCTGGGTTAGTTTGAATTTGTTGTTACATCATACTTTATTGGCAAGCGGAAGACTTGATGATATCCATCTTATTGCTTTTTAGACAATGAAACGGTGAAATTCAATTTCATCTAACAGAACAGAACAATGCGTCAGTCGAATCTTGGGCTTTGCATGGGAAGGTTGCGCTCCCTTGGCTCAAGAGAATCAAATTAGTTTCAATTTTCCTTCGCAGATAACTTAATATCTTTGAGAAGCATCAGAGCGAGCACCTTTAGTAGCTCCTGGAAACAATCACAGAATCTCATATTAGATCTGGATATTGTTGGTTTCAAGTATTTTGGATAGAGTATTTCTGTTGAAATATTGGCTGGGTATATTGCGGTATACCCAGTAATATACCCGGTAGGCTATATATATCAAATCCTTCAAATATTTATTTAAAAAGATATTGCAGTAGCAATATATTTCTCAGATTTAGAGGTGGTTCATCTTCAGTTTACAACCAACAAAAGAGTTATACAAAACAGAAATAAACCCAGTTGGAAGATTTATAAATATTACCGGGTCTGCAAATGAATACCATTCAAAATATTGTATTCGATCTTGGAACCTTTGGATTATCAGACAGGCGCTTATCGCCCTCGGCTACAGACTATGTATTGTATTTTGCATTAATTAAATTTTATCATTCCACAATAAATTTACAGAATATATTATGAATAATATTGTTTGATATTCATGAATTTTATTCATATATTGCATTATAATTGAAAATCTTTTACTGAAAATAAATGCATTTAAAGTAAATTTTGCAAAAGTCACGTCTAGATCGATTGAGCACTCAGGTAAGCTTGTATAAAATTCAAGATGTATCATAATATGGTCAAAATGTCAGTCTGAGAAGTTCCGAAAATGAATGAACAAGGAAAATGAAAATGAAAGAGGAGGAAACTCATACAAGACGAAATCTTGCATTTCATATATTTCTTCAAATAGTCTAAAACTTCTTCAATGCGCTTTCAATCGATAGTTTGATTCTGCTGTAATCTTCAGGGTACGTTCCTCCTTTATTTCTCTTTGGACCTGGTGTTGATTGAAAACCATAGATTTTCCAGGCAACAGGAAGTGGAATAACTTTTAATAAGAAAATACTACTTTTAGACTTTGGAATAGAATAATACTTTTAATAAGAATTTATTCATTTTACTGAAGCATCCAAAGAATTTTTAAGAGTCTCTTTGGAGGTCAGTAGCACTCATTATTATAAAGCTATCTTTGATAGACGATACACGTGTATCAAAGAACACGATAAAGAACTGCGGTACTTCTTGCATTTGATAGGGACGCTAAATTATTGTGATGTAATACATCGGAAGATATTTTACTCCAGTGTCTAACCGGTTCCAAAGGTTGATTCTAAAAAAAATGGTTTGTAGAAGGGTGGAATACAAAATTTATATTGTTCTTACAGGAATTCTACAAGTTTTGATGCAGATTAAGTTGAGATCAGGTCATAAAAGAACTGGAATGGTGTCCAAACAATGTAAGACAGAGAAACTAGTCTATAAAAATACTAATCGCCTCAAAAATGCGAAATTGATAGTCATAATCTGCTACGGGACCAGTTCAGCTCGTGTGCCTTGAATTTTTCGAATCGGTAGGCATTTTGAATAGGATCAAGTACTTGACTGGGAAAACAAGATTCTTATTTCACCTGTCAAAGAGCTTTAAAACCTTCATTGAAAAGCCAGTTATCTAGATCACTGTGTTTACAGTCACATAAACATATAATTTATGAATTACCTGTAATAAACAAGCATTTAATTGGTTTTACAACTCTATTTGACTCGAGAGACTCGAGTTAATGGAACTGGATACTGCATTTGAATAAATGCAGTTCAACTACATAGTTTTATCAAACATAACACATTTGTAAAAATGGCTAGTTTTCCGAAAAGCAAAGATTAAAATTGGTACTTTCTCAATGTAGTGGAAGCAAGAATGTTCAGAAATGCACCTCAAACATTACATAACCTGAAGTAATATTTAGTACACAAAATATTCCAAAAATTTTATCAGGATATTTCAATCAATCAATCAATTGATCGATCTTTATTGCCAAGAAGTAAATAGGATATAAATAGGATATTTATAAATGAATATTATGAAATTCAAATGAATGTCAGGTTAAAGAATTGAATTCAACTCAATTAAATGTTACACTCTTTGTCTCTTTTCTACGCTAACTCTAACTAATCAATGCTATACTAACTCTTTATCAATGCTTTCTCTTTATCTTTCAGACTTTATGATTTTATCAGCTTTATGATTTCTCAGGCTCTGTAATATATTTCTAAAGGTAAATGATTAAGGGTGGTTAAAATTTCGTTTGGAATCATTGATCTCCCAATCAAAAATTCTCATTGAAACTATCCATCTGAATCAATGAATAAAAAATTAGAAATACTTTTTCTTGTGTTTAAATCATATTTCCAAACAAAATGGATATAATTCTGCTCTAAAACTTCCTTAATTCACAGCTTTAACGCTCAAAATTGTCAGTAGGCTACTATTTAACACTATTTAAAAAAACACTTTTAAGTAGAAATAACTTGATTTTCACTCACATAGTGACGATCATTTCATTTTGGTGTAGGACATCATCAGACTGAGCCGTAGAACAGTTCAACTATGTGTCAAGAATATGTATTCATTTATTTTTAATTATGTCTCTATTTATACATTTATTTTAATTTTCCCATCACAGAACTAGGCTACGAGTTCTGTGTTTGCCGAAATGGTCAGAAGAGAACAAAGGATTCATATTGTCTGTGATAATGAGCCACTTTGATGAATTACATCTGACACTTTGAATGGGTGATTTGTTCGAGAGTAAACAACAAACGACCAACAAACAAGATGGCTATTCGAATATTTTGATGGCTATTTCGAATTCCAAATCAGCAGAGACCCAGGTGAATTGAAATTCTCTTTTTGACTGAAAGTGCAACTCTCATTCACTCTATATTTTCATTTGCAAGTCGTCCGAAAGCCTTCACGTGTTTTTCGACCAATCTCAAATTGGAATCCAACAGAATGGCTGATTTTTAGCGAAATACTAATTCTCAAAGTTTCAGAGCAAATAGCGATAGTATTCCAGTCAACCCTTTTGCCATTGATTCGTAGGATTCCTTGATATGAATTCTAAAACTCTTTCTCAGAAAATTATAATTTTCTATACTATCCACACAACTATTATTTTATCCTTCTGTATAGAATTTAGGGATTAACTCACTTTCCACTATAAGATAAGCAGATTGAAACATATGAAAAAATTAAAACTTGGTTTAATTTTGTTGGAGGAACCGTCCCTAAAAAAGGAATGACTTGGATAAAATAAATCACTTCAAGATTGAAATTATGAACTTTTCAACGTATTTAGTCAACTATAATTTGATTCGCAAAATGTTAACTTGAACGTGAAATATATCATGGTTTTTACAAGAAACGGCAATGAATAATCTCAATTTTCGAAAATGAATAAATAAAATGAGCACATCAATACAGAAAGTGGAGAAACACATCTCTCTTAGATGATACTATTAATGAGTTTCAATGACAAACCTTGATTTGAATGTTATTCTAGTCAATTTCGACATCCTTGTCCATACATTGACTCTCATTTTTCACACACGGAAAGACAATGTTTTTCGAGCATGTGTATGTTTTCTTGTGAATTATTACAAGTTCGATCATATTAAATAAACAAATATTCATGTATACTACTCTATTGTTATTATTCTACTTTTCTTATTGACTTGATTCTTCCCAGCTACGACGTAATTCATTCAGACGGTTTATGGAAGAGTCAGACTCAATTCAATTGAACACCTCCTATATACTACACTGACATTATTTGGGGGTATCTTGCCTGAATTATGCTATGAATAGTGAATATTATAAGCATAAATCCAAATCTTCTGCACAATCACTTTCATAGGATACAGCTCCTGTCTCTTGTCCTGTGTTGTCTCACCAGCACAGTCTCAAAAGCAATTTTCAAAGAGACTATTTTGGTCGGCAAGAAATTTATGAGTTTATCGGTTATCGACACGGCACCCTTGCTTGGCCTCGATGATGTGGCTATGATCAGTTCAGAGCATCAAATCCAAAGGTGAGGTAAAAACAAATAATCGAGACAAAATTATGACTTCGTGAAACAGGATTATATTCTATCAAGCATACGAATAAAAAAAATAGAAGCACTAGTGACCTCGATAGCTGCCTTTTATTTTTGAAAATGTTCCACAGATAGGGTTTTCCAACTATTTGGATGTTTATCATCATTGTAAACTTTTCGTTGTAGAGAGAAGTTACAGGATAATGTATTTGTTCGCCTCGCTAAATAAGCTTAAAAATGTTTAGTAGCTTGCGAAAATTCAAGCTACTATCTTCAAATTTCATAGCTCAATCTTCAAATATCAATATGATCTAGGAACACGGTGTTCTATATCTCCAACACAGAAAAAATTAGTTGAGCAATCTGTGCTAACGTGGTGGCGAAGCGTGGTATACTTCCTATATATATATATATATATATATATATATATATATATATATATATATATATATATATAGGAAGTATATATATATATATATATATTTATATAGGAAATATACCCGGCGATGACCAAATAAGTATACCACGCTTCGCCACGGGTGCTAACATCCCAACTGCATTTCTGATGAAGGGGAGTCTCCCCTGGAGGAAGAGGACTAAGAATTAATATCAATAAGCCTCTTCCGACCAGCCTCTTCAATCTTATCGAGATGGAATTGAGAGACAAAAGTGTTCTGTTATTCTTCTCTTAACTCATTGGTCCTCCAATGATAATGGAGAAACATCTATTCGAATGATCTGACATTATAGACATTTGCATTTTGATCTGACATATACATTTTGAAACAGAGACACTCAGTTTCCTGTGTCTATATATTTATGATGTTCTGTTGAAATATGAAAAAGGCTACTTTTATTTCACATGACGAATGATTTATAATTACGAACAATGGAATTCCGTATGAATAAATATCCGAATTCATGTAGTATCCGGAAATTGGAGTTTTTCTCTCAACAAACAATGCCAGGAAGCTTTTCTCAGTTTCTGATGTTAATCACTATCCATTCAGTAGTGGAAATGACAGAAAAATCATGATTTCATGAAGTGATGTCGGGGACTGGAATGATAAGCCTACTCAGCAACCCCCTTCTAAAACTGTCAATAACATAAATTATTACATAAAACTTGTTCAGGAAATCTGTGAACGATATTATGTTGTGAAAACTTGCTTTCAAACCCCAAAAGAACCACTGGATTATTATTCTGATGAATAAGAATCAGAATCAGATTCTAAAGTTGATGAACTTCAGAAGAGAGAAAAGTTGTATTTTATTCTATTACATTAGACTAATATATTGTTATTAATGTCAATAATATCATTATTTGATTGTTATTAGGGAAGTTGTGTTCAACTATCAATGGAATGTGTTTGGGTAAAGTTGTAATAGGGTAACTCTTTTCACCATTCTTATCGAACCATTCTATATTTTCAGTATTGGTTCTTGGAAGCTGGTAGCTTATAAGGACTAGTTCACCAAGGATTCAATACCAACTGATCAGGCTAGAAACTATTATTGAATCTCTTGTTGCGTCTCTCTTCTCTCTGATACTCTCCAGTAACCTTGTTGAATTCTGATATCATACATCTACTCTACTGTAAGGCTCTATAAAGACGTGTTTATAGAGCTCTACACTGCTGTCTACTCAATATATTATTTAGCATCAGACATGTAACATCATGTAGCAGTAGCATCTTAGTGATCGTTCAAAGTAGGATGATGCGTTTTAATGAAGAGGGAAGCATTGAGTCGTCTTGAGTGATTGCCTGAAATCAAGAGCACGTGTAGCGACAGCATTTCAAAACGTTGTTTGAGTATTAAAGCATCAAAGGATGCTGCTGTAAATGGAGTGTTGATGGCGTCATTCAAGATGATGGTGTGCTTTCCACCTTACACTAAATTAGCATATTCAAATATCAACAATCATACTAGAATAAAATTTGTTTTACAATTTAACGTAATTTGGAGAGATGATACATTTCTTTATCACTTACAGGGGCATCTTGAATCAAACTTAAAGACTTGGTTGATACCAAGAATGACTCAAGAAAAATACAAGTAAGACTCTGAATAGAGTCTTTCATAAATAGGCTATGACACCATGAATAGTTCTTTAAAAAGCTTCGATGATGAACATGATCATAATGTGAAATTCTTTTCTTTCGAGGGCAAAAATGATCATTTGGGATTGGAAGTTGATTATTGAAGGTAGAATATGATTGATGAAGTTATTAAGAGGAGAATGGCAAAGTATAGTTTACATGATGACAATCTCAGTAAAATGCATCCCACATATTTTGAAATCCGTATAATTCTACTCGTATGCTGTTACAAAATAATTATTATCACTACAGAGAATGTTTTCAGGTCTTCTATGTGAGAACTTTGGAATGTTTCAGAAGACGAAATGGTACAAGAAGGAATTCTGAGTTAAATAAAACATGAAAGTCACATATACCTGTCTTGAAACTTGTAGTTGCTCCTTGAACCATATTAATGAATTGAACAAGCACTCGGACTGGATCAAAACTGAACAAGGTTATAATTCTTTCAAATGACCAATGTAAATAAGCAGGCTCATACCGAGTATCACTTGATATAAAATATATTGTAATATGGAACCTAATTTTTCTTCAACAGTACAAGTAAAAATAACAGTAATAGAAAAAATTGAATCTAATTTATTCATGATACAGAAATAATATTGACAATAATTTGTTGGTTATATTTATAAGACAGTTTAATCCAAATTTAAGTCGTCGAAATGGAAAATTTGACTTATGCTTAAGGAAAAGTACACGATTATTTATGACTCACCCGTCCTTGTTGAAACACTCGTCCTGTCTATTCATACTCTGAAGGAGGCACATTATTATTATTATTAAATTCAATAAATATGAAAATCTTGGAATAAATTTTTGTTCACGTTTTTCCTGCATGATACGTGATAATACATGTTTTGAATTGGATCAATAAATTTGTGGATTCACCTTATCAAGAGATATTATTATTAATTCTACATCTGATTACTTTATGGTGTAACTCAACATGCTATCCCTTGCAAGATAGCAAAGTTACTTTTTCAGTCTCTAGTCTGGACTGGCTAAATCGAAAGATCCGTCTTTGAAGGACTTCGAGGATGGTTCCAGATTTTAAATGTGGGATAACTTCAAACATCCCTTATTGTAACAAAATCATAACTCACATCCCTCTATAACAAAAATTCTGATCTCTGACTGCCATAAACTGGAATACGATAATAAAATCTCTGGAATAAATCTCATCCATGTAAAGTTGAGGCTTTGAAACTCTATTTCATGGGGTGATTTTATGGGCTGATATTTCGATAACGAGCAGCATACACCTAAAAAGGTAGAAGACTTTCTCGTTTAGGCACACGTAAGGGCGTTTCAGATTTCATGCAAAGCATGAACTTTCATCTCCAATATTGTTCCCAAAGTGTGAATTCTATTCTTGCTATATGAAAGAAATGTTGTGTTAACCATGAATAACGTTACTCATTTTCGACTTTCGACATTCGACTCTCTTTCTGGATTTTACGATCAACTACTTTTATTGTTCAGTTTTGGAAAAACTTGACTTATGATAAAATTTATGTTTACAATTATCATTAGATCATGACTTAGGCCTATATCATACACTGATTCCTATCGCAAAACGACTAGTATGGATGCACTAAAAATATCCATATTTATACTCAACTTATGAGAAAAAAACAGCAAACAATAGTTTGTTTTAAATAGCAAACAAAAAACATAGTTTGTTGAGTTTCATTGTTTCTATTGCTAACTTTGTCTTGTACCATCAATATAACTTAAGTTGCAAGATTTTTCTTGTTTTTCTACCAACTCATTCTATCACTCAGAGTTTTTGGGAATTACTCAAAGGTTTTTGTTCATTCTCTTAAATCATGGATGATTCGGAAATAATTTATAATCAAGAAAAAATTCAATTAAAAATATCATAATTGAAAGCGTTTAGTGAATGTGCCCAGACTTCGAGCGTCGATACACCGTAATCCATGAAGTTGTATGTTCTTATTTTGATCAAATAGCTTGAAATCCAAAATTGGCTTTCACAACTAACCACAAATGATTCCATTATAATAATAATTAACCACATGCGACTCCACCGATCCATGTTCGAATTGATTAACCCGGACAATCTCCTTATCATTCAAATAAACGCAATAATAATAATTTGATCCTGTTATGGGGAATTATAATGATATTTCATTTTATCTCTACAACGGCAGTGATTGATGAGACATTTTGATGGAATGATAGTAATTAAATTCAATATGGATCACTTACTTGTACATGTAGCAATGAATTTCAATCTGATCAACAACATTGGACACGGTTTGATATCTGTATAGTTTGCAGTTATTTAAAGGGGGGTGAGAGAAGACATTGATATGTGTTTCCCATCCCTTGTATATGTGGACATTAAGCCAATTCAAATTACAATAACATGGTGATTCAGTTGGATGGGCTTGCACTGCATTTCAACAATGAACTCAATTTCATCTACATGAGTGAGTTGAAACTTTGAGGAGTATTCAACTAATAAACTCTAGCTTCAGATGCCAATCAAACCACGGTCATGGGATGGAAACTTAAAATCAGCATTGTCGTAACCAGAGCTGAATAGAGATTCAACTTTTTCAATGTTGATTTAAAATTCCTCGTTCAGTCACTGGTTACTATAGAAGTGGAATGTGTAAAATTGCAATAATAAACTTCTAAGTATCAGTCTCTTGAGGTTTCATGATAGTTTTGTTGTAATACTGGTAGATGTCTAGAATAGATATTTTCATGTACAAAATAATCTCAACAACAGATTCAATGAACTTACAAGGTTATATGATTCCAACCCAACCAATGCGTACTCAATTGGGGTTGTCAAATATACCGTTGGCCTACTGGATTTTAAGAAGAATCTTTGAATTTTGACATTCTTGTAAGCAATTAATTTTGTTATATGTGTTTAATAATACGTTAAAGATTAATAATTTTTCTTAGTACTTCAAATTACCTTTGTTCTTTATTGGCTACTAGAAGCAGTCAAGTCGTTTTATTGCATTTGTTCATGTGCATTGTTCCATCTCATTGTAGACGAACTTTCATTCATTAGTGTATTTTCAAAGTGTAGCCTATTTGCTGAAAAACAAGATGGTGATGAAATAAAAGTTTCATTCAATGCTTATAACTGGAAAAATTGATCATAAAACGTTTCCAAAGGCGGATGATTGATTTAAGTATAAAAGTGTGTAAGGGGGTTGGAGAGGAAACATAAAAGTGGATACTTGTGCGTTCAGATGCAATTTATCATGACAAGACAGGGTATGGCAGGGCAGAGTGGGAGGGTGTTTGTGTTGCAGAAAAGCCATGAAGTAGCGTCACGCAACATCTGGTCTCGTTTTACAGTGTCATGAAAATAAGGCAGGCTACTGTTCCCATTCAACTAAAACGTTATTAATAACTCTTCTTACACTTTGTTTATCATGCTTACGAAAGATCGAGGAAGGCCTAAGCTATAATTTTGGAGTAAAACAAATTTGGATGTCATTTCACCCATAGATCATGGAAATTTATCACGTGAATAAGATGCATAGGCTCACATCAATACCTAGGCTAATCCAGTATGCAAGGATTGTCACCGAAACATCTCAGAGGATTGATGTTGATCAATATTTCAAGGGGATTTAATCTGATGATTACAACAATGATCAGAATGCTCCAGATTGATGATATCATCCTAACTATTACCTCCCACTTCCCTCAAGTTTCCAGAATCCAGGAAGCTCTCATAATAAGAGTTTGATATAAAATCAATTAGGAATTAAGGCAGATTGAATTATTTTAACAATATACAATAAAATAAAATGAAACACTAAAAGATATTTTATTGAGTTCCACAACATCAATAAGATCTCTACAAATATACAATAACTTTCCCAGATAATAGTGTATTGTTTGTCATTCATCCTACGCAATTCTCGAACACTCTTAATGCACCCTCTAACGCACTTACAGTAGATTTTTATATCGGCTAGATTATTTCATCTTATATTGAGGTATTATTGTGACATTCGAAGCCTTCAGTTATGTAATTTTGAACTGGATTTTTTATGTAGAATTTACATCATTATTATGCAGTTTGTGAAAAGTTACTAGAAATGTTGTATTTTGAAAACTGTTTCAGGCAAAGAAAAACAACCTTAATATAGGCTACAACCACCAACCGATATACAGTTCTACCCTAGTCAAAACTGTTATGCTTGGGAGGAAGCAATTTGATTGGATGCTCCACTTCTACCGTCATACCGACAGACCTCAAGTAACATAATTAGCAATCATGGAACTGCCAGTGGGTTGCTGTTGCTCTGGTTGGTTAAACTTGATAATGTGGTGCCATCCGGTCTATCCCATGCTCGTTTTGACTCGCTACTTACTAATGGAACCTTAAGGAAATGCATCACTAATAATAATCACTAATGAACTGCAGATACACTGTAAAGTATAAGTGTGAGTAAAAATTGTGAAATTAAGATAATTTAAATCATTCTGTATTATAGTATAGATGATATATACGATCATTCATAATTCAATTCCTGCAATATAAATGCCCCACCTGATTCCCATCTTTCGAAGAAGACGTTAAGACGTCGGTCCCGAATGTCTAAAAAGTAGACGTTATCTCTCATCATCACCTCGCTCATTACCCATGCACAAACCTAGAGATCATGGGGGCATCACCCTCAGAAAAATCCCCTCAGCTATGTAAATCAGGAAAAGCGAGAAATAAAAAATTTTAAAAACTTGTATAGGCCCAGGCCCACAATGAATCAGCCAAACTCTGTTATTATAATCAGATTTCCTGTGCTGATAGTGTGGTGATAGTTTACATAGATGATCAAATAACTGAAATTCCAAAAATTTACCTAAATTTTTTAGAAATTCGTTATAAAGCATTGAATGAATAACAATTGTTAATATTTAAAACAAGGAGGCCGTGGAAATTCAAAAGATTGATCGACTGATGGATGAAGTAGTAATGAATTGTTTCCCTTGAACTACTTCCAAGTTTTCTTTTTCAAAAAATTTAATCAATTTGGAAAGTGTGTTATTTCTGTATCGAAGCTTCGATACAGGAACTGATCTTATAAAAATAAAAGTGTATTCTGTAGTGTAGTTGAGTGACATAGAAAAGAGGAATAAAAACATTGTGAAGTGAGATGGGTCGTTGTCAGGCCGGTCACAAGATGCCGCGCAAGTGGAGAGATATGAGAAGCGATAAATATTTCCCAGGGGTGGTACTAGAATCAAGAATGAAAAGGGGGGAAATGGGTGGGCGTTTGAATCATGTAGCCGAAGAAAGACGTCACCTTTGAAAATTATTGCCTTTCTTCCAGATAAAGCTATCTCCTATTCTGACAGAATTGAACCGTCTCACTTTAAAGCCCATTGGTTTGATGCATGGCGGCTTCGATTTCGAAAATGGGGAGGGGGAATCCTCTCACACACATTTAATAGGTGATAGGAAAGAAAAAATGGTCCCCCACTTCTTCCGCCCTGGCACTCACGATCCAATGTGATTGGTTGCACGTCCGAACGCGAAACATCTCCACACACACGACTCGATTTGAAGGAAAAAGCTGACTTTCTCGAAGGGATTCAGTGAGCCTAAAACAACTCTAGCATTCCATTGAGCTTTTAAACATTTTAAAAACATGTTGAGTGAAATTTCTTCACATGGATAGAGTTACGCATTATTAAAGCTTGATAGAAAACAGCAGACTTGTCTCCAATTATATTTTTCCAGCAACACTGGAGAGATCATTCATTGTTATGGAGAGAGCAACCTTCTCTCAGTCTCGTCAACTAGACTTGTTTGATGAAACTTAGAAGTCGTATAATACATGAAAAAAAGCGGAACGTGGAAGCAGACTGCATTGCGTAGCAGTAGTACGCAGTCCTATCCATGTCTAGTTGTCGGTCTTTTCTCTCTTTTACAGATGTTATTGAATTGAATGAAACACCAAACTGGCCTCAGAATCCTGGTACGTGGTAAACTGTATTCCTGCAATGAACACCATAAAGAAATCATAATAGAGCAATCGGAAATCCAATTCCTCAATGCTTCATAATACATTCTGCATTTCGACAGAGCATCACATCAGCTTATCCTACGGGACAAATAAGTAACTATTATTTTTGGAAATTATCAATCTGGATTGCGAGTCTCTAATGGTTATATCTGCAGGCATCAACAGAGCTCTCAGAGATACAAATATCCTACTAAAACCTTTCTATTGAACCTGAAACTTATCCTCAATGGAATATGACAAAGCTCTCTGGTAGTATAATAGGTCGATTAATTCTTATATTTATAAGTTGACAATATACTTCACAATATGTGGGAAGAAATAACAGGCATAGCCCAAAACTACTTCAATCCCAAATTTGAATTACATGTTCATTACAATTCGTGAACACTTCTCAGTAGTCATGATCATTGTAAACTTGAATAACCGTAAACTAAAGCAACGTGATAACAATGGAACAGAAGTTGTACTGTTAACAGTTTGTCACTCTACAATCTAGGTATCATTAGGAAGTTTTAGAAGTAAGTAACATTTCACGAAGTTGTGATAGAACAGCACTCAGCCTTTGTTTTATTGATACCCAACAGTGTTTTGTTTCGTTCAGAGAAAGTTCACTCTGAGTTTACTCAATCAACGATTGTTAGAAACTGTTGATTCAATGTCGATCAATTTGAAATTTAACTTGATATTTTTTCTTGATTATTCCTGCCAAGAATAAAACTTCTATTAATGTTTCGTTACTTCACTTAATGGGAAAGATGTCTCCAATGTTATTCACAACTTTACAAAGAGAAAAGCAATTTTTGATCAGGAGTGCAATAAACTTCAAAAAAATAAAATTACTATCAGAATTCAAATCAGATTTATTTTCCAAATTTTTTTTGGAAATTGATTTCCCAAATTAAATAGAGATTTAAATAATTTATATGAGATTACACTTGGAGATATGAAGAATATAATTTAAAATTTTGACCGACAAATGTTGATCAATTAACGAGGCCATTTGTTTTTTTTATTGTGATGCCCACATGAGCTCTAGGCTTGTGCGTGGATAATGAGAGTGGTGATGATGAGAGATGACGACTGATTTTAGGCAGTCGGGACCGACGGCTTTTCGTCTCCTCCAATCCTCCGAAAGACGGGAGTGGCCGTTTCTGTCAAAATCCGTTCCGGTAACTGTATTCGATCTTGGAACCTTTGGATTTATCAGACAGACGCTTATCGCCCTCGGCTACGGACCATTCCGTATTATATCAGTAATATCCACTGGGTATAAATTCCAGCAGCATCCAAAGGGAATTACAGTACTCTTGGACTTCTATCAGAGACATGCCTGGAAAACAAGTGCATTGAATAAATTTCTAGATATCTTTTATGAGCAAGAGGAATGAAGCTCTATTATGAGAGTTGTAATGAACCTCTCTAAAGATTCTTTCTTAGCAGTGCGGCCCGGGCCCGGATTACTCAGGACGACTAATGAATCTTAATGCCTATATTCACAAATCATCTGATTACAACGGTGTGATTCATCACTCAAAACATTTTCATCCCATTTGATACGGGGCCGGTGGTGTGAAAAAAGCCTAAAGGAGTCAGTTCACAGATGTGAAAGAAGATGTAAGGACATTGATAGTTGGAAGAGCTTTCCATTCCCTTTTTCTTTGCTCCACTTTTCCCCGCTTAGCTTCTTGTTTTTACCTATGTTTGTATCAATCTCACATTAATTGTATCCTACTTGTGGCTTGTTTTTTTTATTTGCATGTGTGAATAAATAACTTGAATTCTACCACTAAAAAATGAATGATTAAATCTCAATGCTACAAAATCAACTCTTGAACGCCAAGCTAGAAGAGTTCTGCACTTGATAGGGAATTATTCCGAAAAAGCCAAAAATGGCAAATATTCTTATAAAACTAATCCTTCTTGTTTGTGAAAGAGTTCTTTTGGGAAGAGAATTGTTGCTCAACTAGGAAATTTATTTTCACAAATTTTATCATTTTTCAAGCATTATCAACTACTGTTCTGTATTCGTTGGTGGATTTTTCAATGATGTGGAACTTCGTCACAAATAATTATAGAGTTAGAATGGGAGTGTCTTCTCATAGGCGGAGCTAAGTTCAAGGCCTGTGATTGGTAGTGGGCGGAGCCTAGAGCACCAATAGCAGGCCAGCAACGGAAATCAACTAGGAAAGGTGGCTACAATTTTGTTAGCCAATGGCGTCTCACCGTGTAGTATAAAGTAGTTGCAGTTCTGAATCCTAGTTTGATTGCTTTACTGTTATGCCGATAATTTATAGAGATGTCCTGATTCAAGTAAATAAGACTGACAGACTCATTCACAACATGGCCAACTTTATATCACAAAATTGAATTAATTCAAACAGAAAATTGAAAAATTAAAAACAATTTTAAGTGAATTTATACTAAACCTATTTTTAAATGATGATACTTGATGCAGTTTACAGAGTTGGTTAAAATATTCAAGTATAACGTTAAGTCCAATTTATATTCGAGTGATCAAATAGTGCATTGATATTAATGACATTGTATGTTTGATATAAAAGTGGAATAATGATCTGAAAATGCTTGGAAACTTTACTCAAATTTATTATAAAGTTGATTCTCTTGGAGTTTGCAAATGCATTATTATTATTTATTTAGACAAGATTTTGGTGTAAATTGCATGGTTCATTGTACATTACAGTATTATTGAGTGAACGCTGGTAATTCTGTTAAATGTAAATTCAACTTGTTCAAATCTTACAGATTGTAACTTAATGATCTTAAAAATCCACAATATAACAATTAAAAATTCCTTCTAAAACTTTGAATATATTCTATTTCGATTTCGATTCTTTCAAGTAATGAAAATGAAACGTCCGTTCAATTGTTAATTCACGAATTATCACGATAGTTTTCAAAGAAAAAAGAATATTATTCCATTTTGTTTTCAAATAATAGAATATTACTAGAAACGACTATAATTTATTTGTAAGTCCGGCCATACGTTCTATCTGCTTAACATGCTACCAAACTTTTGGGAAGCTAAAAATAAGAAGAATGATTTTAGAACTACAATTTCTAAATTCCTTTGAACTGAACCGAACCTGAACTGAACCATTATTAGAATGAAATATTAAAACCCTCTTGAAATATCAAAGTAGTTGCAAAGTGAGTTTCCTCATATCTTCAAATGTTTAGTAGGAAGAACGAATATAAGCTTCCAGACAAGGAATTAACAAGGTGGAGATTTTCTAGCTAGATAGAAGAGAAAAGGCAACAACAGGGTTGAAACATGGCGTCGACTAGACTTAATCATTTCTCACAGTGACATGCAACTTTACACCCTAGCGAGAGCTGTTCTCTACTTCTTAGTTTGACACATGCATTTAATGTATTCTGGCTACGTTCAAACCCGGATGCCAAACGTTATGCAAAGTGCTCGGAGAAACAATTAAATTCGACCTTACACTAGTTGGGCTGAGGGGTTACACCCTGGAGCCACCACATGCTGTGCTGTGATAGGATGAGTGCAGTCGAACCGCGTTTGCTTTGCCATGAAAGATCAGTTCGCTCCTGATTTAATTAATGCCACAAACTCTCGCAACTGAAATTACTATTCAAACAAATTTGGATCAAATTCGCGAAACAACAATAGTGGGCTATTAATATCAATATTTACAACGCAAATTTGATAATATTTAACAATTACGAACGTAACTTCAACAAAGAACAGTCACTTTACACCAGAATTTCGTTGGTAGAGTTAGGTAACTACAAAGCTAGTTATCATTTTATCAAGTTGTCAATCCAAAAAAAAGGCAGACAAAAAGAAATAACGACTTCGTACTCAAAGTGTGGAATGTGAGAAAAATGTTGAAATTAGGGAGAATGAATGAAATTGCCGAAGAGATTTTAAAATATCAGTTTAAGAGAAACTTCACTCTAGAAGAAAAAAAGGACAGACCGAGGATAAGATTGGAGGACGAGGTCAGAGTCAGAGATGATATTATCCAGAAGATGGGTTATGGAGGATGGAAATTGGTTGAAGTCAGAGGCTTGGAGGAATGTAGTGGAGGAAGACATGCCCCCACTGGGCTGTAGAGCTAAAAATGTTGTAAATTTTTATGCCATAAACAGCACTAAGATCATGTTGGCGTTGAAAATGTTTGACTTTCGCCGAAATAAAATGATGAGCTCTCATTATTTTGGTCTCTCTCCTGTTGTGTTCCATCAATCGCTGGAATAACTAAAATATTATTTTTCCAAGAATAAACTTATGAAATAAAGCAATATTATTGATGTTTATGAATGTTAAGAGTACAGTAGTGTTTGATGAAGAAAGAGATAGATTTAGTAGTGCTGCATACTTAAAAACTTCCTGGATGGAGATTTTAGTTTAGTTATTTGGTAGGCATCGAATTTCATTAGCATTCGAATCACTTCCATTTCCATCGTAAACTGTGGGTTGAAGCTCAAACCATGAACAAGTCTTGGAAGATCAGTTGTTGTTCCACAAAGTTTCCAAAATATTCAGTTTAGAATCGAAGATTACTAATCGAGATAATTCTCTCAACTCATCACGTAACTCTCTCAAATCAATCACAATTTTCCAATCGATTTTGAAAGGCTTCAATTCTGAATACCATTCCAACGATTTTTTTTTTCAAAAACTCGAAGATTCTTGGAAATCTCAACTCAAATTCTATTCACTTGTGTTGGCACAAAAAATACTTGCGCTATTGAAGGGGAAAAACGATTTATTCGAACAAGGAGAATCGAGTGGAAGGAATCTTCTGCCTTACATAAGCTGATACAATCAATACCCTATGGCATAGAAAAAGAGGGAGGTAGAAAAGATAAGAGATAGATCTATAGTGGGTGGTAACGGAAAGAGATTGAGCGAAAGCGTATCAGGACAGTCTATCAGCCACATTGTGTCGGAGTGTGCGATACACCGAGATTGACTGTCTTCCCAAGTAAAAAATGAGGTGTGTAACATCTAACATCGTTTCTTGCCAACATAACAATAGGATTTCTACAACCTACAACCTTTTTCTTTGTTAAACCTCAATCATTATCATACTAACTTTGCAAAAAAGTATTCATCAATCATTGTGAAGTGAGCTTTCAGTAAAATTCTCTGTTCAGTGAATATTTTAAAAATAATTACAAAAAGATCGTTGATTTTTAAAACTCCTCGAATATGAGAAATAGATTCAACTCATATGAAAAATAGGTTCAAAATGCTACCGCCTTCAAGATTTTACAATCTTACAATCTGTACAATTGTTGCGTGACAAAATCAATAATAGATGATCAATAAGACGCCGATAAGATTCTAATCCCTGATTACTGATAAAATCCAATCCACAATGATTGATAAATATTACAATTAAATGTCTTTATTTACAAATCGTTGAAAAGTTTAGGGGAAAAACCCAGTGCATTAATTTTTATAAACTAAGAAAATTGATTCTAAGCTATGAATTAAATTCTATTATCAGTTCGACCAGTTTTTGATTCTTTCATCTTCTTAAAAATAATACTTTATTTCAGGGTGAGAAAGTAGCGAATAGATGAGACGACAGGCTACTATCTTTAAATTGTAAGATAGAAAGTAAGTCTGAATCCAATTAATCGAGTAAGAGAGAGATCGGAGATGGGTCTTGGCGGTGGAAGTGAGAGATTGTGATTGGGTAGTGATAGTATAGGGTGTTAACCACGAGGGACCCAAATAGTAAATTGTGCCAGTTACATAGGATGGAAGTGACATGAATAGCCAAGAGAGTCTACAACAGGGAATGGCTTACAGCAGCCCCCGTAACCTAAAAACTGCAATTAAGATGCAGCTAGTCTCGTGGGAGACCGCTCAACACTGATCCGCTCATTTGTATTTACTGCCAGGCAGTAAATGCTTGGTCGGATTTAACAGGGGAAGAAAAAGTTGGAATCAACAACAAGTTGAGAATCTAACATCTAAACATTGAAATAGAACATGATCGTTTGAATCAAGGTTAGTTTAGATTGATAATGTAGATATTATTGTTATTTGTTGGTCGTAGATAAAATGATGTATGCAAAGGTTGTAGCCTTTAAACAACTTGCAACTTGAGATACCACTCGTATTGCATTGCCTCGTATTTCAACCTCGGTATCTAAAATGCAACGACATCTCACTCGTCGTTTAAAGGCTCTCATAATACAACCAATGCATAAACTATCATTATAGTTGACATTTATTAGTTTCATACTTCGCTCTTTGCTTTTGGAGTCGGCAGATTTCATTACTGCTTATTACATTTACAACCATTTCTGAAGGGAATTTCAAAGCTGGAGCAGAAGCTGTATACCATTACAGCAATGAGCTGTACTCATTGCTTTATTCACTCACTCAATGTCATTTGCAGAAATCAATGAACTTATCAATTGAGAGGATGCTGGTCGCTTATCGGTCAGCGATCCCTATTCGCCTCCACCCGCTTTATGGGCCCAGTCACATTCAGGTGAATGGGGACGACGCTTTGGCTAATTTGCTCCCTATTGAAAGGCCTGACGAGCTTGTCGCTGCACTATCAGCATTAGCAGGGCATCTTCTTTCATCTCTCTATATTGAAAGAACGATAGAGTCTTCTCCATTGAATGAAAAAAATCTACCATACATTTACATTTATTACATGTATATGAATTGTGGACTGTAACTTTCATAGCGATCAATTCATTTGTACATTGCGATAAAGAGAAGTTAACCTATCCTGGTAAATGAAGATAATAAAAGTGAGTTAATTGAGGAAATCACAACAAAGGACAACATGAACAGTTGATATGATAAATGTCACGTCTTGGATCTCAAGATTCTCAAATAGTCGAGAAAATATTATAATAATCCCAGATTATCATTATCGACTTGCATCATATTACACTCGGAAAATTATATAATTCTCAGAATAGTTGACTATACCTCAGAAGACTTTCCTAGATTTCATCTGAATGCTAATACATATAAACTAGAGCTATAACATAATTATCGAAGAAACCTCTCACAGCAGCGTTTTTGTAATATTTTTATCTCTTTCAAGTGTTTAAATAATTTCAATAAGAAGTTAATAAAGTAGAAATTCAACTAGTAGTAAGGTAGAAATTCTCAGTCCATTATAGCTCAGTAAAATTATAATAGTTAGCTCAATTGATCATTAGAAAAAAAGGTGATTATTTCCAATTTCAGATAATTATCCAATATCAACCTCATGATTTCAAACAGTTTATTTGAACCAACATCAACAACTTTGATAGCAGCAACTACAGGGTGGAATTATTTGGATTCTGTTGCAGATATAATAACTAAGATCAACACTTCCCAGCATTGGTATTTCAAGGAGAAATATTCGCTCGCTTGAATCAATAGGGAATAACGAATCAAATTCTTCGTCAAAGGAATCTCCATTGAGAGACTAGGCAGCTCTGATTATGTAGAATATTTGGACGAAATTCCAAAACAGCCCCTAGAAACGGGAAGATTAGCCGTGATTATCTGACGAAATCACGAAACATGGTATGGAATTCCTTTAGTTCTGTAAGCAGTAGCTGCCTTTTTAACGTGCATGTTACCCAATGGGAGAGCAAGAATAGGCTTCCAAAGTGTGATGTCCTCAAGTTCTGAAAGTTGTTAAGATATATTCCTTTTAGGAGCGTGGAATTCGCTGTATTGTCATGGAATGAGACTTCTGCTATACTTGATCTTAGTTTGCTATATATTCTCACACATTTATGCCTTATCGTTGAGTTTTAATATCAAAATGATTGATATTATTATGGTGATTTTATCATCATTTTCAAGTATTGAGGGGATTTGTCACCCCAGTCCCCCAAATTCAGTCATGGATCACCTTTGAATCGAATAGATATCAAATTTTGTTCCTATTATCCAACGTATCAGAAGTTTCACTTGAAAATTAATTAAGGAAAATACAAATACCAACCAAAGATAGAAAATAGTCTGGATTCAGTGTATTCTAAAGTTTACGGATGAAGTACCGTAATGGAGTTGAGAATTGAGATATAGTATTTCACATAAAAGTCATATGGAAATTAATTATCACAGTATTCAAGGGAATACTATTATAGTTCAAATATATAAGATTTTTTTAAATCTTTGCTTTCTTTCTCATCAATTATTACCTATCAATATATGCAGTAAATTGAAATAGGTTAATCCGAGACGGAGACTCACATCAATAAATGACTCAGTTCCGCAACTGGACAAATCTACATGTAATGAGTAATGAGTATATACCAGCACAAGTTCAATTCAACTTTTTCGTATTTCAATTTGCAATTAGCCTTATTAACCTTATTGACACTATTTGTTAATGAACATTTTCTAGAGTGATTTATGATAAGTGTTGGAGAGTGTTGATTATTTAATTGATTTTGTAATAATCATCCAGTCATACTATCGTGAGTGAATGCAACTACTAACGAACTGGCACATGAAATAATAATTGTCACTGCATCCATAATTCATTTCATTAATTATTCGTCTACAACTGAGTTAATTAGAATTGAATAAATAGTTAATGAGAGATCGTGTGGAGGTCTCAATAGCAAAATGTAATTAGTGGTTAGTGTGAAATTTTGATAGATTAATACTACTGATGCATAACTATAATGGTCAAATTAAGTTTGAACATTATTTATAACCGTTGGTGACCTTAAGCATACATTTACACACAAAATATTGAATTCTCTAACATTTTTTTTTGCTCCAGAGAAATCCGTAGTAAAGATTCACGTGATCCAGCGTCAGCATGAGTTCGAGTTGCCTAGTTATTATGAAGCTTAGTTGAAGTCAATCAACTAGTTTTGAAGAATTGATATTGAATATTATCAAGAATTGAAGCTTTTGTAAGTTATTACTTAGTAATAGTCATAGTTATTGCTATTTTTATAAGTACTTTTGAATATAGATATAATTCAAGATGAAATCCTAGATGATACTCAACTACCTGGGGCCTGTTGCATGAGAAAATACAAGCTAGTAATACTAGTTGTCACTATGGTAACTTGCCATCTGACAACTAGTATTACTAGTTGGTATTTTCTCATGCAATGGGCCCCAGGATTCTGGATTTGCCGTATCTACGCCACCCTGGCTGATGAATTAATTCAATCAATTTTGCAGTTCTGTATAATTATGAGATTGTTATGAACGATTGTAAGTCGAGTCAATACATATTTGATATAGGACGACAAACTAATATTAGAAGATTACTCAAAGGTGATTAAAGGCCCTGTACGTTTCAAATGAACAAAGAAACTTTCCATGAAAAGCTCTGGAAGCGCTTTTGGCTTGTTTACGAGTGGGAAACAGTTTTTCGAGTCAAAGATAACAGTTCGCTGGAGAATAGGCGCTTTCCTTTGTGGAGAAGCTTGTGAACCCGATTGATTCCTTCGAAACAAAGCGCAAAGCCTCTTAAACAAACAATCATGAAGACCTTTATTGTGCTTCTCTTGCTGTTGTAACAGATTCTGATTTCTTACTCGGGAAAAGTTCATTGAAATTTCATTATGAAGATTGTTTTCCGGATGATCGGTGTAAAATTATTTCAGGAGATGGAATTCGACTTCTGTATTGTTTATTATGACTGGCATGCGAAAATGATATCTCTTCATTCACGAATAAATATATAAGTCCCGCTACTGAAATAATAACTGTCATAATGAGACATGATTATTGAAGTAGAACTTACAGAGAACTGGCTTGTTCATTATCACTAATATATATAATATCATTACATCTTTTTTTAAATCAAAATCATTAAGAATTTTTCATGTTATCTCACAATGTTGTTTTACAATGTAATGTTGTCAAGCATCAAGTTAGAAGAGGCAGCTCTAGAAAATAGTCGAGAGGCTTGACTAAATAGAGAAACGTGATGAAAATATACAATTCATACAATTTAGTACTCTTCAATGTATATTTATTCGTTGTTGGAGTATGGTTACCTAACTGCAATACGACTGTAATTAGCCTATAATTACAGCATTATTAATTACGTATTTTATACTGTATCAATAATTTTTGTAATATATAGTGAGCAATCTCATAGAATTAATTGTTGAATTCTCAGTTCCTCTTCAGGGTGGCAATTTTGGAAAAAGAACTTTCTTTTCCCCTAATTGAGTAAATTCATATTCTTTGTATAGGTGGAATATCAGTGTATCATATTTTATAGCGATAATTATTATTATTTTACAGCTTCCATAAAGTACCTATTCTGCTATTCAACTATTCGCATTTGATTTAGATTTTAGAGGGACACGATAGAGATCTGAGATCAAAACATAAGAAGTCAATTATATCATTATTATCTATCAAGAGCAATATGAAATATAACTTTTATTCTCTGCTATCACAAACATTGTTTTAGTCTCTGCAATATTGAAGAACAACGTTATAGAGGAGAATGGGAGCTTCAAAGCTAGTTGAAAAAAGTCAAGGATCTCTGTAGAAATATTAAATTCCGAGACTATTCGTCTGGAAGATGAAGATTTTGTTGGAGAAAGACAAGAAGTATTCGGGAGCAAAGACTCCGCTGCTTTCATTCAATTAAAATGGCTACTTCTTGAGAATTGAGTTCTATGAAATGGAGTTTTATATGGAGTACTTATGCATTCACTGGGGAGAAATAATCTCTTTCTCCAATCAAAATTTAATTATCATTCCTAGAGTATGTTCGTAGCACTCAAGGGAAGTGTTCAATTGTGGGGTAACTCTTCAAAATTCAATTATGTGTTTCGTCTTGCTCGAGCTAAATAAGTATTGCTATAGATCTGTTTCGATTGTTGCATTAACATAATGTTTTCCCAACAAGAATCACTTGTAGTACAAGTTCTACGGCACCCATTCGCGTTCCATTCTTTCTAGATTTGGAATAGCCACATGGATTGCCTTCACAATAATAATAAATTATTATCAAGTTTGAGATTGAATTCCATATGATTGGTTTATTCATTTCTCTCATTTATTATTGAGAGATTTGATGTCAATCAAAAATTCCATTCAACCAGAAAACCCTCAGATTTCAGAATGTTTTGTAAAATTACTAACTTCAAGAATTAACCTGTTCTCCTGTTAGGAGAAGGTGTAAATCGACAAAAAAATTCTTGTGAAACTTAATTTTCCTAAACAACTCTGTTTTATTGGATATATTGAATATGGAGAGGCATTGTAAAGGATAATTCTACTTTAGGGAACCTAATCTCCGAACTGTCATGAGTTGACATTTCTGTTTCCTCAGTTCAATTATCGAAACAAGGAAAACTTTATCATTGTCTGGAGCATTCTACGTCAAAAGCCAGTAAAGGGTGTTGGATGAAATGAATAAATAATTAATTTGAACATTTTTCAAAAAAGTAGTTGACTGTTAAGTTAGTTATCGGGAACCATTTCCTTTTAAGATTCCAGTAAATCCTTGAAATTGATCACACCTTCCAGTCCTTATATTCAATGCTCAATTTGTGAGCAATCTAAACATCTTAACATTTTTAAAGTCAACTACACCCGTCAACGCACGTCACTTCATGAGAACTTATCGAACTTGTTTCATAAAGAACAAATTGCGAACCTACACAAAGTAGAAACCTACACAACTTCCTTTCTTCTCTGTGGAACCTATCAGACTGACTGAACTCAACGTCATTGGTAGCATAATATCAAGTAGGCAGTATGTGCGCATTGGATTCTCGTGTCCTCAGTTCAATTATCGAAACAAGGAAAACTTTTACATTGTCTGGAGCATCAGATGAACGAAATGAATATGAAATTTTATCAAAAAGTAGTTGACCGTTTGATTCTTGAGAATCTGGTCCATTCTTATGTATCCAGTAAATCCTTGAAAATAATCACACATTCTAGTGACAAAATTCAATGCTAATTTTGAGAGAAATCTAGATATTTCAACAGTCTCTCTTTAAAGTCAACTACACGCCTGAACACGTCACTTCATGAGAACATATCGAATTTTTCTATAAATAACCAATTTTGAAACTGAACTCAATGTCATTGGTAGCATATCAAGTAGACTCAAGTAGACAATGTGGATTGGATTTGATTCGCACAGGGGTTACACAATCACACAAACGCGCACACACCGCGCACACGCGCGCACACACAGCCCCTCCCTGTGCCACGCGATGTCCGATTTTATATATTTCAGTGCCTCCTTAATTCTGGACGACAGAGTTCGTCGCACAAAGTTCGATCGAATTGCGAAGTGTTTGCAATTAATTACTCGTCACGTTCAGTTGCATGCCGCCCGGGCAGACATCCCAATGCCAGCCTGTGGCCCTCTGGGAGTTAGGTAAACCTGTTAACGGAAGGTCAGGGGATTTTCTCTGATTGCTACTGTATTTCACGAGGATATACTGAAGCGATGAATCGTGATTGAGTTATGCATTCATCATTTACGTTTGAGTGATTCAGAAACTTAAACGTAGATCATGGAAAGCATTCTGTTAACTATTTTCTTTGTTTTTCTTCATTAACGGAAGGACGACGGATTTAGGCTACACTGATTTCTACTGTATTTCACGAGCATATACTGAAGCAATGGATCGTGATTGAGTTATGCATTCAATAACTATATTTAGGCAATTCAGAAACTTATAAGTAGATCATGGAACACATTTTCGTCATTCTTTTCTTTGTTAACGAAAGATCCAGGGATTTGCACTGATTGCTACTGTACTTCACGAGAATATACTTAAGGGATGGATTGTGATTGACTTATACAATACATTCATAATTTATATTTTAAGTGATTTAGAAACTTATACATAGATAATGGAAAACATTTTTGTCATTCTTTTCTTCATTCATTTTCTTTGTTAACGGAAGATCGAGGGATTTGCACTGACTGCTACTGAATTTCACAAGAACAAAGTGTAGCAATGGCTCATGATTGAGTTATACATTCAACACTATAACTCAGTACCACAGACAACTGTATAGTTAGTCTATGCTCAGTACCCAATTAAAAAACTTAAAACCTACACAGATCATGGAACTGATCGAACAGATTTTCTTCATCCAATCTTAAAGGATTTTTTTAAACTTTGCAGTAAATTGAAGGATCTAACGGGAGCATGAAACAATTGAGAATGAAGGAGTCTTTTTAAATAGTATTTTATAACAGCCTCAATATAAAAACATAATACTATAAGCATAATGGAGAAGTGCAGCCGGCCACTATTTTCTGCAATTGTAATTTGTAAGCTATTGTCATACATTACCATCCACTAGTGTCTGATTGGCGCATTCATAAAAAACATTCAAATTCATTTCAATTCTGATTGAATCATATTAACATTCTACTATTAACAAGCGCTTCCTTGAATGAACGAAACCCATATTATCAAAGTTATCAATACCCTGAAGGTTTGGAGCTCATGTACAAAAAATTAATCGAACGGTGCGATGGAATGAATCTACCCATTCTAATACTCAAACAAATAACAGGCAATACACTCATTAATGTTCAGGCAACAGAGGCAACTCAAAGGTTGAGCTATACCTTTTACAGTGTTGAAGCTTGAGATCAATAGTACCGATTACCGATTCTCCAAGTTTCAAGTTTCTCTGAAGTCTTTTCATCTCGTACATTTCTAAATTCTAGTTTTACACAGTAAAAAGTGATATGAAATCCTAAGTTTATTGTTGCGTTCTTCATAAAAAGAAAAGAGTTGTTTGAAAAGAGTGAGTCTGCTATATGTATGTGTGCATAACTGAAGCAGAGCCAAAAACCAAGTTCAATTTACTTTATCACTTTGAATAACTTTCCTAACCGGGTGATTGGCTGCTCTAATTTACTTGAGAGAATGGTAGAGAATGGAGTTTTCCATGTAAGGCGGATTGGGATGTCAACTATAGTACTATAGTAATAGTTGAAACAGTAGGTTACGATAACAATATAGTTATCTAAAACATGATAGTCTTCCACTTAAGATCATCTAACGTAAGTCACGTAATCATCTTATATAAATTGAACCCACAAAGCAGAAAATATTCTTCCAAATCTATAAGTTATTCGTCTCAAATATTTACAAAAACTGCAGGCAAGTTTACCAATCTCACGTAAACTTTTCCTTGCAAAACTCTCTGTATGTTTTTGTACAGTATCTTGTGGAAGGAAATTGTTCTTGAAGCTTTTCATTCTTATAAATATGAGGGCGGCAACTCATAAGTTGTATTTTCAGCTCGTAGTGTTGAAGTTCGAGACCAATATAATCGATTGTCCAATCTTCAAACTTTTCCGGGGACTTTTCATCTATTCATCCATTGTTAAATGAATCCGTCAATTGCAGTCGTTGCCACAGGAGGACGTAAACAAGCATTTCAGCAGTCAACGCTAGATTTTCAAGAGCGATTGTGGAAACGGATGGAGAAATTTCCCTTTGTTCGCAACTGCACAAACTCGTACAGGATATACAAAATCCAAGAAGCTTATCTCCGAATTATTTGATGTCAAGATCAGCTTTCTACAACGGAAGCTATTATTAATTTAATAAAATCGAATGAGTTTTGTTCTAGTAATAAGTATGGAAATTATGAACCGACCAGAATGAGAATTAGGCTATTCTTCCACCAAATTTCAATTCCAGTTGAGTAATATTTTTTTTTATTGTATCAATTCTTTAAATCATGATATTCAGTTCCAATTGAGGAATCGAAAACTTTGAGTAGAGGGCAAAACAATTGGATTGGAGCCCCTACACAAAAAGTGACTTCCCAGAAATTTTTAATGAATCGTTTTATCGAAAGATGTTTCTCCCATTTGCTGTGATTTGCTCTGATTGTTGTGTGATTTCTACTTTAAAATTATTTTTCAGACTTGTCTTTATTTATACGCTCTCCCATCCACAATGATGGAAAAGCTTTGTACTCTGTTGTATATTCAACAGGTTTTAGAATAGAGAGCCCTTTCCCTATGGAAACATTCTTTCATTTGAACATACTTTCATGTTCGGTTGTAGTTTCAGACATGAGTCTTAACGGTCAACAAGATGTCAATTGAAACCTCAAGCGAAAAATGTCAATTTCAAAATAGATAGAAAGTGAGAAAGATAATGTGAGAATAGAAATGGGGAATATTGCTTGAATTTGAGAGAATTACATAAAGATCTGTAATCACTATTCTCATATTTTTAGGCAGATGCACAAGGCTTAACGTAAAGAAGCCTTCTTCTCTACAAATAATTGAGGAGGTCCATGTAAGAAGGGCCCAAGTCATAAAAACAAGTTTAGAGAAAAGAGCTTCTATAGTTTTGGCATGATCTTATCTAATTAAATTATACATTTGATTTATATAACTTATATAAGGCCACTTTCACATAGAATTCCTCAATTTTAGTTTGGTTTTATGCTTTGTAATTTCTGTTATCACCTTCTCATTAATTAGCTAATTGCACATCATAATTCACATCAAATCAATCCGGGTCAAAAATAAGCACATATAACGACGAATTTACTTTTTATTCTAAGTCTTTAGATCACAATTCAATATCATTTATCCAATTTCTTGGCAAAGGTAAAACAAGCTGAGCAGGAATCAGATTTGATATCCTCTTTACGCATGCAATAATAGCGGCCATTTCGTGTTTCCAAGTGACATTCGAAAGACCACTAGAGTTAGTGATTGGTTCTAGACCAATCACGGAAGGACTACTCCTCACTTTCTGGATTTCATGACATATATAGGCTTTCTTTGAACCATTGTTTAGGGAAATTAATTCTCGACAGTGAATTGTATTGTTATTACCGCTCCACTACAATTTTTATAGTTTCTACTTACACCAGAGGTTCAATTCATAAATCTTTAATACCAAATTTATAACTTAATTAATTGGTTTAGAAGGCAAATCGAATTTGTCTATTGAACTAATTAGCAATGAATTATTTTCGAAAGATGATTGCAATCTATCATTATGGGATATTAATTTGCACTAGAAGTATTTAGGCAGCACCGGTAATTAGATACTCACCAACCATGGTATAATTGAGGGAAACAAACAGTTAAAAAATAACCGATTGGATTTTTCCTCCATTTTCCCTGTCTTCAACAATTTCAATGTCCTTTGAAGTTCTAGACAATTTCAATATATTATTTTGATTCAGTTTCATTTACTTTTCCCAACTTTTTAAAGTCAATTATAAGTTCGTTCACACCTCTCAAAAGATTGAAGAAGAGCATTAAATAGAGGACAATTTTTTTTTGAATGATTTTTTTCAAAGATTGAGTCTATTCAATCTTTGAAAGAAGTAGGTGACGCGACACAACACATGGCGACATTTCGGTAGCACGTCGCGGAGATAACTGACTCTGGAACTGGAGCAGCGTCATGATTGTCATCCCCTCCACCCACAACTGATTCCCGAACTTGCCGAATCCACCCGAATCAACTTCGGATACTTGGCTCAAGCTTCAATCAGTTCACTTATCACTACCCTTGGTCATGCGGTCTCGAAAAATCTCATAAACATCATCCTCTTGCAATAAAACAACATTGGAAAGGGAAATACGTATTCATTAAAACGTATTCAATGTGTTTATCATATGCTACTATTCATTTTGTATTGGAGATGTTAAATTATGTGTTGTAATTTTCTATAAATTGGTGTAAAGTAGTAAGTAGCTGTTCTTAAACAATTCTACTGAATTTCTACCAAATAAATAATGTCTCTGTAGTAGTGAAAATATGGAAAAACATCATCCCGATAGAAATATCCAGAAAATATCATAAATTATTAGTGCTATGTTTGATCAAACCCTACATTCATAATAGGGAACTCTTCACTGACAACAATTCAATTTTGAAATTATACTTTTGAAGTTATTTCAAATATTATTCTTGAGGATGTTGCAATTTGTTTACTCAGTTAAATGCTATCACATTTTTGAACTGATATTTTCGATTGATTAAAATTTTCTCCTTAGAATTGTTATACTGTTATAGTCCTCTGAGTTGACTTTTGCAAAAGTTACCTCTAAGTAACGTGTCAAACTTGCAAAAAAACAATAGCCATTTGCTCCAAAATACAAAACTCCCATACATTGTAGAACAAGTTTCTTCAGACCATAATTCCATAAACTGTATTGGGAGCAGGACAATAGTATATAAACTGCAGACAGAAATAGAAGGCAAGTAGAGAAACTCAGAAACGGTTGTAAAAAGCGATCATGAAAAGAAAAAGTGGTTGACATAGCAAGAGAGAGGTCAAGCCATTACTTGATTAGTTTGTTCATTTTTTCAATTCCTGGAAACCTTTATAACCTTCTCCTAGGTTTGTGGGGAAAGTTATAGGAAAATTTCTTCGATAAAGAATAATGCTGAGGAGAGCACTGATTTATTGTTGTGAATCATGAGTATCTTATTGGATTGAAAAAGGTGGGAGGTAGACTTCAAAACTCAATTCATTCACACAAAAATTATTTCAACAGAACAGAACTGTCCTTATTTCAAATTTTCATAATTATTCAACATTCATCGTTATTTACAATATTCGTCAGTATGGATTCAAACGTAGCCTATTTCTTTTACAAGAGAGATCATTTCAAGTTGATTAGATTTTTCAAGGACAGATTAAGCACGGAACACCTGGAAGATGAATATGTTTAGAAGAGGAAAGGATGGATACAAATTATCTTGCTTTAGACTACGAATGAGACAATAACGTAGATATAAATTTACAGATGTAAATTGGAGTGAGTTTAGTAAGTGCCGCGAAGGGAGTAGCAAGGCTTAAGGGAAGGTGGAAAAGTTTTGTTAGAGGGTGAGAATAGGTTTTCATAAGGAGTGAAAACAACTGAAGTTTAAGAAACACGGGCCCCTTCATGAATATTAATTTCGTCTCGCTTGCCTTTATTCCACTTGAATTCATAACAGACTAGCTTACTTAATTCATCAAATTAGCAGTCTCTCCGAGATAAAATACCTTAAATTTGCTGTGAGTTTTCTCTATGCAACTATCTAATGAGTTCTGCTAAACATTTTTCAAACGTTTGGGGTTAAAAAGTTTACTCAAGCTCTTAACAGCAGATAATCTGATTACCTCCTCCAGTTGAGTGCATACAAAGCCTTTTCATTTTCGCGAAGCTTTCCCCATGGCTTCTTCTGATTAAATTCTCTTATCCAGTTATTCAGAGACACTTATCTTCTACAAATACTTTCACCGTGGTAAGATATCACAAACTTGGCAATTATTTAGTTTTTTCTTCATTTTATACTGCCAACTATCATTAAGTTACTGAATTTTGATCGGAAAATGCTTCTTCACAATACGTTTCTTTCTAATAATGGAGGGGTTTTTATCATCTCAAGGGTATTGAATTTTGGACGTAATTGTTTTTACCTACTATTGGCTTCAAATTTCAAAACCACTTTTATCATTGAGAAAGTGGGTTCCTCGAAGTCCAGCAATTACAGTTGTTTTAACAAAGTTTTCCATTCCGATATTTGACTGCCAACCTAAAGACATCATCCTGAATGGTAAAATACGAAAAAGATATTGCTCCTTTTCCACGCGAAATTTCGAAAGTGATGAGAGAATTATTGAATGACAACAATGTATAGATTATTGGAAGTGGGAAGGCCATCGTAGACTAGTGTTGTTGTTAAAACTTCGAATAAAGGCTCATAATCGGAAAGGATCGTGCGGTATTTCTTATATTTGTTCTCTCCAAAGAAATCAATGTTTCAGAGAAGCAATTCACAGAGTTACTTACAGTAGGAAGTATTTCTCCCAGAAATCGACTCGAGGCCAGAGGTATTTGGACGGCGAGACGATTGAATTCCATTGAAAGTTTTGCGAGGGGTATCGACGATCGAGCCCGCTTTCAATTTGCCCAACCAGTTGTAACTCCGTCCCCGATCTGTCAGCCCAATCGTAATTAAATGCTTGTCTGAAAGCAAATCCGTGAACAACAAACATTCCACTTTCAAACTCTTTTTTCATCTATAAACTATATAAGTGCAGCCGACTTTGACCCACATGAGGAAAACTTTTCAGGGCACAACACATTCTCCAAAACATCCCCAAGTCTTAGAAACGATAGACCAGGATTCTTAGTTCGCTACATCAAATATATTTATAAACCGGTTTCGATGGAAATACACATGCGATCGAAGTGAGCTTTCTGATTTCTTTATTGTTTTATCCCTTCTTCAGCAAATGCACCTTGTTCAATAATTATAAAATTGATGATTAATAAACTGTTATTATTATTGATAATTAGTTATAATCGTGATTTATTGATGAAAGTTTTGAGTGCTTCCTACCAGTCTTACAATTTTTGTGAGAAAAACTCATGAGTTTTTTTAAATATTTAATTTTTCCAGAACGACTCAAACCGATTGCTATAATCGGAAAAAGAAAATCAGAAACTTTTGAGCCCTTAGAAAGTGCTAGTTTGGAATTAACGTGGAAATTACCTTTCTCCTATGTCCTCCCCTGATAGGAAATGCTTTATAATGATTTATTCTCAAAACAGAAGTACACTAATCCTTTGTGAAACGTTTAACTCTTTCAAACAATTGAAATGCCATTCGTGGTTTTCATGTTATTGAGAACGATGTTCAGTGACCGCTAATAGTAGGCCTATTTTGGAAATAATGTTTACTGAGCATTTCTCTAAGAGATGTGATGTATATACTAGAAGCAATAAAAAGTCTGCAACTACCCTTTTGTGGAATGCTCTGTATTCCTTCTTTACAGCATCCACTTGAATCTATCATGGATTCGCAGCCATAAAATTGCGAATACAAAAATATTCAGTTATACAGTTATTTCCAATTATCATTAAAAATAATATAATCAGTTAAGTGTAGAAATAATCTCAACTAAAGTATAAAAACGGTATCATTCAAACTTCATCAATTCTACATCATTTTGCTGTATCTATTGTTCGAAAGGAATTCCAGAAATGTTATCTCATTACTGATTATTCAATGATAATTGAAATAGTAATTCTACAACAGCCCATAGACTAATAACTCAATAGATGTTTCATGATGCTTCATTATTATTGCTTCTGGATTCAACGAGAAGAGATTGAACTAGAAAATCACACAATAGTGAGGGTATCCAAAAGACGCTGAAGTAGCCGCGGTTTTTAATCCATGCTCTGCTCACCAAATGATTATCGAGCCTCTACAAAAGATGATTGATGGAACTTTGTGGAAAAACATAATCGACTGCTCTCGATAATAAGGTTTTCATAAGAACATCTGCGTCGAAATGGATACATGGCGAGGCAATTTTGTAGGCCTTATAAGTTATATTAGATTTTCTCGTTAATCTTTTGTGGAAAATCACATTGAGTGCTCTGAATTTCTTGTGGTTGTTGCAAAATCAATACATCCTGTTCAAAAAACTTGTTCTTTCTTCCTTAACACCGCAAACCTCCTTATTCAATAATCATTTTTTATTTTTTTATTCAACTCAATTTGCTTTTTTATTTTTGGGTTTGACGTTGAATTCATTTTATTATAAACATATGCGTAATTAGTCTATAGTTTATCATTTATTTCTATCAACCGAATTAAAACTTATTCAATCTATTTTTAAGTTCATATTATTTATTTTCAAGTTGAAATAAGAATTTTTAATGAAATTAACATTTCCTTTCCAGTTGAAACAGTTATTCTATACAGTAAAAGAGAGACTTTATAACTATAAACTATGGAAAAATCATATTATTTTACATAATGAAATATTTATGAGATAACCTAATAACTGGAAATGATAATAAATTATCAAGGAATGGATAAAAACAAGTCACAATGAATTCTGGAATTACATAAGAAAATATTTTACATAAACACCATTAATTTTTATACATTAATTGCTAGTATTCCATAGATACTATTTTGCTTGAATATTGTTTTTAATAGGTACTATAGCATTTTTCCTTTGTAAAATTTTATTTAAACAATAAAAACCGAGAACATTTTTTATGTCAATATTGTTCTCACTGAACAAATACCATAGCTATTGAAACAATCTTAATTTTCTGGGTAATATTTTTATAATTTTCATTTTTCCAAATCATTATCTTGTTTAGAATAGGTAATAATTTTAAGACATTCATTTCAATCAAATAGATAATTTTGAGATAATACCTAGTATTTATAAGAGACTATTACTGTATTTTTGAATAAAACTGTTCATAATAAAACCGTATACGTCATGGTACGTTATATACGAGTAGATTCAACTTGAAATAAAGACATGTCACTCATCATCATTTTGTCACTTATAACTAAATAGCCTAACTCAGTAACACTGACTCACTTACTCTATCACCTTTACTTCTTGAAAACCATTTGACTTCTCAAGTTGAAAGAACATGAAACGCAGAGTCTGCAAGAAACTTTCACATTCGAAGGCCAAGTCTATGCATAAATTTTCCCATAATAGGGTGCATATGAAAATAAAATACAAAAATTATTGTCTGCTGAGTAACAAATCATTTAAAACTAGTGATTGTTAAATATTGTACGGTGAAAGATTTCTAAGACAGAATGTAGGGCATCTGATCAAGTTTATTGCATTATACTGTATTTCATTACCGTATTGAAGAACATGAGGAGTTGTAGGCCTATCGTGTAGTTCTATTAGGCTACTCCCGACTAAATAAGTCTTTTTTGTTAGCATCATGAAGTTTATTATTATTTGTTAGTGGAGTTGGATCTTATAAATTCCAGTAATTCAGAATATTGGCTTGAGCCATCATAGGTTTTCACAAATACGCCACGGCGATATAACTTGATTGCAGGAAAAGCGTGAACTTCATGGTCCAATGCCGTATCTGGAAATTCGTCTCCATCAAGCATAGCCAGCCTGGCTACATTACTTGGAACTTCTTGAGATAGTCGATAGAATATTTTTTTCATTTCTTTACAAAATTGACACCCTGTAATTTAGATAAAAATTTAATGAGGAAAGTTCTTTTACACATTATCAGACATTAAAATTTTATTCTACCACATTTACTTTAATGATTTTCAAGGTCCGATAGATTAGAATCAAATTCAATTCATAATTCATATTTTTTTAACTTCATGTGATAACACACAAGTAAAAGGATAATATATAATTTTTTTAGAAAAAAGGGTTGAATGCAATACTGTTTTCCGACTATTGGAAAATTGATTATCTTTCTACAAAAACATTTGTGCACTTTTAAAAAATTGATCAACATCACAGTTTACTCAATTATACTCACATCGGTGACAACATTATTATTTTATAAATTGTTTCCACTACTATTGTTGATTATGTCATCTAATAAGGCATTGATTCATTCAAAATAGTTTTATTAGATTGAAATAACTTAACTTTCTGATGTAGAAAAAAATGCAATGCGATATTTTTATAAATTGATAAGTTACTTCTTACTGAGTACTTGATTGAAACAAAAATCTACCAGAAATTTCTTACTAGAATTATTTAATTATTTTGTACTGTATAATATTGTACTACGATGTCGCTTTTTGCAATATAGAGATATCTGCCAGATGCAAATAATAATCATAATTTATTATCAATTTCGTTTTACCAATTTATATAACAATAAAAATAGCAATTTGAGATGAAATGGAATTACAATATTATTTTGTTCAGTTCAATTCCACTTACATGGTGCATGAAACATCACTAAAGTGAACTCAAATTTCTTCAGTTCACTGTTAAAATTTGATTCATCCAGGTTGATTATTTCTTGAGAATTCCCTTCACTCGATGTCAATGATGAAATTGAGACAGATGTATCCTCTTGATCTTTCATATTCTGACTGATTATTTTATCCACCTCAAAAATTGCCTGGGAATGATAAAGATTCGAAGAACTCTTGTTAGCCTTGTTAACAAACAAAAAGAACAGCTCTTTTGCGACAAGAGCTAATCGAATTTTAATATTTGTCCTCAAAATAAAATCTGTATACATCCTGTAAATTGTGAAATTCACTCAATTGCGGAATTTCTCAATTGATAAGTTATGCTGTTATTTCCAATCTTGAAGCTATCAATTATTATAACTTAGCTTACTGGAGATAACTTACTACAGTATTATATTATGAAAACTAAAATATAATTGTGAGGAAAAGTCTAAGTAGCTGGACTTATGTAAAGGGGCCCATAGTTCCTTCCAATGAATTTAGAAGGTTTATATTAGTTTAATAACTACTTCAATAACGTATGATGATATCATAGATTTTTTGCATTTTTGTGAAAGAGAAAAGTTGCAAGATGTTCTCACAGAAAGTGAAAATAAGATTAGTTCTTTAGTTCTTTAGAGTCACAGTCGAACATTACACTGGCAAACATTATAATAGGAACTTCATTTTAACGTATTTTGGGGAAACTACCTGGTAATGCGCATACACTTCATATAAGTTACACAATATAATATATTGTAATATATTTTGTATATTATACAATACTCACATTCATCAATATTAACAGCTTACACTTCACACATCAAAATTCAATCTATATCAGTATAATTTTTTTTCCATCACAAATTTAATATATTTGTAGATATTTGGTTGATGTTGTGGAACTCCATGATGAAATAAAACACTAGAGGGTATTGTCAATTCCACTGTTTATTAACAGTGATAAACAGTGGAATTGACAATACCCTCTAGTGTTTTATTTTATTACAAATTTAATAATTAAGGTAACAGCAGTGATACCCATCTGTTTATTTATTCCTTATTACATAATGAATATGGATTCACTGTGAATTATTCTTATAAAATAGACTATTTTGAACCCTGCTATATATTTTACTTACTCCAACCTTTAATGCTTTATCCTTGCCTAATCCATCACTATTATACATCTGACGACATGTTATTGATTTACAACGTTTTGCAAGGCTCCAAGATCTCTGCTCAATCAACAATTTATTTGCTTTTCTGCATGGGTCTGTTGGTGTGAAGAACGTTGAGATGTGCTTTAAATTTTCATAAGGGTTGATTCTCCTGGAAATATTTTTGTAAGTGGTACCTATGAAAGAAAGATGTCTTCTATGATAAAATGCTAATCCATTTATCCATTCTTTTTTCTACTTGTGAAAGACACTGATTTTGAAAACTCCCAAATTAGAAAAACAAACGTACATTGTAGTGACGATTGCTTTAGACTGTCATTTTGAGTGTGATGATGTCCGACACCAGGACAAAACGAGCCTCACTACAATTTTTTATAAGTTTTTTTTTCAACCTACCAATTTTAAAAATTAGCTTATCGTGATGTTTATGTTTATAAAACCTTTGCTGAATATTATATTTTATTTTTCCTATTCACTAAATGTAGGGTATGGTCTACATTATACATTAATATTCTTCAAGTTCTGTAATTTAAGCTATTTCTCTATGATCATCATATACTTTCAATAAACCATTAAAATGAGGGAATCAAAAGCAATTCTTTTGAAATGATAATACATATTGTATCCTACATATTATGATTGTAACGTACCGTCTGCTAGTATTGTTACAGCATCACTCAAGAATTTCTGACATGGATCTGGAATAAGAAAATAGGTAGACAAGCGTTCGTTTTCACTTTTTATGATTTTATATAATATTAGTAAACGTAGGTGGTTTGTGTGTAGTACGTAATCTAATAATTGAGTGTTGCGTTGGGTGTATATACTATCCAATATGGTAGTTTATTGCTCGCACTTATTCCATAAGCCAATATACATTTCCCAAAAAAAATGTTGAGTAAACTTTTGTCCTATTGACTTTGGTTTTAGGATGGTATATTGATTTTTTTATATGCTCACTTACTGACATTAAATACTAAATAACTCAAGAACTGTTCATCTGATTCCAATTGCAATGTAATTTTTGAAAAGAGCGGAAAATTTCACAATGATTTTCTGTGCTATTAATGTAAAAATCTACCATTGAGCTTTTTCTATTAGCGTTCTAAACTCAAAAGAGTGATTTTTTGAAAATGTTCCAAAATTTCGTAAAGTGATCATAGTCTTTGTTTAATTTAGACCAACTTCCAGCACAATATTGCTAAGAAAATTAAAATTTGTATTATATTATTATTACAATTCGCATAGGATGATATGAGATGATAATAATTAGTTTCTGATGAGATGAAGGCTCTACTTTACCTTGATATTTCATTTTTCCCAAAAAAGTATGCCACATTTTTGGTAACCTTGTTTTCATATATCAACTGGAAATTCACTGGGGCTGTATGAATATTGAATCATATTATTATTATGAACCCTACAGTAGACTTACAGCTGGTTCTCCAGCTACCTATTTATAGCAGGATCCAATTCAACTTGTCAGAAATCAGCTGTTTCAAAGAGCAATATCACAATATTTAACCTACAAATGCTGAATCTCGCAGATTATTGAAAAGGTCTTTTAAAAAGTTATTCTTTGAAAGGTCTTCTTTAAAAATGTCTTTTAAAGACTTTAAAGGTTCTTTAGACTTTCAAGCCTTTTGATTATTGTGTCGAAATCACTGTTTAATTATTACTGGATCAGCTGATTTATGACAAGTTAATTGGCTCCTGCTATAACTATGCTACTTAAATATTTCTACCTTTTCTTGAATCATCATAATTTTTTTATTTTTTATCCATTGATTTGATTATGAAGATTGCCTTTTAAAACAAAAAGGGGAATAGTTTCTAATAATAATAATAATCAAAAGTGTTTTACAATAATCATATAGCTCTAATACTCACTCAGATTTTATAGATGTGAGACTTTTGAGAGTATATCTTGCATAATTGATTATCTCTAAAATGTAATGATTTAAAGTAAGATCGAATTAAAAAGGATACATACTATAACATTACTGTGTAACAGCCCCACGTTATGGTGCCATGTAACATTACTATGTTGTGGGTCATGTGTGTAACGCTATTATCTTTATGTTGTATGTCCCGTGACGTCAGGATCAAGCAAATATAGTCAAATGTGTCACAATATAAGGGAGAGCTGAGTGATGGACTATAGTCACGCATCAAAGACAAGATCTCAATCCACTTACGTAACACACTTGGCTAAGCATACTCCTTACGTGACTGGGCATGTCAAAATTTGGCCTTGCAAGGGCTCATCCAGGATACTGATATTTTCGTAAATTAAATAAATTTAATGTATCAATTGGGATTGCCAAGACAGGTACAAGAACGACTAGAAAACCCAGTAATTAGGTGAAAACTTGGAGTATATTCTCCTGTTCCTTTAGAACATACAACTTGAACAATTAAATGAATTTTACAAGTTCCGTTAATAATTATTAATAACAATAAATAGCTTGTTACAAAATTTATATTTTCGGTAGAGCGTAGGCGTGGGTATTTTGCCTGGCAAATAAGATATTACAAAATCTCTAAAATTATGAAAGTCTTAACTACTAGACCATGAGCTCATGTTTTATGTTTCACGCAGTATGATCATTTCTCCCCACTATTTCACTTTAAAAGAGGCTTTTCGCGCCTTTGGCCAAAGGATTAATAAAACGGATCACTCACAGTATTGGCGATGCTTTGACGTCGGTTACCGTATCCTGGTTTAGGCAGCCATCTCATGGGTAGATTGGATTCCGTGTGTCATCTCACGATACTGCTTGGCTCTGGACCATGGGTTATAATATTTTCGCGACTTTATATGAATTTAAACAATTATATATTGCCACAGCTCAATATATCACAGTTAGAAAACATTTAAATTGAAATTGAAACTGATTACATTTGAAAATAATTAAACTGCACTCATGTGCTCAAAAGCAACTGCTCTAAGGAGTCTCAAACGGAAGAGAATTACCCTTGCTAAAATTCAAGGAAACAGACTTTTCAATAGAACATTCTAGAATTTTTAATGAAATGCTGGGCTGTGATTGGTCAATTTAATATCGTGTTTTTGACGTCAGTACAATGCACAAAGTAGTTCCAACATTTAGCAACAATAACCATTTAAATAATATGCGATATATTATATATAATACAAAATAACATATAGGACATTAAAATCTTTTCAATTTTTATTTTTATTTTGGAAGATGCCTTTAAAAATATCCTTTACTTTTCAACTCCACTGCCAAATTCAAAAGGTGAACTGAAAGTTTATTGCTAAATTAATATACATCCAAATATTTTATGCTATAAAAATAACTGACTCCTAAAATAGTATAATCTCATATACAACAAATATTTCCAAAATATATTGCTATGTTCGTGAAACCACCGAAGACATGAGACCTGTATACATTATTTCACCGGCTTGGGATGATATTTTGGTGAGTACAAATAATAATATGCATTATTTAATAGCAAGTTAACATATGAGGATTAAGTATTTATACATTCTATAAATAATGGATGAATCATAATTTTTCCAATGATTTTATTGGCATTGACATCTTTCAGTAGATGATTCATATAGGCAGTGGTGTGTTTTGATATTTTTGGATGAAGGTTATGGCTATCTTCAATATTTGGATTTTTCAATTACATAAATTAACATCAAAGAATACAAATAAATATACAATGTGATATGAGTCAGAGACTTTTGGTGGTGAGTCGGAGCTTTCCTTGTTATCATTATTTTATCAATATTGAGTACTGCTAAATTAGGTCAGCTTACCGTTAATTGTGCTATCTATTATAATACCAGCACTTAGTGGTCATTGACAATATTTTATTGAGGCTTTATTTGGTTGCCAGAATTTGTATCGTGACAGAAGCCCCCTATAGTTATATAAATGAGCGAATAAATAAGCTTTTAATAAGCTGCAGATAGAGCGAGTTTGTATAACTATACAAAGAGAACGAGGCAAATTTTCTAAGATCTCACATAACATAAAGAAGGCTCTAAAAAATATGTGAACACAACTGTCTCATGTTAGTTTACCTTCCGACTCGAATTCGGTACGGAAATATTCTACGCTACCTACTCATAAGATTTACAGAAGCGTAACATCTAATCATGGCAGTGATTTACACAAAAAATCAAGCATTTAGCTGAGAAAAATAGAGCAAGGATAATACATCTAAAAGAGCTATATGAGAATTCAAAAGTTGGCGGCTAAACAATACTATGATGACGACATGTCAAACCAAAGAGTATGCCAGGTGCCGAAGGAATCTCTACAAGCGCTGATGCACAAAAGGTATGTGAGGTTATCTCAGATGACACTCGAAAATACAATACAATTCAAACTCATAAGTTCTGCTAGACAATAAATGACATAAATAAAGCTCTCAAACAATTTACATAGATAGATGTACAATAACTCTGGTAACTGATCTGAAGGAAATAGCAGGTAACTTAAATGGGTGCCGACTTGTTTTATCGATTGACAAAGTTATTAGCCTAGGGCTCACAATCGTAATCTGTGGTTTCACCACTTGACTCAAAATTCACTGCCATGCAAACACTTATGGTTACAAATAAATAAACATTCAATAATAATATCAAAATATGTGTTAATCTTAGTTTTAACAAAATTTACTTAATAATACTGGCTACATTATAATAATTTGATTATAAACTTTCACAGCTGTGAAGTATGGAATATATACATGCTGTTTGATTTGTGTGGCATTGGCCTATCGTATGTGTACAATATATCGTCTACGCACACAAGTAGACATCATAACATATGTGTTTTTTGGTTATGTGCATAACGTATGACTTCGTAGAAGCTAACAAAAAATTCAGATATTTACTAATACTAACAAATATATGATATAATAACATAGTAAGTCTTGGAAAAGAAGGTAATTTTTCACTAATATTTGAAGTTGGTAATAATTTACCGTTAGGATTCCATTTAGTTTGATCAGAAAATATGGCAATCGTTGGCCATCAATAATTTTATTAACAGAACTGTGTATTTTTCTAAAAAGTTCAATATCACTTATTTTGCGTAATTAATACGGTCAGGCGTCGTAGTACATCCTTGGGACGATCTCTGGCTCATGTTAGTTTGAATCCTGTTGTAGAAAAATCACTTTTTCGTTTATCTCCAAACCGGAAGCATGTGGTTCTTAGGAATGATATTGTTCATTCTCTATAGTAGGGTTTAATGTTGGCGAGGTTCTCGTACCAAATAGACGAAGTGTTTTCAGGGTCCTGAAGCTGCTCTTATTAACCTTTCGTATACCAGATGTGGGCGATTTAGGTTATGTTGGCCGGTTGGTTGTGGGTAGTTGATCAACGTCTCAAGAGAGGTTAGGTTTTGGTGTCCAAATTTTACAATCTCCTGACTTTATGGCGGGCTTGAAGCGAGTATGCCGCCGATGAAAACATGCAGAATGCTCGAAAACTGTCGACTTTTTATATTGAGCATGTTTTTTACAATCTCTTGGCTTTATGGCGGGCTTGAAGCGAGTATGCCGCGGATGAAAACATGCATAATGCTCAAAAGCTGTCGACTTTTATATCGAGCATGTTTCCTGTGAAGATGAGAGTTGTGATACACTCTCTTATTTATTTTGCTCAACTGCCGTTTAACTTTGCTCTGGGCTGCCGGAATTTGAACCGTCAGAGTCTTATAAGTTTTCTCCTCCTAGTCTTGCATGATGGTCACCGCTGGAATTTTTCCTGATGGATTGTTTGATTTTCCATTTGTTTTGATGGTATATTAGTAGAAGGTGGTGGATTATTATCTTTATCAGTATTAGAAGCGGTATTCGGTGATGTGTCTGTTAGACTTAGTTGAGTGTTAACTTCCTGTACAGATTTTTCTAGTGGCTGGGTGGAATCTCTAATCAGCTTTTCCAAATCCTGGTAGGTGATGACACACTCCGTCCCCTGTGCCTCTACTGCCTGTCGCATCTCGGTTCCTAGACCTTTAACTTGGATTTGAGTGGTATTTAGAGATGTGTTAGTTAGGCTGAGTTGAGTGTTAATTTCCTGTACAGATTTTCTAGTGGCTGGGTGGAATCTCTAATTTGCTTTTCCAAATTCTTGCAGGTGGTGACACACTCTGTCTTCTGTTTCTCTACTGCCTGTTGTATGTCGGTTTTGGTTTGTTTTTCAAGATTTTCTAGTTTTTGTTTAGTCCATCAGTGTGTTCACTTACGTTTTGCATGACCTTGTTTTCCAGTTCAATCGCATGCTTGCTCCAATCTTCACTCAGTTCCTTCCTCAAATTCACCTGCATGTCATCCATTCTTTTGTTGAGGCATACAGTAGTGTCATCTAACTGCTCTCTCATATCCTTCATCTCTTCCTGATGTCTCTGATCTCTATTCTCAATCCTCCATCCATTTTTTCTATTTGATCATTGATTCGACTATCCATCTTCTCCATTTTTTCCGTTTGATTATTGATTTGACTACCCAGTTTCTCTTGGGAATCTTTGAGCAGTTTCTCTTGGGAATCTTTGAGGTCATTACTTATTTTGAGCATGAGGGTGACCAAATCGGTTGGAGTGTCATTCATTAATCTGGAAGTCAGCGGACTCAGTTCATCTGGCGAGAGTTGTGTAGTAGGATTGACAGTGGTAGGTGACGGTGTACGTGGAGGCACTTCCGTCGGGACGACCTCTGGTTCCAGGCGGGTGGAAGACAGCTGACGAAGATTTTCAGGGTCGAAGTTGGCGCTAGTGATACTTCCTGCGTCTCGCCCCTGGGCGCTGTCTCATCAGTGTTGTTTGTTGCCTCGGGTTAGGTGTGGTCACCGCAAAGTGTTGTTGTCTCCCAGCTCCATGTAGGACACAGATGAGTTGGCTGAAAGGTTCTCCATGATGGTGAATTAGGATTTGGACAGCTGGGCTAGTGGTGAAATCCAAGGATGTCGCGGTCCAATGGTGTGAACGCGGCGTGAAGGGTGTAGGCGCGGCGTGGAAATAGATGCGCGGCGCGAAGGGTGTATGCGCGGCGTGGAAATGAATGCGCGGTGAGTGCGATAGTGACTCAAGTGCAGTGAAATGCTGACCAAAAGGATTAAGTGACAAGTGATATATACAGTGAGACAATAAATTTTCCAAGACTTATTACAAATAAACATGCACAAAATAAACAGGCAATGATAGTTAAATCAATAGATATCTGGTAATTACCAGTAAATAAATTTTTATATATGGTAACTATTAATAAATAGCCCTATATTCAATGCTCATTAATAATCTGGCGATTTTCAAACTATCACATATAAACAATAAATAAACAGTTAATACTCTTAATATCTTGCCTATGAGATCAATTCTGGGATTTTGCTTAAATTAATAGATTAATTAACAAATTAATAAGCCCCCAAGACCTTAATGTTCTTGGTAAACTAATAATATTTTGGTACCTTTAAAGCTTTAATTTCAAGGTTAAATAAGCTAGCTTTCTTGTTAGGCTACCTAAAATAATTATTCAAATGATCACAGAGTGTGATTCATAGCAATAGGTGCGTATATCTCTTTAAATTGTTGGCGATATATCTGAGTATACTCTTCCTCGACGTCTCCTCAGGAATAATTTAATAATGAAATCAATATTCAAATTAATTAATTACTTTATTAAAGCTTGGCAATTCCATAAGGTATATTTTCAATTTCAAAAGTTTTCAACCATCAACTCTGTGATTTCTGAGTTCAAATTTTTGGCTTTCTTAATAAAGAAATTTTGTATATCTCCTCAGGCCGCCATGTTGGGTGCCATGTGTAACATTACTGTGTAACAGCCCCACGTTATGGTGCCATGTAACATTACTATGTTGTGGGTCATGTGTAACGCTATTATCTTTTATGTTGTATGTCCCGTGACGTCAGGATCAAGCAAATATAGTCAAATGTGTCACAATATAAGGGAGAGCTGAGTGATGGACTATAGTCACGCATCAAAGACAAGATCTCAATCCACTTACGTAACACACTTGGCTAAGCATACTCCTTACGTGACTGGGCATGTCAAAATTTGGCCTTGCAAGGGCTCATCCAGGCTACTGCTATTTTCGTAAATTAAATAAATTTAATGTATCAATTGGGATTGCCAAGACAGGTAAGAACCACTAGAAAACCCATTAATTAGGTGAAAACTTGGAGTATATTCTCCTGTTCCTTTAGAACACACAACTTGAACAATTAAATGAATTTTACAAGTTCCGTTAATAATTATTAATAACAATAAATAGCTTGTTACAAAATTTATATTTTCGGTAGAGCGTAGGCGTGGGTATTTTGCCTGGCAAATAAGATAGTACAAAATCTCTAAATTTATGAGTGTCTTAAATACTAGACCATGAGCTCATGTTTTATGTTTCACGCAGTATGATCATTTCTCCCCACTATTTCACTTTAAAAGAGGCTTTTCGCGCCTTTGGCCAAAGGATTAAATAAACGGATCACTCACAGTATTGGCGATGCTTTGACGTCGGTTACCGTATCCTGGTTTAGGCAGCCATCTCATGGGTAGATTGGATTCCGTGTGTCATCTCACGATACTGCTTGGCTCTGGACCATGGGTTATAATATTTTCGCGACTTTATATGAATTTAAACAATTATATATTGCCACAGCTCAATATATCACAGTTAGAAAACATTTAAATTGAAATTGAAACTGATTACATTTGAAAATAATTAAACTGCACTCATGTGCTCAAAAGCAACTGCTCTCTAAGGAGTCTCAAACGGAAGAGAATTACCCTTGCTAAAATTCAAGGAAACAGACTTTTCAATAGAACATTCTAGAATTTTTAATGAAATGCTGGGCTGTGATTGGTCAATTTAATATCGTGTTTTTGACGTCAGTACAATGCACAAAGTAGTTCCAACATTTAGCTACAATAACCATTTAAATAATATCGATATATTATATATAATACAAAATAACATATAGGACATTAAAATCCTTTCAATTTTTATTTTTATTTTTGGAAGATGCCTTTAAAATATTCTTTACTTTTCAACTCCACTGCCAAATTCAAAAGGTGAACTGAAAGTTTATTGCTAAATTAATATACATCCAAATATTTTATGCTATAAAAATAACTGACTCTAAAATAGTATAATCTCATATACAACAAATATTTCCAAAATATATTGCTATGTTCGTGAAACCACCGAAGATATGAGACCTGTATATACATTATTTCACCGGCTTGGGATGATATTTTGGTGAGTACAAATAATAATATGCATTATTTAATAGCAAGTTAACATATGTGGATTAAGTATTTATACATTTTATAAATAATGGATGAATCATAATTTTCCAATGATTTTATTGGCATTGACATCTTTCAGTAGATGATCCATATAGGCAGTGGTGTGTTTTGATATTTTGGATGAAGGTTATGGCTATCTTCAATATTTGGATTTTCAATTACATAAATTAACATCAAAGAATACAAATAAATATACAATGTGATATGAGTCAGAGACTTTTGGTGGTGAGTCGGAGCTTGCTACCTTGTTATCATTATTTTATCAATATTGAGTACTGCTAAATTAGGTCAGCTTACCGTTAATTATGCTATCTATTATAATACCAACACTTAGTGGTTATTGACAATATTTTATTGAGGCTTTATTTGGTTGCCAGAATTTGTATCGTGACATCACTCAGATTTTATAGATGTGAGACTTTTGAGAGTATATCTTGCATAATTGATTATCTCTAAAATGTAATGATTTAAAGTAAGATTGAAGAAAAAAGGATACATACTTCCTATACTTCATTTCTTTCAAGGCTATTACTATTCTATTGTAGTTATTTAGTCTGGTAAGTTTCCTTATCTTAAATATTATTTCAACAGTTGAACTAGGCTTATGGCTGGATTTCACGATTCAGTAGACGTCCAGGTTACTGGAGGCAGGTTACCTGCCCGGCAGCCTGCCTCTGCTTCAACCTGAATAAGCCATTAACCTGTTCAAGTAAGTGGTCTCACGGTTCAGTTTACCTGCTCCAGGCAACCTGTCTCCACTATAACCTGAACGTCTACTGAAAGTCCAGCCATTAGGCTAACTAATCAACTATTTGTATTAATAGTTTTGTACTAATGTTTTTCATTAATATTGATCTCATTAGACTTAGTGGTAAATGTAATGTTGTGAAAGTAAATTGGAAAATTTTATTTTTCAAATCATGCTACTTCTCTTTTCTATTCCAATTGTTTTGGATCAATCAGTACATCAATATTGCATGGCTCAGTTGATACAAATGTTTTTTCATTCTATTTCAAAGTTTTGTTATTCCAGTTTTCTGTGCTGAGGGTTTGTTTTGTTCTAGCTTCATTCACTGCAGATTGATCTGCTTCCGCCATAAAACAATGAAAAGAAGTATACAATAATTAATTATAATATAAAAATGTAGTAATTCATTTTCATTTTTCCATGGTTTACGCAACTCTGAATTTAATCCAAGGAGTCGCCCGTCCAGATGTCAGCTCCACTTTGTCGTATAAAGCTTAGTGCTTCCTTGTCACACTTTGCCAGCGTCTCTCAGTACCGGTACTGATTAATCAACTTTTTACAATTATTAAAAAGTTTAGATATTTCTCCATTGTTATTCTATTTTGAAATTTCAATTGAGATATCTCTATTATTTTTCAATGAGCATAAACATACAACAGTACTCAACTGGAAGTCTTTCTCAATAATTATTTTCTTCACTAGCCAGCGCCTGGCAGCGTGGTAGCACTGACTTGCAGTCTGCAGCTCAGATTTCAGTTTCATTTTCTGAAACGGAGTGAGGGAGTAAGGTTGGCTGTATGGATCGGTTATGAATTATAGTGCTAGTTTGTTGATGTTTTGATTTTTATATTCTTTATTTGATAGCCTTCTTGAAGTATCTTCTTCATTGTCTGATTGATACTTCAATTCAACAAGAGTAATCTAATTTAAATATTTTAAATTTAATAAGTTGAAGTTTTAAAAAATTGAAAATGCTCAATTACGTGGTTCATTTGGTCGGCGCGTGTCTATTCTCTTTTGGGGTATTTTATGATTATACCTACGTTATAGTTCCTACGACAGTGGTCCCAATAATGTCGGCCTACGGTGGAAAATTCAAGTTTCTAACATTTTGGGATGCGGTAAGTTATGATAGAACTTTGTTATTTTGATAACCTTATCGTCTAATATGAGATACCTTATCTATAAAAATACCTTATCTATCTATAACTATTATACTGTTTGATATTTAGGTTTGTACAGTTTCCATTTTTTGTTTCATAGATCAATCTTATTTCATTATTAAACCTTGCTCTTGTCTACCGGTGAGTTACGTTCCATCATACTAACACACTAACCTCTTCGAAAATTGAGCGCGCTTCGAGCTCAAATTGTCGATAAATCTTTCTAACTAAACTTATTATCATCGTATACCGGTAGATTAGTTTGGAGACACGTGTAGATGGTTCCTGCTTGAATAATCTCTGCTGTAGAACTAAGGTAATCGTACTATAAAAATAATGATAAGGTATTGATATCGTCGATCTCTAGTAAACAATTATTGAAGTCCTACCTTCCTAAATTAATTATTCCCAGTTGTTTAATGGTACAAATATCTTCTGTTGCAACTTTCTATGTGTTGCAGTGTTGGTAATTGGCAGCAATTCATATCAGAATGATAGCCCATGAAGAAAATTTATTTTTGTTCTATAAATTAGAAAAGTACAGTACTACTACACACCATTTATCGCATAGAATAGATCATGGAATGCGCGTTACATGATTAGATTAGCATTAGGTAGGTCTTTAGTTCTAATAGACAGAAATTAAAACAGTTGTTTCCACTGAAAACGTTTATATACGGTACCTACACATTCATATATATATAATATATTATGTAAAATTATATATTATTATATATATTATGTTTACGGTAATTTAAAAATTCAAACAATACCTAGGTCCTAATAGCCTAAATGCGGCTCATATAGGCCTAATCTAGACGTATTTCTTGAATCAATTTCTAGTCGAATTCTCAGATTACACTTAATTTTTATTGATCTTCTCATCCAATTCATCATTGTTCATTATTATCATTATTACCTCACTTTATAGATAAAACTATTAACTTTAATAGATATCACTTTATTAACTTCCTAAAGTCTAAAGATGATGTTAATTACAAATAGGAAGTATGTTAATTGTTTTTGTTGAATATAATATAAGTTGTTCATCTCATAAGCTTAATGAGATCCTCATTTAGAAAAATAGCTATACAACTGATCCATTGCCAATAAATCTCATTTCTGTCAATCATTATTCCGTTTTAAAAATAATGCAACTCATCTTAAATTAGATAGGCTAATTCAAATTTAATTGGTTAGCTGATTATTTCTTTTTCAACATCTTCAATTATCTTCATCGTTAAACTTTGCCTCGGTTACCAAATTTAGAAACCAAGTTAACCAAGTGATTTATCAATCAATTTTTTCATTGTGGATTGCAAGTGTGAACTTACTCCTCTCGTTTCTCTAAACTTGTTTCTATCAAATATGTAACTCACATTGTAATGCTTCATATTTTGCGAAACATAATTCTCTTTTACATACTGATCACTGTAAACAGTAGTCAATGTCTGTAGTATCAGGAATGACGAATATCTTTACTCATGCTGACCAAGCATCTTTGATAAGTATAATCATCTAAAATTTTCAAACTTTTAACTTCTAAAAACATTTAAAAATCATCTTAGAAACTTCTAACTCGCGCCTTTGCAAAACTAACACAATTTCGATTTCAATTCATTGATTATAATAACTAGATAATTATATTCATTAGTGGATTATATTTTTTTATTTAATCGAGATTACTTGGTCTTGAAATAAGAGAAATTCATTTCAACTACCCCAAGTCAATTAAAAACAAGAGTTTCTAATTAAATCAACAAATAATCAATGAAATTACTAATTCTCATAAACATAGAGTATCAAATCTTTTTTTAACAAAGTTTTTTGAGGGATAAATTTTCTTGGAGAAAATTATAAGTAACGAAAATGATAAACTAATGTATGGACCAATAGCAAAATGAAAGTGGTGAAACTTTTAAATTGACCATCTAAATTGGTAGATAGATTGATGTCTTTGAGCAAAAAATAGTCATATTGGGGTGGAAGTGAGGTAAAACGAAGTTAAGTAGAATTAATTTAACTGATTAAAAACCACCATAATGAAATACAATAATTTTTTCTCATGCACTTCATTCAAGAAAATGCACTTGATACTAGAAAACGTCTAGTTATAATACTGAAATCAATGACAATATTAACTTAGTATCTAAATTGTCTTTACTAAAATGAAATTGATAAGGTAGTACCATAGACTAACAGCTATACAGTTGTTGTGCTAGTACTAACAGTGTTGTCTGTGCTAGTACTAACAAGGGTATTATTAATAAGCTGGTACAGTAATAATGGAATGTGTAGTATATACTTCCCCGTCTTGAATAGGCACTCTATGCAAATTATTCCAAAGAAAATAAAAAAAAGTGTAACTGATAAATAACATTCTTGATGAGTCTAGACTATGTAAAAATCTTATACTGTAATAACAATAGATTTCTTCATTACTTTTAATCTGTGAATCGACATAGAATTGCTGGATTGTGGAATCGTGGAAAATATTGTCAAACAATGATTTTTCTTAGTTGAATGTCGGCTCCAGTGATAATAAAATTTCCTCACTTTTGACGACGTCTCTTACGTAATTTAATGACATCCTCTGCGTGAATCAGTACAAACTACAAAAGAGTGTCGAGTACTTTGGAATGGAACTTTCCGTGCAAGAAAGGTATAAATTGCACAACATTAGGCTGAAATTATCTCTACCTACACTCAATGTAACATTAATAGGTCGTCAACGCTTGAAGAAGAGACTGTGTTACTCAAGATTTTTTAGGACGAAGAGAGCCTATTGAGTAATAAGTCGTGAATTATTCTATTATGGACCTCTTTTTTGTTGGATCATCTCAAATGCTTTCACTTCAAGCTAGTAAAAGCATTTCATTATCACTCCATGATAACTCAGTTGAAACATACCTAAATTATTTTGAAAATAATTACCTCTTCATTATCCAAGATATATAATTCCTTGAAAAAGTCAACAATTTCACCTAATTCATCATCTCAACATCATTCTTGATTTCAGAACTTCTGGCTTGCTTATTTCTGTTCTAATATTCCATCAAAGAAAAAAAAATTGAATATAATTTGTATTTATTTGTTCATTCAGTCACAGTTCATTCGTGATGCATTCTGGTATTACCATTACGTTTACGTTTTTCCATTGCGTTTTATTGTATTGGCTATTGTACTAATAAATTTAACAGTTTCAAATTCATATATTATGATGATTAGACAATACTGCCCCGGTGTAATATTACTATTCTAATTTCTGAATGCTGTAGGTCTACCCTGCCGTATTGAAAATATTTTACCGTAGCCTACATTGCTCTCGTGAAATTAAAAAAAAAAATGCCTCTATGCTGTAGACTAGCATTATCATCATCATCATCATCATCGTCGTGGGAATTCACCTCAGATTAGTATTCTTGATTTTGCATTTTCTTGACTATTTTCAATTATTCTTTCAAAATACAAAATATTTTACTAATATTGTACAAAATATTAGTGTTGTTCAATCTTCAGTACGGTACCTATTGTTATTTATCTGAGCTGAATATGAAGGAGAGTATTTTGTATAACTTGGAGGAGAGTATTGTTACGATGGCTAATGGTTCTGTATATTATAATATTGAAAAGGAAGCTTCTAATTGGAGAACAAAATAACATTAGTTAAAAATGGTGAAAAGATCTTGCGGAAATAGAAGAAATACAATAGGGAAGAGGAATTGATGAGAGGAGTTCGTTCAAGGCATTTCAGCTTGAAGGCGAATGTTGTGTCAAAAAATACTAAATATCGGCTAAGTCGAAATATTTTTTCTCTACCTAATCAATCATGAATCTAGGTCAATAATGTTTGATTAGTTGGAGTGTTTTTGGTCTCAAAGTAGTACATCTCCTTAAAAATTATAACACAACTAATTAAAATTCGAAAAATTATGTTGATTGCCTTGGGAATTGAATGAGCATAAAAACCTTTTCCTTTCCGTTAGTATTATAATCATCGCACGAGAATATTCAAATGACAAATGAACAGAATTCGAGGACCAAAGGTTAACCGGAAACCGGAAATGAAAAACTGTAATTCACTTTGAAAATTATACTCAAGAAAAAGGAAAAGCTTTCTCTTGTTTGCAATGGAAGTTCTTGATTTTGGAATGGTACAATAGCTAGGTATAAGTTACTGAAGGTCTATCGTATTACAGAATTACAGCTATAGATTTACCAGGTACTCTTCATTACTATTCTAAGATGCATCGCATGGTTGTGTATTGTTTATTCAATGATCCGAATTCATTGTGTTTCAATGAATCATTGTAAAAATGCAAATCTCTTTATACTCTCAATAACATTGTCGCAACACTGTTCTCTTGTGTTCAATATTGAAGATAGCATAATAATTGTTCTGAATAGAACTCTTGAGTTTAATATTGCTCCAAACTTATTCTGGTTTATTATTCTTCTAGTAAATTATATTATTAAATCTCTAAGTTATGAGTTTCAATTTTTTTTTTTAGTTACAAGCTTACAAAGTAAGAATGGATGAGATCAATGAATAAGGTAGTGCATTCGTAGGCTCTGAGTTCTATGGCTTTTAGACTGCATTGTACTAAATTTCATGACTCATGACCATTTAATTTATAAATGACTATTCTAATTTTAACCACGATAAATAAATAAATAAAAATAACCACTTTTTTATTTGGAAATGATTAACTTACTGTATTTAGATATAACATTAAAATATGTAAATATATTTACAAGTTATTGATCTTGATACTTTCCATTCAAGGTTTATCATAATTTTGTATTAACCTCGACCTTAACAATTTTTTGGTTGTTTTGTTTTCATCAATACTCTAATACCTTTTAAAGATAAACCATAAGTTATGGTGTAAATAACAAGTATTTTATTACAGACATAGTTATTAATAACAAGTACAGACAGTCATTACACGTCAATGCTTCTATCCGAAGTATTGATTTTCCAATTATCTCAAATTTATAATAAAGGGAAAAATTTTAATATTACTATTACAGACGTGAGGGTTGTCAGCAATACGTGTGAGATTCAAAATTTTATTCACAACTAGTAAACACAGAACTTCCAATCCTATATACTCATTCATTTTTATTATTTATTTAATACATGCATACAAAGGCTTACAGCTTGACGCCAAAACAAACCTCATTGATAACTTACCCATCAATTATTTGTTTGAAAGTGTATACTATCGGCAATTATTTATGTCAATTAAATTGACGTTAAAACGATTAATCAAATGGGTGATGCGTGATGGCCTTCCTCAGTCGAAAATGCTATCCAAGGTCTCGGCTTTCCACAGGTCTTGTTCACAGATTCTTGTTTACCTTGTACTTCACTGATAATTTTTTCTCTTACCTGGCTTTTGTGATAGCAGTAATTCTTCGGTTCACACAATAATGCATCTCCATTCATAGTTCTATTATCCGTGCAATTGAAGTCATTGAGCCTACCATCACAAAACCAGTCTACAATTTGAATTATTGTAGACTTATTATAAAGTTGAATTATTTTTATTATTATTCTTCTTATTTTTTTATTCCTTCTATTATTCTATAAAACAATGTCATAGTTTGGAAATAATTAAGCACCTAATGCCTAGGTCTACATTAAATTGAACATGTGTAGCTCATATCAATAACATAATCATAAAATTGTTGAAGAATAATATTATTGTTTTTCATCCTCTTAAATGTCACCTATTTTGTCTTAATTATTTGTCTAAACCAGCGACCACATAAAACAAATATGTTTTAAAATGCACTATAAATCATAATATGTTTCTAAATGCACTACAGGCTACCGCTACAGTAATCATCATTTCAAACTTTTAATTTCCTGAAAAATCCTAAATTTCGAAATTTACCTAGTGTTTTTTTAAGTCATAAGTTGGATCCCTTTCTCCTCCTATAAATTATCTTGAAAAATATTACTAATATAAAATTAGTATGCTTATATTGTCTTCGTAGTATTGGAAGACCAAATCATATCAGCTCTTGGCTCTGTAAATGTTTGATGAATGATTCCTGTATTAAATTTAGATGAGCGTCAGTGATCTGTTGATGGCTAACAATCAAGAATTTCTCCGTCAATGAGACTATCATCATCCGTGGATTGGCATGATCTTAATTTTCAACACTATTTATGATGTTGAATTACTTGATGGTAATTCACACTAAGGGAATGAATTATTTTATACACGTATCCAGTCTCTGTAAACCATACTATTAATTTTTGTGTAACAATAGTCAATGTATGTATAAATCATAAAGCATTTGGCAGTGCTTGTGTCTTTAGGACTGACATTCATTTGAATATTAAGACTATAGAGTCTTACCTCTTCATGCATAAATTTTATTTTTCGCCAGAGAAACTTTCCAAATTCAGAAAAGGATATAGAAACAAGGAAAATTATTGAAAAAATCAAAATAGGAGTCAAATCAAGTGATCAATATTACAAAAATATTACAGTGAATTTGATTTATGACATTTTTATTTTTATTGTTCTGAATATTGAGACTTGGCAATAATTATTATTAACTGTCCCTATCAGTAAAAGTCCATTAACTGGCCATAAATTAAGTCCATAAGTTCATCATCATTAACAAGTCCATCCATCAATTTTTAATCATCCATTCATTCTTTTCTTTTAGCTATTTGTCGAGCATTGAAATGTCGTATAACATCAAATTAATAAACATTAATAATAAATTTAATTAATAGAAAATTAAAAATTAATTTTCTAAAATAAAATCTTTGCAATTTCCAGATACAGTATTGAATAAATTCAGTAATGTCTCTCAGGAATTGATAGTTTCCATTTTCTCAACGATCAAATCAATCAAACGTCCAATCACTAGAAATGAAGCACTCTTGGTTTTTTTTACTTTATAATAATATTAGAATATTGATAATAAATGTAAATGACCTCCACATCACCCCATAGTATATTAACATGACTAATGTAACTAATAATCTATGTTGACTAGAGACTTTGTTCACATCCTTCCATTCTAATCTTGAAAACCAACACTCATAGATTCCACATTAAATACATACATTTTGAATCCATTTCAAAATTAAAGATCTTCAAATTCACTTCAAAAAATTCAAATTATTTTCATCTGATCATAACATGTAATAATTATTATAGTGTAGACTATGTGAAATTTCATCAACATTAAAAAATTATCCTTGATATAATAGCGCTAAACAATCGATTGCGGATCTTATTAATAAGCTCTTTGAGAACATACTTTGCATTTACAATGAAGGTAAAATTATTATTCCAACAAGGTCGAGCATAACAGCTGCGTGAAGATGTAATGTGCATACTCATCTTCCTATTTAATTAGAATTTTTCATTTTGCTATTTTATGTCGAGACGTCTAGGCTCAACTTACAATAGATTAACGTCAATAGGTTACTTCAATGTGGATTAATAAGTACTGTATTATATTTTTTACAACTTGGAATTAATTGAAGATGGTTACCGGAAACTTGCTTACCTGAGTTATCAAAAATGTTAACAAAACCTTACAATAATTTATTTTCTACGATTCCATCTCACCTCATTTTGTCAAATTTCTGTACATGATGTGTTCTATTTTTCAACGATTAGGAGTCATTCCAATAATTCCTCGTTTCAGGTCTAGATATGATTGTTTAGTCCCAATTAAAATTATCTGTACATTTCTGAGCGAGATTTTCCAACTCATTCTGGAGTTGACAAGATCACACAAGTTACTCATACACTAGTCTCAAATTCAGTCGATTTCATATTATAAAACCAATAACTTCGGTAAATGGTGTTGGTTGGGTTCCTACCAATAACTTATCAAGCTCTAATAAATAAATTATGAATAATAGAATAATATCATGAGTGCTAAATATGAAAAAATTCTTACTCCATTGAAATATTATTCATTGTTTCAAAAGACTGATTTCTGATAGAAATACAGGGTGATCATAAAGTAGCGCAACCCAATGTTTGAAGCCGTCTAGGAATGAGAGGTAAATTTGTAAAGTATGATTTGCATATAGGAATTTTTCGTCCAGTAGTACAGCAGGTGGCTGCACTGCCAGATCACGCCATCGGGCGACAATTAGCCAGAAATCAGTTTGTTTGTCAATGACTTTTACACAAGAACAACGTATTTCTATCGTTTAGAGTTACTGTGAATCGAAATCCTACGCAAAGTGTCAAGAACATTTCTCCAATGCCTTTCCAGATGCTAAAGTACCAAAGAAATCGAGCATATATGTCGTTTGTTTCATCGTTTTCGGGATACAGGTAGCGTAAATGACCGTAATCGTACCGGCCGACCAAGTGTTTTGACTGATGACAGACTGCAGACGATAAGTGAAACGTTCATTCGTTCTCCAAAAAGTCTCTTCATAAACTTTGAAAGAAAAATCAATAACACATTACAGCTTTTTAAGACTGTTATCATTTTGGGTTGCGCGACTTTACGATCATCCTGTATAATAATAATTATACTAAACTAAGGTGAGGGATTTGAAAAAGTTTGGACTTATTACTGCGTGTACGCGCACTTATTTTGTTCCATTAATGTCTTCTGTAAAATCTATTTAATATTTGAAAAAAATTCTCTATTACAACTCCAAAAAAGTCTGGGCTCCTCCTATGAATGAAATATGAACTGTGAACGGAAGGTAATTTCTCACATTTACCAAAATGTCATTGAACCTATTCCAGCTAGATAAAATATTCATGTTGACTGTTGATGTTATCTATGAGGTTTCACCAAAATTACCTTAATTGCCTTTCAAGAGAAGTTGATTCACCTGTTTGATGATATCAACCTATGATTTTTCAGTCCAATAGTTTTAGGTGAATTCATTTCCAAATCTTGGTTTTATATATTTCAAATGGAATAAAAGCAAGAGTTGAATTTTTCGTGACAAAAATTTGATCATCTTTTCGTGTGTTCTTTAATTAATAACCAATTAACAATGTATGCATGTTTTTGTTGAGTCTACGAGAAAAGGTTAGCAAGGCCCTACTTAATTCCTAATAAAATGTTTACTGTTTAATTATAAGGCTCTCCAAGGAAGTAGAATATTCAAGTAAAACTTCAAGTAATATTCAAGTGTATTACAATATGTTTCTCAAATGAATGAGTATTCTGTTGAGTGGAATGACTGCGCGATATCTTGGAGTAGCAGATTTTGTCATTGAATTGATGAAGTATTGGAATAAATAGAATCCGGAAGTCTCTGACATGTGTTGAAAAAATGAATGAATGACAAAAAACTTAATTGACAACCAAACTTTAGTCAAGTTTGGAATCTCAATCACCGTTTCCTTGTATCCACTTCTATTTTATAGAGTATGATCATTTGTATTTCTTGAATGTTGACACACAGCTAAAGCCTCTAAACTAAAATCAAATCCAGAAATGATTCGACTCATAATTAAACTAATGCAAGATGAGGAATAGTATGGAAAATGTATGAAGATTATTTCTATATTATTGTTTTTTAAATTTTACAATTTTCTATTTTGACAGTGAAAAATCATACACTCTTCATGTTAGGAAATCAAGTTTGAGTTCGATATCATTCTTTAATCATAATATCTGTATTTATGTCATCTCTAGTATTAGTCTACCGTAATCAATTAGACAAATTAAACCTTAGCACAATTGTGTTTATGATGGAGCTCATTTTAGTGTCACAAATAGAAATGTTCAGAATTCGTGTCATTTATTGTATGGAACGCTATCAATTATTCAAGTTGCATTGCCTTGTTTATCAGTTTAATGTCAATTGGTTGGCCAATATATCGTTAGTGAACAAATTACACTCTGTTGTTCAGCTTCATTGAAAATATGCAGTTTAGGAGTAAAAAGGAGAAGAATTCTGTTCTAGTTTGAAAAACAGAACTCTCTTCACATATCACTATGGTTTAATATCAAATTTAAACTCTCTATGGTTTAATATCACTGATGAGGTGTGTGGATACTCAAGAAAATGTAATTGACAATAGCTAACTGCAATTCAAATTAGTACATAGTAATAAATTTATCAATGTAAAAATATAATATTGAAAAAGTTCTTGGAATTCCTAAAGGCCTGTTCCTAAGTTCCTTTATTTGTCTATTGAGAAATACATTCTTTCAAAATATCCTTCTCTACTTCCAAAAAAGTTTTGAATTATTTTCAATTCATTACTTTTTGCTGGTCTATTTTGAATGATTATGAGAAACTGTAGGCTGCTTCTTAACTCTTATTTTCTGCTTGTTTTTTCTCCAACAATTTTGAATATTTTTCGAGTAGGTTTTATAATATTTTTACAGTTCCTACGCTATATTGGCAACTTATTCTGTTTGCCTTGGATTCATCGAGGCCGTTTGCTTGTTATTGATAAGGAATGCTTGGCAAGTGATACAATACTCGATAATCTATACTTTTTTGGTTTTTAATACTATGTATTGAAATTTTTCTATTTCGAAATAATTGTTAAGTATTCTTGTATACGAGTAGAAGACGATGTGTATTTTTCTGTGAGTTCAGTATTATTTTCTTCTCAAATCTTACCAATGTAGCGCTCGAAAAGCGTTCAGATATACAATCTTCAGTTTTCAAGGTATGTGCATAAGTATCTCGATTCTGACGTCCCAGCAATTTAAGTCCACCTATGAACTTGGCAACTTGACTTTAAAAATTTAAAGTCTTGTCGAATGTTTCTGGTAAAAGCCCGGAGAACCGGATCAGGTGCGAAAACCGGAAAGTAGGTTGTGCAATAGCAGCTTTTGTGGAGACGAGCCTATATGGAAGTTGCTTGTCCATTTCCGTCTGTTCGTCTGATGCTGATCAAATAGCAAGTGTAGCGCATTCATCCAGCACCAGCACTCACACAAAAACACAAATATCTACCACCACATTGGCAGGAAAAGTTTCCGGAAGTGAAAGCACCTCCCACTCCCCTTCTCCTGAAATGATGCGTTTTAATTTTTGTATATCACTTCATACCGCATCTCTTATGTCATGTTACATAATTTGTTATGTGTCCTATAGCCACTAGACAACTCCATTGTGCCGTGTACAACCATTAATCGGGCTTGATTGATTTCTTCTCCATTCTCGTTGTGTCCTCAATTGAAACTTGATCTCATTTTTCCTTTCTTGATCTTGATCTGACATTCTTCAAGTACCAGTACCCGATTACATCTAATGCTGATAGTGGCTGTGAAAAAAGAGGATCTATGGGGTCAGTTTGAATTGGCTTATGTTGTCAAAGGGTCAGCTGAATTTTATTGAGATTCGAAGTATTTGTATTCACATTCTATTAGTATTGATGAATAAATCTATGAGGAGTTGGGAGAATAATTCGAATTAAGTTATCAGAATCCTCTCGTGAATGATATATTAGTCTCATATTATACCGAATACCATCTGTCGTGTCCACATTAATCCAATATTCAAATTTTGTTCTCTAATTTCAGTAAAATTTAATTGATAGGCTAATATTTTGTTCATAAATGACATTTTATTGAAAGTTATATTTATATTTGTTATAGTTGTATTTTTATGCTATAGTTCCAAATAGAGTTACTGCTATAGACAGTTACTATTTTATTATAGAAATAAGTTAATCCATCATCAACTTTTTAATTGGAAGTCGCGAATATTATCAGTATTACCAATTATTAATGGTTAATTTATAAATCTTCAAAAGAATTATATTATGTAAAATATATTCTAACCACCGTACAAAAAGCAAAACTAATAGGCTTGATGAAATTCCCCAATAAGGAAAAGAATGTGCTTTCTTGAAGTTTTTGCAGCTTATCTATTTACGTTATTTCCCGATCGAGGTAACTTAGAAACTGTGGTCTCACGACAACGATATTTATTTTTATAAAGACGACGTATGTATTTTCAAATCGAATAATGACTATGGGATTCGACTTCTTGAATTGGAATAGAATTATGATGAGAAATCGCCTATGAGTACAAGAACTGAGCAATTTCATCATTACAAAAATTGGTATCAATCACTTTAAACTCCACTAATGTCTTAAAATACTTAGCACTTTATTATTGTAGCCTACTTTGTTCAACCGAGCGTCGTAGAATTAACTTGAAAATATTGTGTTCCATGTACTATTTCCAGTAATTGATAATACCGGGTTATCATAAAAGAATGGTGCGGTTTCAAAAGAATTGGTGCGATTTTCTGACAAACATTTGACACGAATCAGTTCATGATTCCTGTCAAATTTAGGTTGTTTGGCTTGAACACTGGTTTCTATAAAAAGTCAATCTTCGCACCATTCTTTTATGATAACCCTGTATAATTAATGAGAAATAATATGATTTATTTTTAAGTTTTAAAATTTCTTTGCTGATTGCATTGTGATAGCCATGCTTGGTTACAATATTTTGTACTTATTTTGTTCTGTGAAAAAATTATAATTTTTAATTTATTCAATTTTTAATATTTATTTTCGTTTGTTACAGATCCTACAAGCATTATACTTCATACTCTGCTTAGTCATAGATGTTGTTGGTTGGGAAAGACAGAAGGGAGGCAGTAGCATTTGGATCTGTGCACTCAGGGATTATATCTTCACAGTATTCGCCTTTCCAGTTGCCTTGGTAAGAAATCAATCAACACTTATCAAACCTGTAAACCCAACAGTTTGATGAGAAAACTACTAAAAGCAGGGGTTTTCAAGTACAGAGTGGTAGACTCGATTGGTCGCTGAATCGGTAATTGATGGAGGCTACAGCATTTTAAATTGTGGAAAAGTTCATATTAATTTCAGTAAATATGAAAATTTAAAAACGTGATATTTTTACAGTCTTGCAATAACCTGTAACATTGCCCTCTACCTCAGAACTCTATGAGTAGCCTACTATAGCCTACAGACGAAAATAGGTATCACCGTTGAATCATGTTTTGATTCAAGAAAATCCTATTTTATAAGTTGAGGATACTGGATGATTGGGTATTTTCTCTTTAGATATCTTGGACATTTGTTATCATTTTAAATGGTGAAAATTATCAGTTTATCGTTCTCAGTTACTCAATTTAGCCCACTTTGGGTTGGAGAATAAATGTGTTCTCCAACTAAATATCACGCTAGTACAATAAAATTGTCATCTTTCAATCCATGTTTTCTTCAATTTTTCAGTGTATCTAATTTTCTGTTTTTTGTTACAGTTTGTCAGTGCAACATTCTGGGGGCTGTATGCAGTAGACAGAGAACTGGTTCTTCCAAAGGTTCTGGATCCGTACTTCCCAGTATGGCTAAATCATATCATGCATACATTTATAACTGTCTTTGCAATTTTCGAAATGCTCACCTCTTACAGAGCGTATACCACAAAGACAAAAGGTTTGATCGGCCTGCTTCTCTTCCAGTTAACCTATTTGTCATGGTGAGTTTACAAGTAAATTTTATAACTCTAGGATTATAAATATTTACTTTATTACAATCCATGATATGTTATTACTTATTGATCAACTTTTCAAAGTAGATGTATGTTATTGAAATATTTTATGGAATGTCAAAGCAATTGTTACAGCTCTCAACTGTGAATAGTTCCATTGATTAATGATGAATTTTAGTGAACAAATTTTTGTCAAAAACCACAAGGTATTTAACAGTTAGGGCAGCTATATTTACGGCTCTATAAAGACGGAGTAGACGCACCCACCTTTATATGTAACCCAGCTTTAACCTCTAAACTGATTTCAAAAATTTGAGCAGTATTCTCTGACCTGGCTCAAGCTATTTCATAAACTGTCTGAAGTCTTGAACCACAATGGCGGATGCTGCGTCTACCTGGTGTTTATAGAGGCCTAGAGGCTATATTCATTTTGAATAATTGATAATAGAGTTGATGATAGTGTCCAAACATTAAGCTTTTGAAGCCACATATATGTTTATGTAGATTCGATACATAGTTATGAATAGTGCATGAATGATGAGGACACTGATTGATAGTCAGATCATAACAGAAAAAGTTCATTACAACGCTCATATGAACACTGGCCAATTTGTATAAATGTATTAACCTTGAAAAGCTATGCCACACAAGAGTGATCTAGAAATTAACTCTATATTATGTTTCATATTCCTGCATTGTTACTAGAGATAGTGAAATTAAAAAACTATAGTCACGATCAGTAAGCAAAAAATTCTTCGGTATTGTACAAGGTTACAATACTTATTCAGAATTCCAATTATTTCAGTATAGTTTTTGACATATACATCTACAATGTTGGTGTCAGTGGTGTCTTTTTAATTGAATAGCCATCAATTTTTTCTCTATGAAGCTTTGTTCAGACAAACAGTCCACTTCCTTATTATTTTCAAATTAATAATTATTAACTTATTCAATCATACATGTGAATTCCACGATATATGATAATATTTATTCATAATTGTTACTATATTATTCCATTCATTGATTAGTCTCATGTTTTGTCAATTCAGTATTTTTTCTGCTATGTAGAATTCAGAGTTATGTGAAGAGGCCCGTTTACAATTCAACAAATTTGTATTAAAACATGTTACTACATACCTACTCTTATCAGGAGAACCTGTTAAGCTTTACATCTTGTCCCCGGGATTTGTGCTTATATAGAAACTGCGGTCGATATTAGACTGTAAAAGAGATAACAATTCACCAAAACTGTTGGGATGAGAGTCCGAATTCATTCAGCTTTTGGTTGTTGAAAAGTAATCATCATCATCATCCTTTAATAATCATCATCCAGCTTTGATCAGCTTACAACAATTCAAGATGTCACTGATTTCTAAAACGGCGGCTTTCTGTCAAGGCGTATTCTCATTAATGCAAATGACATCTGTTCTCTGTAGACTTGAAATATTCGAGTGTCAAAAGGAATGAGATTGCCTTGAGTTGTTGTAACTGAAGTGACATAAAATCGATGAATACTATCTTAATCAGAATATAAATGAGATGACTCTATTAAAAAAGTAAACTTTGACTTTCAAAATCCAATTTAATTTGGAAATTGTAGAGTGTAGAACAATCACTCAGATTAGATGAGTGTCGAGCGCTCGGTACTCCCGTTAGATGAGATACCACTTGAGACCAGCTCCGCTAAATATCACCACTTATAATCTTCATAATAACTTCCTCGCAGTTCAGAACCCACCTAAAATTTTAGTTCAACTTATATATCATCATTGCTATACTTCTCATTACCCACGAACAAGCCTAGAACTTATGTGGGCATTAGCAAAAAAGATCAATCACTAGATAAAAACTAGTTAAATTATAGTATTTTTGAAACATTGAACTATTACTATTTCTAAAATGAATAGCTAAAGTTCTCAATATAAAAAAGCTAAATCTACCATTTCTTTGGATTCAAATCTCTGAAAAAATTCCAGAAAATTTGTTAATGACGGGATCAGTTATTGATGTTCTCCATTCCACTGACTGTATTCAACAACATGAATAATGATATTATATTCTTAAATTTATTTTCCAATATTTATTTATTTATTCATTAATAGGCCTACACGAATGATGTCGATAATGATTTGGGAGAGAATAATAGGCTTAGCCCAAAACTTTTTGTCTCCCTAATTTTGATGATAAAAATATATTTGATTAATATATTCTTGATCTCTCATTTCATGAACTCATCTTGCACCAAATAAGATTGAAAAATTAGAAATACTATTTTTTTAACGTTTGTTCAAGTTCTGAAGAGAGAAAGCAACTGTATTAGTTCCTTTTTTGTTTCATGCTTTTTCTTGTGAAAAGTATAGAATAAGAAACAAAAACTTTTAAAAGAGAATATCTTTCATCAACTTCATGTAGATATTCTACATGACTGCATGACCTATGACAACCCTATGATAGCCGTCATAGTGTTGTTATTAGCTATCTATGAACTTTAGACACACAATACTTTAGACAATAGAATTATGAAATTAGTTTTATCACCGGAAGAGTTTGAAAGTGCTGTTGGTAAATAATACTAAAACATAGCTTACTTATGTTAATGGTTTCAGTATATTTAAAATGCAAAATACCTAGAAAGTCGGAAGACTTACAACCCCGCTTATAATAATTCTGTTGCGAAGTCTCATTCACTGTTCAGGATGTTTTATATTATTTCATTGAAAATGGAATTCGTTGTGCTGGTCTAAAACAAAATATAAATTTTTGTTTTATTCTTCAAAGCTTGTATTAGCTTTTTTATCTTTTCCAATCAACTTGCAAGTAATTAATTAACCTTAATTATAGAATTATGTAATAGATTATATGAACAGTATTAATTTTAGAAAAGAAAATAAAATCTTGGATTATATTTCTATGGATTCTATAAGTATGATAAAAGTCACCCTTTTATATTTCACCGATATTCATTATTATGTAACAAAAATTATTTTGTCAATTTTATTACAATTCGATTGACTCTAATCATTCACTCGTTTAGTTGATAAACTATTCAATTTCGTACCTTTCTCCTTTTTCAGGATGCATTTCGTCTATTATAAGAGTGGACTATGGGTGTACAATGTGTTCAACGTTCTCAATATACCCCAAAGGATAGCCTTCCTCGTAGTTTCCATCCTAACTGGTTTCTTCTTCTACTTTGTTGGTGAAAACCTCAACTCTATGATTTGGCGTGAGTACAAAATTATTTCGCCAAAAACATTCTCCACTGCATAAAAGTATATTTATGAGATTTATATTCAAACCTGTGGCACTCTATTTTATCAATTCTTTGTTCATTACTTTATCAATTCATGTGTCTTGTTTTTTTTCTGTCAAATTGGGGCTTCTGTGATTCTTGTCATTTACTGTCAATCCCTAGTTTATTTTTCAATTTCTTCATAACTAGACTAATTAAATTAGTAATTGATTTATTACTATTGAGTAGCTTTGAAAGCTTTCAACTCTTGATTGTTTCTAATCAACGTAGATCAAAAAATGTAGTAAAGTCCACATTCTTTCTCAATTCTTCTCTGTATTCCCACATTCTTTCTTTCTTTTCAGGTGGCTATTCTGATCATAGATTAATTAACGGTCAATTTATAATTCAGAATTGAAATATTGATTCATCCCATCTCAAAGAGTTGATCTGATTTTTAAAGCTGTTATTCATAAAAACTTTTTTCAAATTTACTCATTTTTAATTATTTATTTATTTTTATCTTGAGTTTTAATAGTTAACTTTATAAGAAATTGAAAATATACTTGGTCAAACACAATCATTCACTACTATTTAAAAAAAGATGTCTGACTCATAAATCAATGAACTTATCAATTAGATTGCTATTTATTTATCTTTACAACTGCTTTAAGCAATAAATTCCTGTAATGTTCAATTGAGTATAATAATAGTGATTTTATCGTTCGTTCTTATTCTCAATTTTGACATTACTCAATTACTCTATTATTACTATTATTTTCACTACTATTATTCCGGGTTCGATACCAGGTTTAACAAAAGGATTCATACTGAATAAAAAGATTCGAAATTAAATTTTCATAAACAAATTAAACAATTAAATTTATAAAAACAACGAGATACCGGTTTCGGTTGTTACACCATTGTCAATCTCTGGTAAACTAAAGTAAACTAAGGTATTAATTCTGCTGCTCTTTACTTTATTTTTAGTTTATCAGAGATTGAAAATTGTGTAACGACCGAAACCGGTTTCTCGTTTAAATAAATTTGTGGTTTTGACAACTTCAAGTCTTTTTGTTCATTATGCATAATTACCACAATGTAACCTTCACTACTACACAGAAAGACAAGGATTCATCCTTAAGTCATCCCAGGTGTTTAATAGGACATTATATAGTCGGCTGGTTGCTCCTGTCTGAATCAGTCGTTTAATCAGATGCCCCTGATATTTAGGTGTGCCCTGAAAGCGCTTGATTATTATTATGTATTCTATTAATTTTCAATGTAATATTCATGCATGGATAGTTTTTGTGCTTTTTCAGGTCCATTCCACACGTCTTGTCTATTCTGGGAATAAATTCAAATAAATTGTTCTATATTCATGTACATCCAATCACCTTATTCACTTAGTTTTTTTTTTAAATATCTTCCTAACACTCACTTCGTAGGTTGTTAGTTTATCTCGATTTTATTCTGGTGCGGACTTTTCTTTCAATAGTTACTGTCCATCAAATTGTAATAATTAAGATTATTATCATCATCTTCCACTTAACCCTCATGTTTTGATTCACTATACACTTAGAAAGCCTCGTTTTATTGGCTTGAACATTTTATACTCAACCACATACATCTGCTCCATAGCAGATTATTACAGTATATATATCGAAGTCAACTTCCAATACATTATTTGCATCAAACTAAATTCTCAAGTAGATGAGATATTATTTCATCTTTACAGATTCTACTCTTCAAAGTTGAAACTTCTCCAAATTTAAATGATATTGTTCCAAAATATTCAGCAAACTTATTTGATACAGTGATCTATTCATAAATAAATAACCCTTTTACTGCTCTTTTAAATTCAATTAAAAAATTTTCAAAATGAAAATTATACAATCATTCAATAATCAGTAGCTGCTGGGGTAGATGATCTATTCATCACTTGATTTTATATTTTCTTAGAAATATCAATAAATTATGAACACCAATCAATGCTACTTTAGCTAACAACCACACTTTGCACAAGTATTAGTTAATTCATGCTCCTGAGCATTGCATCTGATTTCACGAATACAATAACTTTTTCACTGTCTATTAAACAAGTGCAGTTTTAAACATCCTTTTACCGCTAGTAGTGTAGGATTAGAAATAAAGTAATTTATTTTCAATAAATGACATTTCATTACCATGATTGACTATTTTCATAAAATACAAAGTACAATTGGCTGATTGCACCTCAACTGAATTTACCAGCCGTTAAAATAACATCATTTGACATAATCAATGCAACAATATCCCTATTGAGCTCCGTCAAATCATGTTATTTTATGGTGATTAAATTTAATTGAGTTTCGTGCAATATGATCAATAACACTGTCAAGCTCGAGTCACTCTGCATGGACAAAATATAAATCATTGTGAAAATATTCTAATTATAAAATACTTTCTTATATTGCTAATTAATTTAAATTGACTTATTGTGTTTCGTTTTGTATGATGTAATGTAATTTGATTCCTCAGACTTAAATACTCGCTTGTTTTGTAGCAAATGAGGAAAGCCATGGAACTCTACGTCAGCTCTTGAAATCACAGTGGCAGAACATTTAAAAGCTGTTTCCAAATTAGTCTACTATTGAGAAATGTTGTTCTTCCGTATGTAGAATCGTTCCAAGGGAATGCATGTGGTAACCTCTTCTCTGAACACGTCTTGTGATTTGGCGATGCACTGCTCATCCACCTCCTAACTGTGAATTGCTTTCTAGTCTATTATGAACTGTACAATACTCGGTTGTGGTATCTATCTAATTACTGGTTTTGGTTTACGAATCCACTCCCTTGAAGAGTTCAGAAATAGGAACTAATCCACTCACATAGTACTTCTGAAGAGTTGACGATATCATCCAGAATTTAGTGCTTTAGTATCTGGGCTTAAGTTCTTGTAGGGTTCCCTTGAGTCTTTTTTAAATCATCATCATATATTATTCTCCAAACCCATTATTTAAATGGCTATTCAGTTAGTTTGGTTTATGACTTTGTAGTCAGTTGCTGATGATAATGAGAATTAGATGAAATACGTCTAAGTTGGGCAGCGGTTAATTCGTGGTCGTATTGGGTCTAATCGCAAGATGAGATAAGAGAGTCCTGTTACTCCCATTGTACGGGTGACCACTTTCAGTTGAGGCCTTTTTCCGCTAATGTCATTCTTTCATGAGAATCAAAAATCGCTTCCCGGTGGTTCGGAACCCACCTAAAGTTGTAGATCCACTCATCTCACATCATCATCCCTCCCATTACCCACGGACAAGCTAAAAAAATTAAGCAACACGCTGAACCATTCAATTTGAGGAACAGGTCTTCGTTTCATGGCAAATTCATTTTTGAACCCTACTCAAAATCATGAATAAAATTAGATTTCAGGTGTCTATTCAAATAATTTCCAACATTACGTTACCTACGTAGTACTTATCCATAGTCGTGGATTTTATCTTTCATTTTTTCTTATTATCATGCTCAAGTTCTGCAACGAGTGTAGATTGAAGCATCAATAAGAATTCAGAACTAGAGAACAAGGCACGATTGTTTGAGCATTGAAATAGATTTGCGGCGGCCTATACATTATACATTACTTTACTTTGTTGGAATGTTGTACGGCCTGTAACTTATTGCTTAAACTGATTTTGTCTTTCGAATAATTGATGCTTTTTAATTCTCCAAGGTTACTCCTATTGAATAACATAGGAGTTGAGAGGCTTATCTTGAAGAAAAAATCGTTGGAGAAATTAATAATTTTTCATGAAAAACTAGTGACTGTATTACTGAATTGTGAAGTAAACTCATGTTTCTTAGTTTTATTCTCAAAAATAACTGTTCAGTTCTATTTTCTCTTCTCACTTTTCAATAGCATTGTTCCCACACATCATTTTTGGTACCAGCTTATTCAGGAATCCTTTTCTTTCGACATTTCTTAGCTACTTGCTTTTTATTCAAGACAAGATATAATTATATAGGCTATACCCCAGCAACACACTTTGTACAGTATTACATCATGCACTAAAACAACTCAACAAGGTTTCCTGAATTTATTGATTCTCTTTTTTAGAATATTTAAAGTCTCTTTGAATTATTTCCGGATAAAAGAAATTATCTTGTTGGTTCACCATCATTCTATTCGAACCAGTTATTGTTCCAGAATTATTTGTTTCTCAATGAAGGTTCGTTATCCAACAGATGAGATCCTTGTAAATTTGTATAGTAGATTCTATAAATTGCATTGAACCACAGTCTCATAAAATACGTTGTACAGTAGTTGAATATGACTGTGGTTGGACGGTGTTTAGGATTAATGGTGATCATGACGTTTTTATGGAAAGGAGGCGCTGAATTTGATGCCGATTAGGTTATGGAGTTTTCTTGTCAACGGATCCTCAACCGTATTTTATTTCTCACTTGCTGAAATAGCTCTACTATTTAAGTGGAAAGGCAAGAGTTGTATATATTTTTGGTGTTTGAAATTATTATAGCTTTAACATGAGATGCTTTTAAGGTAACACAGTAACACAGCTAGTTTTTACCAACTTCATATGCCAATTGAAGAGGTTGCAGAAGACTTGTCGAAAAATCTTTATTCAATTTCACCACTTGTGTTATCAATATTGATGTAAGTTTTAATATTTACATGAATACATGGTTTAATGAATTACATCTTAGTGCATCTTTTGAAGTAAAAATCGAATTTAAAATTAATTTACTATGTACATTGCCTGTGCCAATAGTAAATTGTGAATTTAAATTTCATTTTATAAGATTCTAATAATTTATTTATCTATTAATATAACGAATAAAACTTCTTTAAACCTAATATTTGCATTTATAATAACTTTTATGTGCATCTGAATAATTCCCAATAACAATTACTGACATTCAATTAATCAATAATACAAGTATTAATTTGTATTCTCAATTATGATCATTTAAGGTGTATAACTTGAGCAAGCTTTTCCCTTCATATCTGAATATTATATAAATGAGATAGTAATAATTGAGGAACTCTCTAAATAAATTTTTCTTTAACAATGTATGCATGAGACAATAGTCTATGCCATTTATAATACCGTTTTTTCATCAATATAGGTATAGAGACATATTTTTTCAAATATAGACAAATTTCAAAATAGTTTGAAAATTTTGTTGTGAACTTATCAATTCTATTAGTATTTTGCTTTAATAGATTTGAAAGGTCAATTCAATTTGCTTCTTATTAGGTGCTCTCAATTGAGAATTTTGCTTTCGCTTTTCTTTGAAATAGTTCATAATAATTTCCATTATGAAATTCCTGTATTTCAGTGTCTGAATGTGTTCTGAAATCATTGTTTCAGTCTATAAAAATAATTATTTTTTGCTGTACTTTGCTTTTCAGCTCACCTGGAGGGCATTTTAAATTTTGCCCTCAAGTTTTTTGATAATCAACCTCTTAATGGATTTCAACATTAACTAAAAAAATGAATATCAATAATTAGTCGTTTTTCCCTTATTCTATTTGTAAAACATCATCATGTGTAAAATATAAATATCTAACAATGAATATCATTATTTAATAATTCTTTAAAATCCCAACTTGTAATGAAATTTTCAATGAATGTATTATGTATTCACTGAGAAACAGACCGCGAAATCCCAATACAGTAGAACACCTTTAACCCTCCACCTTTGGGACCGGGGGCATGGTCAGATTATCCAAAAAAACCAATACAGTAAAGTATTTATCAATCTAGACACTAAACGTACAAAGATACATGAAATAAATTGTTACTGAAATAAGTGATTACTGAAATACGGTACGTCATTACTGAAATAAGTGATTTTTAAAGCGATATACTGAAATAATTTATTTTTAAAGTTGACAAAAGGTTAAAAAATGCATTGTTTTGACAAGTGATGAGTCACCGACCGTGATTCTTATAAATTAATTATTCAATATTCTTATTATTAACTACATTTGTATTAATCTATTTTCATATTTTTTCAGTTCAAAAGAAGTCCAAGAAAGAGAGACTGAAGAAGAAATAGAAATTTCTGCAACCTTCGTCATCATAAGCTACTGCTGGTTTCAAATTGCACAACATTTTGGAGATGAGTTTTTTAATCGGGAGGATAGAATAGTACTATATAATAAACGGTGGAAAATCTCATTGACAACTCCGCTGCCTAGTCCTACTAATATTATAGTTCACATATCCTTTTTACTTACAATTTTGCTAGAAGATTTGTGCTGCTGTAGAATCAAATATCCGATTATACTAAGATATTAGCCGAAATATTATGCTTGTATGTAGAACTGAGTAACTTGAATAGAATCTAATAATAAGAGAATACATCAAAATTTCAGTGCTTTATCCATGGGTGATAAATTGTTTTCCTAGTGTATTGTAATAATAGCCGTGTATGATAGTAACTAGACTAGAACTGTTATTTGTTATGATTGCTGTACTGTTGCATGTATTTAAAGTGTTGATGAATTACCATTATAATTGCAGATCGTAGAATTAATTATTCGATTACTGATAATATAATACAAGCTGAAATAATCTGAAAATTAATTTCATTGATGTGAGTTTTTTACTTTTGTAAGTATTGTAGATGATATGATATATAATAATATTTAATCAGATCTTGTAGCATAGTAATAGAATCAGTGAGTCGTAAAGTTTTCAAGCAATCAACTTAATATTATATATTATTTTAAGACAGAGTATGCTCTTCCAAGAAGTTTGTCCATTTCAATTATCAGTCTTGATTACTTTGTAAATTGAAAATAACCAATCATAAATAAAAATGTTTGTTTCTGATCTACATTGTATTATTTTCCTCAATAATTCATAAAGTGAGTTACTGATATCTTAAGCCGGGGCTTCACTGGTAGAATTAGTTATAGTAGAGTATACTGGGTAAGTGAGTAGTCTACTAACTATCTTGTTTAACACCCCAAATAATGTCTGCTACTCCAGCACCTCTACTAATGAAAATCCAGCTTCATTCATGTAAGTTACTCCACTCTACTCCGTTGAAGAGAGTGGTGTGCAAGGTCATGGACCTTTTTCAACTTATTGTCTTATTTTTGGTTCTGAATGCCTAAAAATACTTCAGTTAAGGTCCTGGTTACGTCAAGTCAGAGGCTCCAAACTTGAAGCAAAATTCCAGAGGTAAAAGCGGCAGTTCCTAGTCTCTCCTATAGATGTCACTATTTTAATATACAATTGACTTAAATCGCCATTGTTAACTACTGTTTTACAATAGTTTGAATAGCATTAAACCAATTTTGAGTTGTTTATTACCTAGGCGACTAGGTTTTAATTGAAGTGAACAGTATTGTAGGCTGTAGCCTTTCAAGTGGAAGCGTCGATATCTGTAGGTGAGACCAACGAGGATTTTAGGTTCTGGGGAGACCAGGAACTGCATCGAGAAGCGCCTCTTTAATTGCTAGCACTGTGTACAGGCCTTTTTTGTCAGTTGTGGTCTATTAATCATCCTAGATGGATGTGATTAAAGCCCGGTCTAGACGCTAGGACTTGTTGTAGGACTTACGTCATAGGACTTGTTGTACAAGTCCTAGGACTTAAGTATGAATTGCATCGCGTCTACACGTATGTGTACTACAAGTCCTAGGACTTTTGCCATCTACACGGTAGGACTTGTTGTACAAGTCCTAGCGTCTAGACCATGCTTAATTTGACGACTCCTCAGCCATCAGACTGTCAGAACAGACAAGAGTAACCAAGTCAAAAATAACATTTGACGCCGCCCACTTTGTCGTCTATTTCTGTGAAACCAACAGAAAGACGTTCATACAAAATAATAATATTCTATTTTCAAGGAACTATATCATAGTCATTAATTTTTATATCCTAGAAGGGGATCTCTACTAATTTTATTTAATAATATCCTATGTTAATATAATATTCATTATTATTTTGAAATGTTGGACAACCTGGTTTTATTAAAACCGCGCTTTGAGCCGTTGAGACGTCTGCAGTGTTGTTTGTTCAGTTTGTATTTTTTGGTTATGTGTATGAAATGGTGCAAGTACTGTAGTACTGTACTTTTGTTTATGTTGTTATACTTTAAATAGTTTTCGGAATCTCATTATTTCTTGTAATTATACTTTGTGTTGAATGATAAGGTAATCTTTGAGTCATGTAACCTTTCCTATTTTTAGTTTATTAATTGTAAGTAGTTACAATAGTTGTAAGTAGTTGTAATACCCCGTTTACACGTTGCCAAACGACTAGTTTTCAGTTTTATTTATGAATATGAAATATTAGGTTTGTGGAACGCTCATTTCTTCTTAAAGTTAGTATTGCAAGTAGCACTATGGTGTTATAATTGATGCTGTGATTATTTTCATCAATTACGGTAGGCCTAACTTATATTGAAATTTACAGTCCGGGGCCTGTCAAATATTTTTTTATAAATAATTCATGAGATCCCATACTTATACGCTATACATGATCATTTTCAACTGAATTCACCTAGTAAACCCATAGAATTCATTGAGATCAAAGTTTTTCATTTTCCACTCTTTATATTACTTTTATGATAGCCGTTCTACCGACTACCGAGCATTACCAATAGGCCTACTGAAAAGCTTGTAATAATAAACAGGAAATTATTAGAATTACTACTGTAATGCTAAATTTTTTTTGTTTTAAGCTTCCTTGTAATTGGTTTTTCAATTGATCTTTCATAAAGTATCTGTTAAGTTACTATGGAAAAAGATAGTTGAAGAAAAGTTTGTTACAATTTTTTATCATTCATGGTTACCGTCCTACGAACGTTTCCATAAAACCCCAATATTAGCATCCAGAGGTTTCTTTATACACCTAGGTACACTATAAGTAGAATATGTAGGTATGTTGCTTTTTCGCGGACCTGTAAACTTACACGATGTATTGTTTTCTTCACAAAGAAACCTACTATCAGGTGTGAGGTAAACGCCAGGTGCTCGCTCTACTTCGGTTGTTATTATCCAACATTATTCATAAATTTCATTAATATAATAAAAAATTATAAGATAATGCTTAGGCCTTATCTATTTCTAAATTTATGATTCCTCTAGGCGGAGTAGGCCTACTCAATGAGTCAAAATTCAGTGTTTTTTGAGTTTATAATTTTAAATAATGAAACAATAACCTAGCATCACATTTGGACGTAACATAAATTATTGTATTGTTTCAAATGAAGTAAGTTTAAGGAATAAGTAAGTCCCATTGTTTCAGGAATTGTTGATTGTCGTGAGAGTTGGTTACTATATGCTTAACATGGAACTCAACACACCTGTCTCTTCATAGTGTTATATACCCAATTCCAAAAACTATTTTGGCTTCCGTGTCATTAGTTCTCAAGTACGGTAAGTACTGTAGGCTATATTATCAATTAATTTATTTTGAACTTAATCGGCTTATTGACTGGGAAAGTAGAGAATGAAAGTTACTTGCGGCCAGTACTTGCCTCTTCAACTTACCGCTCACTTTCCCTGTCTAAAGGCGTACTCTCCACTCCAGAGGAAAGTAATCACTTGTGGCCAGTAAAATCAAACTTGTTTGTTTTTACTTGCCACTCCAAGAAAAGTAGCGGGTCACGTGACCACTGGCGGCTAGTACTTTCCTGTCAAACATGTACCTTTTCCCACTTTCTGCCAGTAGAGCAGAGGTTATTCGTTTCAGTTATTGAGCAGGTGATTTGTGGAAAAAAGAACATATGTTGAAAAAACATTAGAATGATCTTGCCTACAACAGACTTGCCCACTGACGGCCAGTACAACTGATAAACTTGCAGCCAGTACTTTTACTGTATATATTGGAAAGTGAAGCAATGGCAAGTACTGGCCGCAAGTAACTTTCCTTGATAGTCCCACAGATAGCCTGGAACTTATTTATTTTGATACTTAGGTCTTGATCCTCTTGGTATATAATATCGCATCCCAATTATCGAAAATGTGACACCTGTTCCAAGACTTTATCATCGAGAACTATTTCTGATGTTACAGGAGACTTTCCCAGAAAAGCCATAACTTTTGTCTTGTTGAAAGATATTTTCATATTGTATTCAGCACTTATTATTTTTAATTTGTGTAGTGCTCTCTGCAAATTATCCTCACTTTCTTGCAATATTACATTGGCAAACCATAGAGAGTTGATGGCAACATCATGTATAAGTTGTATACCTGGCTGTATGTTCTGCTTCCATTTCCTAAGCAAATCATCAGCATAAAATAATGTTGAAAAGAGTTGGTGATAGTGGACAGCCCTGTCTTAAACACACGTTGGTGATTATTTCATTTGTGTGAGAACCTGATCAGTCCAAAACTATTTTTGTTCCACAATAAACACCCCTGATAACTTCAACTAAGTGAATTGGGAAACCTCGTTTCACAAGCTTTTCCAACAACAGTTGCCGATCTACTATCAAATGCCTTCTCTTAGTCAACAAATGCAAGGTGTGTCTCGAAATTGAACTCCACTCTCTTTGCTATTATCTGTTTCAGTGAAAAAACATCGTCCATGCAAGACCGGCCCTTTCTAAAGCTGGCTTTTTCTTTCAGTTAAAGTACATCAGAGATTTTCCTAAGCCTATTGCTTAATATTCTGCTGTAGGCTACAACTTATATACTTTGCGTAACAAGCTTATACCTCTATAATTACCTGGGTCTCCTGCTTTCCTTCTTGAAAAGCGATACAGTATTACTAATGCCTTTCTCAATTCTTCCGGAACCGTACATGAGTTCCAACACATATTAATCAGGTGGAGTAATAGGAATTTCAATAATGTTCCACCATATTTTAGAAGCTCCATATTTATCAGATCCATCCCTGTCGCCAGGATTTACATCGTGTGTTCTGTAATTAAAATTGAAAAAATTCACTTCAGAAATACCTCTGGGTGCAAGCATTACTTGAAGTTTGAGATTTTGCTAATAAAATGTTTACTTTGGAAATAGAAAAAAATCCTTCGTTACTTTTGTTATAAATTCATTATTAAACTTGACTTTTTTTACAAGTTCCATTTTCTAATCTTACAGGAGTCCAAGATGACTTCTGCTGTGCCATCTTCCTCAGAATTGACGTGTGACGCGACAATTAACTGGGTTAATAATCAGAATGTAGTAACTAAAACAGTCAAATGTAAAAGTGCAGTATTCGAGCTTGTCAGAAATGAGTTCAGAGACTTATTTTTCAAAGCGACCACTAAAGGACTGAAATTGAAATTAATCGTTAATAATTTGACAATTCACAAAAATTTTGTGTCAGAAGGTAAAGCGACAATAAATTTTCAAGAAAGCAAAACAATAATCTATCTATCTAATGCTCCAGTTTCAAATCTTATGTTATTTTTGAAGACACTTTTTGTCAAGATGACAAGTAAAAAGAGCTCACCAAAAGTTCCTTTAAAAGAGAGATTAATGTCTGACAAACCGAATATGCTGACTGATATAAGCCCAGTTAATGGTAAAGACATGAACAGGTTGAAACAAGCCTTGCCGAACAAAGCAACGGATACGAAAAAAAGGAAGCTTCCAACTGAAAATGATCAGGTAGGAATACATTCAACACTTATCCAAGTTTCAATAAATCACGTTTAGGCCTACATAATCAGATCACCGTAATTTTATAATCAGTTTCATTCAATGCTCATTTAATAATTAATTATTTAATTCAGAGCTCCCAATTGAACTTATCATGAATAGATAGAAACTTTATTTGCCATTAAAAATATATTCAATTTGAAATAAAAAATCATCATAAATTACACAATTTCAAAAGGAAAAATCAGAATTTAAGTATTTCAACAATGTTACGAAATTTCTTCATAGTTTATATTTAAATTATATTATAAATTAAATTATATTGAAAAATATTTCAATTACTCAAATTCTAAAAACTGTTTAATTAATTTTCCAGGACACAAAAAAGAAGTGTGTTGCTAGTCTAATGAGTCAGCATACCTTGACATCAGAACAGAAAAAGGTTTTGGATGCTGTCAAAGAAGGTCACAACATTTTCTTCACAGGTAAGTAAGCATGTACGATATCTTCTTTCCAAGTACCTTTGCATTCATGTTCATTGACAATGACCAGCAAAAATAAAATACAAAACAGCAAAATAAAATATTCAAGAGAACTGCATCGAAGAACTGCACATGCGTATTTTTTCGCTAGCAGTGCTTTAATTTTCTCTCTACTGTTTTCAGATTCCTTCGTGAGATCTGGGAAAAGAATAGCCTACTATTTTCTTTCATTGAAAATAATTTGCCGTAACCTTTTCCATTTTAATTTGTTTTGTAATATGGAGTGGAAACACGAATCATTCTAGGCAAGTTATTCAATTTACATTATATTTAAGCACATTCTTTCTGTTTTAATCAAGAGCGAGTAGCTTCCGGCTTCATTTTCAGTGAGCACGATTTTGGATTACGTCAAGAACATAGAGTTGCCATCACTATTCACCCGCTTGAAATAATCGAGCTGTGAATGCTTTGATTATTGAGCAATAATAATAATCAAAGATAGAGCAAGTTCGATCAATTCAATTCACTTTATTGCCAAAAAAGGAAAACATACAATTAATTCTTATCCATACATTTATACACATGTGCAAAATGAAAATAAAATGTACCATCATTATCATGATTAATGTTGGTTAAATAAGGATTGAAGGCGGTTCCATGCCGCCAATCTAGATTCTAGATTTTTAATCAATTGAATTAATGACATTGAGTATTCTTTATTTGTATTTCAGGCAGTGCTGGAACTGGGAAATCCTATCTTCTCAAAGTTATTATAAATTCAATTCCACCGGATGTGACATTTGCTACCGCCAGTACTGGCGCGGCCGCTTGCCTCATTGGTGGGATCACTCTGCATTCTTTTGCTGGTAAATAAATGGTTTGGTTTTGAAAAAAATTATTTGAACAATTGATTTGTTAAAATGTTTTTTAAACTCTTGTTCAGCTCTAAAAATAATAGAAAGCCTAGGATCATTGGAAACATCAAAAGATAAAACAGCCAATTCAATCCTAGTGTACTGAAGAAAATGTTTATATAATCTTTGTTTTTATTTAAATAACATTATTGAAATTTTAGTAAATTGAATTTACTAATGGATTGATATGAATATAATAAAATATTGCATCAATAGTTCTTTTGCAACAAACTTCCGTAGATGTATCTAATTTATTACAATACTTTATCTTTATTTCTATTCTAGCTCATATAATTGCATGAAGATTTCATGTTGATTCAAAATAAGTAATGGAGAGGAGAAAAATAATCATAATACAGTTATTAGGATAATAATTCTATGATATTGAGATAGAAAAGAGATGATTATGTGATCGATTCCAGGTATTGGTACCGGAGAGGCTTCATTTCAAAAATGTCTGGAGCTTGCATCAAGACCACATGTTCTTCAGAATTGGAAAAGATGCAAATATTTAATTATCGATGAAGTATCAATGGTCAAAGGAAACTATTTCGAGGTAAGAGCAGTCTATTTTTTAGTAAGGAATCTCTCCTTGATAAGTACTTGTCTTTTCGCGCTTCAAATGACCTTGAAATTCAGTACTTGGTGAAATATTGACCTAGTTCTCAACGAAATATTCGTCTGCGACTTTGAAATGAAATATTTGTCTTGGAAATCTGCATTTTTGTGTGTTGTCGGGGTGAATGACCACTAAGAAGCGACATAAACAACGAATTTTATACTTTGGAATCGAAATTGGCCTAGTTTTTAATGAAATACTCAAATCCGCATATTTAAAGGTCACGTTTTAGTCGACTAGGTTAAATACTATTCCAAAGACCAGGATAGCTTCTTAGAGGTCATTCACCCCGAAAACACCATCTCACAAATTTTAGAGAATGATATTTTCCAAACAATTGAAAAAGTTAGATTTGTTATCTCAAGTGTTGGCTGAGTAAAACTTGATATAAGATATCCCTGCAGTACAAACTTTTTTAGGGGAGGGCGCATATTGAGAAGCAAGAGTGGTAGGGTTCAGGACGTTTGCCAAAACACTTTTCTATATGATCGATGAGGAAAAATTAGCTTTATTTGTCTTTTCCTCTCATAAAACACTCATTGACTGGAGTATTTTTTTTATCAGTAATATCAGTGGTCACTCGGTGAGAGCGGTTGCTAAGTAATCATGTGGTTAAGTAACAAACATTCAAGACTGCTCTTGGATGGGTGACCGCCACAAAAAATTGTGCAATTAGGCGAGGTAAGGGTCTCCCCACCGATAAAACGCCATACGATAAAAAAACTGGACTATTATGTACATCTTAACACTGTTGTTTCATCAATACTTCACATAGTACAAATTCAATACATCTTAACGTCACTTATTCTTCTAAGCAAATGACATTTGAATAGTGTGTATATTTCTTTCTGTTATTTTTCAGAAACTGGAAAAAGTTGCTAGAGCATTGAAAAACCCAGACAAGCCTTTTGGAGGGGTGCAATTGATCCTTAGCGGGGATTTTCTGCAACTGCCGCCTGTCTCGAAAGATGATGCCAATAACCGATTCTGTTTTCAAATGGAGACATGGGATCTGTGCAAGTTGACGTGCTTCCAACTAAAGCAGGTTCACCGTCAAAACGATCCCGAATTCATATCAATTCTGAACAGTATTAGAACTGGAAGGTGGGTTGAATTGGTCACTAATTATCATCATTCATATAATGATACACTATCATTATTATTCAGAGTAGTAGAGTACAACTTTTTAGGAAGGCGGATCGCGAGTGAATTTTTTTAACATTTACCATGGCAAAGGGTGATGATTTGCTATGCTCTGTCAGGACAGTCTGTGAGAGCGTATGCATTGTACCAACTGACAAATGCATTGTGTTTTAAAACATGACTGTTAATCGGTAATCTGGGGAGGATGATGATGATGATTAGATATGAAAGGCCCTACCAGTCCAGTCAATATAAACATGAATATTAAATGATAACTCATTTCTAATAAATTGATAACTAATTAGTGAATTAAAAATTAATTTGTATATCATGTCGAATCGTTAGCTGCATCTAAATATCCCTGAAAAGTGGTAACAAATGAAATGCCGGGGTTTGCGGCGAGTTGTCCTAGACCCGGCATACTTAGATTAGCGACTAACCTAAGTTTGTAGTTGCATCTGAGCTCACGAACAATCATGTGTCTGTTTAAATTGAGTTTAAAAATTGAAAACTAAGACCATCAACAATAATTCTTAGTAAAAAGTGGATTACTCTGCCTTTTCAATAGCTACTAATGTTATTCCAATCAATCAAATCAGTCTAGCTAATTCAAAATCTTACTATTGTTTTCACTTCACTACCGACATACAGTCATGTTTTTAATGTAAGAAACGAAATTCAATTGAAAAATATTCAATTCAAAATCTTAATTAGTGATGAATAATCAACAAAAAAGGATGTAATACGTCCCTTGTCAAATCTCGTAATGATTTTTATTTCAGTCTCATTGGAGAAGATTTTCATTGGGAATTATTGTTACATGTTCAAGTTTATGGAAAAGCTGATTTAGTGTATCGTATCTTTAGTGTAACACAAATATTTATACCGTATTTTTTCAAACCGAAATTTCTGATCTTTGCAACAACAGGCTCCTAGACAACTTACTTGAAACTGATATGGACTAAGCAAATATTTAACTGTCTTAGTGCTGATTGACTGTATTAAATTACGTTGTTGTGTTAGTTGTTGGTTTGAGTTCAGACTTTGAATAAATGGCTAGCTAGATTTGGAGTATTTCAAGAATGAAATTAGTAATTAAACAGGTGGTTTAGTACAGAAGATCTAATCGAGATAATTGTTTTTGCTACACGATTGTTCCTTTCCATACTGGAAGTAAAACACTCATTTATGAATGGTATTTTGCAGAATAACAAATGATATCGCGGATCGTCTCAATCTCACTCGAAGCCAGTCGATTGGAGGAAATGGAATCCAAGCCACCAGACTCTGCTGCTACACAAATGAAGCAAATACAATCAACAAAACGAACTTGGAAAATCTTGCCGGTTAGTATGTAATATTGTAAATAACATTCATATAATTTAGTCAATATAACAATATGCCAAAATCAATATGTACAATAGGCTGCCGGGGTGAATCGAGGAAAGTGGAAGTGATAGACATTTCCTTGCAGTTTTGAAGACTTTCATAGTGGAGCACCCATTCTATAGTCTGAGTGAATTTTTTGATACTGGGATGACTTTTTGATAGTGTTGTGTATGAAATTTTTATAAAATACTTGACGCAGTCTATCCAGCATCGCTGGTCAAGGTATTTAGATGAAAATCAAATCAAATACCAATTATTGGATTGATTTGTTCAATTATTGAATTAATTGACTTGTTCGAAATACAAACATTGTAAATTGGTTGAGAAATTTTGAGGGAAATATATTGACTTACATCATGAAACCCATTCAAGATCCTTGTTCATTCGCTTGGATATAATCTGAGGCTCTGTTCAAACCCGAGGTGAAAAGCAATCACTTGATGGTATTGAACAAATAGATGGAGACCAGCTTTTGTTGATAATTACGCTGGAAATTATTAACAAGACTATTATGTTCAGTGCGCCCTTCATATTAGATTCCAATTGAAACTTATAAATACTCACCGGATTGTCAATCGTATTGCATGTAAAAACAACAACGTATCATCTAATTTAGTGATGATCTACCAGTCTTTTGTAATTCTTCAATGTTTTTCAGCAAAGATACGGATGATGAGAGTAATTTTTGAAACAATTGAGAAATTTTTCTCGATGAGAGAAAAAATTTTGATACACTGTTGGTGTGATCTTAATACATAATTTCTCTCCTCTTTCAGGGGAAGCGAAAGATTTTGAAGCGTCAGACAGCGACAAAGGGAATAGCAAGATACTCGATGAATACACTCCGGTTGAAAAGACAATCTCCTTGAAAGTCGGGGCCCAAGTGATGCTAGTCAAAAATATCAACGTTAGCAAAGGACTTGTGAATGGTGCCAGAGGAGTCGTTACTAAATTTTCATCTGGTAAGTACCGCATGGTTCATTAGGTCAATTTTTATTTGTTCAATAGTATTCCAGTTTCAGGAGTCACAAAAATCTAACAATAAAAAGCCTTAATTACTTAATTAGTCGTATGCTTAGTCTTCTTGATAAGTTATAGAGTAATAATTTACTTTTGTATCACAACAGTACAAAGTAAAATTGTAACTGTAAATTGTACAAAGTAAAAAGTAACTGAATAAGTCTCAGGAACAAAAACAATAATTTGCATATTATTAACTAATAATATTGTATCAGTAACTAAAATTTAACCACTAATTCCAGCATAGTATTGTAGCCGATGATCATCACTTATTGATGATCAGCACTACACTTCTTATAGCCTTATCCAAGAATCAAAGTTTATTCATAAAACTAATCGTGATACAAGGTTGGAATCTATACAAATAATACAAATCTCTTTGTTCTTTTTGTATTATTTGTTCCTGGCGGCTCGTGCCGATGAAATTTAGGTGAGTATAATTATGAGATACGGGCGTGTTACAATATATTCAAATATATACATAATAAATATATATATATTATAATATATAATATACAAAAAACTGATGAGATAAACTTTGATTCTTGATGAATAAACTTCATTGTACAAATGCTGATCATCAGTACGTGAATAAAAAAGAATTGAAAATAATTTTTCCATATATTTTATACAAATTTTTATTACATTTTAGGTTTTTTTTTTTTCGATGGAATACACGGTGAAACAAGAGAAATGGATTGTCCGCGCTGCTGGAGGTCTGATGCTCACCAGGATTCAACTGCCTCTCAAGCTAGCCTGGGCATTCTCCATCCATAAATCTCAGGTAGAATAGTGTTGATTATTCTAATTTCCGCTCTTCAATTCTCTACATATCAAGCTGGATAAGCTTTTTCGTATTTTTCAGTAGGGTTGGAGAATAAACAAGTTTTACTTCGGTTCAAGTACTCGTTTTAACTATCTCATAAAATATTATTATTCTTTTAATGTTTGATTTGAGAATTTTTTCACTGAATCGGTTAATAATTTATTAAGCATAGCATTCATCTTATGTTCATATTTGCCTGCCATTTCTAGATTAGACTAGCTTTTTTGTGCGAATGTTATATCTATAGAGCGAGCAGAAAAAATAGAGTGCTCTATACAAAATTATACTGTTCTCTGATATCAGTCCAGCGTTATTGACGCATGCGCGGAAAAATTGAGCGTCAATGCCGCTCGTATAAATGACCCTATGACAGATGTGAAAATAAATGAAATGCCTGTTATGTAAAGTTTCAGAATCCTGTAAGTATTCTTCGAAATACGTTATGATACTAAGATGAGGCTACTAGATATTACTAGTGTCAAATCTCTGCCATCACTTCTCATTGAGCTAAATATCTACTTGGAGACAGCACTGATTGAACGAGCTGGGTCCCTCCAATTTTTTTTATAGCTTACTGTTCTTGAAATAAATATTTCAATCCTCATTTTATTGTCAAACTATTTTTTTTGTTCTGTTCTAGAATATTGAATATTTCATCCTCATCTTATTGCCAATCCAACGAAATTAGACAGAACACTAGCTACTGCAATCTCCAGTTAGATATTTAGCTCAGTATGGTATCACTTCTTACAAAACTTCATAAATATTTCCGGTACATTTTCGTATTTTTATCTACGAATATTTTTGTGTATCTAGTTTATGTTTAGTTTTGTGCGTTTTTGGTTTAATCTTTCAAATTACATTTTTTCACAGGGACTTACATTGGACTGTGTGGAAATGAACCTGTCTCAGGTATTCGAGGCTGGCCAAGCCTATGTGGCCCTGTCACGTGCCAAAAGTCTGGACTGCTTGCGTGTTATTGACTTCGACATGAGAAAAATTTGGGCAAATCCTGATGTACTTAAATTTTATAAAAGACTGGATCAACGTTGTAGGGATTTAGAATCAATTAGTGAATTCATTCCTCTTGGTAGGAAAAAGTGATTGACCGTACAGTATTAGGTATAGTTTGAAAATAATATCTATTTTTATAGGATTTTTACTTGTGATCTGTCGTTTTTAAATTTACAGTCAGTGTTTTTGGATGCTCGCAACATTAACCATAAGTGTATCAAGTCGATCAGTTGAAAATAAATAATTATGTGAGCTGTAATATTTACAGACCAACACAATAACTTATATTTAAACATTTCAAAAGTAATTCCAATTATCTATACAATAACTGATATTTCCTCATACATGACCATCATTTAATGATGAGATTTTGATGTCTTATTCTTATCGTAATTACTTGATCGTCTAGTGAATCAACCCACTGATTCTAGATGTTACTACAAAGACTGCTCTTTGTAAACTGCCAGTGTGTACTTGTATCGGTAAATGAAATAAATTATGCTCTCAAGTATGAATTCAAGGGTGGAAATAATAATGTCGCTCTTATCTAAGTTAGTTCAATTCATTCTTAGATTATTCATTTTGTTCAATCCATTCTAATGTTTAAAATTTCCGAAGACGTTTCGTTCGACTAATACATTATTTATTCTCAATTGTTCTGAAGAAAATCTTCATTGGGATGACGTTACTGTTAGTAAGTTTGTCTTATTCATGAACTAAATAGTCCTGATTACAGAGACTGTTTTGCCGTATTTAGTCTCTGTAGTCCAGATCTTTCCGTTGCTTTAGTAGTGATAATAGTCAAGGTAAATAGAATATTAGAATAGTATTCGAATAACCTTGATAATAGCTACTGTTTGACCTGAGAAAGAAAGTCCCTGGCGAACTGGAGCAATAGCCAGTCGAGCATGCTAGTTATCAATCCGCCAGGGACGTTCTTTTTCTGGTCAAGCATTACTTCGCAATCTCCCCAAAGATTCATAAAATATTTCTGCATGTAAAGTTTAGTCATGGCCGAAATTTAGACTATACTTTAGTATGTCTCAAGTTTGACTGCGTTTTAGACCAATGGATTGAACAGAGTTTTCTCTACCAAAAAAGGTTGTTTACAACTACAGAGAGTGTATAGTATGCACTATATACTATACGCTCTCTGTATTTACAACCTCTTTAGGCCTCGTATGGCCACAGAGAAGGAGGAACAGAGGTAACTTCCATTTATGGGACATTGTTGCGCCTAAGTACAGTTGCAGATACCGGTAGCCATGAATTATTATTATTCATTTATTAATTATTTATATCTGCAAATGTTGATTTCTGTCAAAGCTCTGTTACAACTACAGTAGTTGTCGTGGTAGAGGGGAGAGGCATTCCACTCCTCTCATTCAATTCCCTCTCCTTAGCCGGAAAACTAAGAACTGGGGACCCAACTTTCAATGCTGGGGACCCATTTAGCGCAACACTAGATGCGTCCTATGTTCTTCCTTCTCGGTGGTATGGCCTATCGTCACAATCACCATCATCAAATTGTAACGACAATCCAACTGTACTCATTAACAATAGTTCTGACGAAGAATAAATTGCGATTGATTTGTAATAATTTTTTTTATACATATTGTACTGAATTTAAATTAGGAAAAATGTATCTCAATGAAGATTTCAAATATAAGAAAATGACTGAATATTATGATTATCCTGAAATCTACTCCAAGTCTCGTTATTTTTGTCATCAATATTCTTGACCCACTCTTGGGCCAAACTTGAGTGATATCACATTATGTGTCTATGAATGTATTGGTCCCATTGAAATAAAAGTTTCCCAAGAGTTTGTGATTGATTTAATACTATCTTAGCAAATATGGCCCAAGGGCCTCTTTCATAAATATTGGAAGTCACATATTGTAGGATGAAGGTGGATATACACTAGAATTATTAGTACACATTCCTATCTCGTACGTTCAGTATGTATCTGCCTTTTTCCTGTTTCACTGGACTCCTAAAATCGTATGTAACAGGCCCCAGATTCTAGAATATTGTGAATTTCGAAAATGTATTTATTCTATGATATTCAATTTTGATATGCATGGTTGGTTTTCGTATACTGTCATAATAATTTCATATTCAGCTGTCATGTATTTGAAATTAATAATGATGTATATCAGTGCCACAGTTGTCATGTAGCATATTCTTCAGTTGTGAACTGAATATTCCTGCCATTATGGAACCAAAACATAGTATCTAGTATGTCAAAACCCAATCTCAGCACTTTGAACACATTTAAAAATACCTGTAACACATTTTTGAAGGCTGAGTATGAATTAATTGTGAGCAGAATACTGCTTCTATAAGATTGAGTTATAATATTCAAAATAAAAGATAGAAAAGTTTCACAACAAATTGGTCTAATTTTGTTGAACTGATTTTGAATTATTCCAGACCCCAAATTGGCCATATTTGGCCTGATAATGTACGAATTCACAGGATACAACAAAGTTGGATGAATTAAAACTTCAAAATGGTTTTAGAGACAGCTTTATACAAAGTTATGTTGTTGGATCAAAGCTATGAAACCCAGTCTCAGGGTAGCCTACTCTAGAAACACGTTTGAAAGCTAAATACGAAATAATTGTGAGCTAAAGACTGCTTCCACTATTGCACAGTAAGATTGAGTGATGGTAGGCCCAATATTCATCAAGATAGAATTCTAAATTTTACAATAAATCGATTGAATTGTCTAATTTTGTTGAAATTTTAATGATTTTCAATCATTCCAGACCCCAAATAGGCGAGATTTGGGCTGAGAATGTACGAATTGACAGAAAACAACAAAATTAGATGAATAAAATCTTTATCAGAATTTCAAAATGCTTTAAAGGTCATTTCAAATGCCTGGACAAAATTAAGCTGATAAAACAAGAATTAGATTGAGAAAATGGCTGCTACAATGAAAAAAATGCTATCTCGGTAAGTACTGGAGAATTCAAGGATAGATGATAATAATTCTGAAAAAAATAATAGTTTCAGTAATCCAAATAACAGCTAATTCAATTTCGTGAATAAATCGGTGAGCGCCTTCATTTAATCGGGTATAGGCAACCAACAATACATATTTGATAAAAATTCTGCGATTATCGACTTTGACTTCGATATTTAATCCTTGGTCTCGAGCAAATCGGTCTAAAAAATAAAAGCTGTGTCTCGGGCTAATATGTCTGTACACGAAAATTCTACCAGGCAACCAGGAGCATCGAAGAGATACACTGAACTCTTTGGCGATTCGCGGGCTGCCTAATTTCCAGATGTTGCGCTTGCCGGGAATTTCAAATGTATGCGTATCAGATTTTTCACGGATCACTATTTTCAATCAGCTAACATTATTTATCTTAGTTCCAAATGTTTATTTCTTACCTATTTTAGCGGCAATTTCAAATTTCCTAATTTTGAAGGCGTTAATCTAAAACAATATTGCTGTTTTTTCATCGATTCTCTTCTCAGACAAGCTTCTGGAATATGATTTTTTGAAATATCAAGCTTCTCATCAACAACTAATGATATTTTTCTTCCGTTAAGTTCGTTTCCTCTCGATTTTAACTCCTGATTAACTGTTAATGGGCTCAAAATTTCCATTTCACACACCAAGACATACTTTTTTACTTACCAGAACCAAGAGGTTCTGGGTACACCAATATAAGGACTGGTGAAGATAAGGAATAAAACATTTTATTCATATTTTTTACTGAAATTTAATGTGAAGTGATGAAAGAATAGATCATTTGAATATTTGCATCTTATAACCTTCCTTCGCTACTTTTCACAACGTTTAGTAGTCGTAACTTAGCTTCGTAACATCACTGATTAACAAGCGATGTATTGCACTAAGAGCTGAAGGGATAAAAAATGTAGTGAGAAAGAAATGAACACAATGAATTTCTAAATATCAAAAAGGAAATTTTATTAATCACATTTTCGTAATATTATTCTTAAATAACCAACTGTACAATAAATAAGAAATCATTCATCTAAAAGAAACTAAGCTCCTTTTATTGATTTCAAATTCAGGTGGCAATTAAAGATTAGATCACTACAATATCCAAACAAAATGACATACACCATTGTAAACTTGTAATTAACAGGTAATTGAAGTGTAACCTGTATTCTACAGATATGCAATAATTTGCTCGTACTCGTGCTATGAATAAAACTGCAGTTGCAAATTAAGATCAAAAGCTAGTTCTAATTGCAAATACAATCTATAGGTACTAGAGCTCAAAGTAGAGAAACATTATTCATACTTTGAAACAAATGAGGCAAAAGTCCGATCTGCTAATTACAAGTTACATTATATAATTATTTTATTTTCATTTTATGAGTACATTAAATGAAGTTAAGTAAAATTACACTAGTTCCATAAAAAACTGATAATAATATGATTATTAATTGTATTCACTGTTATTATATCAATCAACTCAGTCATCTAAATAGATGATGTGCCGTCATCATATTAGATGAGAGACTCAATACTTCCGTTGTTAGGGTGGCCGCTTGAGGCCTTCTCTGCTAAATATAATTAATGAGAACCAAAAAAAATCAATCACAAGTATAGTATGAAATCGTTATGCGAGAATACATTTTTTTATTTATTTGGTAATAATATTGATATAATTCATTTTATTTATGAAAACTAAGAGTATGTTTACCTTTCATTCAAGTTTTACATGGTGGATTTACAATTTTGAAAATTTGACATTTGAATTTCATCCAGAAGTGATTGAAGCATAACGGTGAATACATAGTTATGTAAATTCCAAGCATTTAATAAGATAACACTCGACTCATTTTAGAGATAAAATCCTATGATAACTCAAAACAAGATAAATCAATTTTTAAACCAACTAACTGTATTATCTCAAAATTAAAAATAACATAATTTTTTAATAGAAATATTGAATCGTTTTTTTATAATTTGAAGGCCACTCACATTGAAATAGTTTATTTAGTAAACTAAAAATTGAAATACCGGTTGCCCCAGTCAAACCTGCATTTTTGAAATGACTAAAAAACTAACGGATGAAATATTTCAAAATTGTACTGTTACTAAAGCATTTACGAAACAACATTCATATTGTCATTCCCGATTGATACATTCTTGTTCAGGGTTTTCAACACTCCAGTATCGGAAATTTTGTTTATTCACTAAACCGGAGAGATGGAAATGTTCCTCATGGCTGGCTCAGACGCTCAGCATAATGCTCCGTGATGTGATGGGCAGTTTCAGAAATCGCCTACACTAGAATGTCTCAATCGGGAATGACAATACGAATGTTGTTTCTTAAATGCTTTGTAATGTAGATTAAGATAGTAACAATACAATTTAGAAATATTCATCCGTTTATTTTTTACAGCAATTTCAAAAATGCATGTTTGACTGGGACCCCCGTTAGCTTATAAAAAGTTTATTTTCAAATAAATAACATACAGCATTCGATTGAAAAGAACAAATTCAAGCTTCAGCTTTTAAGGGATGAATAAACATAATAAATTGATTAGTAAGGTGTGAAATGTAGTAATAGACTATGTAAACTTATGTGAGTGACTCAAAAATGAGTATGAATACAAAAATTGGCTGAAAGAATATACTTGAAAAATCTATACATGGAAAGATAAATCAGATAAAAATTTATTACATTTGAAAACATAACATCGATATTTTTTTCGAATTTGAAATAAATTCTCGAACTATTCCGAGAATGATGCATTGGTGTAACTTATGACTTGATACGGCATTCAAGAAAGTAATAACATATCACCTGAAACTTTTTCAAGTTCTTACATATTGGAGATAAAGTCAATTATTACAATATTAACAGGTGGTGAAACGACAATATTTTTCAATCTCATAAATAGAAATGAAACTGAAATCTCTATCATTGTTTCGTCATTGCAATCTTGCCATGCTCAATTTATTGGGATAATAATTAAAATAAAATATAAATCATTCTAAGCATACAATTAAAATTTAGAAAGACAATCACCAATCACTACAATACCGTCTCAACATGTTTTGGTTAGAATTTGTGTTGATTGGATACCTCCAATTAATACTAATACAGTACTCTTATGATATCTATGTTTAATACAGTATAAAAATAAAATATTAGGAAAAGAGATCTACAAAAATTATTCAGTCTAAAAACTTTGGAAAGTCAAGGGCAAAGTTCAAGTAGAATTCATTGTCGATAGTGAAGGGAATCTGACAAAATAAATCTCAGTAAAAATTTTGAAATTTGTTGAACATCGATGTTGGTTCAGTAATAATTGAAATAATTTGAAAGAAACAACACCTTCAGCTTTCAAATGTTACACACAATAAAAAATTTAGAATTAAAATGGAGTTGAAATCTTTCATTATAGACTACTGAAATGAAAATCTTTTATCATACTATAATTACAGTTGATTTGCATTACATTTAAAATGCATATAGAAAATAGTGGAATACAATATCGGTGATCTTCTAAGTGGAAAAACTCGTTCTAATTCGTACATTAATATAAAATAATGTGATTCAACTATTTTTTCAATTCGCGAAAATATTCCAAACATAACAGCCAAATATGGTAGGGGTAAAAATGGTGAATATTGCACAAAAGATACAATCGGCCAGTCTGAACTGAGGAAACGCTCTTAAAAGAATGAGAACTCCTGTTACATGATACTTTAGATCACAATGACTACAGGAGAAGTTATCAACTACGCAATAGAAACGCTACTTCATTAAATAAATTCCTCAGCATGTCACAAATCTGCGTTTCTATACCTGCGTTTCCAACGGATTATAAATGACTATAAATAGCTGGATATGACCACGAAAACTACAGAATATAATATAATTTAATACAATCTTGAAAACAGAAAGACGGAATTGGATTGAAGGTTTTGAAATATTGTTGTACATTATCAATATGTTTTTAGGGATGAATTGAACTTACCTAATCCATTCATTAAAAATTTAATAATAATGTCGTAACTCACGGCTGTCATAAAATGTATGCATTGACAAAGGTGACTTGATCACGTTAAAACTCATTGAAATTTGAAAGTATGTAAAATCTTCCGTATGAATAATTCATGAACAGACACCACATCAGTAAAGTAGTAATTCTTTAAAAGCCAAAATTGATGTGTGAATTGTTGAAATCAATTCCATGATAACATCACACGGCATTAATAATACGAAAAATGCGGTGTGATGCACTTTTCGGTGAAGCTTCAATATATATATAACTATACTAATCTATGTGCTCCTTACATAAAAATCAACTTACACTCATAACATCATTACAAGCTCAAAAACATGATGCAATAACATTAGCTTATTAGAAGAGTAGCAAATGAAGATTTCTTAATTCCAAGAACATATTTATTTGCTATTATTTCAAAAGGCTTATTTGACTAGTAATAATGAATTAGTATAACAACGATAAAATTATGACAGCTAATTGTTATGAATCATTTGAAATAGTTTTTGAAACATGGTAGATTGATTGCAATTTTGAGTTTGTAATAATTTATGAGTAATCTCGAAATATCATACTATAACGAACTATTACAATTTTCGAGACTTCTAATAGTTATTGAGTCATACTATTCACCTTGATAGTAAATTTGAAGTAATTAGTTTTTTGTAAACTTCAAGTACAACAAACCTACTATTTCTAAACTTAATTTAACGTGAAGGTCTCGTTAATTATTTGAGGAACATTCACTTGCTGGATGCTCCATTGACATAGCTGGCTTTTACTTCCGCCGAAGGAGCGATATTCGATCCGTACAATCTAAAACATAAGAAATAATTTTCTTAAATTGATGAATTGGCCGCCCAAGCATTTGTGGTTCTTTAAAAAAGTGTGCACACTAGACTCTAATGGGACAAGAAAGATACTACTTGAAACAATACTATTTGAATTGTCTACACCAATGTGAAACCTTTCATTTTCCTTCTATTATGATATTCCATGGAAGTTGGATTTCTATTTTGAGTATCAAATCTAATTCTAGTATGAAGAGAATAAAACTGCAAATAGCTGATACAATTGCAGGTTCATCAACAATATTTTTTTTCTAATCAAACCAAGTATTATTTTTCATTTAAATTTAAATATGATAAAACTTCTTCACAAAAATATTATTTTTATGAATACATGAGAGAATAATTACCCATCTCCAGATTGGCTGTTCTCTTTCTTCATCGGAGCGACGGTGTCAAGTCCCATCTTTGACAGTGCCCTTAGCGCTGTTAGAGCCGCCTAGAATAGAATGGAAAAATATTAGATGTGTATGCTTACAGATCAAAATTCACAGTTACTCCATACTGTTACAGGAAAAACGATAGATATTGGACGAATAAAATTAAACGAATATAATTGAACGACGATAGGATTGGGCAAGCCTTTCAAGAATCTGTGTGCATATTTTGAACTAGAACCTCTCACAAGTCTACTTCAAGAAAGTACAACAGGGTATCAACAAACCATGTTGAATTATTAAAGCTATACAGGGTGGCGCAAAAAGAATGGATGGATTTGAGTAGGATGATATCAGTGGAGTGGAGCTGTCTGTGACGCAGAGCGACACCATTTTGTAGATTAAAGTATCCAGTTTTAGTAACAATGGCGCAATTGACATTGCAAAATCGCGTATTTGCTATTGAGCGACATTTCCAATAGAATAAATCTGCAATCGTCGTTCAACGGAGCTTTAGCAGAGAGATTTAAGTCGAGCTTATTGGCATGTGATTCTTCTTTACTTAAAATCAAGTTCACTGTCATAAATATCGTTACATTGAAGATTTGAATACTGCAATACATGAAAGAATTGCTGCTGTATCAAAAGTTAAGGACCAATTTGAGGCTTTTAATGAGCATTGACGCATTAAGGGCTCCATCTTTCCTATGTAATTTTTAAAAATACTCAAGTGTTTTGGAGTTTTTCATACAAATTCTCAAATTGGGTTATTTACTTAGTATTTTGATGTAAGGAAGATGAATGTATGATAAAAATAAACTTTCTTATAACACTTTGAAAAACATCCGTTCTTTATGCGCCACTCTGTATAAACCTTTCTCATTCACCTATTGCTCCTCAGGTGAAAAAATTTATTACTTAATAATTTAATCCATAAATTTTCATTTTCTAAGTTTGATCCAACCAAACAAGAGCTGAAAGTATTCAATAGCAAATGTCTGACAACAGCATTTCATACAGTACAACTAGAAATAATGAAACCAAAATTACCTATTTTCAATATTGAAAGAAGTTTACCTGATCATGTGATTGATCTGTTGTCTTGCCAGATCCATGGCAGACGTGCGGTGGTTCGGTGGATAATGAAACAAGGCTCAAGAATTCCGAATGGTTTCCCTGCAAATACAAAGAATAGAAATAAATTTTAGTTGAAGGGTAATTTATGTATCAATCCTATTCTAATTCAACCTAAGAGTTTGAAACAGAGCAACTAGAAATAGAGAAGGAAGCTAATACTTTTAAAGCAATACATTAATGAAAAAGTTATTTTTTACTACATGATAGGCCTATAATTATATTATACGTGCTTTATAATTATAAATATTTCGCCATTAATTAAAATCCTTTAAATATTAGAGTTATCTGTATATTAATGCTTTGAGAGGTATTACAAGGTTTTTTTATAATTATTATTGAATAGTAATATTATTAAATTATTATTCTTCACAAATGAGATTTTTATTCTTCACAAAAATAGGAATAGAAATTTATCCAGGAAAAACACAAACAATACAATAACTTGCGACTTACAGAGGAAATAAATGAAACAAATTATAAACTAAATGTAGTCTTAGAACTATAGAATAATTTTTTCCCCTGAGACAAGCCCAACAGATTGAAAATCCAATTACTGGGCTTGTAAACTAAATAAAATACCATAACTATAAAGAGTATTTAAATAATATAAAGAATAACTCACATCCAATACATAATTTGAAATTAAAGTTACCAAGAGTGAACTCATAATAAATTAATCATGCAAAAAACATTTACGAAAAATAGGCTTATATTATATATAATAGTAATTATATTATAATAGTAAGTCAATATTACTATTTTTGGTTAGATTTACAGTCGTATATCAAAGCAATAAGGGCCGGTTCATGAGCTCGGGATTTAGCCAAGTCCTAGACTAAAACGGGTGGCCACCGTAGCATCGAAAAGCGTTAGCCTCGACACTATGTACTAAGGGCTCTCTATGCTGCTAACCCACTAACCTGTCGAGACAAACGTTTGTCGATGCTACGGTAGCCACCCGTTTTAGTCTAGGACTTGGCTACATCCCGAGCTCATGAACTGGCCCTACGAATTTATGAAGTGATATTATAGAGGAAAAGATACTAAAATACAAGTAAAATGCCCAGTAAAATACCACCAACCTTTGGAAAGTCGGAGTACTGAACGGTGAAACCCAAAAGCTTGGCTAAGTACATGAGTTGGTCTTTGGGTCTGACGCCCGTCATACCATCACCAGAGTTGGGTCGAATTTCATTTTGATTTTGATTGCCTCCATTGATGTATTCTTTGGCGAGAGCAGCAGTTGTTTGCAAATTTGAGAAGCCTGGAAAATACAAGTTTTCTATTATAAACACCAAGAATGTCGGAAGACAGAATAGCTGGAGCAAGAATCCGGGAACGTTCAAGAAAAAGATAGAACGCGCTACAGTCGACAGAACCAAAATTAGTCGGTTAAAAAGAGTTTATATAGAATGTATATAGAGGTTATATAGTGTATATATATAGAGTTTATATAGATTTTAAATATATATTACTGTATTATTTATAAAGAGTTTATAAACAATGCATGTCCGCATTTCAGGTGAAAAGTATGGACTGATAACAGGTTTGAAACAGACAGAGATACTACAAAAGTCTAAAGGAGGATCTTCAAAAATAATTTATTTAATATCAACATTCAACTCAGCGATACCAAAATTACTGTAGTATTGATAAAGTACTGTAATATGTAATATTATTGTACAGTAGTATGTAAGTACTGACAGATTATTGAATTCTGGAACAATACCTTAGGAATTGCCTGAAATAATCAAATTATTCATCAAGAACAAAAAAAATTGCATAATTAATCATGCATGGAGTCTCTCCGCAATAGCTGTGTACTGGTATATTGTGTTCTGGTTGGGAACGGTACACAGATTGAAATATGTAGTAACTCACTAAACTACTAAACTCCCTTACAACATTCACTGTAATGCATTTCAAGTGAATTTTATTCAAGGTTACTATACAGAACAGTTCTGTACAGTAACCTTGAATTTTAATAACTAGTTTTCGAGTGATAAGATTTCTAGTGTTTCATTGTATATTTCACTGTGAAGGAACGTGTTGATCACCGTGTACAATAGAATGGTGTAATTTTTCGTTTTCACCGAAAGCAAATTATTAAAATGTGTAAAATTGATAAGAATTCTATTTTTATCTAAATAAAAATGTCTCATTATTGCCAAAAGAAAAAAGGAGCTTGATTTCATTAGGAGAAAAAATGGGACATGAAATTATGGTTGAAATATGCAATTATTTAGAATGAATTATTTGTTCTTCCTTATAACTCTAATGCAATTTCAACCAACCAGAGTTGCCGTTGCTCCCAGTAGACGAACTTCTTGTATTGTCTGTCATGAGTAGGACTCCGGGAACCAACTGCCGCCCTCCACTCCCTCCAACGTTCTGCTTCTCGTGATTCATGTACATGTTCATCTGAAAAATAATTCAAATAAAAAAATGGTATATTCAAAATTTCAAGATTTCCAAAGAGTTCCGATTTTCCTGACTCTTATACATGTTTATCTTCAAAAAAGTCATTTTAATAAAACAGTGGTATGTTGTTTAAAAGTTCAAGATTTCCTAACTCATATATTACAATAATGTAATCTAAAAAAAAAACAATTTTAATAAAAAATTGGTCTGTTCAAAAAAACCAATGTTTCCAAAGAGCTTTTCTACAGTTGGATTGCATGATTTAAAGTACACTCTGAAATAAAAATGAAAAACTTTTATCGGCTCGCCTAACAAAGCTACCTACTCACTTATAGAAAGTAAGAAAGCATGCTTGACATGCATAGTCAAGTTCATACTACTCAGCATTGAGTATTTGAATCACTAAGGTCACACAATAATATCAATGAGGTCACACATAATTGAAAGCTCGCCGCAAACGAGCTTTCAATTATTTCCTGACAAAGCTTCAAAATAAATGCTGAATAAATTATAAATTGTTTCAATTTTTAGATGGAGAAATTTATATGTTCATCAGAACATGTTGTTCTACCACTTGATGTACCAATTGTTCTACCACTATTGTTAAACACAGCAATATTACCAGAAATGTGAAATTAATTACTGAAATTATCTTCAACTCACTTTCCTATATCCCGGTTGCGTGGTTGGGGTGGAGTATCCCATTTCTTGTAATAGTCCTTCCGCTGCGTTCCTTTTGGCTAATTTCTTGTTGGGACCCGTTCCATTGAACGAATATTCCCCAACGGACACCTATCAAAACAATCAGAGATTAATTTTAACAAATTTCACATTAGATTTGTAATTTTGATAGCACATAATTCTAGCCACTGATAACAGTTCAAACAGTTCAATTTCGCAAAGCTTGATTCTGTTCGGTAAATTGTTTCAACCTTAGCCTTCTTAAAAGAAATGCTCATCCATGATGACAACCTTCGGTCAAAGTAAAATAAAAGTGAAAATATGACTACAAAAAATAAGTAATGGATAGTAGGTACATTATAAAAAGTAGGCCTATACCTCAATGAAATTAAAAAACTAATTTATCGACAACTATCTCAATATCTATTACAAAAAAAAGTGAAATTTTGACAACCCATACTTCGAAGGATAGTTGGTACAAAATTATGGTATGATATCTATAAAGGAATCATTCTCTGGTTTGGGGCAAAACCCCTTTGGAGAAGAACCAACAAAACTTGTTAAATTGAAAAAATCATTTGATAACTCTTCTCAATACCCAAAAAGATCCATAAAGTTGCATCACAATGATTTCTTTTTTTTCTATTGTATGACTTTTTATCGGTGGGGAGACCCTTACGGGTAGGTTCCACCTCGCCTAATTGCACAATTTTTTGTGTCGATCACCCATCCAAGAGCAGTCTTGAATGTTTGTTACTTAACCACATGATTACTTAGCAACCGCTCTCACCGAGACCACTGATATTACTATGATGATCACAATGATCATGATTATGATATCACAATGATGATGATTACAGAGACTGTATTATCACAGTGTGGCCATGGGATGACACACTTTTAATTGGTTGGCTCAGTCAAATCTGTCATACTTTTACCAACTCCCATAAGATTTACATTGGAAATACACTCGAATAATATTTTATGGTGATACATTTCTAACCTAAAACTTGCCTATGCCAGTGTTAGTTTTTGATCATTTCAAAGTTTTCAAAGAAATACCAAGAGTAGAGAGATTATTTAAGAAACGTGAGGTCGTTCCTCTTGAGAGGAGTTTGACAAATGAGTGAATGGTTTTATAAAGTTGACCTATTAAGCCCATACCAAAATTCAAAATACTGGAAAAAATATGGCGGTGGCGGGAAAAATGTTCCAACAATCTGTTACGGATTTTTTCAAATCAATAGCCACACTAATGGCTCCATATATGCGGTATTTGCCAAATGCCGCATGTATGGAGCTGGCATATGATTATAGTCTCTGTAATGATGACTGACGTTTTACCGAAGTAATAAAAGTGTGAAAAACATTGATAAAAAATTTTTTACTTTAAGAGAAGTCTACCTCGATAACAAATTCCTTCTTCCTAGGACCTCCTCTCTCTTCTTTCAGCGTATATACAGGCTCTTTCTCCTTTTTCGCTTGCTGTATTTGTATGAGTCTTGAAATAGGATTGATTTCATCAACTACTTCCGTTTCTGGTTTTTCCTGTAAAATTGAAGTAAGACAATAAATATTAGACTCACTGGTTTCCCAATTCATTGTATGCCTTGGAGTAGTTTTAAAATACTTTATAAAAATATAAGAAAAACAAAGAAGATAATTACTACAACAATTCTACAATTATTACTACAATTCAAGAAGATTATTACAGATAAAAATGTATCCAAGCAAGAACTAAAACTCATATTTCGGTTTAAAAGAATGAGTGACTATAATTATATCAAAGAATTGGCGGAATCAATAAGTTTTCCAGTCAGAACGTTATTGGAATCCCATAGTTGATTTACTGAGTCAAGTACAGCTTGACTACTTGAGCTGTACAGCTTCAGTAGAGCTATCTCTGTTTTTAAATTTATTTCAATAAATGTAATTTGATGTTCAAGAGTAATTCACAAACAAACCTATCTATAATTTATGTCTACCATATTATTATTCCACGCTCAAGCCTGGAGCTCATGTGGGCATCACCATCAGAAAAAAAATTCTACTTACAGTAATGTACCTAGATCATCAACTGCTATTTAAAAGATTGTATATCTGAAGAATAAAGCGAAATAAAAACATGAAAATACCTGAGTTGTAGTTGGGTTAACTGCTCTGATAAGATTTCTAGATTTCTTTTTGGTGGGATTTGTTTTCCTTTTCATGCGATTCATCGATCCACTCAATCCCGATGCATTCACTGTTGTTGTAGGAGGTAGGGTTCGTAGTTCTTCGAGCATCTTTTCTGCAGCTCGTTTCTTAGATATCTGTAAAATAATTCCCAACATTGAACTCACTTTTACGATAACCCACATCGAGAAATGTTCATTACTGATATTATCAAAGATAAGTCGGAACTAAAGTTTGCAATTCAAAAAGTGCAGTGTAAGCTGAAATATAATATAAACTTTCAACAATTCGATTCACATGAAAGCCTTGACTCGAGATTCAGTGATTCAACTGAATAGGTGAAAATTAACGGCTCATATTACGTTTGGTATATAGAACTTGGCTACGAACAACTAGTAACGGGGTTTCTTCCTTCAGTAATTGAATAATTCTAGGCATAAATCCAAGCTAATACTCCTTCACTATTTATAACGAAACTGCAAGCTATCAACTCTTTGCTATCATTAAATTATTTCCAAAATTCTTCTAAAACTTTCATCTAGAACTCTGGTGCTCGATTTCTAAGTTGTTCTCCAACTAAATTAGCATTAAGTTAATAAACAACTGATCTATTTACATAATGAACGGATCAACTTAATGTTCATCAAGTTAATAAACAACTGACAAACCGGATATAAGATTGTAACTATTTCTACCTTCTTTCCATTTCCTTCGCCAGTCGTGACAAATGAGTCAGCCACCTGGCATCGGGTGACAAAAGTTCGCATGTGGGGAGGCCCCTTTTCATCAATAACCTGGAATGTCACACTCAAATTTCTCTTCAACGCCAGTTCGTGGACGAGTGAGATTGGCGATTTCAAATCGGACGACGAATCGCTTTCCACACAGGATCCTGCAAGAAACAGAACAATAATGATCAAACCTTGTCATAATTGGAAAGACATCAGAATAATATAAAGAAACTACAGCTACATCAAGCGGGATCAATTTCAATCCAGGATCAGCACAATGATGAGTAGCCTAGGTATGATCAGCTGATTAAAAATAGTTAATCTCGGTTAGTGTAACCTACAGAGACTGAATAATCACAGTGTGGTCATTGGTGTGAAATGGTCCAAAACAGTGAACACGGTTATCCCCGCCGCCGCCAAACTTTTAAATTCTGATATGAGCTGACAGGAAAACATGAACCCATTCACTCATTTATCAAACTTTCATCTAGTCTAGAGCAACGGCATTAAAAATCACTCTTCTAGAATTAAATAGTCTCTGTACTCTTAGAATTCATTTGAATTATTTTTAAAGATGAAAAACCACGTGAAACTGATCCAAGCGAAAGAACGCTATATATTTCAATTCTATTTACAACAAAATTTGGCTTCTTCTAAGCTCATGATACACTTCATAGCTGAAGGCCATCATAACTAAAGTTCTCTTTAATTATGATAAATTTACCAGCAGTTGAACAAATTCCATTACTCGTCCATCTTATGGTGTAAGTATATGAACTGCTTTGTTGATAAGTGCCCCAGAAAATATCATTGATGCAACAAGTTCACACAAATTCAACTTCCCACAACGAAGTTCCATGCTAAGCTGAAGCTCAAGGAGCTTGAGTATAAGATTTTAGCAGTAGATATGACAGGTGTACTCGAATATGAAGAGAGAATTTCCTTCGAAAGTACGATACATACAAGAAAAAACCACAAAAATAATTTTTTGTGGTTTAATTTTGTGTGTTGGAGTTAATATGTACGGTGGTGTTTTCTAAACTGAAAAAATAAGGGTGCTTTTACCGAAGTCTTCACATTCCGATAGAGGCGAGAATCCTTTGTTGATTCTGTTCTCTTCAACAGGCAAGTGTCTGAGTTCATCGAGAGCTTTCGAAGCGGCGTCGTGTCGTGCCGCCTGTGCAGTTATGCCTTCTCCTTCAAAAGTTCTGTCTCCAACTTTCACACTAACTCGAAACGTTGCAGCACCATTCCTCCCAAACGCCCTCTGCAACAATAATTAGCGTAATAATTAACGTTGAGGCACTACTCACATGTGGAAACTCAGCGACTCGAATAACAAGCATGTTTTTTAAATGATGACGCTCAGACAAGTCTAGAGCCATCTAATCGTTAAAGCACATGATTGTGATCCGAGATGAGTATCTACGTGTGAGTAGCGCCTAAACAATCAATGGAACAATTCATTTCTATTTACCTATTGAGATGATCTATCTCACAATATTTGCAATATTGATGGAATAATATATTTCACAATAGTTGCAATATTGATGGAATAATGACTATATTTTTTCTATAAGTAATTATGAGCCAAGCAAGGAAAACCTTGAAACATTGTATTATGGAAGCATTTCTGGATTAAATTTTGTGAAGCATCAATCTTTGAGATTTGAAACAAATTTCAATAAGTACAACATACCTGGTTATCGTGCATAGGGGGGCCAAATCTCCCCTGAGTCCCTCTACCTGATCCAGTCCGCCTAGTGTAGCTCATGTTGCTGTTTGGTACAGGAAATCGGCCCTGGAATAGATACAAAATTGTACAGAAAATTAACATCAGCATTACAAAGTGCTTAAAGCTGAAATCTCAGCATTAAGCCCTCTCACTATTTCACCACTTGGCACTCCAAGGAAGTAAATGAAGGGATATTTTTCATAGATGTCAAGAACAAATCAAGAAACAGTAGATATTGATGAAAAATTAATTTAGGATTTTAATGAGTCAAGTCTCACATTAAGAAAACAAAAAAAGAAATATCCTCGGTCAGTTGGACAAGCGTCAACCAAAGTTGATCTCTAATCAATGATGGTAGGATAAAGATTAAACCTCAATCTGTAATTTTGGATCATAACGTTTCAGTGCCAAAAGTTGAAAAAAATCAGCTAAATTAACTTATACTGAATGCTGTATTGGAATCAATTTCAATTCATTTTCGAAACTCACGTTTCAGATGACCTTCTTATTATTAATGGAAAGATAGCTATTGAGAAACAAAGCAAATAAATATAAAAGAGCAATACAACACACCTGATTGTAGATTCCCCTGTGATCATAATGATACTGATTGAAGCGAGCATCAGGAGTTGGCTCAATGATTGTGTAAACCGTTGGTTCTCCTCTCCTCATCGCTAAGGCATTCAACTCCACTGTGGGCGTTATGTTACCTGAAGCAAATAATACAAGTAGAATTAATGTGAGAATTAGTCAAAGGATTGTAATTCTTCTCGATATAAATTCAACTTGAATTTAAACGTATCGACTTCATGATAATATTACTGATATTTTCACTATTTAGCCTACATTTCAACTTATAGAAAAGTAATCCTCCAATTGATATAATTTTAAGGTTTGGCTCGAGCAATGAAGTCAGGGTGGTTAATTGTCGATCACACATTTTGCCATTTAAACGGTCTGTGGCCTGTTTCATACAACTTAGAAGTCAAGAAAAATAGGAAACTGGACGTCTACTCCTACCATTTACAGGCTCCGTATTTTGTTCAGAATTAGCTGTGAATTCAAGCCGTGCAGGAAATTGAGGTTAGGTCCTATTATAACTACGACAAACCGAGAAAAGAGGATTATATGCTTTTTAAAAAGTAGTGATCTATAATGTTAATCGATAATGTTGAAATTAAAGGCACAGATAAATTTAAATACTTGGGTTATACAATTACACAAAATGGGGGTACAGATGAAGAAATAAAGAGAAGGCTGGGGCAAACAAGAAGTTGTATAAGACAACTGCATCCCATTATCTGGAGTAGGAGTATCCACAGAAAGACCAAGCAGATGATATTCCATACAATAGTCAGAAGCATAATGACATATGGTAATATCAGTGGTCACTCGGTGAGAGCGGTTGCTAAGTAATCATGTGGTTAAGTAACAAACATTCGAGACCGCTCTCGGATGGGTGACCGACACGAAAAAATTGTGCAATGAGGCGAGGTGGAACCTATGGGTACGCGAGAAGGGCTAGTGCAAGTAAGTGGATTGGAATTGTGACGGATTGGAGCCCGTTGGGTAGAAGAAAGCAAGGGAGGCCAAGACGATCTTGGCGAGACGAAGTGGACGACGCCATAGAGGCTAGAAATCTCACAGATTTCTGTGAGTGGAATGACCGACAAAGATGGAAAATACGACTAAAAGAAGGAAGGCGGTGGTTCACTGTAAAATCCTAATATAAAAGTGATCTATCATTCTTATTGGTTACTTCAATTTATAAAATGACCAAGTAAGTTATTTACTCAATGTAATCAGCAGATATCTTATTAATTTCAAAATAGACGATTCACCCCTGAAAATTCCGCTTTATATTTCGTTTTCTCACACATGTATGTGTGTTTATATGGAACAGAAACTCCTGTATTAGAGGAGATTCTCTTGTATTTTGTAACTCATAAGTTTCACGAAACAGGCCCATTATTGAACAACAATACAATATGCATGATTCTTGTAATTCATGTAATAAGTTAACTTCAATTTCATTGAAATCTTGATTGATTATAAGTGATATTAATCAAAATCAAAATATAAGGAATTTTTTAGTATTTAGAATACAGTTACACATCATGTTTCATATAATTTGGGCCATAACAAACACAAATAGGGCGAAAAACAACAATCAGAATCTACAAAACACATATGAAAAAAAACAAATTAGGGACTGAAAAACGCAGCATGATCACGTGACATATCGAATGAATTCCTTGCTCGAGCTAACCTTACCAGTAAATGTCTATTATTAGTAGGAATATGAGCAAAATGACTTTACCCTTACTGAGTCTTGAATTTTTGGAGGCCTTGGGCGGCGGATGGTCGTACTTGGTGAGTTTGAGTGCGTTGCTGGCGGCGGCGTGTTGTGCCTTCTTTATGCTGGCGCCTTCAGCCGCGTACTCCTCGTCTCCCAGCTTCAAAGTCACCATAAACCTTTTCTGGTGCGGTGGGCCTTGCTCTTCTGTCAGTCGGTACTGGTGTGAGATCTGGAGAACAAAAATAACTAGTTCAGAACACTGAAATAAAACGATTACAAGAGCAGTTATACGAGTCAAAAATTCTTCTGCCAATAATAAAAGCCTTCAGTGTTCATGTTATAAAAACACTAGATTCAAATAATATAAATTTTATGGATGTTAGTGAAATGGAATGATTGAATACATGTTAATTCAAAGTATAATAATAATTAATAATTCCGTGTAACCTGGCTGGCTCAGGTCTGGTGTCAGAGTTTTCAGGTCACTCCTCATCAGTTCAGGGTCTCTGACGTGACTTAACGACTGTTTTTTAGGCAGCCGGGACCGACGAATTCAAAGTAATGTGTTTAGAACAAACTATGGGAAAAATTACGAACGATACAACGCAGCTAGGACAACACACTTCTATCTACGATCAATGAAATATAATTTTTTATCGAAAAACAAATGCAGTATTAAAAACAATAGTAAATTGATATCTTACCTTATTGTACCTGGCAAGTTCATTGACCAAGCACATGGGTGTTTTCTCTTTGAAGTTTGCCGTATAACTGGAAGCCTGTAGAGATTCCTTCTCCTGGGTCTCCGCGGAGGGAGGACATTGGTCTCCTCCGGCTAAAACAAAAATAACTAATGTACAACTTTGAATTTTACTCGATAATATAAGTAATAAAATTATACTTGAAAAGTGAGAATTTTCAATTCTAGGACAAGATTTAAATAGGTAGTCGATTAAAAAAAATTACATAGCCTATAGAGAGAAACATTGTAATGGGCTTTTAGTCTTAATGTTCATCACTAAGCCACTTTCACATCTACAGATGTCAACCGACACAAAATATGTTAAGACTCAGACAATAATATCCTTAAATTTAATTTGCAGTCAATTGAAAATGGCCAATGTGAATACGCCCATTCTTGTCTGTGTCTGTCGACGTGAATGATGCTCCACTCTACAAAAAATTGAAAAGTTGAAAAAGAAGAGCATAAGTTGATGCAGTGATAATGAAAGCACTTTTCATGATCTAACAGCAACGTATGTTTAACCATAGTGAAAAATAATAAAGAGACCTATGTAATAAATATTTCCAAGCATTCAAAATTGATGAATAATTTAGAATTTTCAATTTACCTGCACATGTGGTGATAGTTGTGTCTTGGATGGGTGGAGGCTGCATATCTGCCATTGTCAAAACCCCTGGAATTTAGAAGAGAGAATTACAATTTTGGTCAATTACTTTGAAAAAGTAAATGAATGAAAGAGTGAAAAAATTATTTTCAAACTGAAAATGACAATAGATTTTTGTATCATTTTCTATTGCTGATGGAGAAAGTCAACGTTCATAGAAATTTTCAAGTTCTTGGAAAATTTATTCTCAACACAGCATTGACATTGTCCATGAATATGCATTTGTGTGAAGTTGTGTGTTGCACGGAAATTGAAATAATAATAATACGGGTTGAGAAAACCTGTATGGCCCGGCTCGTTTGCGGTCCGTTGAAGAAAAATACACTGTATATTTGAGTCATTTATTAAGTCGATAAATATGACAGTTATGTTTGAACAGATGATTGCAGAGACTTGAAAAAGAATTGAACAAGGAGACCAAAAGAGGCTTCCCTTTGACTAAGAAAAATGTATTGATTTTCATTGTTAACGTGATAAATCTTCATGATAATAAATACTCTAGCTTGAAATTCTTATTTTGTCCGTGATGACAAATGAAAGTATCAGATCAAGTTATCAATATGATGGTGATTTGAATTATTTCAAAATTTAAATAACAATAAATAACAATAAATAAATAATACATGCGAGGTTTACAATGTATTTCGTGTTTATAAACTAACACAGAATGCAAAACTTCTGTAACAGAGATGTCTCACTTTTAATAAAAGCCCTTAGTAAAAAAATGGACTAAATCATCCAATTGATTAACAAGGATAATGGAAAATCCTAATTGTCATTCCACATCGCAAATATCAGTGCAAAAATCATTTTTGGTCTCATTGATCACAAGCTTCACTTATCAGTTATTTAGATTTTTTGTTAGATATCAAACAAGAGATACAAGATAAATAATGACATAAGAGTACGTATATGCACTAAAACTTCATGTTCTTTTGACTAGAGCCAAATAAAATGTTTTCATCTCAGCTGGAAATAACATTCAAAAACTACCACCAGAACTTGCACTATGCAATCAAGTTTAGCAAGCAAACAATTTTGTGATAACAACTGAGGTGTCGAAGTAAACTAGAATCAAGAACTAGGATAAGGCTGCAAACAGAAAAGTAACTGCCAAGCTACAAAGACTAAAACATTAGCGAACTAAGAAATATGTGATTAATTAGAATTATCGGTTGATTAAAATTACTACTCAGAAACAAAAAAGTAAAAAATATTATTTCACATTCAGCCGTGTTTAGTGGAGAGATGGTTTTCTACATTTTGTATGGTGCCCAATTTATTACTTGTGCAAGGGTAAAGTGATAAGGTATGAGTGAATAAATGCAAAGCGGAATGGGAATCGAACGGAGTAGAGACGCTACAGACTACTAAACTACGTCGACTCCCGTATTGACTATAATTTAAAACTTAAGGAAGTTATTCTTTTCCTCCTCCCTTTCCTTCTTTGATACCATCACCAAATGCGACTGGAAAATAATCATCAAGAGACTGGAAAATGTACTGGGTGGCGCAAAAAGAACGGATGGATTTGAGTAGGATGGTATCAGTGGACTAGAGCTGTCTGTGACCGCAGAGCGACACCATTTTGTAGGTTAAAGTATCCAGTTTTAGTATCAATGGCGCAATTGACCTTGAAAAATCGCGTATTTGCTGTTGAACAATATTTCCAATAGAATGAATCTGCAATCGTCGTTCAACGGAGCTTCAGCAGAAAGTTTCAAGTCGAGCTTATTGGCATGAGATTCTTCTTTACTTGAAATTCAAGTTTACTATCGTAAATATCGTTACATTGAAGATTTGAATACTGTAATACATGAATGAATTGCTGCTGTATCAAAAGTTAAGGACCAATTTGAGGCTTTTAATGAGCATTAACGCATTAAGGGCGCCATCTTTCGTATGTAATTTTTGAAATATACTCAAGTGTTTTGGAGATTTTCATACAAATTCTCAAATTGGGTTATTCACTTAGTATTTTGGTGTTATAAAGATAAATGTATGATTCAAATAAACTTTCTTATAACACTTTGAAAAACATCCATTCTTTATGCGCCACCCTGTATAATCTAATGAATTACCGATTTTAGATGATTGTGGTTTATTTTTTATCGTTATTGAATAGAATGGAAGGCTTTAAGCTTGTGAATTTATTGCTAAAATCGACGTCTGGAGGTTATGTATAAAATGGTACATTTGAAATGAAAGCTTGGGAAATTATTGTTAGGCTGACATCACTCTATTCCGTTACTCTCATAATACAATAAACTATTATGAATTTATCAAGGAACAAGGCGTTAGTAGTTTATTGTTAAAGCAAGCAATATGAAGTAACCCGATTATTCAGTGGAGGTCCTAATTCCTGAACTAATCTGTCTAACTTTTGCAAGGCATCATCATGTTACTTTTACAGAGTAGCTTTGGTTGGAGAAGGATTCTATAGGGGAGGAATTAATATACAGTAATGTGTACGATTTACAGATTTTTGTACGTAATTTCAAAGGATTCGGATTAAATGTTTTAGAATCGTGAAAACTACAAAAAATTAAAAGAAATTGTGAATTTAACTAAATTACTTTAGTAATCCAGTAGTTATTATGAGATCAAACCTAAGAATTCTATCATTTGATATTTACTAATTATTTGGTATTATTAGAATTACCCTGACATTTTCAGTGCCTAAATTCACAAGATGAGAAAAAGTAAACTTATCCTCGAGATGTGGAATGACCAGATTTCATACACAATTTTTGACACAAGAGTTGAACATTATTCTGTTATTACATAAACCAGTGTATTTGATCACATTTTAAATTGTGGAATGAAACTTGAGATTTCAAATTGAATTTACTTTGAATTGTTGATATTCAAAGGATTTTAAATTTGAATTTTGAGACGATAGAGGAAGAAAGTTTTGAATCTTGAAGAAGATGTTAGTTATCCCCATAGTCTGAATTTTCCTACCTTGAAGACACCCGTCAGGGCCGAATAAATTGGCCATTTCTTCAGCCGTCAAATGTACTGGTTGCCCATAAAGGTAACCATATGTCGTTGTAGCGGAAAGTGCCCAAAAAATTATGATGGCCCAACCTAACATGCAAACAAAACAGTATTGGTATTGAAGAAAAATATAATATTCTAAAATCAACTGAGAATTCAGAATGAAGCAGATAAAATAGTTTTGAAAGAAAAATTATCTTTCACCTTGAACGAATGCTAATAAAATATAAAAATTTCAATTAGGCTACATCAATGATCAATAATAGAGCAATGCCTGACTTCTCGAGATTGGAGAAGCAATTTCGAATTAAAACAAACCAAAAGTTATAATAGGCTACCTGAATATGAAATATCGTGAAATTTGAAAAAAAAAAATATCAATTTCAGGGTAATAGAATCATCAAACAAGGAAATTTTCTACAGTTGATCAGCAAGAGAACTATTTTCCTTAGTGGAGAAAACAAAACTTCAAGTATCAAGAAACTGTAATATAAGAAATTTTATTGTTTCAAATAAAAATGGAATAATTTGTAAAATATTTTTTTAGGATCCCGATGTCATGCCAGTTATTCAACATGCATTATTTTGTTGAGATTTGAAAGCCGAACTTGAATTTTTATTAAGATCCATACAACGATGGATGCTTTTTCAAAGCAGGTTTTTAAAACAAGGATCCAAAAAAGATATTTGAACTAAATAAATGTGAGCACTTGGGCTATCTTGAAATCTTAGGCCCTCGAATAAGTTTCAGAACTGGTAATACAAAGTACAAAATGAAATTGGTGAAAAAACTTTTTCAATGTGAAAAAGATTTACATCTCTTTAATCCTTCTTGCTATTCATTTTATATGAATAGACTGACTGGGAAATTATCTTCCCCACCTGTCGAGTGTAATGAATAGCTGGGCTACATTCTAAATAGTTCAATTTAATGAATATATGCAAAAGCTTTTTGGAGGATTGGGATCGTCACTTTTCCTCTTTTTTGAAACTGTGAAAGTTCCTCTTCAATTCTGTTTGATTGTAAATTAAAATTTTAAAAATAAAGCTCATAATAAAGCATGCAAAGCAAAGCAAGCATTCATAGTTGATGCAAAACAAGCAAGGAATAGCAATCCTAGAATAATACTTACCAGATACAGCTGGTTTGCGACCAATACTTTTATTGGAGGTCATTGTAAGGATCAAATAACCTGAAAACAGCAATTTACTTTTGTAGAAACTTATATTTCACGACTATTTTTCTTACTAAGTAGAGGTTAATGTAACACCTATGAATAATTTATTCAATTGATTTGTAAACTGGAATCAGTAGGTAGTCTAAATGAGCTATTAAAAATAAAACGAGATTATCACTTTAATCAAGTAAATTTTTGCCCAGTTGGGCGATGCTCACATAAGTTCTCGGCTTCCGAAGAAACCGAGCCGGAGAGCCAGTGGGCCGGAGAGTTCCGAACCACTAGGAACTGATTTTGAAGTTCATAAACAATCATCAGCGGAGTTGTTTTCCTTTTTCAGTGGAGAAGTTTATGAAGATAGTATTGCGTAATTGAATGCAAGACCTTAATTGATGAGAATGCTCATCTTCATCTACCGGAATATTTATTATAGAGTAAATTATAGCTTACATAAAATTTAGTAGAAATATGAGCCCTGATCCCATGATGGCTACAAAGTGATTTGCGCTACTGAAATAAACCAGCAAAATAGATTAATTCAATCTAGGCCTATAAAGATCTAGCAAATGAAGATAACTACATGCTCTCCAAAATTTCTGGAGGTTAGGCTATGTTTCAAGTTTACAATTAAGTTTCTTGTAGCGTTTTAAAAAATGCCTTAAAAGATGTGATTTACAATAACACCTTCAATTATTTCTATTTTTGATTGTAGCCTCCCTATATAGCCTGGATAAAAAATTAGGTTAGTTTTCAAATGTAAGTTACATAAGTACTGAAGATGCTTCAAGTGGGTCATTTGAAACTATTTTGTAGAAAGATAATATTGGAACACTGTACTCGTTGGTATACTGTCACTGGGAACAAGAGTCTCGTTGCTTGGGGTGTAGCAGATATACAGTAAATCAAGATTATTCATTGGTAAACATTTGAAAGTTGTGCAGTGTAACTTACATCGTATCACTTGACATTGACTGACAAGTCAACATAGGCTATTGTACATCAGATTTGTTCAAACACTTGATGAGATGATGTTCTGATAATATTAATTTTGTATGACAAAGTAGCCGGGACAAGTGTACTTTACCGGCCCAGCTTGCTGGAGTCAAATTTCCGGTTGCAATCGATTTAGCATGTTATTTTGATCACAAAAATATCAAGATTAGCCGTCGCTCATCTGTAGTTTTGAAATAAATAAAGTTCAAAGTTCACAAATTTGCATGTTAATTTCCCTATCCTCCGGTAGCCTTTTTGTAAGGTTCTCACCAGTCTCAACCTTTTTTTTCCTAACTTTCGCTAACCTCGCTAGTAAGTAGCAAATCACCTTGGAATTACCTCTCCTTCAAGTTAACAAAGCCTATGAAAAACTTAGTTCGCGCTTCGCGCGAAACACATTGACAAGCGTCTAACTTAGAGCCTTCATAGTTGTCCTGCACAAGAGCCTTTTTTATTGTGGTCGGAAAACTGCAATTACATGTTTGGCTGTATGAATTTCAAACCTAAATTGCTCAAAGTGTCAATTAGGTTCATTCTGAGCTAATTTTACTGTGAATAGAATAGTTTTGAGGTGTGTAATGTCCATCAAAGAAAGAGAGGTTAGTAACTTTAAATTATTTTAAAAATTAATGATTAGTGAGCGACGGCTAATCTTGATGGTTTTGTGTTCAGAATAACATGCTGAAACGATTGCAACAGGAAATTTGACTCCAGCAAGCTGGGCCGGTAAAGGTGCCTTTAGCCAAGTAGCCTACTGTACATTAATGAAGGTTAGGAAATGAGTAGTTCACAGCCATTCATGTAGTCCTACCAAATGACTTTTAAACCGTGCTTTGCATACAGTATAAAATCGAAAAGTTTTGAAAATTCAAAAAGCAAGTTTCAAAACAGAAATAATACTACTAGCCTACCTGTACCAGTTCCAATTAATCAAAATGCTAAAACACATTGGTATCTTTATCGCTCGATATTTAGATCAACGACGTTTACTATCAGCATGTAGGCCTACACTATAAACTGATTCCTGATAATAACTTTGGAAAATTGAAATCGCACCCACACTGCACACCGAGTTCCTTCACCAGATCAATCATAAACTAAACTGATATTCTGATGCCCAGCTGATCTGCTACCAGTTTATGAAGCTTTTGCAACATCTCAGATCTCATAGCTAGAGCTGCTAAAGGGTCCTGCAAAACTAAAGAGGGGGAGGCGTAGGAAAGCATGAATAGTCAAACATAAGGAGCCAAAACAAGAGACCTAGGGCTGGACAGCTAACACAGAAAGGGTTCGAAGGACCGGTTCTGGAATACTGAGCACATTTATCATTGCTACAAACCTCTTTAAACTATCTTCTTCACTTCAACCTTTTTAGAATGCAGATATTCCGGTTACTGTAGAGATGAAAAAGAGTGTCCGATGAGGGAAGATTCCCTTTATGAGTCGGCAAACAATAAAGAAAGGATCGAATGCACAGATGATCATCAAACGCTCAGACAGCCATCTTCAATTTCTCTGTCACCTCTTTTGCAGAATTTGCAGTGCCTACCTGTTTACGTGCTTGCATTGAATTGAAAGGCTCACATTTTAAGGATGAAAAATAATAATATTTTTATGAAATCAACTTTTTTTTCAACAAAGTAAGTTTCAATCATTGGTATATATAGTTAATATTATTCAAGGTGGTTATTGGTATTTTTTCAATTTCATGAACGTAGGTTACTACTACTGTAAGCCTACGTTACATTCTTACTTCAAATTTAAATTCAAATTTACAAAGGTATTAAAATTCACAAAATACTGTACAAGTGAACTGTATGAAATGTTTCGCAGCTCTGAATACTGTATGTATCAAAATTCAAGATAGCTCATATAGGTTTCAGTCATCATACCGGTAGTGAAATGCTTTCTTAAGAATAATAAGCAGAAAATAAAGCTATCGTAAGTTACGCTACCTCATTGTCACAGATCGCGACGACTTGCAACTGGTGTTCTTGAATTCTGAAAAATTTGCAATCCTCTAAAAATAGTGAGAATTTGTAAAACAAAGATAAAACTAGCCTTCCGAACTCATACAATATGGAGATGAAAAATAATAATTCATAGACCAAACAGTCGAAATAGAAAAATGGTTATTGAAAAGTGCAAAATGCAAGTAGCTCATACTGTAGCACAAGAAACCACACAACACAGCACAGCACTGGATGAAAAACTACAGGTAGCTCAGCTTGCAGCAAAACGAAGGGGGCGATTTTTAAGAGCCACCCTACTACCTACAATAAAGGCATTTGGCACCCTTCTTCTCAGCTATGAGCGCATTATTGTTGGTGTGGATTAGTTGAGCTGAGAAGAAAGATATTATATAGGTATACACGCCGTTTAATTTATTACGGTACCAGATATATATTATGATAATATAATACAGTAGCCTATGTATGGTATATACAGAATAATTATATTATAAGTATAACAGTCTATAGATCTACAGTGATACACTTTTTCTATAGGAAAATGAATCACATTTCCTTTGGTTCTATACCGCTTTCAAACCACATCCCAGGCGTAATGAGATATGGATCCAAGAGGGGCAAAGGGCACTGCCTCCTCCGGAGGATCCAAGAGAGAATGAAGAAAATACATGTGAATCTAATAATAGAAATTAGCACGAATATGTAAGCAACAAAAATTGGCTGTTGTGGACATTGAACTATGTCAAAATACACGATTTAAGTTACTGCTATATAAAATCTGAAAACTTTCCGGGGGTGGACCTTCGGCCCCAATTTCTGATTGCGAATGATGATTTTACATGTGAAATTCTTCACCTATGTATTTGGTTGTTGTTTTCGGTGTCCATTTGATCGGTAAAATAGGTACACTGTAAAAAGCTGGCAGTAGTGCCCCAATAAACTCTGAAAATCAAACCAATGGTACGTTTCAACAGCACGACAATGACATCCCTCAACATCAACTAATAGAGCATCATAAAAAATAAAAAGTCACAGTACTGTAGTTGAGTAATGTAGGGTTGCCAACTACACAGTACTGGGGAAAACAATTTCCCGTGGGCCACTCAGTGCCCCAGTGTGTAGCCTACGTGTCCCTTCCAATTATTATTCAATCCAATTATTACAGCTAATCCAATTATTATTATTATTGTACGGTTTACAGAAAAGGAGGAGGAGTCTTGATAATAATATTATTATACATATTATTATTACTCGATAGAACCTTAGTACCTGGAAGATGCCAGTATTTAACACATAGTTGCTCGTGGTCGTTAATGGTATTCATTTTTCTTCTATTGCCCAGTATTCCTGTCATCCTTGCAGTAAACCGCTGCTTCACTTTCTTCAGCTCCATAATGGTCTGTATGGTTTAGTGCGTAGCTCTGAGAGAATTTCCCACTTATCCACTTTTCTTCTGAATACTCCCTGATGAATTAATATATCCTGTTCATTTGTGTTGAGTAAGCAGATTCTTTTATCAGCAACCCAGGGTCCTGGATTGGTCAGTGACAGATATCGTGAGCACTCTGTTATCAGCCTTTGTTCTGGAAGTCTGCGAATATGACTGTAAACTTAAAGACGCCGTTTCTTCACATTTTTCTATGTTGGAGAAAATCCTAATCTACACTTCGTTCTACTCTGTTTAATCTAAATCCATTTTCGTTATGTTCTTGAGACCAAGAATTTTCCCACAATTTTCCTTCATTTTTAATGTCCGTCCATCTCAATTTTTCGGTTTCAATAGAATAGAGTCTCAGGCATAAATAGAAATTGCAGGCTTAATCACTGTGTTATAGTAGATCGAATTTTGAATAATACACGGGAAAGAACTGATTTTTATTGCCTAAAGCAGCTGTACAAAGGAACGGATGTGTCCCACTGCTTTCCACAATTTTCAGCGTGCGCGTCCTGGGAGAATCTTTTCAGCACCATTAGGTTCTAAATTTCTCCCAAATATTTCAAAATGCGGAACTCTGTCATTTCACGGATATTTAGTATTCAATTTTAGTGATGAAGTCAATTTAACGGATGTTATGAGCAGACCGTTTTCTCAAAAGAAATGCTGAGACCCATTTTTTTGAGCATCCCAATAATATTCCGGATATATTACCATCATCTCTGTACCTAAAGAGATGGAAGAACCTATTTCAAATATATATAGTTGACTCGGTCGTTAATAGCGTACTTTATGCCTTAGTCATTAAAAATGTAATAACACAGTCTTGTTTTCAGGGGTATTTGTATTAAAATGGCAGAGCAATTTCATAGATAAAACAAAGAATGATGAACAAAAGCGTAAATACAATGGCATTATGCGTCGACAAGCATAATTATCAGCAACTCATAGATTAATAAGGAATGAGCAATAAAAAAATTACAATCCGCTTTCCAACTCTAAATAATACACAAGAAGTAGCTCTACGTTGCTTAGGGCCTGATCTTACCAATCATAATTCATCTTTTACTGTGTTTATTAAAACTTTGTTTTATGTTCTTTGAGCCCTTGAATTATAACTCATTAGATACATAAACAATTTTCTAACAATAACAAATAGGCCTGAAATGTAACAGAAATTTTCTCACTATATAGATCAATAGAATAGTTTTTTCAATGAAAGAACTGACTATTTTATAAAGTACTGTACAAAGGCACGGATGTGTCACGGTTTCACAATCGAAGGTGCGCGTCCCGGAAGGTCAAGTGAGATAGCTTGGGAATCTCTTTTTTCAATCTAAACACAGAAATCTTCTAATCGTTTATGGATAGTAATGAATAATATAGACCGGGAACTAGTTTAATGGATGAATAGGAAACAGTAGACCTCATAGAAATGAAAGCACATTAGTCTATTAATATTTTATTATCATTCCGAATACACTTTACCGGCTTTCAGTAAAGGATGATGAACTTTTCCAAATAGAAAAAACAGATGACTGTGTAAAATATTATTACTTCCATGCCTTAGATTATAAAAATTAGACAACTACAATATGGTTATTTTCAGTAATTTTGAATTTCTTGATTTTCTATAGCATAAAATAAACCACTTCATAAATTACGAGCTCTAGAAGGGATTGATAATAGGAGCTAGTTTATAGTGTTTCGATATTGTTCAATTCTAGATTCTGAGTGTTTACGTACCGTTGCTTATAAATTAAATAATACTTTAGTGTAGTTGTGTCATTTCACGAGTGATCATGTGATTGTATAATATTCACTGTCTCAGCAGCTGAAATAGATCTTGAATCTACCGGATGACAACTTTTAGGGGGACGTGACAAGATGAAGGAGGGAACATACTGTTGGTAAAGAGGGGTGACATTGAAGTATGGGGCTATTTGTAAGGACATGAAGGCAAATCTTGGGGCCAGTATGAACTTATCACACCATGGGTAAATATAATTAGGGGGTGACATTTATTTTATAAGGGGAATATTCATTATACCAGGAGGGTTAAAGAATGGTGTCAATTTGTGATGACTATTTTGGGGTGGCAATGGAAGGGGGCACATTTATGGGAGAAGAGGAGATTCACGGGTGGGGGAAGAGGTTCTACAGCTTCCTCCCGGACAGTATTCACGTTGTTAAATAGAAACCTACCTTGAATAGTGAAAGTACATTATCCATACCCATGTAGGTATTAATATTCTATTATCACCCATTATTAACGCTTTACCGGCTTTCAGTTAGATTCATATAGACATCAAGCATCCTCCAATAAAAAAAGCAATGTGTAAAATATTATTAATTACTGACTATTTATTATAAACAGAAAGAAACCATGCTACATAATTTTAAATCTCCCGGCATCTCTTCCAAATGCATAGCATACCACTTCAGCTGGATTACGAGCTCTAGAAGGCATTGATAAAATTTTTCTAGTTTATAGGTTAGGTTACATTTTGTTGTGAGTGAGTTGCGATGTACGAGATTATAAATTTAAAATGGGGTTTAGAACGATAACCTCATTCATATTGATTAGTATAATAATTAGATTTTGATACCTAGTACAAAAGAAATCGTCCGATTTGGAATTGAACCTGAACTTGCATACGTTGGATGATAGCATGATGCCTCAAATTGCAGCTGCTACTGGCAAAGCTTTTAGGGTACTTTGATGAGCAGATATAAAATTTTCAAAACAATGACTATCTTTCCGTAGCTGCTTGGCTGGCAATATTGAAACTTAAGTCATATGAGTAAATATAATGTATTGATAGGTTTATTTTGATAAGAATATTCTAATTATAATCATGAGTTATAAAGGGAAGTTTTCTTATATGTACTTAATATCTTCGTCAATGTGAATTGAGCACATTTGAAATAATTATATCCTCAATATTCACACAACATATTCCCAAAGTTTCATCCCGATGTCACAGGACACTAACTTTATGATATATATAGTGAACATATATCCATCCATATATATATATATATATATATATATATATATATATATATATATATATAGAAGATATATATAGAAGATAGATAGACAAGTTAATTTATCAACTTACATAAGTTAAAAGTTTACAGAGTTTAAAAATCAAAATAATGAGTCACTGCAACCCTTATTCATATATTTCTCAACGACTGGTTGCCATTTTCATGTTTATTGGTTAGAAATAGCATCTAAAACATTCAACTACTGTAGTATTGCCCCCTCTTCACATGTAGATAGATAAAATCTGTTTTTGCCGTAGCTATCCAGTCAATGCTTTTAGGGATTTTTGAAAGTATGAATTGTATTGCTATTGTTTTTGTATTCTGATTGTATATTGTATCATTATTTTTTTCGGTACAAATACTTGCTCTGATCATGTCCTGTGCTTAGCCCAATGTACCCAATCAAATTTTATCAAACTGAAGAAACCTTTTCTTTTTCAGAAATGATTGCTTGGAATGCACAAGGAACTTATTTGAAGTAGAAAAACGGAGCCTAGAGTACTTGGAGAAAATATTTAAAATGCCGCGACAAAAAAATTCCAACCCTCAAACTATTCCTCATTTATTGTCGAACACTATTGCCGAAAAAGTGAAACAAATGGAGGAAAAAACCGAGGCGTTCAAAAAGAGCTTCCAGCTTGAACTCACAGCACGTATGGAAGGAAGCGATGTGTCAAATTCAGTTGAACCAGATTCTCTTAGTGATTCAATTCACGCAGTTCATTCTAGACAGAAGTCCATCAAGAAAGATTTAGAAAATTTCAGGTTTCGTCGTCTTCAAAAAATTCAAAACCATCTTCTCAGTGTTACCAGAGCAAGAAAAAGTATGTTTCGCATCATGAAAGAATTTGAAAAACGCAATAGAGAAAAAGACATTTCAAAAATCATTATTGATAATACTATTTCAACTGTGAGAATGCAACATGAGGATGGACAAACGAGTCATATCCTTAAAAAAACAATGACAAAACCAGTTAGTTCAACCAAGCAGAAAGCTATAGTTAGTTATAAAGTGTATCCAAAACAAATTAACATTAGAAATGATTTGTACCAATAATAGCTTCATAATTTCATCTTTTCCAGAAGCTTTGTCCATTAATCATTGAATATTTTTCCGTAGATAAACATAAAATATACCTACAGATTTGCATTGATATTAATATTGCCCAATATGGTAATTATTTAGGATAATTATGTTGAATGATTTGCTTAATGAGATTCGAATATGTGATGATAATGGTAGATTATTTGTTCTATTTTCACATTTAGGTGTTTGAGTACCTAATTAGTGTTTTATTTTGTAATTTATGAATTTTGAAGTAAATGCCAAATATAAGTGAAAATGTTTTAAATTTTGATCAAGAGTTTCGATACTGTGCTAGAAGTAGAAAAGAACCTGATTCACCTGCAAACGCAGGTTTGTAGCTCAAATCAACAAATCAAGACATTAACTAAAAATTCAACTACACAAAATCGGCTCAATAAACTAGCTTCACAGTGCATTGAGAAATATTTTTAAAAATTTACGGCAGACTCCAAATTCTACGACTCCGCCATCAACATTTTTGCTTTACAGAAGGGTAGACGAATCCAGTATATTATGAGGTAAGTAACTCAGACGTTTTAATAACTAATAATTTTTTGATATCTTCATTATATAATTTTGAGTTAGCAATTTGTAAGTGCATTCATTAAAAATTGAATGCTTCATTAAAATTAAATTATATTTCGCCACATTAAATTGTGGCAAAATATTCAGTATTTGTGGACTACCTATTTTCATAAATTCATTTTTCTAGTTTGAATTTTGGATTATTCTTGTATGGAATATTCTTTTATTACTTTTTTATCGATCGTTCTTGTATCAGTACATGAATGTTAGAAGTGATGTGAATGCACGCATCCAGGCAGGCTGGTTGAAATGGCGAAGTGTGACAGGAGTCCTCTGTGACAAGAAGATGCCACTCAAGCTCAAGAGCAAGGTCTACAAAGCAGTTGTAAGGCCTGCACTCCTGTATGCAACTGAGAGCTGGGCAACCAAAAAGAAAGATTCTTGTATTAGTACCTATTTCACATAAAAATTAATACAGTAATATATATTTTTTCTTACCTTTAATAGATTGTTATTATTATTTTCAGACATACCATTCCATCACTGATTTTTGGTTTCGTCAACGGAATTATTACTGAAAAACACACTGAGGAGAAGAAATCCAACTTATCATTGAGCTGTGTTCATCGTTTTTGCTAGACCAAGAACTACTATTTTGGAGAAGGCTATTGGAGAAGGCTACTAGTATTGGAGAAGGCTATCCATATTGGAAATTAAAACTCAAGCAAGGACAACGCATCGGTGAGTTGATTGAATTTCCATCAATAATTTATTTGGGAGAATGTATGATGAAGTAGAAAAATATGAGTCAAATTTATCACGTATTGAAAGTCACAATAGAAAAAAATCAAGAATAGTTTTTATTTACATTTGAGTCTGTCTCTTGAAATTTAATTGGACTGCCAAGACTTTTAAAGAAGAACTAGGAACTGCTTCATAAAATTTAAGTTCTCTAAGAAAAAAGGTAGACCTACTCTAGTACTCTAGACTTACGGGTTTATTGCATATTGCGTCTTGCTATACATGTGTAGTGTATGTTTGCCTACACTACACTACACTTTTTCTTGAGTTTAAAGAATTCTATTTTATTTTATAAAATTGGCCTCTGGGGCTAATTTTATCAAATTTTGGAAATTCTGTACCACAGGTACAGGATAAAAGTGGACACACACTAGACTTGTAGGTTTATTCCTTAGCTTGCTGTGCTATAAATGTCCAGCGTGTATCCTCCTTTTCCTAGTTACTAATACTTCTAAATTTGTATAAAACAAATCCCAAAAAGTTTAAATGATGTCTACCTAGTAGACCTAATAGGATAGTATCTGAAAAATGCATCTTTTCATAATGAATCTATCAAACCAACATATTCTTATGTTTATAAGTACTTGACCTTCTCAATTCCTGATTACAAAAACAATTGAAAATAAACCCAATAATACCAAAAGGTAAAATTTACTCCAATCATTCTGAATAGAGCAGTTGATGGAAGCGCCGATCCAACTCAATTATTACAAGATGAACATATTTCACCGAATGTAAATAATACTGAATAAATGGAAATATGCACCCATTGATACTAGAATATGCGGTAAGGTTCACGCGTAGATCCCAGCCCAAATTTAAAGATGCGTGATGTCACGTAACCCAGAAGGAAAGAGACTGCTAACGTTTCCATGGAAATGGGGTCTAGATAAACGTGATTTTCGTAGCAAGCAGCACAGCGCATCCTACTCATGATTCTTAAATTTCCGTGTAATTTAGTATCAGTTATATTCTAGTGTATAATTACGTATCAGTTGTGAACAAATTGTATTAGAAATTTAGCAAACATTATCTTAATTTGGTTTATTATTTATCTAATGAAAGTGCATTTTTTCTTTCTATTAGTTTGTATCTGCATAATATTTTCATTTTCTATAATGTATATTTAAATTAACTAGTGATGTGTTTTCCAAAATAAAGAATTACTGTATTAGATTTATTTCAAATGTAAAAGATCTTCCACCTCTGAAACCCTATGTGGCTGAAATACATCTCAACTGCTAAATTAACAATTTTTTCAGGAAAAAATGTTTTTAAGTTGCATAGATGAAGAGTAGCTCATCGCGAACAAACTGACTTGTCATTAATATGCGTTACTTTGTGAAAAGTTGAAAAATTATCAATATTGCTTAAAACATAAGGCTCTAAACTTGAAATTCAAACTAAAAAATTCTCAAATATCAACCATCAAATCTATATTTCTACTAAGTTTGCATTTTATCCTCAAAGATTGTGTTTCAAAGACTACGGGCAGGTGGTGGAAGACAAGTTAATATGTTGAATAAATATAAATGTTCTCTACAATTTGAGTTAATCTGTGTTCCCAATAATTATTGTCAATATTTTTCTCATGAATAAATGTGAGGTTATTTGTCGAAAAAGTCGCATACTAGTAGTATGTTTATAGGTTGCATAAAGGTCTGTTTTTTTAAGAAGTACATACAAGTATACAGGTATGTGATCATGAAATTCTCCTAATGTGCGATCGTTTACCATTGCGAGTGTAGTGCTGCGATCGATTTGCTCTGACACGGTCAGAAACAGGTCGCGGTGTCGAAACTCAGCGCACGTCAACGTCTAGGTCGCGTTGCCACTAGATCTTTTTTCATAGCCATTTTAATAGAAGGCCTTATTTCACGCTGCAATGGCTGGATTTTCTTTGGAGTGCGACGCCTGTCACATGCTTGATTCAGGCCTGTGCTCAGGATTTTGTCATTAATTGAACAGTCACGGTTACTGTGATTGATATTATTTTGAAACAGAAAAATGACATTTTGTCAACTCAACAGATAAGAGTTGACTACTGTTTTCAATGTCGAGTTGTAACTCAATAAGTTTGTTGTGTTTTTTTCGAGGGTTGAATGTATTTCCATATTAAATGATTGTAATATCTTTCCAAACGTTTCACAATTAATTGTAAAAAATACTTATCTCATAAATAGGCTTATGTCTGTAGCATTATCAAATTTTTAACAATGAAGCATCTAAAGTAGTTTGTAAAAGATCAACTGTTTGTATCAGTTTAATAAAATAAGATAATTTCAAAATGAACAGCTAATTTTTAAACTGCTCTTCTACTAGACTCGTTCCAGGAAATTGCAGTGTATGTCTAGTGTGTGTTGTTGGTGGGTTGAATGTCAGATTGATTTAATTCAAGATTATTTTATTTTTGATGAAATTGTATGGGAAATTAATTTTATTCTGTACAAGCGGCTTTATACAATAATTGAATTAAACTTTGAAAAACTGAGATTGAATACCGTTAATTCCATAAATCAAAACATCATTATGCCTGAATATTAATGGAATAAAATTGTGATTGTGATGAACTGAATGAAATCAAGAGTGTGAGCATTCGAAATTTCATCATAAACATTTTGTTAGACCAAGAATAGGTAGAACGTTCCAATGCAGTTCTGTAGTAGGAATAATAATAATAATGAATTACAATAGAATTTAGCGTTAGTACCATAGGTTTTCAGAATTGTACCATAGACTGACCATATGAATGGATTATCTCTGATTGTACTTATCTCATATTAGAAAACAGATATCACAAACAACTTTCTTTTTTTTAAATATAATAACTTGCCAAAAATAATTTAAATTATAAACTTCTCAATTATCATGATGATGTAATTATAATTACAATTAGATGATGTAATCATAAAGTTTCAAGTAATATTATTTAACTTTTCAGAGGAAAAATGGGAAGCTCAGCCAAAAAATCTATTGATATTTATCTGCTTGGAAGAAGGTGTCTAAAAGTTTCACAAAAAAGTGAGTTAAAAACAAATGACATTCAAATATCAGTTTAAAGTTCGACTCAATTAAAAAAAATAGAATAGCCTATTTTAGAAGTAAAAATTATTGAACAATTTTACTAGATTTATGAGACAATTTAGCCTATTATATTCTCCATTTTTTGTACATACTTGTTCTTTACAAAGGTTCTTCTTCCTTTATCATGGTTCTTCTTCTTTTCATGGATTACGTGAATTGTTGAACCATTCAATTCCTAATATTCAATTATATTTATTATTAGGAATCCTAATTAAGTTTATTTCTATTGTCTCTGTAATATAATTAAAATTTCTGTTTTTGGGTTTCTATTTAATTCAAATGTATAACTTGGAGTGTTGGCTTTTATTGGCGAAGAGACCCTTATATCTGAATGTCATGACTTTCCATCTATAGGTTTTGCATTATTGTAAGTAGGTTTCAATATTATTATATATATTGTAATGTAAATGCATAATTTTATTATTTGCCATGAATTTTAATTACTTTCTACATTTTCTCACTATTGGCCTTTCTTTGATTGTAAAAATCATAGAAAAAATGAAATTAAGCTTTGACATTCTATCACATCTTCAAATTGATAAAACTAAGGAACTAAAGATATCTGCCTGAAGAAGACAAAGTGAAGTGCATGGGACTTGGATGCAGCTTAAACTGCAAGGATGGAGAGGAACAACTTTAAGAAGAAAAACCAACTTTTCGGAATCTTACCAACATGTTACACAAAAAGTATCAATAGTTGCGCAACAATAATAGTTCTCTGTTGACACAAAATCAAAGGTTAAAAGCGCAAGTGAAAGCTGTGTCAGATGCTGTGGGGTCGTATAGAGTTTATGGCAATGAGGAACCGGTCGCATCAACACTAATTTCCATCTTGATGAGTGAGCATCGCATACCGATGAATCGTCAATCCTAGTTGTTTAAGCCGATTAAGTTGTATGCGCTTCAATGGATCTCGAACGTTGTAGCCTATCATTACCTATGTCCACACATGGTCGATTTTTGTGCTGCACAGCATGCGGCCAATTTTAAGCATATGAAGCATGCTTGAGTCGCACACAAAATCGACCAAGTGTGGTCTGTTGAGTGTTGACATCGGAATCGATTGGCACTGAACTGATAGAAGTCTTTCCTATAGATAGAAATGCATCAGAGTGTTCCATTGCTGCAAAGTACATTATTGAATAATTATTGTTGAGTGGATTATATTGAGTATTTCCTAGATTTTTGGACTTCATGTGGGTAATTGGAAACTAATTTCAATAAAATTAATGGACTATTAGCGTACACTAACGAATCCTGGGAACTGTTTTATAAAAATATGTAAATAAAAATTACGTCATATTCAAATATTTTCAATTGAATTAAAAAATTGGCTTCTACAGTAGCTTACACTATTGAATCAAGCCTGTTTTAATAAAATTTATAAGACCTGTAAAACAGGAAAAAGGCGTACGCACACTAGATTTATAAGTCTATTGCATAGTAAGCCATGCTATCAATGTATAGTGTGTGTAATGCTTTTTTCATTTTTTAGAGGACTTCTATAATTTCATGAATCATAATCCAGGTTTTGAAGGCTGGTTTATGGCTCAAAAATATATTCTCAGCTGCTTGAAACGAAATTCTAATATTTCTGTTTTTGTATAATCATTTTAGTGTTTTTCATTAGTTCATTGTGTAGTTCATATATATTTCTATGTTTTCTGTCTATTGTTATATTAATGAATATGGTATATATTAATGAATATCTGAATGAATATATTACCAGAGACAATTAGAATACTCATAATTAGACTTAGAATAATGGTTTCCTATCGTCTTTCATATTACTGTATTCTTAAGAATGGAATTAATTAAAAATTCAACTTCTTGTTTCTATTTAGCGCTTGATCATTTTCTGACAGGATGATTATTAATGTGTATCAGTGGTACCTATCTCTCTCTTAGGTTTACATACGAAATAGTAGATTAAATCTACTAAATTTTAGTTTCTCAAGAAAGTTATTTTAATGTCTCTGTAATCAACAGTGAATTCAAATCTTATAAAATAATATTAGTATGTACTGTAATTTGATGATGTTGGCTTCACAAAATTTACATAACAATTTTTTCAATCTGATTTTATCATTATTTACAGTAAACTGTTTGAAAATAAAAATTTGACATCCTTTTGATAGAACTGCAGGCTACTTGATCACACAAATAAAATTCTTCTTGTCTTGAACTTTTAACTGTGTTTTGAATAGATTCTTGTCATGCAGCGATAAACCTGTTGTCGAAATTCTAAAGCAATCAGCACTGAATCAGTGGAATAAACCTTAATTGGTTGTAGAGTCCTTTGCTATTGCTCAATTTTGATTTTTATAGTCTTGAATAGACTGCCTAACGCCTGCGGTTAAGTCTCGCACAGTCGAAAAACTCCACAAAGTTGAATTGCTCGCTCACCTACTTCTAATAATGAGGTAGGCTGAGTATCACGTCTTCCATTCTTATTCATGATACAAAATGACTATCTGATTAGAGTGGAGTCAAGTGTGATGAATTACCACCATTAATTTTTTTGGGTGAAAGTACTGAGGAGATAAAAAATTTTGCTTTCTTTGCCGCGAATGAAAAACGTTACTCGCAACTTGTGATAGATTGAATGAGTAGTGTTGGAATATCTAAACCTTGACGGTTATTTTTTTTTACAAATGATACACTAGTATTTTAAAAACCTCAACTCCCAACATGAATGTCCATAATAATATTCTACCTTCTACAAATGGAAAATATTATTTTTTTTACTTTTCTCTTGCTCGAATTTTTTGAAGTCTTTAGAGGCTACAATATTAAAGTCAAAGTTTTTGTGAGTGAAATATTTATATCACTAGTGCTCACCACACCCAAGGTGTTTGGATTAATGGTTCACTCTAAAGGCCTTGCACCATATTGTCGATCTCAGACTGCAATAGATTTAATTGTTAAAATTATTTTTATTCAATTATACAAAATGATTTCATTTAATCACACAAACTAATTTGATTAGTGGTTTCATCTGTAGTATATTATTTGAAGTAGATTTTAGTAGTAGAAACGGCTGTTACTTGTATATTTACATTTTCAAAACGCAATTTGACAAGCCCATGCCTAAGCTCAGCAGGATTATAATGCATTGTTATTAATTTTATTTTGAAGTTGTTTTTGTAAAAAGTGATAATTTTTATAAAAATGTTAGAATCATCAAGAGTTACCTCATTCTTGAAGTATGCCATCTTCACAGTAAAGATAAATTGAGTAGGTACTTGGATTATCTAATGCTTTTTCATTTGTTGAATAATTCAAGTACTTATAAAAACTTCACGTACCGGTACTTCTTGGGCTTGATGTAACTGTATTGATTAGCAATGAATTTAATTGGGTTGATTAGAAACAAGTTCTTGAGTGCGTCTCCTTTATCGGAGATTCAGCAAATAGTAGTGATCTAGACAACCTTCACACGTCTTCTCGAATTAAGTGGGAGATGATAATTGAACCATGAAATGCAGTTATTCCATTCTAGGTGTAACTCAGTGATAAACAATCAACTATTAATCTTCGCAAGAAACTTGGAAATATTCCCTTGCTCTATTATATCACACACAGTTGACGATTTTTGAAATATTTATTCAATAATTGCTGAAATATAAATCTCAACTAAACAACCAATATACCTTCGTAGTAGTCCTTGTATATTTATTCATTTATGTATTATAGACTCTAGTTATAAAACTTTCACAGAATGGTGTGATACTTGTATAGGAGGACTATTTGAGTTGCTTCGTTTTCAATTATTGTAATTTCTAGAATAAACATTGCTTCAGCATTCGTGAATCTCCAATCAGATTAATAGGACTACTTATGGTTATCATTCCTTATTTCATCAATACTATTTTATTTGAAACTATTGTTACATTTAATGTACCATTTGAAACTTCCTAAATTTGAACTGATTCTTGTAAAACTATTTTATTTAATTTGCATTCAATTTCGATCGTGAACGCTTTTCTGTATACTGTAGCCTATTTGTAAGTAGATGAGACGAATTTATAGTAAGCGTTACTGAAAAAAACGTTGTCGTAAACCACTCACGTTTTTCTTGTTTTTGTTTCACGTTTGCATTCAACTAGCACTCTACCTGTACTCATATTATTTTTATTATAAATAATAGTACGGTATTTACTTCTGAAGCGCTTCCGAGTCTCTCGGCGGCTCATTTTCAATTGTCAAATTTAAAGGAGCTTGTAATACAGTCTACATGATAAATAAGGATCTAATAATAAACATGATAATAATAAACAGTCTACCTTAATAATAATAGAAAATTGTATGGTTGTCTCTCGCTTGGGGTGCCGTAGCCTGGATAAAGTTTTCCATTCACGCCCTGATCAGGCAAAATCATTTAGCACTTTTTGCATGAGCGCAAGCAGTCTCACTTTCCTTAAAAATCTGCCATGTCCGTTGATAGTGTCTAAAAAATCGCATTCTGCCAGCTTTATAGAGCGTGACAGATTTGAGCAAGCCGGCTGAACGTAAGAAAGATTGTAATATGACTTTTATGCGCAGGAGCTCCCAATTAGAGAGACTAATTTTAGTATAGCGAAACACGAGAAAGTGTTATATATGGTCTAGTGAAAGTACTGTGCATTGAATGACTGACTAGTTAATTCTGTACAAACTAATTTCCTAGTGAAGCGCACTAAATAAGCTAGAATTTCTAAATTATAGGAACACTCTCCGATACCTTTATTGGTGGTAACGAGTCGGTCCATAGACTATACATTTACCTAATGTCGATGCTGAAACAACTTCACCCATTCAATAACAATTTTATGTCAGGAATGGTATCGTTATTGCTACAGAAAATACTAAATGAAATAATGAACACTAATAATAAAAGTTCAATAACACTGTTGAATAGACGTACAGGATGCCATTTCAAATTTCACCATACCGTATTTCTTATACCATAAATGTATAGTCTAACATATTCATGATTCATTTCTTAATAAATACCGCATGAGAATAATGTGTATTCAGTACATGAAATTGATAATTGGGCTAGTGATACGAAAATTCTCAACTTATTATCCTCTAATAACACCAGCATTAAAACATTTTCATATCTCTTTTGCATGACAAAATTTCTTTTTTGGCATATGCGATATTTTAAAGTTGGTATAGCATTTCAAAAACAAGCTCATAATTAGTTCTACAATCTTGTCTTTGCACCATTGATATCAAATGTTTGTTTTTATGAGTTCTTGACAAACAATGCAGTATTTGGATTGGTTTTTTCATTTGATTTAAAATTTTATATGATTTTGTTTCTTTAACTTCTTCTTTGTTTCTTCCAGATCCTCCTGCAGATGACTACCTCCTGCATCTCTGCATGCCTCTTCTCCAGTTTATTGTATGCTCTTCATGTTTTAATGATTTGCATAATAACGTGTAAGCTTTGCACTCAGAAAAATACGGTATTGTATAGTTTTTTGTTATTGAATTAATAAAATGTTATTATTGATAGAAGTTACTTGTTCGAGATTCATTACTACCTTGCTTTTAGTAGGCCTATAGTTATAATGCATTGAGTTTGTTTAATTCATGATTGCATTTTCACATAAAACTTGTATTCAAAAGATGTTTGATGCCAGTTTACAAAGCAGGATGAAAAATTGTTTCAGATAATGAACATATCAACATCATCATAAGAATATCAAATAATGATATTCTATTGCAAGTTTGCTTGTTGATCATTTTCAGTGATTTAAATTCAGCACAGTCACTATTTCTGACCAGATTACAGAGTTACAAAAATTACCACTAGATTGCAAAACAGGATTTTCAATAAATTTAAAGTAGGCTAAATACTGATGAACAATTATATCTATTCATACAAATTTAGTATTTCCTTTTCAAATAAGGCATAAATCCTGCATATGATTCTGCTAAGTAGAAATTCCTTGTAATACTTTATTGAATTTATTTATAAAATCTGGCCATCTACAGTTGAGGGGTTAATAATCTATTATTTTTTAATTCCAATGTTGTTGCTGTACAATTTGTTGATGGTGATCATCATAATGTTCAAAAAAATAATATATACTATAACTACAGTAGTCTCTACAACATTGTTAGATCGCTTATCGCAACTTCGCATTGTATCATCAAATCATCCTTATATTATCTTTAATTCCCATTTCCAGCGTTTCATTTTATGTGATCCTAAGTGCTTATATGCTTTATCGTGAGGTCATCTCTCTACCAGAACACGACTTGCACAGAATTACATTATCAACTTAGATAATAAATCTTGTCGTCAGCATAAGTTGACATATGTTCAAGCTGGTTCATTTGATGCACTTTTCCCACAAAAGGAAGATTTGCTTGTGCATTTGTTTGCTTATTGTTACAAGGAAAGCTTGGAGAATAGATAATTCGTAGGATGGTGCAGAAGATGATGTATTCCGGTTGTGAGAAGAATGAGTATCAGACTCGTTGCTGAGCAAAACAATGATAGACTGTTATGCTTCTTAAACAGCTAGCACAGCTACACAATGTGATTTGATTACTGAAGTATTCCACTATTCATAATAAGTTTATAGAGCATGTTATAATATTTATAAGCTGCTTCTGACATTGGCATACAAACCTGATTGTATTCTCAGTTGTATAATATCAGGTCAAATTCTCGAAATAATTATCAATGATTCTTCAATCACTGTATTATTCGAGATACGGTATTTCAAAATACATATAGATTATTTAGTTGTTTCCGATCTTCATCAAAATGTTCCAAATTTTTTCAGGGGTGTACAAAACCGATCATGATTGAATTGAAAATTACTAGTCAAGGCTAAAACTTGGAAGGTATAGAATAATAGATACTTTTCATGTGAATTTTTTTATTCATGATATCAATTGCATGATAGATATTTCTCGTGAAAAATTGGTTCAGATTATTTTTCTTTATGTTGTCTAAGCAGTGGTTCTTACAAATCCATATGCAAAAGTAAAAAAATTAATTTGCTCTCATCAAGTACAGTTAGGTAGGTACGGTATCTGAAATTAGGCCCAATTATTTGAATAGAATGACTTACATTTCAACTAGATAGAATGTAGGTATACGTTAAATTCATTGATGCAGACACAAATCATAAAATATGATTTGGCAGAGAAACAAACGACTGGCTCAGTCCTTAACTGTTTATCTTCCAAATTTTGATGAATAAAGGCACTGTACAATAATATTTTTCATTGTAAGCTATCAACAATTTTTTCTAAATATTCACATAAACTATAACTACAAAATAATATCCTTACTACAACTATTAACTATATTTACAAAAACAATAATATTTTTTGGACTTTCTAGTAAAGAATATTAACTTTATACAGTATTGTACACATCCATATTAAATTGAGAAGAGACTAGAAATTGTCACAACGTCTTAAATTTATCAAATATTTATATCGTTATTTTAATAAGCAAGTGAATTCAATTTAAGTGGTTGTGTCAACTTCTAGTCTTTTCTATTCCCTATTCTGTGGAGGTTGAGTTCGAATTCATCAATCCATCTTCAAATACCCGAACTATAATACTGTAGGGCCTACTTACTACCTTTATACTTCAATATAGTACAGTAGCCTACTCTGTACTACTACTATATTGAAGTATGCTGTACGTATACTTTGACTTTTTCAATTAAGAACAGCATGACCGACTTAGTGTAGTCGAGTGAGCAATGTTGTCCGATCAGTAATCCACCTGCAATTTCCTGCACATCGTTGCAGTGATGCAAACCAACATCGTATAGCCTACTAAAGTTTGATGATGTAGAGACCTGTTATGTGGGGGAGTGCGGGAGAGGAATAAATTGCATCGTGAAGCTATGAGTGATGATGGGATGGGAGACGAGTGAGGGGTGTGGCTAATACAACGAACGATCCGTTTACGGGTACGGTGACGTGAAGGGCACGGACACACGGACGATCCGTGGCGGCGGTGGCTGAGATCGCAGGTCGTGACCGCATCACGGACGCCTCACAGTGCTCAACAACGGCACCTCGGTCACTCGGGTTGCCCTCTGCCCCCTCCCCTACACTCCACCTACTCAAGTGATGATGTTGGAATTGCATCATAGTTCCCGTTGCCTCTTGTTCTCTTTCTGACGTCAAACGGCCTTCAAATCCCGTTCCCAGCGTTGTGGATAACCATACTGTGTAAAGATGAGTCCAAGAAGAAGAGGATGAGTCCGGTTCCAGCGTAAAGAAACCGATACTTAAAAAGTAAACGCTGAGTGAGAGTGAGATTCTGGAGAGTGTTCTCTGTCCCACTCCTACATAATGCAAACTCCGTTTTTGTTGGATGTTATGGTCTTGCGTGATTTTGATCTAGTCACTATAAATTCGAGTACATAATAACATTTGTTTTGGAGATCTAGGGTTGATGGTTCGAAATTAACAGAAGACGAATCGATCATCGGAAGTCCAGCATTACTAAATAAATAAACACAAAAATAATTTGAGTTGAGTTGGAATGGAGCTGAAGCATCAATTTGTAACTTATCGATTATTGAAAAATACTACGCTCTAATAAAAACAGCCAAAACCAGTAGATTTCTGTACCTTGATGACATTGGAAAAAAATTAAATGCAAATAAATTTAATCAGTAGGCCTACAGCTTTTTATTTTAAAAAAAATCACATGAATAATTTTTGTGAAGTGAATAATTATGAATTGTAGAACGAGTCTAAAATTAGCTCAGAAGCTTCGAAGAATTCCATCAAATCTGATTCTAATAGCTTCTGTTACTATTAAAATAACACTTTCGAATCAGTTCCTTGTAAAAAGAATATTAAACAATTTTACGTAAACTTAATGCTAATTTAAACAGTGTTAAATTAGTTTCTATTATTGTAAAAAAAAACATTTTTTTTATTATGTAAGCTTACATTCTTGTTTCTTCCTTTCTTGGAGTGCAGTTTTGAGCAGTATGCACTGCTTTCTTATCCGCAATACACTGGATGCAATCTTTTTACATAAAACATTTAATTGCTGTCATACACTCCTTGCATCATATATGTTTAACAAGATTAAAATACTATGCTGACATTGATGCAAACTACTTAGATTGCTCAATAATAATCAAGCTTACTACGTAATTAGGAAATTCTCTTGCTATCAAAAAATTGAATTGGTATCACACCATCCAACTTGTTTCATATGTTTAACAAGATAAGAATACTTCGCTGAACTTTGTCGCCAACTGTTTGGATAGCTTGATAATTACTATGTAATTAGGAAATACTCAGTTAACAGAAGCTTGAAATGTGAAAAATTTCTTAATGGCATTTTCAAGCGTGACAAAAACACAAGTTTAACTCAAGTTCAAGTTGAATGTCATCACGCGCTTGTTGTTCCATGAGAGGTTTGTTTTTCTCCTCATATACTATTTGCTCATTAGATATTCATACACCTTGTATGTTTGTCTAATGTGAATGTCAACCTGGGAGACATTGTAAAGAGTCAATATTTATGTCCATGCAAATTCAGTTCAACTCTTCAACACGAACCGGCCATAACAATGGTTGCACTGTTACTTATTCTATTGTATTTGCATAGATGTTGGTAAGCTCTTGCCAAGTCCATCCCTTGCCAACCTTGATGGTTTATTATAATATATTTTAATAAATTGTATTAAGTCACTTAAAATGATTGTGATTGCCCAGCCTTGTAGCATTAATAGTGTAGCCTAAGATGCTCTAGTTGTAGCTCTTCCTGTTTATTCAGTCAGTTCAGCTGCTATAGGTACCATATTTTGTAATTTCTGAACAAGAATTTCTCATAAATTATAACTCGGTATCATCTACTGTAGGTACTTAATTATTATTTATCATACACTTCAAGATTGTTCGGGTTTGTTATCAATCATAAATTTCTTTGAAAAATATCTAAAATAGAGGAAAATATACTGATCAAAAATGAAGAGCTATTATAGAACCAACATGATGAAGGCAAAATATACTTATTCGATAAGAAATAACACATTAATTTTTTATTTAATACTTACCATATTAGTACAAATTATAATCTATAATACATTTTCATCTATAATGTACAAATTTTATCACAATATTTTGTTTGAGTAGCTTTTAGCATTTAAAAAGATACGAGAAAGAACAAAATAAGCTTTTCTCAGTTCATTTCCAGATTATCTTGTTAATAAAAGTTTGCGAAATTAACTTACCCTTATAAAAAATTGAAGTGAGATTGTTCGTCTACAGCTCTATGAAATGTGTGATATGAAGATTTGAAATGAATTGAAGAATGAATTTTGTTTGTTGGTGGAGTCAATAAATTGGATGGTTTCCTTCCTCATTCATAGCTTTTCACACTTCAGTCTGGTATCAATAGTCTTTAAGTAACTTACTCGTATATGTTGGGGCGAGTGATGATGGAATGGTTCTTCAATTATTGCTGATTGTGATCCTATTGTGAAAGTTGTAGCTTTTTCTGAATTGGTATCGGTATGTCAATAATAGAATGCTATACAATTCGAAAGAACTGCAACTCTTCATTTTAATTTGCAAAGGTTAGAATAAATAACTGGCCAAAGTCTAGATCGGGATTGTATCATAACGAAATGATACGTTTCTTGGGAGAGCGTGTACTAAACCTGTCATCACTATTGACGTTGAGTTCAAACAGAGAAATTGAGGTCGATTTATCACATTCGTGAAAGTGTCAGAACACTCACCACTCACCTATGCATGAGTGCTATATGGATTTGCGCATGCGTCTTTTCAACAAAGCTATGATCAGAACAATGTTAGAATTGGTTTGGAGATTTTATGTTTGTTATTCGCTTCACCTTTACAATTCAATAATTTGGTGAGGAAAGGAAACTGGAGCCTTCAGGGAACTGAACAATTATATACATCCTTTTTGAACCCTCCTGACATTCAAAGTTGTGATGAATTATCGAAACACTGGTGTCAAGTGAGCTCAAATGTCAGATGACTTTCTTTTAAAAGTTTCTCACCTACTATAGGTGAGCTTATCACTGCTGAACTATTCTCAAATTTATGAACTTTTTATCATAAATCAATTCAGTATTCTCAATTTATTCTCTATCAATAGACCTACCTGTATGATTATTATTTACAAAACTATACAAAAGCCTCTAAAAGCCTTTCACATATCTTTGCAACAGTGACTGCAAAATAATTTTTGGAAAAAGCTTGGCATTTTTATAAATGTGGCAGCAGTCAATATGGTTTTAGGTATAGATTATTATCGAGTAGGCTAACTACTGTATGAAAAACATTTGGTGAACTACAGTGACATTCATTCAATTTGACGCTTGGCATTAGATAGATAGATATCATAATTCTTGACGTTGTTGATCACCGTAGAGTACGATGACGAAGAAATAATATCTCTCTATCTACCTAATGCCAAGCGTCAAATTAAATGAATATCACTATACCTTTTGAGAATATCATCTCGGTGATTACTGATAAAACGGTGAAATACAGGTCCAACTGTATTTTATGTTTTTGCCATATATCCTCCTTCAAATTCAATTTTGCGGATTTGAGATGGCTGTATGAGTTTCAAAGATGCGTGCTCGCAAAAATATTACCATTCTCCATCATTTTCAAAATTAATGTTTGAAATATCTTCAAATTCCTTTCAGAAAAAAAAAACAGTTTTTGGCCATTCTATACATAAAGCCTACTAAAAATTTCAAAATGATAACATATCAATATTCATATCAAGATTTTAACATTATTCACCTCACCTTTCTGTCATTCTCATCGACCTATCTTCTTGAATTTAATCAGAGTTGAGCACGCTCCAAAGTGGAATAATTCGCAGAGATTGAGCACATCATGATCTGTGCATTGAGAGTGAGCGGAAGAGTGCCGAATATCATGATCTGCGGTCGTCACCCAGAAACGTGTGTCTGTCTCATCTTCGCGAATCCGAAGAAGATGAGCTCGCTATGTGCCTTTTGTCAGCGTTGTCGCATCTCTCAGCAAAGAGCACCGCCGTCGCTTCAAGTCACATTTCGGCGTTTTGCAATGTTGCAGCAGACGATCACGCAAAATTCGCTTCGAATCTGAAATTGATTTATATTAACGACACCACACAAAGATACCGAGCTATCTCAATCCATTGCTAGCTCCATCCACGACCACCGTAAACCAGCATTAACTCGTCGTTGCTTGCGAAATCATCGGCAAATGAAGACGTTCGCTTTGTTGTTTTTGAGGTTTGATTGATGTCGCGAAGAAAGAGTGCTCTTCGGAGTTGCTGAAAAGCATCTCACTTTTAAAAGTCTTCACCAATCATCCGTTTCTTTCATCGGTACACGCCTGGAGATTATTTCGCAAGTGGTCTCCAGGATTAATTGAGACACTAGAAACAAAACCAGGTGAGTGATGATTGGTGAGAAACGTTTAGTAACGTTTTAAAAAGTTCGAACAGACAATGCAATAGAAAAATTGAGCTGGTTCAATCTCATTTCAGATCTGCAATATTTTCCTGAAAAACATTTTCACAGGTTTTTCTCAGTAGTTTACAACGCATCGAAGGTCACTTAAAGAGATAAAATTATTTTTTCCCATTGCTTTTCTTATTAATTGTTTTCTTATAATTAATTGTTTTCTTATACATTGCTTATATTGAATTCTGTATTTCATTTATTATTCTCTATTTATTCTTCATAATTATTTGTGTGGAACCAAACATTTTTTCTATTTCCAGTTATGATTACAAAACTATGGACATGGAAATAGATTAATATTATTATAATTTTGGAAGCGGTTGTCCCAGTGGTAGCAGGCGGGTCTAATCGGTGAGATTAGATAAGAGACGGCGCCTATCACCTTTGTTGTAACGGTGACTGGTTCCTCTAAATACAATTTATGAGCCTCAAATCGCTTCCCGGTTGTTCGGAACACACCTAAAGCTGTAGGTCCATTCATCTTCTATCATCCCATTACCCACGCCCAAGCCTAGAACTTATGTGGGCATCACCCCCGGAAAAAAATCACTAATTCCTATTGAATATACCAAAGGGTACAAATGAGATGCGTCTCATTAAACTAAGAAAAAATATTAATTTATACGATATATAATAACGATAACATTATGTGTCATAACTATTAGAACTCATAAAAAGAATTGGGTTCATTGAGAAATAGGATAAGATACCAACCCTAAACCGTCTCGGCCTAAAATCAAACATTCAAAATCAAATTTTGATCGTGAATCAATTTGATGTGAGGATGACAATTTTTTAATGATATGTTTAAATTGATCAGTAATGAAGATTTGACTGAGACTGAGTGAGTAAAAAATTATAATATAGAGATCGGTTCTCAGAAATGTTATACATGTTACGGCATTGTTCCATGGTTTAATTCTCTATGATTTCTATAAAGCCTAGGTATAAATTAGAATAAAATAAATAGAAAAATAGTTGAAATTATATTTTGATTACAAAAATAAAGTTCATCATTGAATGAATTATACAACATCATGTGAACGGTATATATTTGTGTTCTACTCTCATTTGTCGGAATTATTGTAACAACAAGCTCTAATAAATGTTCAATAAGAATGAATTGGGTGATGATAATTCGAATAAATTTCTGACGTTTAATTGTAGGCTTTAATGTATCATTGTATGAACGTTAGATAGACTGATGAGACCTTTAATTATTTATTGATTCAAACCTGAATGAAACACAAAAAGAAGCACCCATGGTTTTCAGACCAGTATCCTATCAATTACACTCCTATGTATCTCTATGGAAAATGTGTGATAAGAGGATTAGAACTAGTATAAGAGAGACAGAGAGAAAGTAGTTGAGATGAAATGATACGGAATTAATTCGCATCAAGACTAGAATGAAAAACTAGAGTCATAGAGGAGAGATTTTTGATTTCTCAATGGAATAAGCTATTCATCTGTTGTTTCTAATTCAGTGCGGCCTTTCTCCTTGTCCGCGTCCGCGCCTGCTCCATCCGTGATGAGATCAGTGATAAGAGACGACTGGAGACATTGTTTGGAGCCGCTTCCTAGGCCGCCTCAAATGAAAAGTGGGCCGTACTCCGCCGGGGCCTCTATTCTTCAATTCAAGCTCACCGGGTCAAGTTTGACTTGAATGGCTCTTTAAACGGTTCTAACAATAAAATTATCGATGGAAAAGCATGATAATGGATGCTCCACATCTCAAGTATCCGACAGTTTATCAATAACTATGCTATTGTTAACATGCCTTCGTTCAAGAGTCATGTTTCTAGATAAAATGCAGAACAAAAAGAACATCGAAATTGCTAATCTGGAAAATAGATCTGGAAAGTTAAGGATTATAAAGGATGTAATTTTCACTAAGTATGACTATTAATTCAATATCAATATAAAACCAAAATTACTATAAAACTAACATGAAGCTTGACTTCGAATTTGCTTCTACATTAATTTTCATATCATTGCCTATTGTTCAATCTTGAGAACTAAAGAATACAGAAAAAAATTAATCCTATATACCAATCTCTTACCTGAAGTAGGAGACGTTACCGGTCCCACCTCTTCTTCAGTTGGATTATTGAGATAATATTCTTCTTTTTTGTAGATTAACAGTTTTCGATATTATTTTCTTATAATTCTTATTAAAATTAATGCAAACATCACATTAGAATTTTTTCTCACAAATTATCTGAATAAGGCTATAATATGAATTTCAGACTTTTTTGGTAAGTAGAGAATTATATATTATTTTTATTATTAAAAAGAGTCTCAGTTGAAGTTTTTCATGGAATGGTGTAGTGTAGCTAGTGCATGTACTGTCTAGCACTTGACCGTTCACAGAGAGAGAAATAGCCTACTATCATATTGGCTATTTGATTATCATTTACACAACATGAGCTTCATAATTAACAGGTTGAATGTAAAATGGGAAATTGTGGCTGAAAAACAATTGAAATTTAATTTTTGAAGACTAAAACTTCGACTCTTCTATTTCTGAAGCTGAATTTCATCTGAGTCTTTTCTGCTCATATATAAACTTTGGCGAAATAAAATGTTGTCTTCTGTTTTCTTGAGTACCTATATTGTATAGGATTATGTTCTTATTTAAAAAAACAAAATTAATAAAGTCAGTTCTCCACTGGTACACTATTTATGACAATGCCAAGATATCTTCTTAACTCAATGATGAATTGAACTTTTCACAGTAATGTCTGATAATGATGAACTAATCGTCAATAAAAATATTGTAATCAACTCTCTTTTCTATATAATTATTTATGTCAGTACCCTACTATTGATGTTTGAAATGAACTGTTTTTCAATAAAAATTTTTATTGACTATAATTATTTTTTAATGTTGCCGATAAAATAGATATCATGTCTAGGCTATTCGATTAAGGCAAGCAATAGCCTACAATCTCTATGATCATACAACTATTATAAAGTAATTGAAAATCAGTTTCTTGATTTTCAATAGTACGAGGAAGAGTATGAAAATGAGTCTGTAACTCACTAAAATGATCCAATATAATCCAGGATGATGTTTGAACACAAATAGGAAATAATGAATGCAATTTCAATTTAATTATCAGATTTATGAGAGATTAGTGTTGCACCGTGAGCAATCAAAGCAAATCTTGCTTATGAAATTATTGAGATAATCACTCAGGTAGATTGTGAGCATAACTTGTTCTTTCCGCTCCTATAACTGTTTGACTTTACCCACTGACATACAAACAAATGATGATGTCATGGTTTCGGCTCCTCTTGAGAAGATGTCTTGATGTACTGTATGTATCAATGCTCTTGATGTAAGTCATTCGAGTCATATGAAAATGTTCACATGAGTTCACATTGAGTCTGATGAGCACTGAACATTATTTGAGTGAGCTGATACAGATAACTTATTGTTTAAAAACCAAGAATATTAATCAATTTGTATATTTTTTAATGAATTAACAATGACTATAATTTATTATCTTCAAAAACTGACTTCTCATTCTGTAACATTGAGTAACTGAAAACCAGCAGTTATTAAGACACAATTTTCTCCTTTCATCCCCTGGCCAGTGCTGGTACGCAGCAAGCACTCTTCCTGAAGAAAATTTTACAATGACGATTTGGAGTGGTCCGTAGCCGAGGGCGATAAGCGCCGGTCTGATAATCCAAAGGTTCCAAGATCGAATACAGTTCAGGACACGGATTTTAACAAAAAACGGCTACTCCCGTCTCTCGGAGGAGACGAAAAGCCGTCGGTCCCGACTGCCTAAAAACAGTCGTCATCTCTCATCATCAGCCTTCTCATTACCCACGCGCAAGCCTAGAGCTCAAGTGGGCATCACCCTTAGAAAAAAAATACTTGGGACGCTGAAGTTGAGCTTTAAAAAACCAGTTTCAGATCAACATAATCATCTTGCAATTCAAAATTTCACAATCGTGAATTATGCCAACCATGTATGTAAAATTGAAAGAATGAATGTGTTAAAAAGGTAATAAAGTTTAAGAGAAAAGGTAAGTTCAGAAGGTTTAAGAACGTAAGGTAAGGTAAGTAAAGTATGGTAAGTTTAAAAACTTACCACAAAAAGTAAGATTAGAATGCCGATATGGGAAATAGTGAAAATGGAAAACAAGTAATGAAAGAGGGAAATGTAATTATTATTTAACGGGAGAAAGAAGACAGATAGAGAAGAGGGAAAGAAAATATGGAGGGAAAAGTGAAAGAAAAGAAGAGGTACGGTACCAGTAGTCGAAAACATTGAAATCATACGCCATTCCTTCTTCCATTCAATTTGCTAGAATAGATTTTTTGGTGAATGTCTAGTTGAAAGCACATTCATACATGCAGGTCAATGCTCAGTCGAAATCGAATTATTTTCAGAGGCCTCGGTTACAAAGTGTACACGCTTTCGTTCTTTAAATGTGAGGGCCAAAATGAGGAGTTGCGTTGGAATCGGGTCGGGTCGTACACCGCACTTGTGCGTGGTCTAGGATCCCTCGTGTCTTGTTATTATTGTTTCAATTAATTCAGAATTGACCTCGATACTAGTGGAGAGGTACCACGCCACATTCTTGGCTACCTCTTACAATGTTTGATAGATAACTGCATTCTTGTGATGTTCTCCTGAGTGAAGAGGGGAGTTTTCTTGATTAGTGGATAGAGTGGCTGTCGCGAAGGACAACAAGAATATTGAAGTGTGATCAGCGCCGTACTGGAGAAAGTGCAATGGTGAAGTGGGTGGAGAGGTTGCGTTGCGTTGTATCGGGCGCTGAGCGCTGAGCCGCAACTCAGTAGTGTATGAATCGAGGCCCGCGTCACTGCCATGTGCTCAGCAAGTGTTGGCCCCAGCTTTTCCGACCTCTCGCCGCATTTTCCAACAGTTTCCCGACCGATTTTCACGGTTTTGTGATCAGTGTTAACCAAGTGTGTTGTGACCTCTATTTTTGTACACTATTGCAATTATTTTTTACCTCAAATTTAACCAGTTTTGTGTTCTCAAATCCATTAATTTTTTGCAGTAGTTGCTACTCTTGATACCTTAGTTTTGCCGTTCAAAACAATAAATCTATTTCTATTTTCTTTATTGTGACATATTTTTTCAATTCAATTAGTTATTGAAAAATAATTTTCAATACATAAATTTTTCGAGTTGTGTCTTCTCATTTTATTCATTGTGATCAAGTACCTAACGGATTTGCCAAGATGATGTCTTTATACAGGACTATCAAAAACGGGACTAACAAGAGGCCTCGTGATAGAAGGTGAGTCTATTTTCCATTTGCCCATAATAAACGAGATGTATCTTGATTGCTTCGCCTATTTTGATCTGTAAATTGTAGCTGGAATTTTAAATATGGAATGAAGTTTTTGTCAAGATCAAAAATTGAAGTTTTCAAAGAATTTCTAGATAAGTAGTGTTAATTATTATTATTAGTTATGTTGTTTGATGGTGAACGCATGAATAACTTGTTTCATGTTCATATTAACCTCGAAGATCCAACCCCCTAGTTAATTATTTCGAAAAAAATGATCTAATGATGTTGGAAATTTGAATAAATAATATCACATTTTTCTTTTTATTAGAAGTAGATATGAATAAGGATTTGCTCGACCTAAAAACTCTTTGGACACAGTAGTTTGCTCAGAAATAGTTGAGAAAATTTCTCATAAGGCCTACCGAGATAAAAGAATGACTAGAAGGAGAGGAATGGATGTCAATTTTCACAATGCAGGAGTGTAAATTGGTTTCTAGTAGATGATACAAGAAATGTAAGATCAATGAAAAAATCACATTTTTAGCAAATATAAATTACAATAATGGGATTAGTCTAATTATTTAAATAATGTTGATGGAAGAAATTGGAAATACTTAACACTTGAAATCACTCATTAAAATATCTATTATTCTTTATATAGTCTTGAAAAACAAAATGGGGAAATCATTTTCCTGTCATTATTTATTTAAGAAATATTTAAAACAATTAAAAATAATCTTTGTAGTCAATATTATTCCATCTCTGTTCTAAATCTGGAAATATTCCATAGACCTACTTACTGATCACAGTCATTGTCAATGCAATAACTCCTTAATGAACATCGGAATGACCTGGTAAAATTGTTCTATGCAATAAAAACCTTTCGAGATATTTCATTCGAGATTTACTACAATAAAGCTCATCTTTGATGATGTAACGGCGAGTTGTTTATCATTTAATTGTTGATAGCTTTAAAACTGTAATTGAGATGAATGAGAGGCTGCATTCACTATCATCAATGAAAGTAAAATTACCGTTGGCCACTGTTGAAAAACAATTCAAGGACAGAGGTTATTTATAATTTGTTTACGAATGACTTTGCTGGAGAGTGAGTCGAGAATATTTTTGAATACTTTCCTCCACTCACAATCACAAGAAAGTGTTGATGAAAACTACACGGATTGTCATTAAAAATCTTAAAACCAAAAGGGTTGATATTAACAGTATATACACTAACCATTTTTAATTATCAGCTTGGCGGGGTAGGTTCTTGAATCAACAAAAAAGATTGAATCCCTAATAAACAGTCAATTAACTGTTAACAATAGTCATTTTGTCAATTGCCTGATAACACACTTGAAAAATTTCTCCGGGCAACATAATGTGTGCTATATAAAGGCTCAGCTTCAATTTGGATGTGGTGATGGAATATGGGAATCAATATTTGTGAAAATCAAACTTCTTAGAGTATTCTTTTCATACCGATGCTATTGTAGGAATTTATGTTCTTTCTAGTGAAAGGGATTAGTTGTCCTATAGAATGAGAATAACGCTGATTTCAGCTAAGATTTTTCATTAGTGAATTAGCGATTTGGATCGTTAGAAAATTCATTCATGAAACTCTGAGTGGTAATCCGAATTTTCCACTTGTCATCGTGGATAACCAATGGTGAAAGTTCTGTGGTGGAAAACGCTGCTGTTTTGTAAGCGGATGAAAGAGAAAGAGAGGGAGAAAGGAAGATAGAGAGAGAGTGAGAGAGAGGAGAAAAAACAGGTGAGCACTGAAATGAGTAGCCGAATATAAGGCGAGCAATCTCCAAGCAGTGAACGTGTCAACACTATCATAGGATTGCCTGTAATCGTCCATTCAACACCAGTCTACTTTGTTGATTATCATTGTATATTTTTCCTTCCATTATATTACGAAGTATATTTTTCCATAAGCATTACAATGCTACTTTCGCCATTGAATAAATAACATAATAGCTCTAACCGAATCGTTTCTTGCTTCTGACTAGACACATTTTCAACCCCAGTTTGCTAATCATTGCTCTAGCTTCCTTGCTGGTGTGTTGACAGCAATCACTAAGCGTGCTGAATAGTGCCGCAAATTGGAATAAATATAAATCGAATTTGAAATTGAAATTGTAGAGCCTGGATCACATGTATCTTGAATGGTAATGATTGGTGGATGCTTTCTGGAATACCGTATTCCATTTAGGCCTAGGCTATAGTAGCAAAATTAGGAACGAAGTCAAACTTCAGGGTGGAAAGTTTTTGGAATCTGTGAATAGGGAAAATTTCTACTGTTCACCAACAGACAGGATCTTTGGTGGTGATTTCATGTAGTAGGCCTATTAATATTCGTTATACCTACATGAAATGATATCATTTCAATTATGACACTCAAATACTTTTAACAGGACCATAACTGAACTAAACAACATTCGAAGAAAGTTACATAATTATAAGAAAAACAATTAAACAGGAAAAATGAACTGATTTGAACGGGTCCAATGATTGCGAAGTCCAGAATGATAATATTATCATAGTGATAATATTAGATAATATTATCAATATTAATGATAATATTATTTAGTAGTCTAAACAAAATTTCATTTATTGTAGTCTAAACATTAGTTTGAAAATAGTACCTCCTAGTTGTCGAGACCAAATAAGTGAATCTGCTTGAGGGAGTAATCTGCTTGTCTTTGCTGTAAATTTTATTTTGTTGCCTTATAGTTTTGCGGTCACTGCTTAGCCGGTCATTCACGTCTGTCATACAGAATACCCTGTGCACATTAAACAATTTATTTGTTCTGGCAAGCCAGCTGCCAGCTGTGAGGACGTGACCGGTGCTGGCGCATAGCTGCTCGTTCATTTTCGAATCTTTATGTGCTCGGCAACGAGTTCAAGTTCTCAAGGAATGGCTAAATAATACCCAGAATACCAATACTGCTAGCTCATGACATCAGGTTAGAATGATAAGGGGGATATTATGTGTAGTTGTCGTAATCGCGGTTATTTAGGAGGAAAGGGGATTTGTACTCAATCAATGAATTGAGTAATATATAGGGAAGTAGTTGGAGCTTCGGTGCTTGTTATGTAGAAGAATTTTTTTGCTGAGAATTTTTGTTCATTCAAGAAATAGATACCGTTCTAATGGTGTGTCTGAAGGTCTGTAGGTGGTTTCTACCATCCTGTATGACGTTGTGCCTGTTTCTTAGAAGTGAAGAACGATTTTTATGCGGTAAAGGAAAGGAAGAAGGGTGAATCAATTTGTAGAGGAGTCTGGTGAATGAAATTATTATATGACTATATAATAAAATAATATTTGATAACTGGTGGCTCTCAAGTTTCATACTGAACTTGAAAATTTCTTACTCTGTGATTACAAAATAATTTACTAATACATTGAAGAGAATATTTTCTTGGAGTGCTGTTTTGTTAGATGAATGTTGACTGTAGTCAATATTATTCTCAAATTCAAATATTTAATTATTCCTTAATATAGAATTCAACAATCACTACAAAATGGAAAAAATTAACAGGAATTCTCCCTGAGAAGACGATACATCTGTGAATTATTAAAAAGTTGTTTGAGATTATATTATCATGATGACTCAAAACTAAGTGAGAGTAGAAAAAATGTAAAATACTATGACTTTTTGGATGAAACTCCTTTATTGTTGATGATTGAAGGTAATGTTTTTTGTAGCCCATCTCCACTAACATTATAATAATCTCAGCTTTTTCATATCGTAACTTCTTAAGACTTTGATGTGTTCATTTTTTATTAACTGGAATTACAATACTTAATGTTGATACTACTCAAGACATCAGAGACAATCACATTCAACTTTTGACTTTCGATTTTTATTTATCAGTTGCCTTTCCAGTTTCATAGAAGGCCTGGATGCTTACACACATCCGAGAACCTATCATATTATTATGCCATTAGAAAACAAGAAGAACTGGCATTTTGATGAGCACCTATGCTTGTGCAATCATATTTCGACATTTTAACACATCGTCTGCAGCATATGCAACTGAGCAACTTTTTTGTGAATACTGTATTTCCATATTCACTTTCATCATATAGTTGAATAAGGATTTATAAATAGCTCATCCTCATGAATAACACTCGTCGTGCAGTGAGCTTATGTGTGTCACAATAGTATCCATCTTAATTGAATTTGGATTATGCTGTCTTGGATATAAGTGATTCAGGAGTTAATATAAGAACATAACAATTCAGTGTAGGAGCTATTTTGATATTCAATAATAAGTCGAGATTATTAGTTTTTGAATTAGATAAGAGGCTTCCACCTGTTATTCCCATAGTAAGGGTGACCACTTCAGGCCTTTTCCCGCTTCATTCATTAATGAGAATCAAAATTGCCTACCGGTGGTTCGGAACTCACCTAAAGCTGTAGGTCCACTCATCTCCCATCATTATAATCCATCCCATTACCCAAACACAAGCTGAAAGGATATGTGGGCATCACCACAAAAAAAAATAGATTCAACTGAACTTCAAGGAAGTCTGCTTGGATGTTGTAAGAAAGGATCTTTATGTTGAAAATGAGGTAAACTCGATAGTTATTTATTGAATAATGAAAGTTTTATTCCTCCATATAAACTTGAATGTTTCTTTCAACTTAATTTATTCATAAATATATATTTTTCCGCTTTTGATGCTTACGTGTCTATGACACTAGTGCTTCAGTTATTAGATAAAAAATCATTATTTTCTTCTATTCCATTTTCCATCACGAACTGCTAATTGATGATTCACTTAAATACAATTTTAAACGACATAGCAGTCAATAATATTTGTGGATTATAGTTAAACCTAACTCACGTGGTGGAGCGCTTTCGGACTTTACGTCCATCATCAACACTTGTGTGAAACAAGTTGACGTGTGTTGACGCAGTGTTGATGAAGTCCGAAAGCGCTGCACCACGTGAGTAATAGTTTTAACTTAACCAAAGAGGATCTTAGAAATTGTACAGGATCTAGAGATCTTGTCCATACTCTTTGGTTTAACTATAATTCACAAATTAATATTATTGATTGCTATGTCGTTTAAAATATTGTATTGTGAATTCAGTAATTATTTTATCAACATGGGTTTATTAGATGAGCCTTATTAACCTGATTGGAAGTTGAAGCAAAAAGTTTATGTTGAAAATAGAGTATAAGCTTCATGAAAATTGAATAATAAACATTCTATATCAACTTGAATATTTCATTGAACTAAATTTATTCAATTAATTGACACATTTTGTGCGTAATGAAATTTGAGATAGTTCATTGCCAGGCGAGATGGGAATCGAATCCAACACCGTATCAGCGATATAGACTGAAGCAGAGACCAATCCAGGTCGACAATATTAAATTATATTATTCGTAAGTCAGTTTTTTGATGTGGCCTATCTAGGGATGATTCAAGATTCAAGGCTGTATTAATATTGATGAATACACCTAAGAGCGTAAGAGCTACACCTATAATTTTTGTGAGTCTTCCTTGAGACTTGCTTCCGGATGAGGTGTGCGCTCTCTGAAAAAGCAGAATTCAAATTAGATTGAAAAAAGAAATCCTGTTCATCAGGCAAACGAGAGGACAATAGCCTACGCATTTTTCTAATTTGGAAATACTGCCTCACCTCGAAACTTTTATATCACAGCTCAATATAGGAAACGGAAGATCGCAATGCTAATTTGATTTTTATGTCACCCAATCTTCATGGGCCACAAAGTAGTGTTCTATCATAATCAGTAAGGTTCACGATTTAAAGTGATAGTTGAGATTCAATTTGAACTGAACTGATGATACAATACAAGTGAAAGGGTTGAGGCAATAATTCATTCAAGAGGGAAAGGGAGTGAAAGATTGAAATGAAACCACTTGTTGAATGGTGAAGACAGTAAAGTATCAAAAACGAAGACAACTTTTACCTATGAATTTCCAGGATATGACTATAATAATGTTAAGACGCATATTCGGTACATTAGAAAGTAGACGAATAACGAGATGACAGGTTGGATAACAATTTATTTCTTGAAAATGATGTGTGATAAGCAGGTGAACATACTCTAATACCATTAAATTTAATAGGCTAGAGTGGAAGCCTGAATGTGAGTTTGATAGAACGTTCTCTGTTGTACCATTATTATCTAACCCAGCCATAAACAATAACTTTATTCATAGAAGTATTGAATGATGCTATTTTTCTGGTAGATATACAGTTGTAAGTAGCTGTTACTTTATATTCGAGGAGTGTCGTTTTATTTCATAAATATTATTAGTATTCCATACAAAATACATTATGGATAAACGAATAAACCTCACTCTAATATTGAGATGATAAACTGATAAATGGACATCAATTTTAGTCTATTATTTATTCGATAGTTTTTGCAATCTTATTCGTCTGATCATCTTATTAATCGATCTTATTCAGAGTGATTATTCTGAGTATTTGATTAATATTTTCTACTAAGTATAAATCACAATAAGGTTTTTATCCATTGTTAATTGTTATAAAAATTCTGGTGATATAAAGATTTCCGAAAGAATTAAAGTAAAGGAGATTTATTTGGGCAACCATTCAAAATCCTTTCTCAACTCCTTCAACATTTTTTTTGTCTAGTGTCAGGAGGTTTTCTTTAATATTTACTCCCAGTGTTATTGATCCCAGTATCATGTAGAACGTCATCCTGTATAGCCTACTTCAAGTCTTTTATTGGTCAAAGCTGAGCTACTGGTTTGAAACCTTGATGAAATAAATACAGCAAAAGAGTGTAGAACTCTAGATTATTTTCACCGTGTTTGGGAGAAATTCAAATGAACTTGTTTATGTTGACTCTTGTTTGCTATTGGAGCCGACAGTATCTAGAATGACAGTCTATGCTCTGAATCCACAGAAATATCAATTTTCATTTTCGGAAGTGGAAACTTTCTATTTCAGTATTTAGATTTGATCGAATAACACAACAACATTCTTCAACTTTCACCGGAATAATCTAATAGCTCACAGTAGACATTTGACTGAAACTACTTCTAATGAAATTCACCTTGTTACCGAAATTGTTTGTTTAAACAGTTTAAAGGAATCATGATTATTGTAGTGACCATTCTTCGAGCTTTGTTTGATAGCATTTTATAAGAAATCAATTTTAACTGATTGTAATTTTTTATTTACATTGAAAGACGATTAGGAGACTACATGACTGATTAGGAGAAAATAGCAAGTGAGTATTTCTCAAACCAAAGAAATAAAATCTTCTTTATCGAAGATCAAGAATAGGCCTACAGCTTTGGGGCGCTTTTTTGGAAAACTGGAACTTGAAAAATTCCTGTAAAATTTTAAGAAAAACTTTTGAATTTTTTACTTTTGTGTAAAGATTGGATAATCGTAGTTCTGAACAGCTAATAATGAGTATAATTGATTTGAAAATTTATAAGAAAATGGTACTGTGACAGTGTTTTTCCGTTCTGAGACATTTTATGAAGATTTTCCGAGTTTGTATCGAGGAAAATCTTTTTCAGTTTTCGAAAAGTAAATGGAAAATAATAATTGCTCCAGCCCCTACAGTGCTTTTTATATTTAATTCACATAGTTTTATCTTTAGTTCGTTTTCAGTTCACTGAGTTCTATCATCGATGGACCACGAAATAACAAGTTTTTGTAATTTCTTCGCTATCATATTATCCAATCCCACTCTCACAAATCAAAAGTCCGTTACCGTTGGTTTCCAAAATGTTTCTCAGCATAAGGTCAAACGAGAAAACAAAATTATAGAACAAAATAATAATGAATAGGAAAAGTGTCGAGAAAAATAAGATGTGATAAATTGGTGTAGCTGACGAATAAAAATTAATAAGATGGAATTAGAAATATATAAGACAAGTTTATTTCTCCCTAGCTGTCAGCATTTGAATTGTTGGGTTTTTTAGGGTATTGCGATAATCAACAAAACACATAAATTTCGATCAGGAGACAAATAAAATGCGAGTGATTTAGTATTCCACTTTCCGATTTGCACAACTACAAGACTTTGTAGTAATGACACTGTAACTACTAGCACTCCCTGGTAAGGACAATCTTCACGGTCACAGAAAATCCAGCTAGCTACTGCAATTGCAAATTGTGTTGGATTGATAAATTCGATAGTAGTTTGCGTAATTTGAAATTGAACCATTATTTATTGTCACGCGTTCGTTGATACGGACAAGAGGTCACACGGTTCAGTGGTGGCTGGGTGACTTGGTACAGGAAGCGCGGGGTCCAAGGCAGCAGCAGCAGTAGCAGCAGCAACAGCAGCAGCGAAATGTCAAGGTATGGACAGCCAACGAGCCGAACCATGGTTCAACCCTTACTGCTACTGAAATATTGTGTGCCAGGTTAGTTTACAGGCGAGTGTGTCAATAGTGCTTGTCACTATTGTATTGTGTGTCCCTGCTTATGAGCAAACAGGACTGCGCAACCCGAGTATAGTACAGTGCATTAGTAACAGTCCACCGGTGTTCAATGCTCCATTCGGCAATATTTTGTCGCTTATAAAAAGCCCCCCTGTTGTATCCCAGTGGAAATAGGCGATATGGACGTTTCAATTCAATGTGATGGCTGCTATGTATAGCCAATATAGAATATTGGCCAACCTTGGCTAAGTTATCTTATTTGTGTATAATAACTTATTTGGTAGAATAACTGAACAATGGATGGATTATCTATTTAAGAAGCTTGTAATCATCAAAAAATGCTCCTCTCGTTTTGAGAGTTTAGGTTGAGGTGAGTTGAGGTTTTATGAATGTGACTACAGAGCTCACCTATGTGAAAATGGGCTCTATTGTAGTGAAGGCTACGTTACCTGACTTGCGCTAAAACACACTACGATTGAAGATACAGTAATTTAGTAGATCATTTTGATCATAGTGATTCCCACTCCCCAGTCGGGATCATCAGTGGAGCCCACTGGGTAGAGATTTGGGAATTCACAGAGCTGTCAGCTCCAATCGTTTCATACCTACTTCTTGAAAGAAAAAACTTGATTTCTCAAGCCTCTTCAGAAAGCATTTCTAAATATAATGTACTCAATATTCTACAAGAAGCTACCAAGAATTCCTTGTTCTCATGCAAACTTGGCGCTTATACCTTGTCTACCAAACAACTGTCTTGAACAATCTTGGACTAGCTAGGGAAGGAATTTATAAAACGTGAATAGAATTTTATATTCTTTGAAATCGACAAGAAATGTGCAAATTAAAAACAAAACTTCACGAAGAATAGGCTAAGCCGCTTCAATTCGAAGGACTGTTGGAAATCTTATTTATTTAGTCTATGGATAATCTATTTTTAAAATTTATAGTTGAGCCTTCATCTGATTTTATCAATAACATTTTGTTTCTTAATCTTGTGTGTTTTGGAAGTTTGATGTCTGATTTATTATAACATATTTGTATGGTATTTGAGACTAATCTCTAGGCTTACAATAAAACAACTTCTGTAGAGACATTAGTTTTCTCAGATTCAGCTTTGTCGTATGTGGTTATCGTAGAATCTGTGATAGGAGTTCTCTATTAATGGCACCACGTGTCATATCTGCAGTTAAACTGCCCTCTAAAACAGAACGTCCATTCGTGGTTGACAAATGACTCGTTCACTACCAGTATTAATCCAAGGCGTTTCAAGGCCAACTACTGGAAGATGATAAATAAGGCGCAGCTCATTACAATATTTATATCAAATTAGAAAAGCAATGAGCTTGGGATGGGTGAATTCGGTAGTGGTGTCGTAATCCCTTCAATCTACTCTATGAAGTCACCAATCAAGGTTCATGCAAATACTCACGAAAAAACTTGTAAGATCATATATAGTCAACACATAATTATACTTTATGACTAGAATTAGTTCTCGTCCGATATTTTGATAGTGTAACTGTGTATCCTTTTGGGTGTGGAAATTTCATGGTTGATACCTTGTAGAGTTTCGTCATTTTGCGGAAGTTTGTGATGTAATTCGGTTTGGCACTACAATTTATTACAAATTTATGAATGGTGGTGAACTATGAATCATAGTGGTGTTCTGCATCAATTGAGTGATCAGTATGCTTTTTTCGTATTGAGAAATCAATCCATTTCTTTTTACACCTTTCTGTCTCTCAGAGGCAAAGCAACATGATTAGTTTGAAAGTGATTGAAGAATGTGAACACTTACAGGATGATATAATTCTTCACAGTGATTCACTAGTGAATTTAGAGCTTGCTCTCATATCAAATTTGTCACATTTTGACAGTCACAAAAATATACTCCATATAGAACTGACATCTGATGCTTATTCTAATTGTTCGATCAGAAATTTTAGGAATGATTGTAAGCAACGAGAGAAATAAGGAATATTGCTATTTTCTCAAGTATACATACTCTGTAATTCAAACTTTATCATTACTACTCTCATAATATCGATACGGTGCGTTGAATTCAAAGACATTGAGAAAACGCATTCGAGTAAAGTATTCCTTATAACGGTATTCTACAACAGTATTACTACAGTATTCTATAACAGTATTACTATAGTATTCCTTATAACTATTGGCCGATTAAAAACTGATTGTGCTTCACTGATAATAAGAGTGGCGGATCGGTAGCAGTGAAGTGAAATTCTTTGTGGCAAGGAGAGCGCAATGCTATTTCTACGTGGACATAGCGGCATAATAACCAATAGATTGATTCTATTGCAGTTGGGCTGCTACGCTGCGACTTGCATCATGCGAGAACAATCACGCACGCAGGAAGTCACACTTGTAGCTACGTTGTCTGTAGGCAAGTCACGCGTTCGCGGATACAATGAATAAAAAATCGTTGTGCTAACGCTAGAAAATTACCGTATGAAATTGTACGAGCGTTTCTCAACGCCTGATACAGATGTTTGCTTTGAATTTGCTCTGATTCGATGGAATTGAGCATGAAATTGTCGATGGCTCTCTTCCAATTACTGCGTTCACTTTCATAGTTTCACCTCATACTTATGCAGTAGCGTAATTGAATTACATATTGCATCACAAATTTTTAGGAGAGAAAATTTTCTGTCCACATACTTCTATTGTGACCTCAATTTCTCAAAGCAACGACAAGGCATGAAATTTCCATCTCGGACAAGGCCCTGCTGCAGGACTCAGTTTGCTTTTCAAATCAAGTCTCGTGCATTGTTGATGTCGTCAGAATCAAATTTCAATCGATTCTTTGTTCCGATCTGCTCACAAAACTTATTGTCTATCTGAGTTAGTACCCATGGGCCATTTAATTTGGACAGCTGATAGTGTATTGTTGATAAAACTATCCTTGTTCACCTCATGTGAATGAATCTCCAATTGCTGTACACATTTGGTGGACTAGACACACCTTGAATGATATTACAAAATGAAATTCGATGAATTTATGTAGGATCGTAAGCATCAAAAAGGAAAATTGGTGTTGGGTCGAGTATTTAGGCAGAGTACGGATGTAGAGAACTGTAAAGGAATCAAAACTTTATACAGTAGACCCTCTCTAATCCGTCACCTTTAGGACCGGGGGCATGGTCGGATCGCAAAAAAGGTCGGATTATCCAAAAAAAGCAATACAGTACTGTATTTATTAATCTCAACATTGAATGTACAAAGATACATGAAATAAGTGATTTTTAAAGTTAATGAAACGTTTTAAAATGTATTGTTTTGAAGATAAAAACAAGAAACAAATAAACCGACCGGTTCCGGAGTGATAGTCGGACTAACCGGAGCGACGGACCCGAGGGCGGATTACAGGGGTTCTACTGTACGTAAAGAACTGCTTATAAAGAGAATACAGTATATAGATTGGATAAGTAAAAAAAGAGACCAAATTATTTAGAATTATAAAGTTTCTTCAATCACTCCTACAAGCTCTTCACGCAGAATTTCCCTCGTCAAACGATTCAAATGTTAAAAATTCACTGAGGTTGAATGAGAGGACTATGAAAATAGGATATCCTAAAATTTAATAATGCTCTCAACATCACACAGTTTGTGATGGAACAATCTATTGAAGCTTTTTCGATGTAGAATCTGATTGTATGGTCATATATGGATGAGTTTACAAATTATGATAAGGTAAAGAGACTGAATTGAGAACTCTGAATTGATTCGGTTGATATCATGAGTCTTAGCTCAAGCTTTTTTGAGTTTGACCAAGATTTTCAGTTATATTCTAACCAATTTCCATAGGAGCGAATAGGATGCTCAAGGATCGCAAGAATATTCCGTCGAGGATGATGAAGACGCCGAAAGTAAGGATTAAGTCTGTTGGCAATCATACAAGACATAAATTAGTCACTATGGTAATAGTGAAGCTGAGGATACATAGTTTTCAAACTCGGCAAACATTGTGCAATGCTTTGGAGCCCATTGTTTCGCAATAAACAATAAAGTATATATTTTGTTAGTATGCCTTCTCTCGCCCATGGAATGCTTCAACGCTTTAATGTGTCGATATCATTGCCTTGCAACAAATTCGATATTCAAATGTAGAAAGTGAAGGCGTGCCTGCCTTTTAACAGGCGAGGACAGACTTTGAATACTACAATCTCTATCGCGATGAGAAAATATTACTCATTAAATTCATCGTGGTGGTTTGATCATGTTTGAGCAGCATTAACGCATCTCAGTCATTGTTATGAGAGACAAAACTAATAAAGTTTATTATGTCTAATATTCAGTCCAAATTTTTACCTTATTTTCTCAAGATGAGAATAAGTTGATCCTTCTATGCAATTAGGTATCAAGAAATAAAAATCATACTGATCAGAAGAACAATAAATTTAATTGAATAATATCTGAGTAGAATTCTTCTTAATCTAAGTCTAAGAATGGTTTAGAAATGAGTCTTGAAATATTTTTCGAAAGTAGGACAATTCTATCTTGGCTTCTTGGTATCTTGGAAGTTATGTAAATTAAGAAGAAGTTGAGAGAATAGTAACTTTTCTGAACGTTTTGGGTTGATAATTATGATAGAATTTTTCAAATCAATTTTCTACATCCAAGCTATTTGTTGAAAAGGTGTGTAATCTGTTATCCATGAAAGTCGATTGAGAATTTCTATTGTATAGTTCTATCTCTCTGATTTCAAGATTGAAAAAACTCCACAAAATAGACCGCTAAAACACAAATTAGAATTTTACACAGTAAATTTTCTTTCAATAAACATATCCAACATTTAAGCGACCACGAGACTGAAAATAAAAATTATGCTACTTATTTTAATCCCTTTGAAGTTTTAAAGTACTTCACTCCCAAGCAAGGATGTTAGAAAATAACAACTCTTCGTATTCCAAAGAAATTAATTTACAAATTTCTTAATGTGGATTCCAAAAATTGATTGAGGAGAACAATAGAGATTGAAATTTACATAATGAACAAGAATGCGATTCCAAGCCAATCATTTATGTAGAACTGTAATTTATGTGTCTCAGATTTTCTTCATCAAGGTCTATAGATTCCTCACTCGGAATAGTTTTCATATCTGGCCGCTGATGTCACCAACCTGGTAGAGACAGAAACTTTTTCGACTTGACGGTCGTTTCTATTCTTGAGACACAACTTATCGACTTGTTAATGCCGCATTCAATTAATGGGAGAAGGAACTGCCTATCATGTTTGTAACTGTTATTACATGGTCTAAATAGTTATTATTACTGTCGATGGTGATAACAGTTAGCGAGCATTACCAGACATGTCCTTGCTCTTACGCGGGCGTTCAGGAAATGAACCCGTGTCAAGAGAAACAAATAGGTCTGTATGAAATTAGATGCCAATGCTGTAGATTAGTCTATTTCAACCTTGAAATATTAATCTGATTTTATGCTGTTACGGATTCGTCAAGCATTCCTCAGACAAGGTTCCTTGAGCTGATCGCAATTTTATTGCGAATATGAAGTTTGTCGACGGTTATCACCATCATAGGTCAAGTGAAGTGAAACCAGTTGCACTCCAAATACATAAATGTTAGTACGTACTTCAGGGTGGTTCTATTCATAGGAAAATAGATCAATAAATTTCAGAATTGATTTAAAAAAGTTTCAAGTTAACAATCTTATGAATCTGTCATGATGAAATGAAAGTTCCGTATTTTACAATAATCAATAACTAATAATCTCATCAACTATGATATTCTAAAATGAATAAAGTAATTGTCCTATCTATCTGAGACGAAATATCATGATTATCAAGGAAGAAAGATTAGGAGAAGAAGAAGGAAAAGAGTAAGAATAAGAAAAGACTTGAGAAAGGAGAGAAGTCTTTTGTTCAAAGAAAGTGGAGGAGAATCAGATTTTAAGAGAGGGAAAAAATGTATTTATTTCATTGAAGATTACCTCAATTAACTTAGCAAAAAACAACATTATGCTTTACATTACGTTTATTAATTTTGATGCACTAATTAAGAATATCAATTTGAAAATATTGTGAAAGTTCTCAGCTAATATTAAAATTGGTCTTCTTCGGGTCTCCAAGAAGAAAGAAAACCATATGAGAAGAAAGTTGTGTTTTTAGTCAGAAAATAAATGAAATTGTGGTAGAAACTCACGATAACAATATTATTCCTACCTTATTTCATTGTTGGCCTACTCATCCAAACATACACATGGTAGAATCACATGGGTAACACTCTTCATTGATTGTGTGTTTGATTAAAATATCCATCTAGGATTGATTGAATTGTTGCTTTGAATCTGAAATGCATTGTTCTTCTGAAATCAAAGACAAGTCGGTCATCCGTCATACTATATAAGCCATACTGTCAAGTTAACGAACCAAAAAGTCCTTTAGTGGCGGTGAGATGCACTACTTTTCAAGTTGAAAGAAGCTGCAAAAGAAACAAACAAGCTTACAAGTCGGGTTTAATTGGGAAATCCCCTATTTCAGTCCTTTCCAAGTATTGTGTTAGAAGAGAGTGCTTGCCATAGTTCATCCTAGCAACTTGAAAAACTATCACCTTATTGAAGTAATGACCGAGTTCCATTTAGTAATGTGTTTATGATCTTTTGTAATTCTTGTACGATGCTTTATAAAATCCACTGATAAGTGATTGAATCAAATAAGTTGACTAGATTTAAAAACACTGCAACTAAATAGGAAACTTGTTCAGCGTTTTTCCTTGTCTGACTTGATCTTGATAAAAGCAGGATTAATCTAATCCATCTCTGACAAGAGAATCTTACCTCTATTCCTGTTGTAAGATTCAAAATTCCATATTCAGAGATGTCAACAGAGATGGATGAAGATAGCTTGGAAGATTTAGTAAGTGAGTATTATGAATATAAATATTTATAAATGTATTATAAATATTCGAAGGGTCTTTAATACCTTCCCTCCACTAATACTACTACTACTCTACTTGAGGAAGTAGCTCCTTATTATAGCTCTACAACCCCTTTATATAACTGTTTGGTATAATATTGTGATTAATTCATTCTGTGTATTCAAAAAATAATTATATTCGTGATGTTATGAGGAATAAATAAAATGGATGAAAATTGATAAAAATAGAATAGATAAAAAATTGAAATTCATGCATTTCAATCCATTAGAACGATGATAATATCTGCTTCGAATTGGATCGATTGAACAATCTTGCTATTTGATGATAGATATTACAAGTTGGAATGAGTATCATCCCTATTTAGTATCTCTATTCTCTTCGAATTATTAGCTAAATTATACGAAGCTAATTTATTCGAGAAACGAAATCCAGTTGACTCGTATTGTTCTTACCGAATCTGAGAAGTGATATTCTAAAGTGACGACTTCTCAGTTTGGTACTCTCGCATCAAACTTGCTTTGAATAAATTGGGAAGCTTATCTTAATGTGAAAAACTTGCAATCTCGGGAGGTTCAAAGAGTCATAATATATAAAGCATATAAAATCTGGGATATTATTAGAAAAATATCATTTCTCACTGCACGTTTTTCTAACTGTAAGTTCATTAATTTATTGGAAATGAAATTAAAATTCATATTATAATATACTCATGAACGGATGAAGTGAAGAGTCTTGTGGGAGAAACAAAGAATCCTAGAGAACTTGAACATGGAAGATGGTTGAGAATAAGTCGTATAGGTTATTAAATTGATCATTGAAGATCCATAATTAACGTAATCATGGATAACATTCAAAGTTTATTGGAATTTTCTCGCGTTGCAAAGCACAGAAACAATGATCCTCCTCAAGGTCTTCAACTGAACATGACTTTTGATCTTTGGTCTATAATTAACGGTTTATGCAAATCATTGGAAATAGAAGAGTGAACCAGAGTTCTATTCTACATCAACAATATTCTCATGATAATTCCAACATCCATATGATGGGGATTTGCAATAAATCCAAATGAAAAAAGTAGAATTTGGGAATATTTCGATGAATACTGGGAATGTTTCCTTAGATAGGGAAGATTTCAATATTATTACACGAAAAATTTCAATATTGATCACAAACAAATTAGGGAACTCGTGAATGGAATACACTACAAAAGAAGAATGAGGAAAACACTTCACAGTGTTGATGTAAGTAAAATGCATTAAGCGGCTCGCACACTGGAGCAACAAGCAACAAGCAACAAGCAACTAGCAACACGCAATAAGCAATATATAATATATTTAGCAATATAATTGTATAAATTAATATATATTGCTTATTGCGTGTTGCTAGTTGCTTGTTGCTTATTGCTCCGGTGTGCGAGCCGCCTTACAGTAGGAATTTATCACTACTCAAAAAGATTCCAATACTGATCAAATCATCAAGTATTTCAAATCCTAATTTGTAGTTGGTGAGAGAGTCATTGCTTGCTTAATCCTACAAAGTACCCACTTCACGGTCATTAGGTGAAAAGGTTTTATGCACGGAATGAACCAGCACTTTTAGTTAGCCAGCACAGTTAAAACCGATCTCCAGTAATTCGCTGTTTGGTGTTGGAGCACTATCAATTTGTAGGTCATTGGGCTGGAGGCGATGGATTTGTACTATGTGGAGTATGGAATAAGGAGCTCGATGAGTGCCTCTAGATTCTGCGATAAAAACACTTTCGGTCGAAGATGTAGGCTTTCTTAATGCGGGGAATGCGTTGCCCAAGAGAAAAGGGAGACAGATAATGAGTGTGTGTAATGCATGTGTAGTGAGTGTGAGAAGGAGAGTGATGTGGTTGTGCAATGCAGCAGCGGAGGTAACCACAAACGGAGCACACATCCGTCGGATGCCAGCTGCTGTAGCTGTACTGTAGTTGGTCAGTCCTGGGTCCTGACTTCTGAGAGCTCAGACTCTCAATATCTCACCTTACTCTCACTCTCTCAATCACACTATCTCTCCTTATCACTACCAAAATACTCCTCTCACGCTTTTTCTCTCTCATGCTGCTTTAAATTTAAATTTCAGTTCAATCCCTCTCAATGTCTCACCTTACTTTACTCTCTCCCTCAATCACACTCTCAAAATATCTCTCTCACTCATTACCTCTCGTTTAGTATGCTGCTTTAAATTGAAATTGAAATTTATTTATGAAGTAGGTGTCCTTAACTTGTGTCTAATAATAATAAAGTAGTAGATAGGCTTGCAGACATAACTCCTCAATGAATACGAAATTTACAATGATTTCCCAACGATCGCCCATCACATTAGAACTTCTAGCATAGACTAACCAAATGGATTTTGTAGTATTGGTGAAATATGCGTTGTGGGAGTCGATGTATGTAAAATTGGCTGGATATGTGGTATTGAAATCGGTTTCTTCAATGAAATCCAATCTTTACCCAAGTGAGTTTGATGTAATTTTTGAATTTTCTATACGTCTGAAAACGCCTTTCACGTACAGAACGTGAGGAGCTAGATTGATTGAATATGTGATATTGGAAATGTGTTTGTTGTAATTTTCATATTTCGTACGTCTGAGAAAGCCTACTTACATGTATTCTTCACATAGATCTTCACTTATTCATGTTTTCTAGATTAGAATGATCTTCTGCTCTTCAAAAAGCCACTACTCTTCAGCTTCAGAAGATTTCAATAACGTTCAATGAATAGAAGGAATATTGTCTTCAGGCTCATCTCCAGATAGTAAATTTATTTACTCTTCCTCGCCCGAAGAAATCAACTAAGGGTAATGAGAACGCTTGTAAATGCGCTCACTGCAAGTTGCTAATGAGAGAAGACTTGAAGTTTTAGCTTGAGGCTTATGCTCCCACAATATATTATAGTGAACATTATGGGAAGTAACGGTGTGTATATGAAAGCCAAGATGGGATGCATAGCTTCTAGACGACATTTATATTAGTAGCATACCTTATAGTGGAGCCAAGGCACACCCGTCTCAGGTCGATTACCTTTGGTTTTGACTGCTTTCGCTTTTGTTTCCTCTGTCCAACTACTTTGAATTTTTATCATTCAAAGGTATCAACGATCCTTAAACTGTCCTCACACAGTAAATTACGTTCATAACGCGGCTAGGAACCGCCCGTTCTCATACATGGACGCATATCCTTAACCAGTTCAAATACCGACATTAATGTCCATCATAAAATTAAATCGCAATGCAATACTTTGAAGAAGACCATGCTCCTCCCATGAACATGTTGAATTCATGTACTTCATCAAGTCTTTACAATATGAAGTCTTGGTGATAGGAAATGTTAATGTAGATAAACATGAATGGAATTTTTTACATGTCAAAAAACTTGAAAGGAGTGTTGGTCTAGGACGTCTAGGCTATAGGCCCTCAACTCTTTTTCCCATTGTGGGAAGTAATGGTGTGTTTACAAAAGCCATGCGTTAGTCTCACCATGGTTCTAAGAAATGATAAGTGTTTATAGTTGACTTATAGAATTGTACAACACATTGATATAAACTTTAGCTGCTTAATAAAATCACTCATAATTTTTTTTATGAACCAAAACAAATAAAATATTATAACTTTTTTATTACATGAAGTCAATAAGAACAAATTCAATGTGCCCAACGAATTTCCAGGCCCAACCAATTTTTTCCAATGTCAACATATTTCTCAGCAAAAGGAAATTTATAGAATAAAATCAACATCAAATCGATTATATTATTTTGGAGAATATCAAATAGATAAATCAATACTAGAAGAACATATATATATATGATAGAGACGCAGAACTAAGATTTCAAAGGTGATAAAAATTGCAAAAGCAGAAAAGAAGACGCTAAGCTGATAGAAGAATAAAGAAAAGGTTCTAAGAAATGAATAGTGTTTGTAGTTGACAGTTTAGAGACATGGTTTTTAAAGATATTTTTGGACAACGGTCCATAATTTACGTAATCATTGTTACATGATTCTGTATTATGTGAGTATTTGACATAAATAAACAACATAGATTTCTCTAAATGATGAAATACAACATATTCAAATTGAATTCTTGAGGAATAAAATTGCAGATTTATTCTCAGCAGAGGATGGATATTATGTTTGTATTCGTCATAACATGAACAACAAAGAAATTTCTAAACGATGAAACCCACCATATTCAAATTTCATTCTGGGAGTTTAAAATTGAAGATTTATTCTCAACAGAGAATGGATGATTGATGGAGATAACTAATCTTCAACAGTTGTCGATATGTCGAATTCAATCAGCGCCAGTGTTTCTGTGAGTTGATCGTGGGATGATGTCCGATGAGTAATGATTCTCTGTGGCCCACAGTAGGCCGATGACGTCGACCCTAATAAAGGGTGGATGGATAACTATTGACGCAGCCGTGTGAAGGGACTCGGATGCTGATGAGTTTGCTTTTGTCGCTGCCACCCGATAATAGATTCGGAGCGCAATAAAAAACGCATAGTTTATCACAGACACTGGACACGGTCGATTGTTTTGTGGCAAGACACAATGCGCGCCTGGACCTCCGTTATTCTCATTGACGATCGCATTCGAAAACTAATCAAGGATTTATTGACCTCAGCTGGCCAGCCGTTGACCGGTCTAACTTGTGAAGTAGAGAAGTTTGGGACAAGCTACCTCTCATATAAGAAATTACAGTATATGGAGATATCTTAATAATAGAAAAAACCTTGCTTATCATCTTAGAAGAACACTAAAGTTTGATTAGTCTACGCAATACTTGTTGAAAATATCAAGAAAAATGTCAATTGTAAAATGATGAACTAGCTTATTACCTCAGGAGAGCACTAGTGTTTGATTATTCTACTTATATGCTTAATTAGAATATCAATTGAAAATTCAGTAGTGAAATGATGAACCTCTTTCTACCCCAGGATAACACTTAGGGCCGGTTCATGAGCTCGGGATTTACCCAAGTCCTAGACTAAAACGGGTGGCTACCGTAGCATCGACAAACGTTTGTCTCGACAGGTTAGTGGGTTAGCAGCATAGAGAGCCCTAACTACATAGTGTCGATGCTACGGTGGCCACCCGTTTTAGTGTAGGACTTCCGAGCTCATGAACCGGCCCTTAATGTTTGATAGAAACTGGTAGATTCTAAAGAAAGTGGTTGGAAACGTGTCAACTTCTCATTTCCAAAAAACAGATGTATGAGAGAATGGAGAAGTGCAGTAAACTCTCCATTTTGTACAAGTAGTCTTAATCTAATACAAAGTTTAGAATAAAGTAAAGAATACAAAGTTTTCAACACAAGTGTTTTGTGGAAAGAGTGTTGCGATGATGATGTCTTTCTATGATGATGAAAATAATAATGAAAATATGAAAATATCAATGATTAAAATATTTCTATTGTATGTTTGCTGCTCACTGAAGAAAGCCAATAACACCCAAAAACATGTATACTGTACTTTATAGCTGTATAGAGTGACAATAAATAGAACCAGAATCTTATCATAGACATTATTCCATAACGTAATTAGATCATCCCCTATTTGAAAACTGGGTAGCTAGTTGATGTAGTTGTTCAATATTAAGGGATCAACTCATTACATTCTTTGGTTTTGCTTCAAAGAAATACTCCATGAGATTCTAATCTGAGCGATTTTTATTCAAATCAATTTGGAATTCAATGTGCGTTCAGTAGTCTATCGGTGCTCGCAGGCGGCATAAATGCCTCGTGGACATTTCACCGTTTTGCAGCCAACGACCGGGCATGTCGAAATAATTTCAAAACTGACAGAATGAAATGCTATTTTACATTTATCGGGTTTGCTAGACTAGTAAGGCGCGGGCGTTACAGTCTGACGAATACAGGTATATTGTGTCCCTAGTCAACTGTTGTGAAATAACTGGCTCGAAATACGATAGCAGCCATTTGATTATGGTCGATGCGGAGGCATTAAAAAGATAGATAGCGAGTGGCCTCGACAACCAACCAAAATTTCTCCCCTCTGTAAACTACTTTTTGGATTAAGACACTGAACTCCACTCGAATAGACTGATCAAGACTTGCTTCTCTATTAACTCTTGACTAGATGAAAACTTTCTTATAAGTAACGAGTGCTCTGACTGCTGTCAGAATAGCATACATTCTAATAATTATTATTCTAGAATAGTTCAGAATAGATTATGATAATTATAAAAATATCTGATGTTGTGAATTCTGTGCATCAATGTGAGAAATGTGCTTCAATAGTGTCATAGTGTGCTTTAAATATAATAGCTTACTGAAGTTTTCTAATTTTTATTTGCATTTATTTGTTTCAGGTATGACAATCTCAACTCATAATACAGTAATAGGAGATCAATACTGCTTCCAATTGGTAATATAATTGTATCGATATTGACTTATTTAATATTACAGTATTAATATAATAATATTATGATTGGATTTTTGTTATTCAAACTCGATGGAAATTTTTGTTACGTTGTACAAGTAAGATAGATTATTTGCATCATCAGTCAGTATACTGGTCTAGGAAATATTCATTCTTCTGAACCAGCATTTGAAATTGTTGTTAAATGAAAAAATCATGTAGTTTTTTCTATATTCTGATGTACTATCCATTTATCTCCTGAGACAAACTCAAACACACATCTCCAAGATATGTTTATGTTTATTTCAATAATATGATTGCTTTCTTCCACATAATCAGCTTCTTGTATCAGTTTACACAGTTTTTATTGTTGAAAACTATGTTTTATGTTTTGTTCACTGTTACAATGAATTCACCTTTGAAATTGTTGAGCAAACGGTTCCGTGGAATTCGACTTTTCCATTAAATAAAACATGAGATTAATTTCCAAATCACTTTCAGATTGTTTTTCAACAGGAGATAGGATGAGAATTTGGGAGTTTCTCTCAAGTTTCAAAGTTCGAAATACGGTGCGTCATTGTATTCTAATATGTGGAAATACTGTACGTGGAAAATAGTTGTAAACCAAGGTGTACTGACATTTTTATGATATTGTAAGAGACCAGTGACAATATATGACAGTATAACGAGCTCCATGCAAATGGGAAAAAATGAATTCCACATGAGGAGGAAAAACGTTGAAGAGTGAAACCAGTTTAAGATAAATAGAGGAAGGTCGTTGTACTTTTTCCGATTAAGTCACTTTTTAGGAGCCTCTCAGAGCTAGAAATATCTCGGATGCTTTTCAGTCTGGGGGGAAGCCCAGCGTGAACCCCTTTGGGCATGTGAGTGAGTCATAAGTGATCTCTTACTCACCGTAGCGAAAATTGAATAGTGACAGAACATCCAAACCTGGCTCTGATTGTCCAGTAATAATAGGATAGTTGATTGCAGTTTAGTGGATGTTCTTCGTTAGCGGTTAGAGCAACAATATTACAGTGCTTAACTCTCAAGTATGTATTTGAAGAATACTTCTTATAGAAGGAAGCGAGGCGTTAATGATGGCTTAGAAAATGTGATCCTTGAGTTTAATTTTCCGAGTTCTAATTGTTCTACATAGAACAACCATTTTTATTCAAATGGTCCAACAAAAAGATTTCATGTTTTGTAGTTCGAAACGTATCACCTTATTAGGAGAGGTAATCCTGTTTTCAAAGGAATTTCCATGATTATAGCTGACTTTAATATTAGCAAACCCACGATGTTATTGATCTTCCCAAATAATTCTACCATAAGTTTTAATCATAAAGACTGTATAGTCTTCATTCCATCGGTGACATCACAAAACAAGTTTCATAGAACCCTGATAATTCGAACTGAAACAGAAGAAATATCGTTTCTTGAGAAATAGTGATCCATTTATTAGCGTTCGAAAATTGTTTATATTTTAGAAATCCAGATATTTCCTGGTAAACCCTGTTAAACGGTTCAGTGAAAAAATTTTATTAGCTGATGATAATATTCATTTCCTCTCCAATCGCTATTTTTCTTACCCTATTTATTCATTTCTTCTTATTTAATAATGCTGGATCCAGGAGAAAACCAGAAAATCTTCATCTTTAGTGAATATTTGTATTATTGAGTCACATCTGGGTTCTGAAGAACATAGAGATTTTGCATAAATTCCATTCCAACGCATTCGTTATTTCTTATCGAGGGTATGTTTTCCTTATAGCAGTATCGTCTTCCGAAAACGAGAGAGGTCATTGGACGCGATAAATGAATCACACATAGCTGGGGGTTTTATACTTTTTTAAAAGATTGAAGGAGCAACATTGTTAATGTATGATTCACTGTAACCTATCCCTTACAATCAAGTCATAATTGGTTAGTTAGAGACACTTTAATGAAACCAGTTACTAGTTAGAGTGTATCGATTTAGTCTTATTGAAAAATACGGAACATTTCTTAGAAATGCCATCATCTCCTCTCTCTACTTTTAGCCTAGTCGTCTACTGGAACCGTTTTCGACCGAAAACGACCGAACGTTCGTAATGCTAACATTGAATCAAATAGCCAGCTGTTCGGACGTCGGGCGCTTTCGGACGAAAACGGTTCCAGTGGACGACGAGGCTTATTCGCATTGATCAAGACTGTGAATTTTCCAGGTGTGTCTATGGTAATGCAAGAATTCTAAATGAAAAAATATTCTTCTTTCTTTACTCTTAACTTAAGCTTTTTTCAATACTAGTTTCTTCAAAAATGTAATTGAATAAATGTATCAACTCATGCTTGGTAATGGACTTAATGTTCTATGAATTATTGTCAGGTCTTTTAATACCTCCGTGTTCCACTCAATCACAAAACTACACATCTGATTACTAGATTTTCTCCTATCAAAGAGCGAATCAAAATAGTCCTATGTGTAGGCTTCTCAGATCTACTAAATAGACTGCAGATCATCACGTATAATGACGTATTATCACGTAGTAATAGGCAATTGAGAAGATAGTTGAAATAAATTAAAAGGACTAAACCACTCAGAGAAGACATAATCTGTGATATTATTTCTTATTACATAGTAGATAATCCTGAGTAATAAAAAAATAATAATATCGTAAAAGTCTGTGACTGACACAGTTCGTGTTACAGTATTTGGAAGGATTGTAATGTGATCATTGTAGAATAATGAAATAAGCTGGCTATAAAAATAATCTTATAGTTGTTGTAGCTCTCTGTATTATTGTATACGAATGAGATTCACCTCTCATTATTGTATCCTCTCCTAGTATTATCTCTTAGTATATAGGTACTAGGTACCTAGGTCATTAGTACCTTAGTATTGCTATCTCTACATGATAATACTAAGCAGCATCTCCAATGAATACTAACAATGAATTATACATTGTTGAATTACTGATACATGCCCGGTAGCTCGTGATGATTCGGTGAAAGCTCAACCAATAACAGCCATTGATGTCTAATTGATTGGATGTAAAAGTGAATGTTTCTCAATGGACGACCAAAACGTGGCACGGCGGCACCAACTGCAGAGTCGCAGTGTGTGGAAGCCGTGACGTGACAGTCGGCTGTGACTGCGGTGTCACGCGTCACGCGAATCATCCAACTGCGTGAGCACTGAACACCCACCATTGGCAGTTATTGTGCCACCCTAAAAAAACATGTTAATACTCATCACGATCTCCAACTCTCCACGAGTCTCTAAGTCCAATTCATTACTTTTTACTAGATCACACCAAGGCTGTTACAGTCTTTTAAGAAGTACCTCACTCACACTACATCGTTAGGAATCACTGTAATTGCATGGATATAATTAGAACTAGAAGATTTAATTCATTATAGAAAAGATGGAGAGGTAGAGTGGTAGTGGTGGAGGGGACTATACGAAGTTTTTTTTTTTAATTTTTGTGATAACCTGTGATGCATTTTGTGAAAATTTTATTTAACATGTTGTTCTGATGAACCATACCCTATAATGAATTCTGTCACAATTTGATTTATCATGCAGTTCTAATGAATCTGCTCAGCCAACTATCGTTCTATGGAAATATTAAAAAATTAAATTGATTGCTGTACCGTTGCAAGCAAGGTAAAAATGTATACAAATATTAATGTATTCTAATTACCTTGTTTGCGAGTAGTATGAGTTTGAAAACTGAATCTACTGTATTGAGAACTCTTATGAGTATTCACAGTATTACATATTTCCATTGAATAGCTAATAGCTACAATTAGATAGCTTTAATCACCAGTTGAAAAGTATGGAGATACCGTATGTTCAAAATACTCCTTTATCTGTGCTTCAACTGACTTCTAAAAAAGGATACTCATTGAACTCAACTGACTTCTAAGAAAGACTAAATATAGATGTTATACTGTGAACTGGAGATACTGCAAGCATTATGCTTTTAAAAACTGCTCCTCTATAGAAAAACATGCCAAAATCAATAGAGGTCCCTCCTCAAAAATAAATACACACGCCACAGTCTAATAAATACAATAAATGATTCATAGATTACTACTGAACAGTGAACTCTAGTTCCAATTATCTTCGATTCTTTGCAAGTAGCAAAAGAATAGTTGACTAATTGCTCGTTCCAGACGATAGGTTACCGGATATTGGAGCTTTCACTAGGCTGAACACTTTTACTCCATCAAGAGTAACATCATCTTTTGCTTTTTACCACCTTGGATCGCCCTTCTCTGACCTGCCATAGTCCAGATGAAATAATTAGCAAATATTGTAACACAATCTTTCTTTTGTTTATGGTAATTATAATTATTATTAATTGAAATAGATTCATTGCATAACGCTGTCTGGATAAAACATATTTAAGTCTCTATCTAAATCTTCTACACAAATTGTAGAAGTAGAAACTTCTACTTCCAAATTGACCTCTATTCAATTTAATGATACAAGAATATTATAAGTAATGCCGAGTAATATCAATACTAAATATTACCTAGTCATGTTTCCAAGTAAGTAGCAGGATGTTCAATCTTGATGATCACAAAATATTATATTCCTTGAATTTGAATAGGAGAATGACATTTGATTAAGCTCTAGGAATCCAAGTGCCATCTTCTCAAATCCTGTTGTACGAAACAGGCTGTTTTTTGAAATGTTAACATTTATGTAACTAAAATTATACAACGTAATATTTATAGCCGTTTTCTTCGGTCGACTTGATCGCGCATCTGTGTGAGAAGCAGCCCAAACAGCATCGTAACATCGAAGATGCTTATTTAAGGTCGAATAGGAGTGAAGGCGAAAACGCCGAAGGATTGAAGATGGTACGGGTACTTTAATGGGCCTAACGAGTGGAAAGCGGTATATTGCGCTGCTCTCCTATACAAGCACCATACTCTAGCGTTATTAGGGCAAAGCTAATTAAGAACTCGTAATCTCTTTCATTCATCTCTTTGCTTTGCCAAAAGCAGATTCTCTCAGGCGTCATCAAAAGTCAATATAGCTAGCGTACTTGAACATCGAATCTCAGAGTCAGTGATATCTTGGCTAGTTTTTTCTGAGTCATTGTAAGCTCTAATATCCCTCAATAGACTGTTTTCTTCAGTTGGCGATAGTGAATTAAGGTTGTATCATAGTTTTATGACTTGTAATGGGAAAGAGAGAGCGGAAATGATCTCTACCAGATTCGAAAGTTTATCCAATCTAGTGTACACTGATAGGAAATGTTCTTTCCATTGCCCAGGCCTAGGAAATCTTGGTGGATTTGGTGATATACCGTCTCTATCATCTTGTGATCTGAGCTCATTATCAAAAAAGTGCTTCCCATTATGACTGGAAAAACGTCAAATTGTTCAAATCAAGCTGGATTTTTTGCGTAACTGTGATGGTTATCATTCAAGAGTACCAAAAAAAGAAGAAAAATTATGTTTGAAGTTTACATTTTGAAAATTTGTTCTCATATATTTTCATGATGATTCTGTTACTTATATGCGTGGGTGAAGAGATTTTGGATGATACACAGAAAATGTCAGACGAAATGGGAATCGAACCCATAACTAGGTGCTGCGATCGCAAACTTATTGGGTTACACACTCTCGCATTGAATATACCACAATTTATATAGAATGATACAAGAAGAATATTGGATATTGAGTTGTTGACAAATAATAATAACTCAAGTTATAATCATTCAAATAACTCAAATCATACAAATAACCAAATAGTAATAACCAATCAATAGGAAATCACAGTGTCTTATCCATTTCTGGAAATGCGTTTCGAGGGATTACTTTTGCATTTAATGTTGTTAATTTTGTATAATGTGTTGAAACAAAAGCAATGAAATATTGAAATTGATTCAAAACTACCATCAACATTCTACTGAACATTTTATTTCAAATGGAAAGATAAAACTCAATTTTATTCGTTGAAAGCAGCTCATTCTTGGTAGGATAAAACTTGCAATTTCAATTTACACAATTCTACACCATATGACATGTTTGTTGTGTAGCTTATGTTAAATCATAAAGGACTACAAACAGGAAAGCTAATCACCGTCTTAAGATTCAATTTGGTTGGTATCTGGAATACGTTCGTGAGTTGGGTTTGAAAGCAGAATTGCAGTATATTTGATGAATTACAGAATGAACTCTATAATATTCATGAAATTAAATTTTATCATTTAATAAATTTGATGAGAAAGCACGAAGCAATGTCACACCTCCTCATTACACGCCTGATTAGACTCCTAAATATAGTAGGTTGTGATCAAAGAGGTTATTACTTTTGAATAATGGAAGTCAATTCAAATTGAGTTAAATGATGAACTAGAAGCAACGTTAATGACGTTGATTTAGAAGTAGGTCGCGGTTGCATTCTTAGCAAGGACGCATGAGCTCTGAGAAGATTTATAGACAGGCCTGGCTGGCTAGGTCGATGTTACACCGACTGACTGAAATTCTTAAAACAAACCAGTCCGCCTCAATTATTCTGTTGTGCACCTTCACTTTTTCCGGTGTCTGTTGATTGTGTGATAAGTGCACAGAGCAGAGATAATCCATTTGGTTAGTCTATGCACAGAGTTAATGACACATTCACAATAATAAAGTCAGTTCTTGATTACTCGCCTCTTCAATGTAGCCTACACGATCAAAATGTGTTTGTTCATAAATCCACAAAAAGCTCCAGTTATAAAAAGGAGTGAATTACATGCTAAAATACATGTCGTCAATAATTCTCAATTGAGTTTACAGCTTAGCAATCTCAAAGTTCACGTTCTAAGTCCAACCCACGGCCATGTTTAGTGGGATGATGTAGACAGTAGACACTGCACGTTTCAGACTCAGATCTCACGAATCGACGACACTAATAAACTCCTGGATTTGAACTGTGAATCTGAAGATAAACAATCTGTTTTATTGTCTTATTTGGGTGGTAAGCAAGCTGAGTGGTTCTGAAATCACGGTAATCGGCTATGTGAAGATGTTCAAAGAACTTTGAAACAAAGCCGATTTGGGCCCAACTGGGAGATAATAATATGCAGAAATGTCAGGGCTTGGCTTGTACTTTGAAACAAAGCTGGTTCAAGCCCAACTAGAGAATAAGATGCAGAAAAATCATTACTGACTATTGGAATTGAGAGTAGCTTGAAACAACGTTTCAAAGATCGTTTTTAGAGTCCTGGCACAAAAATTTTAAATGCTTTATCAAATTAGCCAAGGAAATAACTATCAGGACAGCCTGTTCTAAGTTTTTATTAATGACTTTCATTAGCATTTCAAAAAGCCACTATGAAAAAGAGAGTAAAATCGATGAGAAGTTTAGATTTTATAAATTTCATGTTAAGTTGAGGAGTTTCCAATACGAAAAACGGAGGAAATCCATTTGCTCAGTGTATTTTACCTTACTTTAATATTGAAGATCGTTCTCATGATATTACGAATTGATATCGGTGCGTAATAGGTAATGTGGGAATAAAACAGATTATCTGTTGTTGAGTTATCCAAAATAATCGAGATTGAATCATGAATTACTGTTATGATCTTACTTTGAAGAAGCAAATACCGTAGAAGAAACGACGAGCAATGCAATTGAAATAATTTTCGTAATACTGATATGAGCGAAAGGAGAGATGATTTTATTGCCAGCTATCACTTCCAACAATAACTCTCTAGATTCTCTTGAGGATTCGTGACTACGGTACGCAATATTATCTCTTCGAAATGATAATATGTTACAGATAGAAGAAATCTCAATGATTGGTAATACAGTAGCAATAGTACGTTTTCTTTGTTACGTTGGTTTGTTTAGTCTATTCCAGAACTCAGGTTGAGAGTTGCTATTACTTTTTAATGTACGAGTGCTTTCAACATTAATAATATAGCCAAGTATCCCACTTTAAACTAATTTTGTTTGATGAAAGAGGTTACCGACTCCAGGAGACTACAGGTGGCCTAGTGAGTGTTTTAAGCACTATGGATAGCAATCAGCGTTTTCGTCCTTGCTTGGAATGCGGCCGAAACCGTCCTTCACAGAAATAAACAACTTTCGGTTATCCGTTAGACACTCTTGTCAATCATTACCTCTCCATCCTTGTCTCCTGTCAATCACCTCAACAAGACAATTTCTTTGACATCTGAAGCATAATTTTTTATAGTTCTTATGTAACAACCAACTGATTTGAATAATACTTTCCTGTAGGCCTATTCAGCTACGAGAGGAGTAGAGAAGAGAGATCTGTTTGTGAGTAGGACATTCGTTTTGAGGCCATTTAATCCTGATTTTTGAAGTTTGTGTGTATTGGAGACCATCAGGTCATCAGGTGACAAAACATAGTATCAGGTGACAAATCTATATTATCGTCAAAAATGGACTATCCACAGCCTCTATGACTCTGAAAAAAAACTTAATCGATCAAATAGTGGAGTTATATTCCCCTGAAAAATGAGGGTTTACCATTTCTGGTTGAACACCTCAATAATCTTTGCAATTATTATAAACTTCTATTCGACTTGATTGGATTTTTCAGCAAATTGTACAAGAAAACTCAAACATTCCCTCACTTCAATAAGCCACTGAAAATTTATAGAATTGTAAATTTGTAGCTCGATAAAATAATTTGTAGCTACATATCTGCTATCTTTCGTCAACTTTATATCGATATTAAATCATTTCCGTAACTTTTCTTAGGGACTTTTTTCATCATTTGAATGATTACAAGACCTAGAGAGTAAGCGGACAGTCTGCATACCATTGCACCATTGATTTCTTCTGGAGAAACAGTTTTGACCACGTTCAGTTTAAGTTTGTTCATAATCTACAAAGTGAGTCGAATCACTATCTGATAAAACTATTGTATTCCATGCTTGAAGCATAGTTTTTTCGCTGTGACTGAAACTCTCTGTAGCCTATGAAGGCTGTGCATCAGCATTAAAAAACTATTTATTGGTGGATTTTGCACATTATGATGTCATTTAAACTCCCGGAAACTCAATAAGTGTAATTGGGATAGCCAATATAACTATAATGTATGTTAAAGTAGTGACAGATGATCTAGATCCTGTTGTATCTTCCAATGACTCTCATGTATTGCGGTCAAGGTTTCAAGTGTTATCGAATCTTGTAGCAAATCGGACATGATTAATACTCCGAAAAACCGCTGACACACTCTCGACATATAATATATATCATTTAAAAGAGCGATTGTGTCTTCTCTAAGGTTATAACACTATTAATCGTGCTAAACTGCTAAAGTGGTATGCTTAACCTATCATATTGGAAGTTGCGTGAAGATTCTCGGACTTTGAATAGGTGTTATTTTGGATGACTATTTTTATGAATCACAAAAAATTCAAATTTGGATACTATCAATTAGCTTAAACGTACCTGGTGATATCGGATGCAGATTAGCCTGTATCAGATCACGTACAAAAAACGAATAACATTCAATAGTCTTGACTCCCTTGGCCGCTTTAACCGGTCGAGTGTTTCTTACGATTCTATCCATTTTCGTGCTCCATTACTCTCACACAAGTGTAAAAACATCTCACATCTGCATACCTCTACATACATTAATATCCACACATTTTTATTGCACTCTTGTTCAGTTAAAAACTTTATTATGCTCACCCTACGTAGGATTCTACTTTGTAAAAATACTGTTTTAGAAAGGTCAAGTATTCGAATGAAGATAAGTTGCGCACAGTAATGGAATTCGGTCTTCAGGATGTTGGAATTCCTGCTTCTCTCTTGATATGTTTCACATCTCCTTGACCTGCCGCTACGATCTTTGGAGAACGTGACCAATAAAAATACAAACGAGTGTATTTTACAGCTCTGAATGTTCTCTTCACAATTAAAAAACAAGAGAAGAAATTGCTGTTGTTCATTATTTTATATTCATACAAGATTTGAATAGTTCTATCAATATTGCAAAAATGATAAATTAGGCAATACCATTCCTTCCTACTACTACCACCAGAAAAAAACAAATTCCGTTCATTGTCGATAAATAAGTATTCAAATCCATATTATCCAAGAATTGCTTCATTCTCATATTCAATGTAGCTCCTAAATTCTTTTCAACTGTTCAACTCATAACAATAGATTATCAAATCACCATAATAAAGTGACGTTCGGAGATTCACTTAGGTACTGTACTTCTGGGATTCAATTGATTCATAAATACTACCATGCATTGAAATTATTGGGATAGGCCTCTAATCACTTTATCACTTGATAAAGGCTGATCCGATTTATGAAGTGAGATAAAATATAATTTTCTATAGTCACAGTAGTATAAACCAGGATGGAGCCCAGAAATGTGCAAGATTGGTTATACTCACTCAGAATGTTGTCTATATTTTCAAAGTGTATTATGAAGCACATAGCATATGTGCATTATGGAGCATTCTTGATATGATTGAGTTCTTCTAGTTTTATCAGTGAAGAAAATAGAGATCAATAAAATAATAGATGATTTAAAAAAGTCAACAAACGGCTTACAATCAACACAAAAATGAGTTCACAAGCTTTGGGTGAGTTCCAAACCACCCGACATCAAGAAGCCAATTCCAATGTCTCAGTGCTGTCGTTGAATACTTTGAATTCGGTTGCAGCTTCACATTCATTCGGAAATCGTTGGAATTTTACAGTTACAAATATAAAGATTGTTCATCAATTCATCAATAAATCAGCCTCTCATATCATATTGTGGGAAATCGTGATGCCTAAAAGAGAGAATAGAATTGAAATTGTATACTGCACAGCTCATACCACATTGAGAGTCATGCTGAACACCTTTCGGATGTCCCTCAGTGAAATGCCAAGGCCAGCGTTGCATCTTCAATTGCATTAAATCCTTTCTAAATGTCTTGTGAATTGTCAATTATTCCTTGCACGAAACTTGGTGATGCTGCATAATCAATTATCAAGAGTTTACTGATATTTTGGACGCTGCCGTTAGTTCTTGCAAAAATTTGCTGAGTATCCAATGACATCCCCAAAATTGAATGTTCTTCCAAAAATAATTTACTGAATATCCAATGACACCCCCAAAATTGAATGCGGTAATTGAAAATTTCGTTGGTAATATCAATATGAGAACAATCCAAGTATTTGAAAATTTGAACTAAAAGTCTCAACTATCAAAGTTGGTGAATTAAAAGAATAAAACGAAATTAATAAATAGGCTAAGATAAATGAAAATAATGAAATATAACAGGGCTGAATCCAATAATTAAAACATCTTTGATTTGCCAGATGATGCCTTGGGACTCTTGGGATACATCTAAAATTTTTGTTTTTCGTTCCATTTTGTTTGTTCAACCGTCGAGCTCACTGCCAAACAATCATGTAGGCCTGTAGGGAATATCCTTTCAACATTTATTTAAACTTAATATCCTTCTCAAAAAATATTCAGAAGAAAGCGTAGCCTATCTACCCTACATTCTTTGCAAACCTGTCAGTAGTATGACCAATACTAACACTGTGACTTCTTGTTTTCACTCCGTCTAGTGTTTCCCATGAACGTGTTGAAATCATACCGACCAGCCATCTTCCGTTATTCGATTGGCCAACAAATCCTTGAAAGAGCTGGACTAAGCTTGAATGAATCACAGAAGCTACACAATATTGATCAACAAAAACTATATCTTGAATGGTAACTTTCCACCTCGTCTAAAATAATTTATTATTATTCTGTTAAAAATGTATTTATTAATTGTATGTTTACTACGAATTGAATGTTGAAACCAGTCTAATCACTGAGTTCATTCTACGAGGAGTTCATGAGTTCATGCTCATATTATGAGGAGAATAATTTTTGTTTGATAGCCTCTTCTGTAGCTCTTACAATGCTTTTATTCAAAAATTATAAATTTAGCTTTTATTTACGTAATTGAAAGTTAAAAGTTATTAGAATGATAAATTTTTGAAGGCAACTTATAAAACGTACCGTAGGCTATATGAGGCGGTTTATTGCCCATAACCTTTGTTCAAATTTTCTTGGGTTGCTCCTTTTTAATTGCTGCATTATATCCTATTGCTCTTGTCTAGCAAGTCTACATTTGTGTTAATTAATATTTTCTAATTATTGAATAACGATAAAAATATGTAATTAACAAGTAAAGAGCGATCTAGCGTTTTTGTTCCTACAGGACTTGAGTAAATACTACATTGAAATGGAATGAGGTGATAGTGAGAAGAGTTTGAAGAGACAGCCGTATTAATTCAATATTGAAAAATCTTCTTATTTTGCATATAGGCTACCTGTATTTAACCAGAAAAAGTAAAAATTCAAGTTCTTTCGAAAAATATTAGCCTTGTAAAGTTGCTGCTTGTTATTTTGACTGTACAAAGTTTCACGCTTCATTCCCCTTACAATAGAAACTGAAAGAAATGACATTTCACGACTTGGTTTAACATTAACGGCATGTTTTCTCATTGAAGGCACATGTAGGTGTGTAGGCCACTTTAAATTTTCATCTATCACTTCAATACAACAAATTATGATGACGTTTGAATTTTATAAGTTTCGTAACAATATCATAATATTATTACATGCTGACCTTTGTCTGCTCAAACTATTCACTTCTGTGGTAACTACAGTGACGCATACGGATTACAACTTGAATTTCTGAGTATGAGGTCCATGCAGATTACCAACTCTTGTTCGGTTTGAATTCAGCCATGACCTGGGCAATATTCTCTCCGGGAATCTGACCTCTTTCATTTATTCCGGACGTATTTGTGTAAGTACCATTCACAAAAAGAGATTTACATGCTAGCTTTGAATAAAGGATGCACCCCCCTGGGGGCTTCGCCCCCCCCCATGATCTCCTGGGGGACGTTACAAATTTGGGTTCCAAAAACGTTATTTAATTTGGGCATGTAGAATAATACCTGGTATCCAAATAAGAGAGGTACAGGAGTCTAAAAATTAGCCAAATTTGACATGTCCCCCAGTTCCACCACTGAATAATTTTTTGGGGGATAGGTGTTATTTTTATTAGCTTTTCAGGTCCAAGGAACATTATTCAGACCTCAAAAACTGCACTACCATATCAGGAACCATTAAAAATAAACCCCAAACATTTTTTGAAAAATTGGCAAAAAGTGACCAAAAAATACAATTGCGCCCCCTGACCCCCTTGCTGACTGGGTAGAAATTTCATTATTGAAATCAAAGCATATCGAGGTGCTGAACAAAAAATGTCCTCTTCTCTTTTGCTCTAAATAGTCAAATAGAAAAGTTGAAGAAATTGAGGGGGACCTGGTGCCCCCCTGATGGGAAAATTTCATGGTCTTGGAGTTTTCTCAATGGTTTTGGATACTCATGAGAACATAATAATTGTTTCCACTGTTCCACCCAAGCTGGAAGTGGTTTAGATTTTATGTCAGTGGGTACCTCTCCACTGCAATCTTTGTTAGGTGGGGGACTGAAAATTTCCAAATTTGAATTCCAAAAACTTTATTTGATTTGGTCATGTAGCATATATTTCTGAATTGCCTTGATGAGTTCAATGATGTATGGCACAATAATACCTGGTATCCAAATAAGAGAAATACAGCAGTCCCAAAATTTGCCAAATTTGACATTATGTCCCCCAAAGCCCCCCTGAATATTTTTTTTTGGTAGATGACAATTGTATGAGGTCTCTGGATCTAAAAACAACATTTCGACCTGGAAAACTGCACTACAATATCAAGAACCATTGAAAATAGACCCTAAATAAATTTCCAAAAATTGGCAAAAATGACCAAAAAATACACCAGTGCCCCCTGATCCTCTTGCTGACCTGGTACAAATTTTATTATTGAAATCGAAGCATATCAAGGTGCTCAACAAAAAAGGTCCTTTACACTTTTGCTCTAAATAGTGAAATGGAAAAGTTGAAAAAATTGAGGGGGCCTTTTTGCCCCCCTGACAAAAAAATGTCATAGTTTTGGAGTTTTATCAATGATTTTGGGTACTCATTAGAACAAAATATTTGTTCCACCTATGCTGGTAGTGGCTTAGAATGTATCAGTGTTCAGTGGGTACCTCTCCACTGTGATCTTTGTTAGGTGGGGGAATTTGAAAATTTTCAAATTTGAGTTCCAAAAAATTTATTTGATTTGGGCATGTAGCATATGTTTCTGAATTGCCTTGATGAGCTGAGTTCAATGATGTATGGCACAATAATACCCGGTATCCAAATAACAGAAATACAGCCGTCCCAAAATTTTAAGCACAATTTGACATATGTCCCTGGTGCCCTGGATATTTTTTTTTGAGCAGATGACATTTTTATGGAGGTCTTTTGGGTCCAAGGAACAACATTCTGAGCCCAAGAACTGCGCTAAAATATCAAGAACCATTGAAATTGGCCCACCAAAATCTTGCCAAGGCCAAAATGGCCAAAAATGAAAAATGCCCCCCCTGGTCCCCCTTGCCGACCCGGTATGAATTTCATCACATATTTCGATGTTTTTCCACAATCTGAACAATTTTTTTCTCTACCATTTTGCTGTAAAATGTGTATTTGAATGCAGAAAACTTTGGGGCTACATGCCCTGAGGGGGGGACTTTTTGAAGGTTTTGGAGTTTTCCCTGTACCTACTCTCGGCCCTCTATCTGATGGTGACCCCAGATTTCCTCTGCGATCAGCGGTTTTGGCTGTGAATTTTGGAAAACAATTTGGGAAAACATTTCAAATGCCCCCTTGGGCCCTTATGAACCCGGTCAAAATTTTATCATTGAAATCGAGGTATCTCCGGGTGCTGAACAAAAAAGTTCCTCATGACTTTGCTGTGCGAGGAGCGGTTAGCTTTGCAGAAAATCTTTGGGGGGCCTAAACCCCCCTGAGGGGGGACTTTTCAAAGTTTTGAGTTTTCCTGTACCTACCACGGTCCCCTCATCTAATGGTGACCCCAGTTTTCCTCTCCGATCAGCGGTTTTAGCTGTGAGTTTTTTGTCAGTGAGTGAGTGAGTGAGTGAGTGAGTGAGTGAGTGTGTCACTCTCTTTTGTAAGTTTACTATATAAAGAATTGATACTTCAATGAGCTAGGTAGATTCTTTTGAAATTTAGCTTGCCATACATCAATTCTTCCCTTTAGTTCTAAATAATTGTCAGTTCAAGAGTCAATTTCCTGAATCATTATGTAATGAATCAGGAAAGTTAATAACTTTCAACATATGACAGCCACAAAATATAAGTTGGCCAATCACAATGAAAATAAGCGAAATATATCAGCTTTAGGGGATTCGAGATCTCTCACCCTTCTCACTCTCACCATGAAAAATCACAGAAATATTTTCTATGCCTATTTAACATTAAGTTTTAAATTATTAATTTTTTCCTTCGCATGTTTTACAACTTAATCAAGTGGAAATAGTGGCATCCCATATGTTGAACATTTATATGGGGGGGGGGGGTGCCACGAAATATAAAGTGAAGTTATTTACATTTTTTAAGATTTAGAATAGTTCAATTATGTAGATTCAGAACTTTATATACAGATATGAATTTATTTACAGTAATGTTGATTTTTGAGAACAAAAGTCTCTCTGGTGCTGTAGGCCCAACCCTCGAGGAATTTATCAAGAATCCTCGAGGATTTTTTGACCAGAGAAATCATTATTATTATTATCATATTTCGAGCTTCATTCAAGCTCTTATTATTATATTGTGCCATGTAATATTTTTAGCTCTATAATAAAGCCTTGCTAAATTTCTGTCATGTATTCTGATAGGCTACTCTTCTATTAAAGTGATTACAATAACATTGACTTCAAGAAATAATGTAGCCTTGCCTGAAACGATCAATTTGATAACTTCTCGATAAATGAAATCCGCCATTCCGTGTATCATCATATCCACCATTTTGTATATCAGACTGACAATTTTAGCCAATCAGGAGCAAGGACTTCGCCCAATCGCGTTATAGCAACTCCCACTAGGCTTTTTCTATATTCTACGAACAATATTCTTGCTTACTGTACTACAGTTCGTAGAACAAGCAAGATACGTATATTTTTGTTTCTATGTAATGTTCACATTTTTCTGCAAACGTTTATCGCTTGTTATCTCCAGGAAGATAAAATAATGTTTTTCAAATAATCTTTTAAATTTCGAACGCTGGATATATTCCCAATCAGAGAAAGGACCAGGCCTATCTTAAATATAGTTTTCTCTTTCCTTCCATATACGGGCGTTATTCTGGCACATCCTGGTAATGGTTAACTAAATATTCAATTTTTATTCCAAGTTACTTGAAAATGAAACTTTATACAAACTTAATTCATGTGATACATTGTAATAAAATTTCAATGAGAGGATTTTTTCCTTATAGATGAGAAGAGAATTGAATATTCTACTTATTGTTTCAGTGGCAATGGGTTCGTGGATCGTCCCAGACTGGAGTATGAAGGGTAAAAAAAGTTTTTGAAAAACATATTTGGTTTTGTGTTCCTATAGAATGTTTGCTCTTCTGATGTACGGATTTTCAACCATACAATGAATGAAACATCTTTCATTTGTTTCTAATTTCTTCTTTACCTCTTTTGGGAAATGAATCATCTCTGGAAACTTTCGGTGTTCTATGTTCTTGATTAAAATAACAGTTATTAACTTGGCATGCTTGTACCGGTTCAACTTATAGGAATGCTAATTCACTAACCAACTAACTGGGAAAAAATAATACATCATTCTTTCTAACTCATTCAATCTTAATTTCAACTCTACCCTCCATTCACCTAATTTTCTATGTTTCATTTCACACGAATTTCTAGGAGTTCTTTGGTTCTGGAGTATTCACAATTGAAAAGGATAGCACATACAAGAGGTTCACCTTTAAGATGAGAGCCAGTCATTTCAATTGAAAAGGATAGCACATACAAGAGGTTCACCTTTAAAATTAGAGCCAGTCATTTCAATGAGAGTATCAGCATATTATAGTATGTCACTTTTCTATTCAGCACCTAATATCTCATAAACAATATCCCAAGATGTGGAACTTGTAGCTTGAGAGATTCTTGATCTGATCGCTACCATCCTCTAATAGCGATCAGTTCAAGAATATCTCTGGCTACAAGTTTACAAGTTTCTGATGATGGCATGTACTAGTTTATGAGATATTAGTAGCTCAACTAAGAAATTGTATCGCACACCAGAGTCGTCTCCAAGCATACAAGCACCTAGCGAAGTAATGTACAGGAAGGTTTAGACATGAACAGCAGCAAATATTGTCTGCAGAAATATAGCCGACTTGCAGCGTTGTTTCAGACTTGGAGAATGTTATACCTTACTGCGATCTAAGTATCGTGTTCATTCCTCGTTATAAACGTTAAACGTATCGTGTGCGCATCTCTCAATACGTTGAACAAAATTTACGACCATCCTAATACTTTTTATTTCAGTTCGCTACAGGAGCTTCCGTGTGATTTTCATGCGTTACAACTGGCTTCTATCACTGTGTTATCTTTAGGAACTTGTTACACAGTGCGGAGAGGAGCCTGAAGACGTGGTAAACCGATTAATAAAATAAATAATTGGTCGCGTGCCGATAGCATGCTACTAACTGGTGTCGTGTTCACGCCTCGGCTCAATGCCCTCACTTGCCTGACAGAGGCGTATACGACAACGCATACGTCACTGCATGATGTATGCTGCGTGATCATGCACTTCGCTATGTGCGATACTGCAAGTTTGTAAATTGGGAAATGCAACATGTCGTTCGATATTGAATGTAGTTTGAGTGTGATAGAGACCATTCTTGTATTGAGTATGTTAAATTATTTGCGATTGCAAACGACTCATTGTTGAACTGTGAAAGTAACTGTTTGTGAATTTATTATGTTAAATAATGAAGATTGAAAATCATTGAAGAAAAATTATCTTGAACTGACGGAATATGTTTATAGTTTAATTTTCTTATTGCAAAAACCTGCGAAGAAGAGTATGTATCGAGTTTTGAGTTTGATTTCAACTAAAACTTCAGGTTAAAATGATTGAAATCTGCTCCATGTTCATCGACTTACACTGCCATTTTAAAGTTGAAAATTGAATTTTTTGTTTTAATATTTCTACAGATCTTCCTGATCAACATTGGTACCATTTTCATGATTAGGCTATCGGTTGGAAAATAGCAACCGAAAGAGTAAACTCGTTTTGACCCCCCTTCACCATCGCATTGCAAATAAGATCAACTCGTTGATATTGTGATTTATCACCTCATTCAGTCAATGGTATGAAGCTCTCTAAAATGCCAGCTTCAATTAAAAAGTTCATGGTTTGGAAGAGTGAAATCACCCTATATGGGATACTCGATTGATTGACTTCAATTTTTGGCTGTGCTCATGTGATAAGATCATTTATCTAATTGATCATTAATTATTATCCTGTGCTCACTGAATAGGATGAATTCATAACTAATTGATGTTGAATGTTAGAGTTAATGGTTACTAGCGTTAAGTTAGCTAACTAGTACTCTCATAATAATCCAACCACCACTTTCGGATTCGGTTGCGTCCATGAAATGTCACATTTCACTTCATCTCTTTAGTATATTGGCGCCTTTCCGCTTTCACTTGCTTTTTCATCACAGCTCACTCAAATTCGGAATAGGTACTGTCGCCGAGACAATCTCCTCTCAGCTTTGCCCATTGCCACAAAAAAGCGACTGTACAACCGCAAGGTAAACAGAAAGTAGCGTTGAATTTCATCTCATCATTAAAGTCTATGACAATAAGATTGTTCAATCTTTTTTATGTACGCAATAATAATTCAAGTAGCGGACCCAACCAAGGTGATTATCCGTTTCGTAAGGATCTTTTTCAACTGCATCATTTGATGACATCTTTTTACTCCTTGTTGATTGGTGTCTTGTAAAACCAAAACTGCTTTGGCATACTTCCAAGTCTGGTGAAAACTTGTTAAAAGTATTAAATACATTATTTAACACGAATATTTGTTTATTCAGCTTTTTATCAGTTACCATGCTTTCTATAATGTCACCTAATGATCTTCCAATTATCATAAAGTACCGAGATTAAGTGATAAAGGTGACTTTTGAGTATTACTTTCTCATTTCTCATCCAGTAAAGGATTTTCATTCCTGAATTCATCTCTATTGTTTTATTTTAATAATAATTCTCATAAATTTCAATACTTTTTGCCGCTGCTACGCAAACATTTCAAACTACACTGCACCGTTATGGGCTGAATTGTACTTGTTACTCCATTTTTCTGACTGAAAAAATTAATTTACTTTTCGATTTCTCGTTTTAATGCTTTTGGTGCATGAGTTTAATAATAATTCTCACCATTTTGTTTGAAAAACTCAGAAGATTTATACTTTCCCACAAATATCTATCATACTAAGTCCATGGTTGATTCGCAAACGATTTACCAAGAGCGTGATGTATACTCATACAATAATTCTATCAATAGAAGGAGAAGCATAGTAGAATTGAATTGAAAAATTAGTAAATTAAGAAGTAAAATTGTCTCTGACGTACAAGAATATTGTCTCTCTTGTAAGTTATTCTTGCAAAACTATCATACACCATTGACTGGGGAGATAAGTTTTCTGTTCATTGTTCTCTTATGAACCTCTCATAATATATATTCCAAAGTAAACATGAAAATGTACTGAATGAAGTTATTATGTTTCTCCGACAGTTTGCTCCTCATTTTATGTTGAAGCTGGAAGCATACTTTGTTGAAGCGTTCACTTTGCATCATATTGTTGTAGAGAAATAGAAGAGTAGAAACTCTAATATGAGAGCTGCTCGAATCTCTTTATCTTCTTTGAAAGTCTCATCAAATACTTCAATGTAGTGGTTGAGTAAGAGTTCTAAGAGAGCATGCAATTCACTGTGCTCTCTCCCCTACCTTTCTACCCATTCTGTCATCATCGCTTTGTTTTATTGAGCATATTTTATTCTGTACTTTTACGACTGGCATTAGTCTATTATTAGGGGCGGACAATGTTCTAAATCATACTCGCGAAGGATAAGTAAATAATAGAAGCTTGTCAAGTCTTCACAGAGTGAAGATTGTTCATCTTGTGGCAATTTATCTGAGTAACCATCAGGTTTCTGCCCAGGTGCTGAGTGGTAGAGCTAGTACAGTTTTATTGCTAGTTTATTGTTTTACTATACTAGTGAGGAAAAAGGAAGAAAATAGTGAGGAGAAGTTAGGAAATTAGTCTGTTTGTAATTTAATGCACATTTTTATCTTCAATTAATCTTATATCTTTAGTTATTACGGTAACGTACCTAACTATAGCTCGTTCGCTTTGGCATCTGGGCTGCAAATCAATTATTGTCATTACAATTCATATTGTCATTACAGCTTTTACCATATTTGAAATTTATAAGATTTCATCCACTAAACATTATTAATATGGCTGCATCGTAATGGATAGATTTTTCACACTTCCATTGTCGTAAAACGCTCTAATGTGGCAATTCAATGTCAGTCCAGGTGCCATAACAGAGTGAACCGACTGTACTTTACATAATATTCATAGTCATTTTACTTTCAAGAGTTTAAGACAAGGTTTGGGTAACAAAGAGTATCTTGGGTAAGAATAGGAATAGATGATTCTGTGAGACAATGGGCGTGATATTGTCATATTGTGTAGTGACGTATCTACTTCCCATTTTCGAATGTTTAATCTGATTAATAATTGGAGTTTTGACTATTGGATCCGATTTTGAAATCTGATAAATCAGATTCGAAGTAAAATCTGTTTAGACTCCATTTTGTTTTATTTGATTTGTGGTCTCCTCCATGAAAATAACTCATAGATTGATAAGACAACATGGACAACTGATAAGTAATCTATCAAAAATAACTGATAGTTATGACTCATAACTAATATTATAAAATATTGAATGTTTGGAAAGTCTGTTTCAAGCCATTGCTGATTGACTAGAAAATCATAAAAACTATCCATGATTAATTGAAAAAATATAATATGAACATTATAGCGGTTAGATACAGTTTGCGAGTGTCATGTGTTTCAAAAACTATGAAGTGGAAAACGTTTTTTTTCAACGAGTTTCAATCCTGCAATAAGCAACGCTAGAAGAAAGTTCACCGATTCACTGCTAGAGTGAGCTAGCGACTGGTTATAGAGTCGCTGTAGAGAAACGCTAGAAGGATAATATTGAGTCAACCTAAAGCAGTTCTCAAGCCGATAAAATATTATTATTATCGGTTGCTTGCTGCTCTAGAGGTTTTTGCTCCTTGCTATCAGCATCTTCCAAATTAAGAGGTGAGAAATATGGGAAACTGTTATCACTTCTTCCTAATTGGTTCCTGTGATTGGGGGAACGAGTGAACGTTTATGCTCAAACGTAGTCTGTCATGGAAAGAGGTGTCATTGATTTTGTTCATTGTCTAAAAGTTCTTATTGTTCATATACCCCGAAGTGTGACATTGGTCTTGTAATTTTGGTTTTTCGTTATTCCTTTCATGAATCTATTCTCTTCTGGATCGGTGAAAATGTATCAAACTTTGCCAAGATCCTTAATGTTCCATTGGAGTACTAAACCAAGGTATGTTGCTACAATAAATAATTATTACTATCCAGTTCACTAAGCCAGTAAACTTGAAAATCATTCATATTCCTCATTGACTGTATGACTAAATGATGCTGTAGATTCTTTCGATTACCTTTCAGATTCTCTGCATTGAATTCCAGCTCTTTTATTTAGATTGTTATCGAGATATTTTCTTTGAATCAGTTCTTCAACTTTATTTGAACTAATTTCTTTAAACAAAAAACTTCCATTAGTTTCTCTTGTATAGAATTCACCCAATTGTACAATAAACTCATGAATTCGTTTTACCTTAGAAATAAAAAAAACCCTCTCTATGTCAGCTCGTCTAGTCAGGTTCTTTCCTTATTCTGTTCTTTTTCTCTCCTCACTTTTCAATCTTCAATTACTGGCAACAATTCATACGATTCTCTGCAAAGGTCATAAACCTCTCATGCAAACTCTTATTCCTTTCCTGTTTCACGATGGAAAAATATTAAAAAATTGAGTTTCAGCAGACACCTTTTTCTTATCAAACCTGCCACTATCCTATGTGCACATTCTCGAACGGGAAATCACGTACATATGACATCCTGGCTTTATTTCCCGCTGAGCTCTTCCTCTACTGATTTTTCCCTCTTTGGTTTCAGTTAACAATTCCATACTCCACTATTATTGCTTTGGAAGGAATCAATCTATTATTATTCACGACGAATAACAATTGCATAGAATGCCATTCGGTGTTTTGAAAATTCACCATTCTTCAAGTTACTTGTTGACTGAATTGTAGGTTTCTAAATTATCATGATTGAAGACTTTTATTCTTTTCCTCAAGTTTATATTTATAAATTATGAGCAAAGTTTCACTGTATCTCAGAAACCAAAACTTATAGATAAGATTTGTTTATAAGTTTATTATTTCGATCAAGTCACACCTTCAATAATGACAGCTACATGTAACTATGAAGTGGACGGCCACTTTTTTCAAGAGACTCCTACCGGTACAGAACCATGTCTTGTAAACAACACTAAATTAATGTCAATTAAGGGAAAAGAGTTGAAGGCACTATAAAACGCAGATAGTTTTAGAAAAAATCAGCTACTGGAGGTGGTGTTTACAACAACAATTTCTCACATTCCTAGCTGATTCTAAATGTCACTTGTCTCTGTGATATACTTAGAGATCAAAGGAAATCAGAGACACCGTGTTTTTCTTTTCTTCTTTATATCCTTTATCTTCTCATGCATTCTTCCAATTAAATTTCACACCATTTTTCAATTGTGAAATATTTTCAATTTTTTTGATTTAAGTAAACATTCAGACTAACTAATACATTTTTTTCATATTTACTGCTTGATAGCCTAAATGATATTTACAGTGATGGTGATTATGATGAGGGTTGGAGTAAAGGTGCATTTAACTCTGAAAATCTTTTATTTTTGAGTTCTCTAATGCACTTTTTTATAGTTGGTGCTCTTTGAGAATTGATTTTGCACGCCTATAAGCCCAATATTTCAGAGAACTCATTATTCGAATTCCGTTCCATTCTGTATGTAGTTGTGAAATATTGATCGCAGTGATGAAAACAGTACTTGGAGACCAAAATTGCTCCAAGTTTCTAAAGGACTATAAATATAATAACAGTTGCATATACTATAGGTTAAAAGACAGTATGGGTTGAAGTACCTATGTTGAGTAAGCAAGCTTGGAAGGTCAGCTTCTTGATTCTTTGGGGATTTTTGATTTACCCCGTTAACGTTATAACCAAGATGGTGCGGCATAACTTCATCAAATACTTCCATATCATTGATTTGTTTCCATACTAAGAAGTGTATACTAAGTACGTAAATTGCAACTTATCATGGGAATTTACTGTAATTGAGAAGGGTGTTATTGGGTTACTACTGTGAATCAGCCAATGCCATACCCTTGAATACTCACTTTTCAGAAAGTTCTCGGATGTCCACAACAGTTGCAAAGAACTGTGAATCAAGTTTCTCCAACTTTTGATTACTAATAATAATTTATCGAGAAATGCTGGTTAACTCTAAAGTTCAAAACGATTCATAGCGTTAGAAGGAGTTGTGCAAATGTGCTAGGTCATAATGAGTCTCATCTTTTGATTACTAACTTGATAATTTATCGAAAAAATACTGGTGAACAAGTTCAAAATGATTCATAGCGATAGAAGGACTTGTGCAAATGTGCTTGGTCCTAATGAGCCATTTGGCTTTGCGGTTTTGCGGACCTTCAAGTACAGTTCGTCAAGCACCGCGACGACGCGCCCTCTGCAGAAAAGTACGGTAATGAGACTCTGAGCAAATGTTGAAGTCCGCCGCTAGACAGCGCAGCAGTCGCTCACCTTGGGAACAGTTAACCTGGCACCGTACTAGCCTAGATCCTCTGCGCATGCGCGCCCAATCTTGCCGCGCCGATTCAACTTTGCGATCGGCAAGTAACGTTCACTTTCTAATCCTCAGTCCGTCGTCTGATTGCAGACCGTCAGGGAGAGGACAGGTTGTGTGCTCAAGTGTCGGCTATCACGCCATCTGTTGACAGTGAAAGTAATTATTAAAGGGTGCAGTGTATTTTTGACAGTTTTCCATCAAGTTAACGTGATTACCAACCGTTTCAAAAAGTGTCAAAATTGGAATTAATTGAGTGATTAAATATTGTGACTTTTGTGCAAACTTTTCGCAAACCCCACCACCCCACACCACTAAGGATTCACGGGTCCTTGACATTGCAATAGACGATCATTTTACATTTCGAAAAGTGAGTTTCAAATTTTTAAATTCAATATTCAATTGTAACCATAAAAAGGCATGAGAATTTGCATTTGGTGGAGGAGTAAGTTCAAACTGCATTATATGTCCTCTGAGGAATAAAAATCATGAGTGAGGAGATTATGGTCGTATAGAGGTATATGGTCATATGGAGATATAGTTTTCAAATCGTATCAATAAGTAGGTTTGATTGTATAACCAATTAGTCAGCAATTAACCCTTGATTACTAGCTAGGGTCCATTACACAACCTCTATTACTAGGGTGGGTGAAATTCCCCCCACATTTTTTTTAATACCCCCTTCATCATAGGCATATTATCAATTATCCATAATGTATCTAATTGTCAATCATATCAAGAGAATTAATGTATATTTTAACCATTGTTATGAATTTCCTCCCCTATTTTATTAAATTTTCAAAAAGTATCCTTTTTTCTAAAATTTGTTAGTCATTTTTGAGTGGGATGAATAAATACTAATAGAATTTCAATTAGGTTCCTGATACTATAGTTTTATTCTCCATATATTTCTTGACTTATTAACAATTCGTCATGAAGATAAGTTGACAAATAGGGCCTTGAAACTAAGAAATGAAAGAGCATGTTCTTATTTCCAGTTTTAATCAGCGATCGAGTGAAAGCTTCTTTATTTCACTAATACATTCTGGATCACGTTTGTACTCCAACATTTCTTCTCCAAAAAATAAGATTCCAACATTCTTCTTGATTATTTGCTTTGTTATCTCTCCCGTTGGTCCTGGAACAGTGCAAATTATATTCCTTCATATTCAGTCTTCAAGTTCATAGTCCTAAAAAAGTACATTTTTTATTTCAACTTTACTTGAATATGATACAAATCATAGGCCTATGTCTGTTATGTTGAAAAAATAACTTTTGAATATATTCATAAAATATAAAAGTATTATTACTAGGCTAGGTGAAATATCACACAGGGATATGTTATTATTGATATGTTGTAACATAGTACACTACAAGGGAGTAGATACATGGAGCCACAAAGCTGTAGGCAGTGTTTTCAGCCTAGGGCATCAAAATTTCCCCTAATCTGGGTGAATTTTCACCCAGCCTAGTAATTAAGTGTTGATGTTGAAGCTGAAAAAAATGTTGAAAGTCATCTTGTCTATCCTGTTCAATTATTAAATTTGTGATTAATTTATAAATTGAAGTTTCAGATTAGAGAATTGAAAAAAAAATATTCGGGGAAATAATAAAAATATGCTTGTTCTATTCAATTAACATAAATGAACTATCTCCAATATTATAGTTTAGTAGTTAATAATATTAGAAATGATTGCTTTTGTCTTCTTGATACTAATTTTGTCAAATTGTTGCTATTTGTTAAATGATTGCTGGGCTGCCAAGTCTTTCCTGGAAAGACAATGTGAGGGTGCAGCCGACAATGTCTCGAACTCAAGATTCACAAATTAATGATAATAAAGTTATTCAAGGGTTGTACTAGCTGGAATTTTTTTTAAGGATGATAACTTGTGGCAAATTACATCTTCTTCCTCTGTACTCCTCCCCTTCATCTTTTCCATTGAAGCACTCAGATTTTCGATAGTCACAGTCCTTCGCAATTCCATTCCAAACCGGGTTAGGGCTCCAAACTTCAAACTTTAAATAGAAAATGTTTTTATCATTTCCTTCCATCAATAGTTAACAAATCACACAGGATGTCAATTGATTGCTGTTTGCAATATTATTTTTGTCTCATTTCATAATAAAATAATATATCTCTTAATGTTTCGAATTTGATAGAATAAAATGAGAGATGGAATAGAATTGTCTTTTGAAATTGAATACGGTAATCAATCAAAATATTAGTAAAATGCCATTACACTCCCAATTCCATTACAATCCAATCATAATTCCCAAATCCCATTATAATCCCAATAATAGGTAATCCCATTTGAAGGAAAAAGAATCATGAATGAAAATGAAACAATAGATGATCATTAAATTCAGTGATAAATAGGAATACGTTTCCTGAGGTTGATGCCCACAGGTTCAAGCTTTAGCTGGTATGATAAAATGAAAATGGCAATGATTGGAGATAAATGATGAACAACTGCTTTTTGGGTAACCAGGACCGACCGCTTAATGTATCCTGCAAAACCCAATAGTGGCCTGAGAAAAAAATCTCTACCACAACTAGGTTCGAATCAAGGCTTACCTTATCAGACCAGCAATAAACCAACTCAGCTACGGCTTCTCCAAATATTCAAGTGAATCAAAAATCAACAGAAAATAATCAAAGAAGCCTGATCGGAAAGGGATAATTTAAACAAGTGTTAGTTCCGATGCTTTTACCAAGGAGGAAAAGAATAATCCTATTACTGTTCATCCCAATTGCAAGGTCCTACAGTAACAATGATAAAAGTGAGAAGTCATATAGAAATGTATAATTAATAGATTAAGAAACTGGAAGAGCATGATATCACATTCAGTAGTTGAACGATTAGTTAGCGATTGGCAGAAGTTTATTGAAAGGAGGTGCATCCATTACACTGTGCAGCAGACCATGTAATAGAAGAAAAGAAATTTCCACATACTTTTCCATGTTTCAAAACGGCACTTTCAATCTCATGACTCATTTATTACGCGCACAGCATAATGTCTCCCAGTGTAAAAAGTCCTTCGTTGTTTACGATTGAAATTATCAAGATGTCTTATTATTCTTGGAAAGTTGGAGCTTTGATCATATCTTATAAAATCAGTACGAATAGTTAAAATTTCACTTATTAATTAGTCAGTTATTTTACTAAAAACTGTAAGTTAATATCCTGAGTAAATCTAGCTTTTTCCTATCAAGCTTATACTTCAAAAACACAGTTTAGAAGAGTAAACGTTTTACAATTCTACTTTTTGAGTCTTAATATAAAATCCAAGTATCAATAACCTCATGTAATGTAAGAATGAGGTGTGAGAGATATTAGATCTTATTCACAAGGATTCTCGTTCAGTTACGGTAGACATGTTGAAAAATGTGAAAAGTTTAAAAAAAATCAAATAATTCGATTATTCGGAAGTTTGAAAACATTTCCCATGATAGTTAAGATTCTTTCACACCATTATAAATTATTGAATGTTTTTAATTAGAATTATTCTTATACTTTTGAATCAAATAGAAGAGGAGAGTCTCATAAAAATACGAATTGATTGATATGGAAACATTTTGTAATACTTTTTTTATACTGTATATGTATGCCACATTTTCTACAACGACTTATAATTTTAGTATCCAATGAAAGAAGCAACTAGTCTTCTCAAAACAGTAGCAATAGAAAGAAAGCCGTTGATTGCATACAAATGGTTGTCCATGTAAAATCCAAACCCAAAAATTTATACACTAGAGATTCTTTCAAATACTTCAAAGAAAAGAGTAATTATATTGAAGAAACCAATACTGCAAAGATCTCAACTCTAGCCAACTGAACAATCAAGGAATGAATGAATACATTTTATTGCACTGAATAAATGAAATAAATAATGAATAATATCCGGAGCAAGGTCTTTCTAGTTTACAGTTTGAGACCCTTGTCGATAGCATTGACTTCTGAAATAGATTCCGTTTAACTCATTTACATGTCAGGGGGTTTACGCTTGTGTTTATATCGCAGAGTATAACATGCAATATGAAAATCTCATTCAAGATTTAGGGCTTCGAGGCCATTGTTGTTTGGTAATAATGCATTCTCATTCATCAAGAGAACGAAACGTATATCGACATAGTTAATTCGAATTTTCAAATGTTCATTTCTATACTCACGGTCACGATGCAATATAATTCACAATACCGCATAGGTTATTGAGAGGTCATCAGGGATGGAAGGTGTGCTGATGAAGGTCGCGAAAGTTTGTGTGTTGTAAGTTTTTAATGCCAGGCAACGCCTTCTATTCCAGCCAACGAGAATCCTCACTTTAGTTGACCTGAAATGAAAACTATTGAATGAATTAGCTCCTCGTGCACTATATGAGTTACAAGACTCGTGATTCCTATGTAAGCCCACACCCGTAATTATTGAAATTTATACCTAGAGCCTATTGGAAAAAATCATTTCTTGAAATGGTTGTTGTAGAAGAGTCAATGTAGTTATGACCATACAAATGTGCTGTACTTGTTCTGATTGTATGAACATTTCTATACTACATTCTTAGTGAGTCTGTCTCGAGCTCAGAATGGCGGAAAAGGATTAGGAGGGCCGACCCCGAGAGAAATGGGACATAGGCTCGGGAGAAGAAAGAAGAAGAAGAAGGCAAATTTTGCATGCTTGGGAAATTAATTGACTCGTTCTTATCTGATTGAAGATCTCTGTTGGATTGTGAAGAATTCTCATATTTACTTTTATTTTAAGTAACAGCACTCCTCCCCCTTATCTCCTTGTGTTCCATAAAAAAATTACGATACATTTACAAATATTTAATTGGAGTGACAGTGCTTTATAGAGCTGTTTTAATGCTGAAGGCGTGAATAGTGTGGACTTTAGTGGCTGTTTTTATTGACCGATGTGCGGTCTCAGACAACCAATAGTATCAATCTGAGAAGCGGTTCACTGTTTTGATTGCATGGGCATTTTTATTACACTAACGTCTACATAAATAGAGTGCTGCGGTTTTCGTCAAGGCAACTGAAAGTTCGACTGATTATTATACTTTTTGAAAGTGTTGTTCCTTTCTCTCTACAGCTGGAACCTTGCTCTTAGCTTGTCCAGCCCTCTAGCCGGAGTTGGTTTCACCTGCTCCGGAATACCCCCCTCCACTCATCAAAAGTCCACTCCTATCAAGTTTGCCGCGTGACTCCTGGCCACTTCACCTAGATTTCATTTCTGATCGATTGATTATAAAAAACTCTTACTGCCTGGCAGCTTTTTAATTCATCAATCAAAAGATTCGTAATTAGAACCTTTGGAGAAGTATTACAAGGTGAAATGGGTCTCGAGCAGTAGTCTGAAGACTTATCAAGTACCACAATAATATTTCAAAAACAACATAAAATTAATCTTCTTGTGGAAAATTGTTTAATTTCCTATTAGTTAAAATGAAGATTTATTCAATCAATAACATTGTACAATGTACATGATGTACGGTAACTGAGTTTGACTGCATTATCTCAACAAATAATGTAAATGAGCATAATTCATGTGCTTTTTAGATCGAGTGCAGCTCATTGGTAAAGTCATTCTATCATTCCATAGCTCCCGTGTATGACATTTTCTAGAATCATGTTTCGCTAGTTTACTATTCGTTGTAATATTCGTAGTTACATTTGTATAGGGAAGGAGTAGGCCAACGGAATGTTGGCAGCATTGTAGCATTCACCATCTTAGCTCTCTGCCCCAGCTGTTCTCTTTGCGCAATAACCAAAGAACGCAGAACTGTCAAGAATAGAACTATGATAATATGAGAGAGTTACATATTATTATCAAATTAAAATTCAAGTCCCTACTATCAATCATAACGAAACGGTACATTCCATATCTATTGAAAGTTTTATAATAATTATTAAAGAAAGCGATAAAAAAGCCATTATTAAAGAAGTAAAAGCCATTATTATAAGTATCAGACATGAACTTGTTGAATATAGCAAACAACTTATTTCAGCGTTCTGTAACAATATCGAGTCGGTAGAGCTGTTAGGTCTCCTATGTGTTCTTCCTATCCGATAATTTTCAGCGGTTGATTTTTAACCAAATCACACATGAATGTGGACATGAATTCCAAAAATAGGATCCATAGTAGTCGTGAACTTGAAAAAACCACTGCAGTTGAACCATTAAAATTGATTGATGCTCATTTCAAACGTAAACTGAGCCCTGTAAAAACGATTAAAGGTCATTCTCGGATAACTACAAAAAGACCATTCTACAAGGTGTATGGTTTTATTTATAGCATGCAGCAGCTAGAGTTGACGTGTTTTCGTGAGTATACTATGAGTTGATAGGATTGAGAGAAATATTAATTTATAATCGACAAGGTTGATGATGATGATGATTGGTCAGTATTTGAGAAGCTGCAGACATTTAGGTATGCACTCTTTCAGATGGATGTCATGTCGAGTTCAAGACAGCCGTTAGTTAGTTTTGAAGGTCTCGTATTTTAATTTTTGAACAGCATAAATTAAAATACTACTGAATGAATTCCGCAACATTCAACGTTTAACATCACGAACCCTGACAATAACTGTTGTAGAGGTTTGAGCACCTTGGAGGATTTTACAAAGTCAAAACTGATCGATATGCCTCCTCCACCTTCCTTAGTCTTACTACCCTTTCTTGCCTCTTTTAACATTCCATAATGATTGCCTTAGTATATTTATCGTGATATTAATCAGTTGGATAGAAGATTGAATCCGATGATAAAAGTTGCTAAGAAATATTTCATAACATGATTTTCTGTGAGGATTTCTTTTTGTAACATGAGATTTAATGTTAATTTAATGAATATGCGAGTAAAAATGTTGTTTTTGACTTTTTTTATTTCCTCTGTATCCTTATGATTTGAAATTCAAACGATTTTGCATTGGCTGTAAACACATAATTGGATTAAATTCAACAGTTTTTGACCATCCTTTTCCGTTTCTCATGCCCATTTGCAGTTATAATAAAAGAAGGATAAATTATTATTATTATGATATTGAGGATGAAAAGACAAAAAATACAATACCCAGACAAACTCTTTTCACACCCACCTTTTTTCACATGTATAGTCTGTACTCTCGATGTCCCAATTTATATCTTGTTACCAACTTCATGGATTGCTTTCGGCGGATATCTTGAAAAAGAAATAATGCTGATTTCTTCTTGATAACAGTACACCTAGTGGAAAAATCGCTGTAACTCTTTCAGGTCTTGTGGGATTAGAATAGTTAGCTGGATACGACACAACAATGAGCTCAATCGTACAATGACACTGGGGATTGTCGCCATGCATTGTACTGCCTGAAAATAGTAGTTTATATGGACAATGGTTGCACAGTGGACACTGTTTTGGTGCTGAACGGAAGCGCATATCGACACGAAATGTGCCAGACAAGGAAATCGGAAGGTGCCTTTGATAGGCTCGAAATCGACACCACTTGAACCTCAGCTGGAAAAGCTGTCTGCTTTGCTATTCACCTTTGTTATCAAGCGATTGATCGAGAAATTGTGTCAATCCACCGTTAGCAGATTGTTATAAGCCCACTGTTGAAACATCATCGAGCTTTTTACAAAAGGAAGTAGAAGGAGCATCGTGTCGCATACTTGATAAGCGAGAGAAATAGTTTAATAAGATAATTCCAATTCTAATCCAGTTGAATAACACGGAATGTCAAATTGAGAGAGTAGAGTTCATCCAACTCTTCGCTCACAAGTAATATTACAGTATTATAATACTATAATTAAATTATATTATTATTAATAGTGGATCAAACAGTTGATAAATCAGTGATAAATTTCAACTCAAGTCCTTTTAATATAGTCAAAATAGAGGTTAAATTTGTCATTTGATTGTGCTGGTTCAATGGAAATCAAATTCTTGAATATCAAGTCTAAAAAATAATTACTTCAGAAGTTCTCGGAAGTCTTATTGATTGATTAAGATGATCTAAAACTCTTTAAATGAAGAGGAAACCCTTACCTTGAAATAAATGACATGCTTTTCTCTTCTAGTGTCGATGTACTTCTAGCTCATACTTTGCCAGGTTTTTTCATGAATAATTGGGAGAATTCAATCCTCTACTACAGACTAACCAAATAAAATGTCTTATCTCTTCTTCTACACAGAATGAGCAGGAAAAATTATACAAAAACCGTTGACAAATCTGAGAGAGTGAAGAGTGAATGAATGATTTGATTCATCATGACTTGTAATTACAGCTCAGATGCTATTACTCTGTTGATTACTGAGTAGCAATCATCATCCAACACTTTAAAAATCACAGTGTATACTTTGCGAGTATAAATAGGCTTTGAAATTACTGTCACGATCACTGATAATAATTCTACCTGAACATCAATGGTTGCATTGCAGCGAGATGTAGTTGAATGTTGAATGTACGGTCGTAAATAGTACTGTTTGAGAATCCACATAAAAAGTACAAATAATCCTGTTACATCGACTCAAGGGCGTTTAAATGATTAATCTTCACTTAATAACAGTGTTTTTCTAATAAAAACATGAGTCTCTCACCCGTTACATTAGGGAAAACAACAATATGGCTTCTTATATGTGTCCTTTTTCACACTTAACCAGTCAGCTTTGAAAAAATATCAATTCATTCGAGTTACAATACAAGAATAATGAAGACTAATTATTTGATGTCATTCAAACAAATACGATGTCATTCGAGTAACAAAATACAAGAATAATAAAGACTGGTTATTTGAATGTTATTCAAATAAATTGATGCCGTTTACACGCTTAAAGTTTGACTTTTAAACCTGATTTTGCGAAATATCAGACAAAATTGATTGTTGTACAGTAGAATTTATAGAATGTTTTTTTTTTAATTCAAAAGTATAAAATATTTTTTCCTTCTTATTCCAGTTTTGGTAACTAAGATATCAATATTGGGAATGGAAATATCAATATCATCAGTTCGCATTCATGCTCAAAAAAACGGTTGAGATTCAATAGAGCCACTAAACCATCATCGTATAACAAACAAGTTTTATTCTTTGCAATTGTACATGTGTGGGCGATATAACGCGATTATTAATGTGATTTATTAGTGAATTATTCATCACATCGTATCACCTAGCCAAATTTATCATCGCCATAATACCTGTACAATATCTATGTACAGTAGCAATGTCAGCATCTAATGTCTGCGAAAATATATTCATAACAACTTACATCATAAGTATGCTATACGATTCTATTTGAAACTTATGAGTAGGATACTTACTACGAATGGGAGACGCCACCTCATTATCGTTACGGCTATTCTGCTCACTGCTATTATTGCTTTACACCAGTCATAATGTGGGTGGGAGCTTGATGCCAGAGAGTGAATTGGAGAAGCATAATATTCTACTATTGGTTGTGCTTGTTTATTTTGAAATGAAAAAAAAAAAGATTCCACGATTGAAAAAATCCACATGTGATGTAAAAATGTTGAATATCATACCCCGAATACTGAAGGTACATTTCAATATTGAACTATCGATACTATCGATCTAAAACATCACACTTATCAAAGATTGAATAGAGTTTTAACTTGAGTATCAAAAGAGTATTAACTTAAGATTGAATAGAGTATTAACTGAAGTTTCATAATGGAACCCCATTGGATAAAACAATTTAGGCTTTAGTTCATCTTCTTCGAATATTTTTTTAACTGTTCTCAATTTTGGTGATGAAAGATAAGTTGCCTCATGAATAAAATTGATAAGTAGGACTGTTGAAGGACGATATTCTTCTTCTGATTTTCTTCACTTGTGAAGAACAACTTTATTAGTGCTCTTTTTTTATTAAATATTCCTCGTATAGATTGAGTTACGAATTGATCCCTAGTTCTGTAGCATGAGATACTATACAAACATTTGATATTGAAAGACAAACTGCTTAAAAATCCGTTTGCTTTTCACTTATGTACTTATTACCTGCAGTCATTCTGAATGCATCGAAAATAAACACTGTTAGAAGCGGTTTTGACTCAAACACTTTGTACTATTTTCAAATAGGAGATAAACATAATTATTTTGAAGAAATTCACTAGCTTGAAACACAGAGAACAGACTTAGTAATAGACTCAGAACAGACTAGAGAGTATGCTTCTTTATGCTTGAACTAACTGAGATCATTCTCTTGGACATGCTAAACTGACAAACAAACTCATATCTATGTAAAGAAACTAGCATTCTTCTTTCATGTATGAAACTCTCAAAAACCGCTAGAGCATTATAGATGCTTGTTATAAGTTTTTTTTTTCAAAATTGAGTACCGATCTACCATTACGTTCTCAAATGTTCCAATTTTCCTCCTCAAGAGCTATTCTATCCCTCTAGAACACAAATGTTGGATCAATAAATTCTTAAAATTTCAAAAAGTTTGAAGTTTTTGTAGTTCTTGAATAGATCCAAGTATTGAATTCTTACAAAACTTGAAACAAATATGAATAAGCAGGGAGATTAGTAGTTCAATGGATCATTGCATTCTTCACAGAGAGAAAATAGTAATTTAAAGAAATTAATGGTTTACACCTGCTTTCCAATTCAATTTCTTCATTCTGATTTACAAATATATTTTTTTAGCTGCAGAGGCTTGTAAAAATCGAGAGATATAATTTTCAATTCAACTGTTACTGTAGGAAATGATATAGAAGCAAGAACAATGGGATTGGTAGGAAGAGAGTGACATGCTTGTATTCATTTGTTGCACCTGGTTACCGAATCACTACTGTAGTCATCTTCTACCTAATATAACATGTACCTCTTTAGTTGCGTAATTGCATAATACTCGTAAAACACATGGCTCGAAAACAGTGGTGTGTCATTTTTCATTCCCGTGGTAGGATTTGCTCTGCTGCAAAATAATAATCTCCATAAGAAAAGGATATTCTCTATTACCAATACAAAGCAGTAAATTACGAAGCGTACATAATCACCGGTTGTCATATTTTTAATTTTCAAATAATATTACTAAACAATTTCAGCTAGCTTCCAGAGTGCATACCATAATAGTTCAGGGCTGAAGTTCAAAGTTGATCATAGATCTTCACTGAGTGAGTTTCCCAACATGTCAGTGTGGAATATTCAATAAGAGACAGCCAGGTTCTTCCCAGCCAACGCCATGGGTGCATCTTTTGACACATGCACTCTCAGCTCATAATTTTCACATGCCTCACAACTCGAGATTCGCCCCTCCCAAAACTAATTGGATGCTAGAGTGAAAAAATTAATAATTATAGAATAGCCACTGATGTGTGAAACTATCCATTTTCTATATTGTTCCCATGCCAAACTAAAGCTGAGTATTTTGTTTAAACACATTCTTCAAACTTCCAAATTCAATTTTCACTTTCGTTAACTCGAAGTGAATTTAACGACTTTGAAATATGGTCCCAAGATTTATACAAGCTCCTCAGTTATTTTTTTCAAGGTGAGAATCTCGCTTTGTCGTATTCATGAATAGTTTTGTGAGAGGAATGAGTTGGGAAATACAGTATTTAAGACCACAACTATCTTGTGTGACATTACAACGCATGACATTGTGGATGTCGAAATCGATTGTGGTTATTCCATACAAAATTTGTAGAAAAAAGTGTGAAAGAACGTTTATCTGGCAAAAAACTAATAAATAATGGTCATTGACTACAGAGATTGTCATAAAATATGAAGAAGAAGCATTATAATAATTATGGAGCATTAGTGAAGTCAGCTCAGCCGGCACATTAATTTCTCATTTAAAAATATTTCCAAATCACATTCTTGATAAAAATTCGTTGTAGATTCTAGGCAACAAAAGTACTCTTCTCCTCGCAGTCCTCTTTTTTTCTCTCACGTAGTGAAGAGGTTATCCTTGTTTATTATTGTATTTTTTCTTGTGATCTTTTTTCGTTGTTGTAGCGCTGTTCATGTCAGTTCATGATTCACAGTTTTGATACATATTTACTCAATATATAAATGGAAAGACAAGATAACCCAAGTTTGAAATTCTTATATTTATACTTTCTGTATTTATTATCATATTATACATTTTGGAACAGAATAAGTTCTGGGCTAACCTCTGTTTTCTTTCTTACCTTGATATTGTAGTTTTAATCAAATAAGTGAATGAATATAATTAGATTTGATATTTGATATTGATTCACAAATCTCCCATTGTTATTCCACAATCACTTTTCCAGTTCGTTTCCTTTCTTTCAATAAGCATAATAATATGATAGTCTAGTTTAAACTGTTCTCCATCTAGTCCACCCAACGTGACCCAGTTTTTTTTTCAATTTTAGACCACCCACTTCAATATTAGCATATTCACTTACCCTATTATAGCTTTTACTACTTACCTCTTACATAACTGGCCATTAATATAGATTTGGCTTACATAGTACCGTATATTGTGATATACTTTTCTACTTTCGTAGTAAAGCCCTATTCTAGTCTGGAGGTACCTTGTAATATAGCATACAATGAGTGGGTACTCAGCTTATGGGTTCGGTGCTGTGTAAGAGATGGAAGAGTAACAAGGAGAGATGGGAGCTTGGGAATGGAAGAGAGTAAGAGAAGGCGAATAGTGTAAGAAAAAGAACGGAAGTGGTTGCATAGGCCAGCAAAGGACGCCTGTTCATAATGTAATAATAATTTTATGCATAGAATGACAACAAAAAGCATTGAGCAAAGGCCTCCTTCTCCTTCGCATGGCTCCACTTTCTCCTGTGAGAGACTAGTTGCCGCGTAAGCCATTGTGTCTACGCTGAGGACCGCAGGATCTCCCACTGATTTTTCGCATCGCGGCGTCTCCATTGAATCGCGAGCCAATACTGTTGTAATAACATTGTTACTCAATAATTCTGAAAAAAGACAAGTATGACTCAACTCTACTGCTTGTCAGGCCTAATGTTTACGTCCAAACTACCTTAAACGTTTAGTTCGGCAATTGCTGTAATCATTAGGGCTTGAATATAAATAAAGTTGCAGTGACTCCCGGCAATAAGCTACTTGGATGATACCAGATAGCATGATATCACCGTGAAATACGTGTATAATCGAGTTGACTGAACTTTTATGCAATAGCATCACTTAATAACTCGGTTCGAAATAAATCATATTGTTGCAAAAATTACATTAATTCATCTCCTTTGCACGAATAAAAGCTGTATATTACAGGCTCTGACTTGACTCTCCAAGTTTCCTTAATAGCAAGAAATGCATATTTATACTTTTTACGTTGTGTTTGCACAAATGAGATATGAGGAATATACCAATTTATTCCTCTCATACTGCCATGGACTATTCTTGGACTGAAAAAGTGGTTTACAAAAAGAATACTTGCAGTAACTTGAGAATAATCTGAGAAATAACTTTCATAGGAGATAAATACTCCTGAGCGCGATAAGAAACTTGCATTTCATTTAAAAGTTATTCCCCTCCTCGAGCCAAGTTGATTATGTTGGCTCAACTCCCATACCGCACATATAGACCGGATTATTTCATATTACTGTTTACTCTTTCTCTTTCTTTGCTTCTAGTTTCATCTCTCCAACTATCCAAGTACTTTCCGATTTGAATTTCATCCGCTTGTAATCGAACTATCAAACGTTTTTCATCTAAGAACTATTCAACAGGGAATGTTGATGTTCAACACCACTGTATTTCTCAGACAGAAACCATGAATTCATTTAAATCGCTACTATAATCATGTTTGCTTCAACATAGAGTTGTTGAACATCACCACTTCTCGGTGGCTTGGAACCAACTTGAAATTCACTTAACTCGCATAATCATCCCTTCCATTAGAATTCATCTTTTGCTCAACTTGAAACAGATACTCTTCACAGTAGTGGGGTGTCTTGAAGCTTAATATCGATTGGTAATAATATGAGTTGAAATGAGGAGACAATAATAATAGATGTTGTTTAATATCTTCATCAATGACGTTCTATTGTTTGGAAGACCAACCAACCAAACTCATCAGAGTTGGTCATACTCTGCTAAAACGTCAAACTGGATCCAGTTTATTGAAAGGAAAATAGAGAATATTGAAGAAATAAAAGAAAGTGAAGTAAGTCAGCTCTTTCTAAATTCTTTGACCATCCAAAGGCTCAAGTTCCAAACTTGAGTGGTCCGTAGCCGAGGGCGATAAGCGCCTGTCTGATAATCCAAAGGTTCCAAGATCAAATACAGTTGCCGGAACGGATTTTGACAGAAACGGCCACTCCCGTCTTTCGGAGGAGACGAAAAGCCGTCGGTCCCGACTGCCTAAAAACAGTCGTCATCTCTCATCATCACCCCTCTCATTACCCACGCACAAGCCTAGAGCTCATGTGGGCATCACACTAAAAAAAACCCATCTTACTCAGAAATCAAATTGAAATCAAGCAGTATCAATTTAATGTTCCGTTACCCCTTTTCAGCTCATAATAAGCATTCACGCTCTGATAAACTCTCTCAACTAACGATACTGTTGAAGAAATGAGCATCCAGTCACCACTAGCCTAAAACCTGGCAACCTGTGCGTTGTATAAGGCCCATTACGATGTATGTCGTTTGGACGAACGATATGATTGAAGAAATTCATTTCATATTATAACTTGGTAGCCAATCGCTTATTCGTTCCACTTGAGGTTCCTTATAGTTGGCCGCAGTTAAACACTTGGCACCTTTCACTTGTTTCACTAGCCAGCTGATCGGCACGCCAGCAAACTGGTTGCTATTGCGAAACTATCAACTGGTTGCCTATAATCGCCAGGCTATTTACATTATTTGTAAGGTCGTCTTGCTTGTTTGAAGATTTCATCAGTTCGGTCGATGCCCACTAAGTGTAACACCACCTCCAACACTAGCTGATCGAATCATTTCTTGCACCTGCTCGATATTCATTGTATTGATGCATCCATGGTAGTCATTCTGTCTCCTCTTGAAATTTTGTGAATAGATTTATTATTTGGAGTCATCCAAGTTTGATGCTTCTACTCTCCTGGTAGGAATATTGTCTCAAATCAGTACTCAAATTCAAGTAAATTCAGACTAAGCCTTATTATTCGTTACAATATGATTCAATTAAATTCAGACTACTATTCTCATTTAATGAGAAAAAACATTATTACAATTCATAAAAAATTATATATTTTTGTATTATTGATTTGCATTGAGGTATAATATCAATTTATTTTTTCAACAATGTACAATGACAATTTGACGCTTGGCATTAGGTAGAAAGATAGAGAGGTATCATTTCTCGATGTTGCTGATGATCATAGAGTGCGATGGCAAATAAATAATATCTCTCTATCTATCTATCTATATAATGCAAATGTCAAATTAAATGAATATCACTGTACTATGAATAATAATTGCAATGAAATCTGTATACAAATCAGTCAGATTTGTACCAAATCTGTTCATCTTCCTAACTATTTGATTAATTTAAAATTTATATTAAATTTGAATACTGAGTGAACTAGCCAAATGATTGTCTTCATGAGCTGGATTTGAAAAGACTAGTTGATGCTGTGGTGGATAGTTGGTAACACATGTAGTAGAATTAAAATGTTAGTGAAAGTGAACTGGGAGCACGATACGAAGAGCTTAGAAGTTGTTCTATCCTCAAACCACGGTGTAAGCTTCTCACGCCGGAATCAGCATACTTAGTGAGCTTATTGTTCAGTTATCATCAAGGCAACACGATATTGAAAATTTCAATTGATTAATGACTGTGAATATTAACATATTGAAGTGCACTATTTCGATACATGGCATGATAAAGAGAAAAAGAGAAAGAGGAAGTTATGTGTTGTTATGTGCTCTTGTTCACATTAGAATGGGGGAAATTTTTAAATCAGATACGAGAGAATAAAAGCATGGCTTTGAAATTCAATAAGTATTTCCGTTTACACAGGCATGAACTCTTTAAAAAAACTGTCGTTACAAGCTGATGACAAGCTGATGAATGATCCATGTCAAAAACACTGAGTTTTCGTTGGAGAATTTGAACAGAAATGGAGAAACGTTCCCGGAATCGGAAATATTTTTTGTTTGAGAACAGAAGCAAAAGTATTTTCAACAGGATGATTCTTTCTTCTTAATTCATTAGACATTGTATGTAAGCGGATGATTAGTGGCTCTTTTATACTCTGGAAAAAACATACGCATGACAAAAAATAACAAATTCGCAGATAAGTTTGAACCGGAAATGACGTAAGAACGAAGAGAGAAGAAGTTTTATTTGTTTGGAGCTCATGGAAAATCCTCTCAGCGGAGCCAAGTGAGCAAAATTCCTGCGGCGAACTGGATACGACGGGCTTTTAGTTGTCTCACATCCTTCGCTGAGATATTTATCAAACTAATTCCATCTCTCAAATCCGAATCGACAGTCCTCTGGGGTCATAATCCTGCCCCGGCCTGTGAGCCAATTAACACCCGAAAAGTGCTGCTATAAATGTTAATGAGAGGATACGGCGACAGGGATAGTCAATTAGTTGAGATTTTCAAATCGGCAGAGGTCCAAGTCCGCTGTGAAAAACAACTTGACTCGAATAATGGCACGACCAGGGCCAGATTTGGAAGTTTATTTTTAATCCAATAATTGTTGGGAGCAATATAAGGCGTTGACTTGAAGGTCGTTGAAATCTGTCAAGCGTTCAAGAAATAAAAGCTGGATGGATTGATGACGATGTGAACGCTAGCCGAGATGGTCCTCATAAATGACTGTTGTTGTTTGATAAAATAAGGTGGAGCAGAATCAATTATTATAAAAATAGCAAATAATCATCAAAATATCTTGTGTTGGAATATTCTATTGCATTTTTGTTGTGTTTAGATTAGCCTACAGTATTCGTCTCCGAAGACCATCAGATTGAGATCATCCTCTTGAACTCAATCCTCACCTAAACCAATTTCTGTTCATCTTGATGGAAACAAAAATCATAAGACAAGTTATGTTCCCGTATAGCTTCAGAGTCTAAGTTCAAGAAATAAGGCTAGATGAATAAAATGTTCAATAATCACCAAAAATTGTTTAGTGTCAAACCACCATCATTCAAACAATGTTTTGGAGTATAACGTACCGAACGTTTTCTCCCAAATGGCGAGATAATTATTAACAAAGTTGATTAAAGAACAGATTAACTCAAATTGTTTTATGTGACTGAAGGCATGGGCTAGATGGAGAGCATACAATGCTAGTTGATACCATTAGAATTCTTCTAGTCTGCTGATTTCCCGGTTTCTAAGAATGCTATCAATCAATTAATAGGAATCATTCAACCTGATCGTCTTCTTAAAAAAGTGAATCTTGCGTAATTAGCCTTAAAATTTATGTTATGGCGAAGTCAGACAGAAAGCGGAATTGAGACAAACAAAATAATCAAAAGTGAAAGCGTAGAAAATAGCTACTGGCAATCTATCAGTAAGCATCAACAGCATTATTTCAGAATATTGTCATACCAGACAAGAAACAGTTAAGATTATTAATATTCTCCTCTGTTTATAGATACGAATATAGTCGGAGAATGACTGTTGGCGCGTTCTAGAACATTCCAACCTGTCTCATTGATGTCTATTGATGCCTCAAAATTCCAATGTTGATAATACTTCCTCAACAATGTTGATAATACTACTCAATAGGAGTGACCAATGGACAGAAAGCAATATTGAGAGAACTCTTATATGAGATCTCTCAGTTCAAATGAGTCATAAAAACTCAATAGTGGTTCATGGAATTGATCATTGATCACACCTTTTGCTTTTATTGAAATTCAATATAAATCTTATACAGTATATAGCCTACTCGTATGTAAAATAAAAGTGAATGTTCAATTATACTCGTACATACAATACTCGTGAAGCGTGAAGGCGTGATTGGGAAAACTAAAATCATGATGTAGAGATGTGATGTAAAAAGCTTTTCATCACTTAAAATTCATTTCTAAACGCCCATATTCATTTCACTCCTTCACTGTTATAATTTGTTGAGTTTAATATAGTACGATTATGGAGCAACCATTTCGATTATGATTGCAGGGGCTGTTACATTTCACCAAAACATTTTATGATTATGATCATTCACGCTATAATTTCCACCGCATTTGATGATTGTGATCAAACTGTACAATTATTATTAGTGAGGTTTTATTCGGAAATACTAGCACCTTCGTTTCTTCACAGTATCAACTCGCTGGATGTCCTTGATCGCATATTAAGCGTTGATTCACGATTTTCAACGCATCCTTCGCGCCTAAGCAGTGCATGTTGGCGTTGTATCATAATTATTATTGTCTTTGGAGGCTGTTAGCCCATTGTTTATATTATCTATGCAGCTTTAATCTGACTGCGCCTGCAATCTCTGTGTCTACGTCGATTTTATGTGCGACTCAAGCATGCATATCGTTAAGCTTTGGCCGCATGCTGTGCAGCACACTAAATCGACCAAGTGTGGACAACTGTGGACATCAGCTGGAAGTCAAATGGCACTAATGGCACGGCGAAGACCGAAGGTGGGATGACTAACTATATAAGGCCGGAAGATATGAAGGTGGGCGCCCTCAGCTACGTCACACCAGTGGGTTTTGTCCAAGTTCGCCGGCTGCCTGCTAGCTGCTGTCGCCTCGACGCCCAAACACACTCAAAACAAATAAAATTATCGCTGCAATGTCACACCGTTACGTGGTGCACGGGTTTGTGACATCCTTGGTCATCGACCTGCTCGATATCTGATTATTTAATCCCTGATGTTTGTATTGCATCATTGACCTTTCTCATGGTTGTTGTTTTGATCAATCAAACCGTCAAAAGTCAAAAAATTATAGTCCTCGGAATTTTCAATAGTCGAACGTTTTTCTGATCATTGTTATGATCAATCATTCAATTTCTGTTTTCTTTTGTTTTGTTTGTTACACTGATTTTTTAAAACTTCTAAGTAGGAAAAAACTAAAATCAACATATTTGTAGAATTTCTGCTGATGTGAAACAATAATCATAAAAGAAAACACTGATTGATGTTGTCAATTCAACTTCTTTGGTTTGTTTTGGTCAGTTATAACGTCAAGAGTTGTGTAATTGGTGTTTTGTTCTTCAGCCTTGTTTCCCTAGTCTCCCAGGCTGCCTATAAGATTATTAAACTCCTGATTCTAGTATTAATTCATTGACCCTCATCAAGATTGTCCTGATTGATAAATAACAATGAAAGAAGTGGAATTGACCAAGTGTTTTCTTTTAAATATTGAACTAACATCATAGTGACGATCGTATCGTCCTGGTATTGTGGATAGTAACGATCGTCACTATAATGTAAGTTTAGTTTGTTTTCCACTTGAAAGTTTTTTTAATCAGTGTAATTCTATCAGCAGGAAAAAAATGGATATACATCAAACTAACCACTCATGATTGTTGTTTTGGTCAGTTAAACGTCAAGAGAATGGAGTTCATTTCTTCAACCTTGCAATAGTTTCCCTGATCGACGAGTATGTTATAATGAGATTATTCAATTCATGATTTTTGCGTCATTGGCCTTAATTCGAGTTGTTTTGATTGATATTATAACAGTTTTAGAAGACTTTGAACCAACAATCCAATATCCCAGTAATTTGAAGATATTTAATCGATATATTTATTGATATTTTATAATATCAAAATATTCTCTATTGACATACCCTCACATACTAGAACTCTGTTACAATTCACTTTCACTGCGAAAAATTCCTGAGCGAAAACATCAGCCATGTTCTACATAGTTTTAGTAACTATTGTTCTCTAGTTAGTTCAGATACATATTTGAAAGGCAAACAACTTTCCCCTACTGACTATTCTCTCACGTGCGGTTTAACAGTTTTGTGACTAAGTAGTTGAGACTCGAACAACGAAGTTACGAAAATTATTCTATAGAGATTCAAATTTTAAGTCACTGTTGGCTACTTGTAGTTCATAACAGTTCATGCTGATCTCAATTATTGCACTTTTTTAGGAGCTACCTATAACTTAGCAAGAAGTCTCCATCTCGTGAAAATGCATCAGACAGTTCATTTCACAATGATTAAATTAAAAATGTATCTTAAGAATTATTTTCTGAAGATTGATTTTTGACTACGAATTCATTGATATTCATTATATATCACTTTTTTCATAAAAAAACATTGAACATTGTAAAGTAATACCACTCATACTGTCAAATAAACATTGAACACGATGAGCGAAATACAAGTTTATTCACAGAATATTTGAGTGGAATATTTTTGAAATTTGATTATTATGTCAGGAAATTTGTGATGAAAGCGCTTGATTATCACATTTTTTACAATTGACAAAAAGCCCAGTTCTACCATTTTTTCATTAATCTATTTTTCATTTTCCATTTCATCATTATTGTTTAAAAATTTATCCATGGAGCATTTACCATGGAATTCGTAATTAATTTCCAGTCCTCATACTGAATTCCTCGAATATGTGTAAAACAGTATGAATATTCTATATAATTATAATATTATCCCCTGAATAAAATATTTTTGATCCTTATAAAAAATTACACAGTGACTCATTGTTGATAGATAAACTATTCCGTGATTAAAGATGACAGTTTAACTATCAATCATCATTAATCTACCTGCAAAAAATGATCAATTATCTTTTACCTACCACTGGATATCCTTAACTTGGTCATGAACCAGTAAAAAGATAAATTGATATGAGGCTATCTATGGAATTTATGCCATTCGATGTATCATCCTAGTTGGAATGTTGGTAGATTCAGAAAAAACCTTAAGTGAGCTTAAAGTGAGGCTAATTATTGTAACTAATAACTCTTGTTTAATGAGACAAAATGAGAGATTTGTCATGATAATAACTTAATCATTTTCACCTTAGCCTTATCCTCAAGCTCCATTGGGTTTTTTCAATGCATTCCTAACAATTTTTTACACTCTCATATTTCTGATATGAAATTATCAACCTTATCCCTGTTATATCACTGCAGAATACGCATAAAATGTTAATTGTCAAGGTCAAACAATGAGTTTTGAGACTTTCTTGCATGAATTAATTGATATTTAAACTGAATAAGAAGACTTGATGTCTTCCACAACACAACATCACCTTCACTACTACACAGAAAGTTAATTGATATTTTCTTATTTTTCCAATAATCTATGTTGATGATGGACAAAGTTGATTTTCTCAAACTGTCAATACTTGTTTTCTGTAAAAACGTAAAAAATAGATAGGAAGAAAACAAGCTCAACCCACGCAGGATCAGAAACCTACGCTGCTCAAATGGTTCAGCACTGAAAATACATACTAAGCTGTTCTCACTATATTTGGAACGGGTGAAAGAACCCTGTTTGCATGTTTGATCTTTCTTCATTTATTTCGATACTTCTTTCTCATTTTACTTTTTCCAGAAGGTCACCAAGGTTCAAGTTCGATTACAGCCCACCCCCTTCCCCGTACGATATTTAGAAATATTTCGCAGTTCCATAAAAACTTATTACCTCACTTCGCTAAAAGCAATCCATCGCTGACGGTCTCACATTCCGCGCATCAAATTCTCAACTCTCATGAAGTTGTAGAAAGGATAAGACTGCAACCCTTAGTTGCATAACTGCTTCATCTCACGCATTGAATGTGATACAGCGTAATTGAGCGATCCATACATAGTAAGACATCTTTGGAAATGAAAATAGCAATTTTGTGTGAAATCAAAGATCTGATTTCATTACAGTAACTGCCAATTGCATCTTTCAAGCACCAGTGATTATAAAATGTGAAATAAATATTTTTTCTTATTATAATCGTTTTTGTAATACTCGAGATATTGGATCAATAAGCAAATCTACTTATATTATAAACCTTGCAAGAATAATTTGAATACCCTCTTCGGCCTCTTCACTGATTTTTCAAAACTATTCTCCTACTCTATAGCTCTTTTACTCGTTCCCTATATTCTAATGTGAAAATACCACTTTTTGAACAATTTTTTTTTTCACAAAATATTATTATTATTAAATATTATTGACCGCATTGAATAAAAACATTCACTTTTTTCATCTTCAGCAAGTGTAAATAAAAGAATATTCAACTATGATCTGGATTTATCAACACTACCAAATTTTTGTATTCTTGCTACAATATTCTCCAGAATTATGATTGAATTATTTCAGATTCTTATATTTTCCTGGTCAATCATTACCCATATGATATTACACCACACATTCATTACTCTTCATGAACCATATTATCACATGCGTGATTGCTTACATTTGAAGATGATGATGGTGTATCAAATTATAATTCGGTTTAGCCAAAAGCATTGTATCAAGATGTAACAATCAAGAAACTGAAGACAAAAATTCTGGTCTGTAATGATTTGAAAAGTTCTCTTCTCTCAAGTTAAGCCACTATAGTCACAATTCCTGAATCATGGATCCAAGAAGTGAAACGCATCATATCGCAATCAAACTGATTAAAGATTTAGCATAACTCTCTGTTCAATCTATATGCTACTATTGACGACAGTAAAAGTATAATACTCTTCTTGTACAAGTAGTATATAATTTCAAGTATAAAAGAATTAAGCTAATAATTGTTTTTTGTTTACAGGTGAGTGGGATTGATGTTCCATTATTGAATAGACGACTCTCATCGCAGTAGTGAGTAATTTAAATGAGTGTAGGTCACTCCCGAATCTTCATTTTATTGTTGTTATTAATGAAATATACTAGACGAATTTCTCTTGAGGTATTCCTCCAGCTGAAGACAAGAAAGTTCTTGCTATTGTTGATTGTGTTCCCAAAGCGTTGAATGCATGCATATTAAATTCCAATTCTAGGTTTGAATGTCAAAACAATATGAATTGAATTGCTGCCTTTATTTTTCCTTGGAGAGCGAAGTTGAGGCCCCTCATAAGAGTACTATAAACATAAGCAACAGGTGGTTTAACGGATTTGTAATTGGAAAAAACTAGGAATGTTCCGTCATAGAACAATTGGATTTAGTGCAGTGAAAGCTGGGTGGCATCCTGCTCTTGCAAATAATATTACGCCGCGCTCGCCTGCGTGCAAGTAGAGTAGGGTCTCTACTCGCAGTGCGTGGAAAGAATAAGCTATCAGCGGACCCTCCCTGTTTCACGGTCCGCCCAAACTTTCTGGTCTGATAACATCCAGTCTAAAATTCTGCTTTTGCTTTCTAAAGTGCATTCAATTTGGCGTCTTTCTCTTCAAGTCGGCCTGTGTCATTTGCGTGATACTTTTCGACAAATGGTCTTATTGTTCTGGAATAATCTTACTTTCTATGAGCTTAGCTGGAACCGGATTAGGAATTGATTGAGTTGTTTCCAATGTATTTATAATAACATCTATTATACAAGTATGAATTAAAAATATATGGAGGTTCCTTGAAATAGATTTCCTAGTTGCTTTGCAGAGAATTTTCAAGTTTACGGTAACAAAGGGACCCTTTCAAAATCATTGCTCGAAGTAGACGCAATGGATGCTTCTTATATATTTTATGCGGACATATTCATTTTAGGCCACTCTGCAATTATTCCTGAATAATAGATAATCGGAATTTTAGGATACTCGAGAATGTTTAAAGGTTATTTATATGTGATGAATTCTTTGGTGTTTTCGTTTACAATGACTATTTAAATTTGAGAAACTTATATTTGAATGCGACCTATGAGTTAAGTATCAATTTTTGAATTCTCAAATGTGATAGTAAATATATAAACTGAGATAATATTATAATCATAACTGATTTTTTTGTTGAGTATCATAGTTTCAACTGTTTTGATAATCAACACTATGTCTGACTGATTGTTCCAATGATTAAAAATGTGTAAAAAATTTATACATATAAAATTTTCAGTTTTTGAAATTTAAAAGTTTTGAGAGGACTTATATAAAGTGGAATAGGAGTGAATATGAGCATTAACTTGTTTGTTCATTATCCAACATTCAACTGATTTGATAATGGATACTTGCGGCCTGATAGAAAACTTTTAATGGAGAGAAATATAATTGTACATAGGAACAGCAAATACTCTCCAATCACATCCATAAATTGAATGAATGATGCTCCTATTACTTTTGGAATGGCGAAAGACACATTATTCCTACTTTATAAAGGCTATCGGTTTTAATTTTTTTTCAAGTTCACTCAACAAAAAACTTAACGTTGCTCGAAATCTCTCTTTAGTCAATGAATGTAGAAAAGTTCAAGGCTATAAATGTGGGTTTCCGTTCTTCTATGAGAATAATTACCAAAACGCGCGTTACCTCTGATGAGCTCGTAGATACCAAGATGGGACAAAATGATTATTACAAACGTAATAAGAGATATGAATAGGTCTACAGCATAAGTTTATTGTCGTGAAGGCGATTCACTTTCTTCATGATTAGCATACGCATTCGGTTTCTAGAAAGCCAGTTAGATGATTTATTTACCAATACTTTTCAATATTCAGCTACACCGTTGCTGTGATCAAACCATAATTCTTTCTTCATTCCTTTCTCTCCAACCATCTCTTGCACTTTCCCTCTTGCTTACTTCTCTTCTATTTGTACGACCACAGCGTTGGATCCTATGTCTCTCTCATCAATAAAATTTCCAGTTACAATCAAACTGCTTACTTTCCATGAAGTTTACAAACTTCCCTTTCTAACCACTATATAATTTTTCTTCCTATTTTTTTAGAGCTTTGTCATTTCACAGTTCTCTTTTGAGAAGGGGTTTCTAAACTCTCTTTTTTGATTTGTAGCTCAAATTTGGTTCTCCTCACTACATTATAGATCTTGCGTCATAACTACTTAATGGCACCAGACATTATAAAATAAATGTTCGATTTCACAATCATTCCAGAAAATTTATTCCGCCTGGAATTCTATGTGACCAGACAGATCCTTTAGTGTGACTACTTGTAGCAATTCCATTTGAGCGTAAAAAATGTTGTAGAAATTGGATATTTATATCCATATAATATTATATATGGATATAATATCCATATCGTAATATCGTATGGATATTAGCATAATATCGTAAAAATTATCGAATAATTCTTTGCCATCTTGATATTCTCATGATCACACAAGAAGCAATTGAGTTCGTAACTTGTGCATAATTGCACATTATTATAATATTGGAAATTAATTTTTTTCCATTATCAATAGAAAAAGTTAGCCTATTCAATTATGACTGTGACAAGTCCAACTTCGGATAATGAAACAGAATCAAGTACGTTTACCTCATGTTTTCTTAATTATTATCAAGGAACTCAAACAGGTGAATGCTGGAGTTGATGGGAAAACAAGATGATGTATTATTATATTTTGTGAAAGGATTATGATTTCGTGGTCGGTAACAGCATCAATGGACGTTATTGCAATTAAGCTTGCCGGATCGGGCTGAGGAAGCTTAACTGTCTTTTGTCTAGAATGAGCGTCGCTGGAATCCAGTTCAAGGAAACTCGCAGAATTGAAACACGCTACTGAGGAGGTGGTGGAGGTGGCGGCGCTACTCAATGAGAGAGGATGCCGTGTAACTGTGTTCGTTGTTCACTATTTGAAGGACCAAGTTACCACTCTACTCATGATTATCGCTGATTTTATGTTAGCATTTTCTCTCATCTGGAAGTCATAAGAAATATGCCTTGTCTCTCATCTTGCTAGCTTTCAATGCTCAAGTATTTCTGTATATATATAAGTTGAATTGGAGGATGACTTCTACATAATTATTATCCTCAAAATATTTTCCACAAAAATTCGGGGAATGTACTTGAACAATTTTTTTGTGATTGAAATAATCGAGATTTTTTGTAAATAAAAAATTTAAATAATAAATGCTCATAATGAAGCAGTGCATTTAGTCAGAATTTTCCAATTGAGATCTTCACCAGGTTTTGCACTTTCAATTCTTGAATCTGTTTGGAGGGATTAATTATGTTTCTAAGGAACAGAAGATACTCTTAATGACAATTTGATTGAGAATTGGCAAAAACTCAAGCTCAAACACTAACAACTCAAATTTTTCTTTAAGCTGGAACAAAATGGATGCGATATAATTTGTGAATGTCATGTGGAACTGAGTACCTGAACAATTTATACTTCCATACCTCAATATTGATAGCAAAGAAAATCTTTTCATGTAGGGTACACCCCAATTTTCATTCTGATATTATTGCATTCTGTTGTTATTTACAGATATTACCGAAGTTGATATAATGTTTTTGGTAAGGGGACTTGATAGGATTATGTTGATGTTGCAGCTTTATGCGCAATCAACGGTTACATTCTACCATTAGAATGTTTGACAACCACATACTTCCCAACTCTATGATTATTCTGATAAGGTTAACGTCTCTGATGTAACGGTGGCTGATTAATTTTGATCGGTTATAATTATAATCTTTGTGGCACTCTTCAACTTTCTCTTACGCATAGAATAATATGAGAAACTCAAGGTGGTCGAACAACTAATCACGTAAAGACTTGAAACCTGCTTCTGAAGCATTGTATGTGACTGTTCTTTCGGTATTTGTTATACTGCAGCTGATGTTTCCTTTAAAGTTCATCACATTAATTCCAAAGATGCATATACGTTGAAGATGAGAAACGAATAATAAATAAATAAATAATTTATTTGCCAATCAAAACAAAACAATATAAAAACAGTATCAAAAATACAATGCAGTTTGGAAAAATAAATTGATATGTCACCCCTGAGACAATGCTGTGCGGGGTCAAAACTTAGAGTCTTAACTTAATATTAGACAGAAAAAAAATGCTTTTCTTCTCTTGAATATAAAATTAATATTGGAATACTTCATCCAGAACATTTATAATACCGTACCATAGAATAATTCAATTCTAATAAAATCGAAACTTAAAACTAAAAAAAATGAATGATTCCCTCACTTAAAATACTATTATGTATATTTTATGCACGTATATATTATATGTATATAATTTGTTGAGACTCGAGTGCGAATTCATCTGAAAAAATTTTAAGCATTCATTTTCCATGAACCGACAAAATGTATTTTCAAATAAGATGGAAACTATTAATCGCACAACATGATACCTCTACCACCCACCAAAGCTACATAATTATGGAAGAGCACGTATGTTGAAGAGTAATTGGTGTCATTTGAGTTACACGGTGGATACTTGTACTAAATTACCGGTTTATTTTGTACCGCAATTTTTCCTCTTGTTTCCAAGAATAAACCTCTTTTGAACGAGTCCCAAATGTCTCATTACCCTGTCAGAGATAAATTTTCAATGGTCATTTCTGTAGAGTATTTCAGAGTGGAATGCGTATATTGATATAGCGTATTCATATTTCATATTATTGAAAGTGACATAAAATGCATTCACGATTTACCCTGGAAAAGTTCAATTCCGTGTTATTGAAACTGAATATTAATATTGGGTTTTGATCAATAATTAACTCCATCTTCCAAAATCTTCCATTAAATTTTTCATACAAATATCTCAAATATTTCTATCTAGCTTTTTCTATTGGTAACACATAATTTTCTCTAGAAGTTAACAGGGAAACACATATTTCAAAGCTGCTTGCTAACAACTTGTTCACTTCCTTGAAAAATAAACACGATTCAAGTTTCTATGTACATCTGACATTATTTATTCCAATGCAAAGAAGTATGGACAGTCACTGACAGTCTGGACTTTATGTAGTAGTATCGTTTGCTTTAGATGGGAGTTTGCTGGTTGTGGTAGAATGTTGATGCAGCGTTGTGGCCGGCCAACAGCTATTACCTGATTAAAACCAGAAAGGAGTGAAAGTGGAAGAAGAAGCTGAACGCTTGAGTAAGGATTACATGACCTTGCTGAAGGTAACATCAACACACGTTTCCATTACCGTATTTCGATTCAATGCTGATAAAAACTCCACATCCTTAAAAAAGTTATGGAACATCTTAATAATAATTATTCCACTTACCTTTTTCAACTTCGAACATCACTTAGTGCACTTATATCGCCAGCTTCTTCGACATTGAGCTCCCAGCTTCTATCAAAATGCCGTATCTTAGAGAAAAAACACTATGCATATAAAATAAGTCCTTCTATGATAGGATGTCTTCTTTACTTGGTACTTTAACTCAGATACAACTCTTGTGTTTCATTTCATAATATTCAATATTTTTCCATGAGATTATTGAAGTTTTAATTACAATATCAATCTATTCTGTCTCCATCCGCTGAAGCTAAGGCCGCACTGCAGGTTAGTACCTGGATGGTAGATTATTAATCTGTAGCTCATGCAACATTAATAGAACATGTAGAAAATGAATACAGCCTTCTTGATAAATAGTGTCAACCATCCAACATCACCATCTACCCATCTGCAGTGCGGCCTACGGTTTAAGGAGTTTCACCGGATTTAAAAAAAAAATTAGAATCTGCAACTACATCGCTGCAGTCGACTGCAAGTGTATAGTCCTTTTTTGTGTAGTCATATTGGTCAAATTGAAAGTATACGAGCGAGTTCTCCAGACCCCGTTGCTCACTAGTTTAACTTTTGTAATAAATTGCAATGGAAAATTCATTGCCTATTGATTGCCCATTATTCCCATCCATTAAAAAATGCCTATTAAATTCTAGTTACTTTTTTCAATTTGTAAATTTTTAGATTGATATAAGGCTTTAGCCCAAAACTACATTTCTCTCGAACTCTTATCAAGACCGTTGAAAGATTCAAGTTATATGTTGTATTCTTCGTAGTAGTGCCCTATCATATATTCAATTATGATATATCTTTGTCAATGGTTTCAAAATTGTACCAGTTCTTGAGACTTGAACGGTAAATTTACCATAGGTACATGCCAGTTATCCATATTCTCCGTTGAATAGCTAACCTCATTTTAACACCATCAATCTAACGGCTAATCGGGTCTTGCAGTTACGTGAATACGTAGTCTGGATAGAAGTCATTCAAAGTATAGAGCTGACATTATGCATCAAAAGCCGTCTGAAGCAACGACATGATCCTTGCCTTATTATTTCGTCAGCAGGTGCATTAGTGTAGGTCCACTACCGCATACATCAAAACAGTGATATTTGTGAGACGAAGTAACAGTGGAGAAAATTATATTTCTTTTTCTGATAATACTCAAACAGCGAAGCCTTGGAACTGTCATTTCTATAATCTACTCTGAAGGCGGCAGTTTTGATTGCTCATAAACAATGGATTATTATCGATGCTCTGATAGCAACAACCATAACTATCGTATCCTTGACTTATATATCACTCAACTGCATATCGAGAGAGTTTACTGTAGTTAGTTATTTCAGAGAGACAAGAATTAACCGTAAGAATGTCTTTTGATATGTTGGCAGTTTGAATATATAAATTACATGTTTATAATAAAATTATCAAAATCGAAAAGCTCCATCATATTAATTTTTGAAATTATTCATTTAAAAATAATTGGTTCAAAATAGAACTGAATAATGCTTCAATTTCACTGTTTATCGAAGAGTCTCCAAAAAAGACTGATTCGAAGATTAGCAAAGTAATAACTACCGCTTAAATTATTTATTTGCAGATAAAAATTTCAAGCCGATATTCCAGAAATCAAAAGATTAAATTCAGTTTCAGAGAGAGGTATTTTTACAAATATTCGACGCAGATTTTCATTTGGGGAACAAACATCATGAAAAAAATCAAGATTCTAGAGAGCAAATACTTGGTCATGATGAACAGACGTTATCTGTCACAGATAGCTGGTTCAGAACTACTTGCTTTTTAGGATAAGTGATTGAAAAACTTAACAGATTAATTTTCCTCATATCCAAAGTTATCCTTTTTCAGCTATAATTAATTGGCTTGGTATGAGAGAGAAGTGGTAAAAAATACGAGAAGAAATTAAACAGAAGAACACATGAGCAAAAAGAAGAGTTCAATAATAAGTTAATAAGTACAGAAGACTATCGCAGACCAGGGTCAGCAAATTCAAAGACAACTATTGTGAAAAGAGCTCAGTCTTAGTACGGTCATCACCAAATTGGAACACGTACACGTCACGTATTAGAGTTACATTATGGAGAAGAGTTATCTAAGATGGACAAGTATAGATATTACATATTACAGTTGATGATGATCAAGCCGATCCTTTTCAATAGTGGGATCATTTCATTATCGAAGAATCAGCTAGCCACAAAGAAATTCAATTTGGGACTGAAATAAAAGAAGTGTTGGCCGGCCGACTTACAGGCTTTATAGAGGTTGGACAACGTCATGTTGTGATTGAGGCCGCTGGATAGGCTACTCCAGTTGGTACACACTGTGATCTGCGTTGATATTATTATTATTTTATATTGGTTCGTGTCCTGGCAGAGCGTGCTGGCTGCTGAGAATAAGCGGCGAATGTCGCCGGCCCCGGACCTGGCTGAAGGTTGTCCACTTTTACTTACTGTCCACGCGCTCCCGCTACACCAGTAAAGCCGCAAACGGTTCACTGCAAATCTGATTCCTCCTTGGATAACGATTCTGATATTTATTCATGGATTTTCAAGATCGCTTAAATCATCGGCAAGAAGCTGGCGCAGATCCAATGCTGTACATAAAAATAAACTTTAAATGCATATTTCAAATTCCTGTTTTTAATTCATACAAAATATTCAAGATATTCTTGAGAATAGATGAAAAAAGAAGGAATGTACATCAATTCACTTATTGAAAGATAATGCATGAATATTTACAATATTTACAAGAAAATACTTTAGAATGTAGAAAAACGAAGGAATATGCTACATCAATCCTTCGTATAGAAAGGGAAAGCATAAGCAGAATATTAACAATTTATTATGAGATTTTAGCTTGATATTTATTGGATTTTACAATGGATGTTGTTATCATGGAACTCCTTTCTATCAAAACTCAAGGACTGCATCCAGAATAGCATTCAGTTTATACTAGACCAGAGAGGAAGAAAGAAGAAAGAAAAAAAATTAGAAAGAAAGTATAAAAGACCTCTCAGCTACATTACATTTTTTCTTCCATCAGAAGCGTTTACAATACTGAAAAATTATCTCGGATTCGGTTCAGTTACTCACGTAAAATATTGTATGATAAAATAAATGAATAATAATGTATAAATTAATAATTTCATAACCTAGTACAATACCTGTACAATTTATCTCTAGTCTCGATCGACCAGTTTCATTTTTCCGTAACAATTCACTTGTAGAAAGATAGGCTTGAGTTTTTATTCCTCTCAATCGGTGAAAACACACTCATAAGTTACTTATTAATCAATATTCATGATCTGTATTGAAAAAAATTAACAATATTAAATACTAAAAGAGGGAGTGCGATGATGGAACATTGATCCTGTTGATCATCAACAACAGAAGAATGAATTTCACCAATAGCAGCGTTAGAGTTGGCAGCTAATTGATTTATTTTGGCCACCGCTAGCGCTAATTGAGCAAGAGGAACGCTCACTTTGCTTTCTCGTCTCGGTCACCCTCCAACGCGGCGCAGCTATCTCCAGCCGCCTGCAACAGCCAGCTGCAGCTGCTGTCTCGGATTCGGCATCGATACCGTTCGCTCTCCGCTGTGAATAATTCCACCGGCAACTGGGTAAATTTCGGCAATCGGCAATTTGATGCGGTGGTTATGCTGTTTGGTTTTGTTCAGTCTGTAACCGAGACCTAGAGTAAACAAGCCGATATTCTCAGCAAACAGAAAAGCGAAAAACAAGAACAGTGATTAGCAGACAAATAGCGCGGAGCCGTGTTAACAAACCGGGCTGGACCGACTTTCTACGCTCGCATTTTAACCGTTTCCACAGCCGTACGAAACAGAGATACAGCCTTGTGTTTCGAAATTGGATTTCCTTCGACGCAATCTGAATGCCGACTGTCCGTCCGCTCAATGTCCCTACAACTTGCTGCAATGTTTCTGTGGACCTTAACAGACCGCATGTCTCCTGTGCACTTGAGCAATATGCTCGCTCCAGTTGAAACTGGTTACTACTGATCGTTTGATTTTTCCTGATAGTAACAAGATTTCCTGGGTTTTCAAAAATACGTCCTTCTGGTGGGGAATCATCTTTAAACAAAAATAATTTGATACTATCTTATTATCTTGATTGAAAGTCTTTCACCTTGTCCATCTGTATTCACATATCAATTTTGTAAATTGGCATTCACAAAAGCAATTGAAGCATTTCGTGAATCGTGGTGGTAGAGTAACAACAGAGACCTGTTAATTGAAATCAATACCGCAGACAATAGTTTGGGATATTAAATAATCTGTGACTATGATATTAAGAGCCAATTGAAAAAATATTAAAGAATCGTGTAGTTTTGAAATTTAAATGTATAAGATATCCCTTTTACTAAGATTTGGTTACAAAAATTTTCTAATCATGAACATGAATAATGAAGATAATCATAATTATAGGACAAATTTATTGTCTTGATTGAATAATTTCTTCTTCATTGTATACTACTTGTATCCTTCAAGAATCGATAGAGAGAATACTTCATTTCTCACAATTTAACATTGTAACTGGATGAAATCTTTTCCAGCTGATCTACTACTTGCAAAACAGTTGAATCTATCCTACTCATGAGAGTCTCTTGAGAATCTTGACAGAATCTATCCTACTCATGAGAGTACTGTGTACTCTCGCTCCTCTCTACTTTATCAATCATCTACTTTTCAAACATTGAAGTTGTCTTTCAACCGTGCTAGAAATCTCGGCGACAGTTGTTTGCTTTGCTTTTCATTTTACGTGGCTCTACGAGTACTTCCCTATTTAATGAGAGAGAAAACAAATAATGTCAAGTAGTTTGCTCAACTCATTCAAATCTTGATTGAGCGTATCGAAGCTTGACAAAGTCGATCAAGTCCTATTTAGCTTATCAATGAAAGAGTTTCTGCTTGGAATCGATTTCAGATTCAAGTTGTGTTTCATAGTTCATTGTACATATTGTATAGTGTATAGGCTGATGTATTAGTTTTTCATCGCATTATAGTTTTATAATGTAAATTATAAGAAAATGAATATAGGTATATTCATTTTATTTGGCGGATGGCGAAGAACTCTCATTTATCATTTCAATGGTAATGGGTGATATTCTGTTCAATTTTTTTCACATAAATACTGTACATAACATGTAAATAACTTGTTTGAAAAAGAAATAAACAGAATATCACACATTACCATATAAATTAAATGATTACTACTATAAATGACCTTACACAACATATATAATAATAAATGTATTTCATTTGATACATCAATCTCTCAGCGCAAGAATTCACACTAGACTGGTTTTCTACAAAAATCATTTAATAACGCATTTTTAATACAACTTTACTAAAGTATACATTTCAGAAACAAAGAGAAGCTGTCAATAATATTGGTAGGGGAACATTTTTTTAATTCATTACACGCCAAATCACGAGTAGGTGATTTTTGAGATAACATTCTCTACGATAATTATTATTACAAGCGAAGATTCTTTCACCTTTCTTCATAGACGAAGCATGCTCTCCATTGATTAACGTTTTGTCAGTCAAATGCACGATGACATGGCTCGCGTTTCACACTCAACTGCCATTAAGTTGATGTAATAGTTGACATGTTACGCTAATCGCTTATGGTGTCGTGATTTTGAGCTGATGAGAACGGCACATCTTATATTTGAGTGGTTCAACGACGTGAGAAAGTGTTTCATAACCTCAAGACTCTTCTCTCGTTGAAAGCGTGTATGCACGGTTATAAAACAATGAACTCTCGGATTAGAAACAGGTTCAATATACCACGGATTCGGATTCTCATCCCAGTGTAATTGAATTCTAATCAGTTTCTCCTATGTAAGGAGTTTATAAAATAAGTCATCATGAATATACTGAATTGATATAAACATATACATATATCTTAAAATATGTACTATATTTAAGAAGTCGCGGAGAATTTTAAAGAGCTAGTTAAGGTTTAAGTTCTAGTGACCCTGTCCCTTTAGAATTTTTTGATTATTTTTATTACACATCTCTTTTTTAGAAGTGAGGTCATGAGCGCCTATTCTTAGAAATAATTTTTAATCCATTGCAATTACACCGATAGGGAAAATATTGATCTCACTCAGTAAATCTTATTATTGTATGTGCAAGTGGAAGGCAGAGATTAAATAAAATGGAGGTATAATCAATTTTCCGAATGATATTCCATAATGATAGATAATCCTATAAAATAAAAATGTGAGACACAAGATATATTAATGGGAAACATTATTGATGTTTCAAATTATAACTATTCAATAATGATATATTAAATAGTTATAAATGCTAAAATGGAGTTTCTCCTCCATCATATCATGAGAAACCGCGAATTTACTGCCACAAATCTATCATCAGTTTGGAAACGTTTAAAAGTGACGAGATGGATGAGCAGCGTGAGACAGCGTTAATGGAGAAGAAAGAAATCAACGGATTAAAACAGAAGAAAAATTTAATTATGGTTGCGGCTAACCACCAAAAAATTAGGCTATTCGTTCACTAATGAATTGAGAAATTATTCTGTAGTATTAGTACAAGTTTGTGCAATAACCAATTGCTGGTCAATCACTGGAGACTGCGGTTACTTTTTATCACGGCCTGATGAGTTTGACCGAACAAAATAACTACAGAATGCATTGCAGCAATAAAGAGAAGGTCATGCTTTGGTGATTATCAAATGTATTTGGAGGACAGTGTTGTATTTATCAATGCTTGTTGTGGATGAAATTATTACATTAGTGTGTGCTGGTTCAATATAATTATCTATTCATAATAAATTTATTGTACGAAATTCTAAAATAAATTTTCGTACAGTAAATTTATTATGATTTTTAGAAAGCAATTCAATAGTTGCAATATCTCATTCTCTTCCATATTAATATCTATTCTAATTTCGAGAAGTTTAATTTATAAATAGTTCTAGTTCCAAGAAGGCTACTCTGATAAACCATTACATCTAGTAATATTAGATCAGCTACGACATTTCAGATGATGAGATTCACTACAATAGACATAGAAATATTATTTTGGAGTCAATTAAATTATCAAAGCTACATTAAGGCGGAATTGTCACTGTGTATCAAACTTATAATAATATAATTACATCATAAATATCAAGGATGGCTTCAATTGGAATCGACATTCTGTGTTATTTTCATTGAAAATGGTATTTGATTAAAGTCATTATAGTAAAACTGAAGATAGTGCAGTAGTGCTGTATCTCAAACTTGAAAGTGTGTGTTTAAAAGCTAATCTCTCGTCCCTCCAGATTTGAACTGATTTGACCCGTTTCATAGACAATGTGGATCAAGAGTTCTTATTGTAACAGTTACCTGATCCACTGACACTGTCTCGAGTCATCAGACGTTCCATCAGTGCGAACAAGTCGAGACGTCCAGACTTTTTTATCAACTACATAACGGATGAGGGAAGAAGAAACTTGAGAGTCCAGGTATTCTCCGTTAGTGCTTTGAACGTCTTGCGATAATTGAACAAAAAAACTAGTTTTGCCGTAATAGATTAGTAGTTACTGTCTGGCGCGCTAGTAAACTGCTGATTTTCTAGGAGTTCTGAGAAAAGACTGATGCTCAGTCTTATTTGATCTAATGTCAATGTGGCTAGGTCATGTGTAGATAACTTTATTACCCATTGATTCTTGTAGAATTGTAGAACACTACTTCAATTAAATAATTCCGCGAGAAAAATGTATGTACTAGAATCAAAGAGTTCTGGGTCATTTTTAATGTGAGTTCCACATTTCAGTATTGCATTTTGAAGTGTAAGAGAAATTGGTTGTCTGCGAGACAGCTTGCAATGTTATAGATGAGATTTTTACCAACTCTCATCATAGCATTGGCCGTTATCATTATTTCCATGTAGGTATTTCCTAGATTTCTTCAGGATAGCTTACTTCTTGGAACTAAGCTCTTCTATTGGCTTATTGACCTCCTCTTCCACATTCCTGTCAAATGTATCAAGAATCATCAACTTTTTAATCTGATGTTTGAAGAATAATTAACTTTAACATTATAAATGAATAGTGGACTCAATGTCTCATAGTGCGATAAGAAATGTAGGTACCGCTCTAAAACAGGTTCAGAAAAAACTTGTTACCTCACACTGAGAGATATATATTCGTCATAAAGTGAAAATTTATTGTTTCGCCCATTTGAACAACTTTCAAATCGGCTCTTACATGGCTTCTCATGTGGAACTGCTCTAAGAATATTTATATTGAGGCTCCAGGGTAGAGTTTCTGTGATTGTCGTAGGTTGTACTACAAAAACAATAACTCAAAGTCCAGACTATAGTTTTGTTCAGACACTCTCCCCACGACTGAAATGTTTTCGTTTTGATTTATTTCTCCAAGGTATCTTTATTTATTTGTCAATGATTTCAAGATTTGTTATCCGCAATGAGAGGGATCTATGGAGTTTCAATTGAGAGATTAAAAGTCTCAATCAATTTGGATAGATGGGAAATCTTAGGTGGAGACCTAATCATCATAGTTTTTCAAAGGCTTTATCCATACACAAGAAATTTTCCGTTGAAATTGATTATAAAACGTTGTGAAACAACGACTTCTCCATTAATTTTTCTTGTTTGTTTGGGTTTTAGCTGTGGGCCGACACTGCAGAGTGACATGGTCTCCCGACGCCGGATTCTCTCTAGGTCACGTGACGACCTCAGTCTCGACACTCCTCCGGCCTTCGCTCCCGAAGAAGAAGAGGATGTCTGGTACCAAAAGGATAAACTATATAAGGTACGTGATCAATTCTCGATTTCAGATATCCATCTTTCTGGAGGTTCTATTGAATGGAAGGGTTTATCGATTGAGGGATTTGTTTGAATAATAAGCTCTTTGAATGAATCTTCAACAAATTTGATGTTAGTTATTATAGGGTTACTTTATAGGGTTTTGAGAGGTTGACAAAGAGGACCAGGAATCCTAACTTCACCCTTAAAATGGAGGCATTAAATTCAATTGCATCAGAAGGCTTCTTCGGAATGGAAGGGATTATTCATTAAAAAAGGGATCCTCTATCATTCATCAGCTATTTGATTGAATTTTCCACCGGTTTATGATAATTATGTTTAAAGTGTTGTTGGACGATATTAGAGGAATTATAACGTTCCAATCACAGGTTATTAGAGGTTTAAGTACCACACTAGAATTTCAGAGCAATCACCTCAATTCAATGTCTTGCATTTTATCGAATAATCCAACTGAAAGAGAAATTTCAATATGTGGCTAGAAACATTAAATTTGAATACCTAAACTTCTATTGAATTCTTTATCACATGCAGCATTGTCAATCTCTCTAAAATATAAAAATTGAAGCAATAATTTTGCCAATTACCACTATAATAATGAGGCTCATTATATCTTATACTTTTATACCTTTTATACTTTTAACATAACATTTCAAAATTTTTACATAGTACGTGGGTACAATGTAAAAATGTACAATGTTGGACTTTTCACTATTACCCACGAAAAAGTCCAAAGTCCTTATAGATCCATGACACCTTCATGGTCATTATTGTACTCTTCTTCGCAGCCAAAAAATTTCAAAATTGAATATTTTACTTAAATAACAACAGGTAGGCTACTGATATCATCAGTCGTCATATCATCACTTGATTGAATGTGATTGTCGATCCCAGTATAAGGTTATGATTAAAATTTTCACTTTTTATTAGTTGAAATGAAAGTTTAACTGTTGTTTACCTTGAAATTCCACGTTCAAGCTTCCATTCATCATTTTTATGCTCCATTCATCATAATTTTCACTTTGTGGGAGTTGAATTACTAATTTCAACCAAGAAATCATTTCTGTAGTTTGTGGAGAATCGTAGACATAACATACGAGTTTCTTTCGGAATCTAATCGCAGTCAGAAAACGGTGTCTTTATGGTAGAGCACACAGGCTAACAAAAGACGGAACAAGTCTATTTCGGGTGAGATGAGACTGATGAGAGGAAAACACAAACGCTTTCACTTCTTCTATCAAGGTCGACCTACGGCATAGGGTACGCATTTCAGCTTTTACTATCAGTTTCGAGAAATTTCTGGGAGATAGATTGCATGCTTCTCATTCCATGGATGATCGAAAATAGAATCTGTCTATTGCTGGACTAATACGAATATCTAGTTCGGTTATGGTTCAATGTTTATTCTCAAAATAATCTAATGTCGAAGTCAAATCGAATATGTTATCAATTTTCACGTAATCGTAATGTCAACCAATAACACTGTAGGTAAGACTAATATTTTTCATATCTTCCACTCCAGCTCAAAGTACTGAGCCCTAATAAACTGACTATTGAAATAAATTCAAGAGAAAAACAACACGAGCTATGATGAATATTGTTGAACTATTTGATAATAGAGGAACATATTTGATATGGATATTTGAATATCATGATAGATCTATGATGATTGTCATGAATTGCAACGAGGTAAGAATGGTAATTACGAATATTGTAGTATCGAATCTGGACTTGGAGAGCTATTGGAACTTCCTTCAATTTCTATAGTGTTTTTTATAGTCATCAAAGCTCACAATATCCAGGTATATTATGATAATGCTCAACCATAACTCCGAAAAAGCTTGTACTATAATTGTTTGCTCATATAAGATGGAAAGACTATTTTCTTCAAAAAATCGTTGAATTTGAAGGACTCAAAACTGACATTCACCTCTTAATTTGAAGAAAAAAAATATAGAAAACACGCTAATAAACCATACCCACCTAATTTCAATAGAGCTGCTGAAGTTTTGAACCTGCCGACGTTTCCTCAACATTTGCATATTATCAGAGTTTATGGGTTAGGCCAACAACTTACAAACTTTTTATATTAGGCAGAGATTGTATGATGCCAATCTAGAAGGCTCAAAATTCCTGGTCAGCTGTTGTTGATGCATCGGAATGGGGTTTTGTTATGAGTAGGCCTACTCCAGTTTATCGAGGAGCTTAAACTGGGATTGTGTAATATGAATAATGAAAAGAAGGAGCGTTACAAATGTGTGGGTGTCTTTTATGGAGCGAATAGGCGTGATCTTGGAGAAAGGAGCATCTAACTGGAGTTTTAAGAGAGTGACGTCATCGCATTGTTCACAAGGTATTTATGCCAAGTGATGATGTATTGTACCCATAATATTATTTAATTGCTAGATTTGCCACATTTCACTTTCGTTGCAACAGAAGATCTTTGAAATCAACAGTAATCTTTTGTTATTGTTAAAGTGCAGAGCTTCATAAATGAAAGGATGTTATTTCGGACACCTTTCGCATTTAGCGTGGGCTGCTTGGCTCATTACTACTTCTACTATATGACTGTTACTTTAACACATTCTATTCGTTCCCATTCTGTTGTATGAAAACTTTATTGTTATTTACTCACTTAAATAATATTTCCTCATTTCACAAGATAGAAGTCAATGCACGCACGATTAGGGATTTTAAATTTAAATTATTTGCAAAGGAAGGTGTATGGTATAATAAATGTTCGAAGACAATAGTTTCATGAGTTATTTAATATGTTTTATTGAATTTGATCACTGTCCCTTAATATTCTAATATTGCTCCTAATGATCATTGTTTATTCCTTATATTTCGTATACCAAGATGAGTCTGATGCTATCATATTCTGGACCTACAACCTTAGGTGCGCTACGAACCAAAGAAAAGTGGGTTCAAAGCAAATAACATTCGAGTAAACAAAATCTAGGATAAAAATCTATATCGCTAACAGATAAAGGAGAGCCCTCTCAAATACGTGAATGTTATTATCATTGTGGTGATGGTTCGAGCGTGGATCTACATTTGAAAAAGAGTGCAACATTTCTCTTCCGCATAACAAAGAAACCTCTCTTTTAACATGGCATCAGCGTGACATTAGTGCAAAAGAGCGATTGGTCATTGTTACCTAAATCATAACAATATTATGTAGAGAAAATTTCACTTTCGATACAACATTAGATCAGGGACATCTATGAAAATATTAGATTGTATTCGATGCATGAACAAATCTTTTGAGCAGTTATCTAAGTCTACACGTTTTTGTAGAGGGCTTGAGTTAATCGATGAAACTTTAAACTTCAATGCAGATACAATAATATATTAACATCAACCTCGATCAAATTAATTGATTTATTTCGAACTACAAGAGTTAACTAGGTTACATTTCAATTGGAGAGTTTCCTGTTTGTTATAAAATTTTTATTATAGGTATATAATGTACTATATTCCAATTGAATCAACATATTTTAGACGAAGACTTATAATTATAGATACTTACATATCTTTAGGCTGCATAGATCGATCAATTATACTTTCTAGATCTCATGAATATAATTATCAATATTCATAAATCTCTGATTTTTAAAAATCTCTCTCCAGTGATTATAAACAACTATTATCTACCAAATACTAATGTAAACAAACAAGCCATTCTTCAACTGTATGAAAGAATTGCAAACTCTTGAACCAAACCACTTCCATCTCTCTCTTAAACAATCTGAGGATGCATTTTTCTCATAATAAATAAATTTCTATTCAACTTCATTGGACATTAATTGGTATTTATTCGACAAGAGACATAATGCAGTTGATTATCATCTTTAAAATACCGAGTACTTGGATCAGAGAGGCCGACTACATTATTACATTGAAAACGCTTCAAAGTACCATTCATCCATGTTAAAAAAATCATAAACGGAATGACATTCTTAAAATATTGAGTGAGTTGCACTTATTTGAGTATGCAATAACATGTTGCAATCGGAGAAAGTTGGCGAATCTTCTCTTTCGACTGGAATCGTAAGAAACCCATTCGAATCTCTCTCCCTATCACGCCCCACACTCTCACTCATCCTCTTCCTTTTGCTTTTACTTCTTTTTCCTCAAACTCACCCGATCTTCTTCTTCACCCAAGGTATTGAACTTCCTGAAGAAGCCTAAATTGCCATTCAAGTGCCCGTAATTCACAAAATTGCATGTTACGGTTCAATCGAATAGGCATGTAGTGCAAGAATGAATGAATTTTACGGATGTGAATGAACACCTAGGCAATTCAACCATGTAATAGAGAATATGGGTACAATTTAATAATTATTATGATCAACACATAAGCATAGCAATAATATTGACTTCTCACTGTTTTTCGTTGTTCACTTTCTTGAAAAGTCAGGTTCTATATAGAGTAAAATGCATAATCAATTGAGGCATTTTCTGATGCTTTCAATAATATTGTAGGTGAGAATAATTTGTTGTTTACGAAAATCTTTACAATGATTTCACTCGAAACCAGAAGCCTCTATCTGAAATGACAATCTTTCATCTTTTAGAAGATGGATTCTCGAAGATATATTTCCGAAGTATCAAGTTCTGTATTGTACAAGTTAACGAAATAAGAGTAAAATAACAATTTCTCATTGTTTAACTCATAAATCTGCCTATAATTTAAACTTTGGGTTTCTACACGAGTCATTTGACGAAGAATCTGATACGAATTAATTATGTGGTGTGATTATAAATAATGTTCAAAATACCTATCGTTGATATTTTAATAATCATAGTATGTAATAAAATGTTGATGAAGTATATCTATTATTTTTTTATGTTTATATTCTAAGCTGATGGAAAAAGGTTTATTTTGATCTACAATAAGTTAACAGCCGATTGAAAACCTATGAATCACCAATCTATTTTGAAAATATAACAATTAGTTACAGACAAGTCAAATCAATTCATTACTATCTGAATCAGTCGTAATGATTGACATTGAGTGTCATTGATTGGAGTTAATTCAGTCTATATCGGGAATACGCGATATCAACTTCAAATCTTTTATTAGTGGACGTAGTGATAAGCTCTTGATCCGACTTGAAGATACAATCGACCCTATCACTCATTGCTCATTACTCATTCAACTCATAGTCTATTGTACTCGCTACTCGGTTTAGAAAGGATTGACGATCTCTTTTCAAATAATGCTTTCTGATTTCAACAGAACTATTTTCTCGATCAAATCAACCCTGAAAAACGATTGGATACATCAATTATCATCACAACACTCTTGTGATGATAGCTCATAGCTTGATATATAGACTCATGTTATATCGATATGTATTTCGATATCAGACTATTATACAGTATTGGAGTCGATAAGGTGATATGCTGGGTATGATTGTCACTCGCCATTGTTGGCTTAAAACCTGTAGGGAACGAATTAGATGCTTGTTTGTTACTGGGATTTGTTATTGCGTCTCTGATAAATTACCCTAGATGATGAATGATGGTACTGATGAGATGCGGTATCAGTAGTTTTGGTGTTGAGAGCATGACTGATGGAACATTCACGGTGATCTGACTACGAGAGAGTGCCTTTTTATATTTTTATTCTTCCACCACTCTGAAGTAATGGAAAATTCGAGCCTTTATCAACTCATTAAAAGGTTGATCATTCACAAAAATTGTCATTATTTGAATACAGTCCCTCCGCAGTGAAATATACAAGGAACCACTGAATACTTAAGTGCACGCTAATAATAAAACTACACGATATTGATGGTTCTGACACTGACTGAGATAAAGATATGAAAGAATGTTGGATAAGTTGAGATTGGCAAGTAACCTGTCAAATGATTTTATAACCAGAAACATATGGAGAAAGCATAGCGCCAAACTATGTTTTTATCTATGCCGGAACACAATTTGCCACCACAAAGCAACTGCAGAGAGACTTTATGATCACCATGTATGTTCTACTATTCATTAGCATGTTTTATCTTCTGCTAAATTCTTATTTATATTGGCTGGCTGAATTTTCTTTTATGAATTAGCTTTCCTTTCATAGTAATGATAAGTAATTATGAAGGAATTTCTTTAAAGTTATATGATACAATTAATAATCGAATTCATTAATCAATCCAAATAACAGTCCAGAGTTTGTTCATACAAAATCATATTGAAATATAAGTCCAATTTTGACTTTATATCCACTCAGTTCTTCCAATTTAAGATCACAATAGATTCTTTTAAATGAATCAACCAACTTCTGATTAATTGATTGTTCACGTTAGAAAGCTGTCTGAAAAATGAGTGAAATCCAAAAATTTACATAGAAAAAATTCTTATTCGCTCAAATATTATAATTGAAGAACAAAAATCTCTCTTGTAAATGTGTTCTTTTTCCGAGCTTTCATCGGCAAAAATAACTGGATCAAACCCAATCATAATCCTCCTTGAGCAAACAATCTCAACTTTTCTATTTCGGTTCAGTGAATTCAATGATTTGTGGATGATTGAACCATAATAATGACGTTCCCACCTTATATAACGCAGGTTTTTGTTTGAAACTGTGAAGGTGCGATGCCTGCCTTTTGCCTTCACTCAAGAGTTTGGCTGCGAGCAATTGCGATGGATTAGTGACCGACATCTGGAATCGTGACTTTTGAAATACGTGAACCACTCATTCCGTTTACCCGACTCCAGATATTCAGCTCTTTGTTGTCTGTTAACATACTCCACTTTGTTTCCAATAGTCTGAAATGGTGGAAAAATGAAAAACTTGTTTGTGACTCCTGCTGTCTTTCTCTTTTAAAGACTAGCCATCTCTCTCTCAAAAAAACAAAAAAAAAAACACTTTTTATGAATGATAATAGTTTTCAATTCTGTAACTCTGTAATAAGGTTGAAAGGTAGAAAGGACATTCTAGACCTAACTCCGCCTAGTGAAGAATATTTTCATTTTCTCTCCAGGACTTTGAATCACTCTGATTGCAACGTTTTCAAGTAATTGTAATCCAGAATAAAAAAGTGAGGTAATCCACCAACTCTCTTACCGATAAATTATCAAACAATACATAAGATTTCCAATAATTCATGTGTGGAACACGAACATGTATGTGTTTAGAGTAGCCAGCTGGTCGTTGAGCATAACACATGAAACATGAGTCGAGCGTCCACTTTCCATTTCATCTACAATTTGCCGCAAGTTTTAGCCGCACTTTCTTCTTTCAACTGACCGACTTAACTAGCTCAAGAGACGTTCTCTCTCCCACCACCCCTCTTTCTCCATTCAAGAACACTTTTATCACCACTCTCAATCTTTACACATCTTTCAATAACGTTTGAATATGAACTGCACTCACTTTTCTTTATTCTTTTGTAGCTAATTATATACTTTTGCCGTCACGAGCACTTGGTTGCTCTAAGTTGTGGCTTGTGAACACCTGCTGCAGTCATAAGAAACATTGAAAGGTATCTCTTGCTTTCATCTCATCTTCACATTACCCAATTCATAGTGATTTGAATAATTGAGCCTTAACTCTATGACTTAATGTAGAGAGCTCTCATAATCCCGAGATGTGTAGTGCGATACTGTTACGAGAGTAACAATTCCACCGGCTGTTCCTTCTTTATTGGTCTGCTATTGCATATCCGATTAGTATTTACAAATTCAAATATGGTATTGTATCACCTCCTTCTGAACACAAGCACGTGGGTGCTGGTCAAATGTTCAAATGTTTATGCATCTCAAGTGCGTAAAAAAAGACTACACGGGCCAGTAAAAACGTCGATAGAAACGGCTTACTAATAATAGGTTCCTATAAAAGTATATCAACAAGTAAAAATTCACTACTTCTCTTCATCGTAATAATCTGTTCTTGCGTTGTATATTGTGTGGCTGGCTATTCCTGAACTCGTTTGCTGTTTCAAAGTCTTCCCCCTCCATAATGATGCTGGGCTGGCTAGCATACTCAGTCCCTTCATTCCGTTCGACAGAGTACAGTATTTGTATCTGCTCCTACCTACAAAGACAAGTCTATTTCGATAGAATTATCTTTGCTACAATATTCACTCAGATTACGATCAACTCATGAAATTATGATTTGATAATTCTACACATAAAATTTTATTTTTTTAAATTTAGGCCTAATAATCTTGCAGTCATCAACTTATCAACTTATCTAATCCTTTTTCAAGGATGATTGCGTTCACCTTGGAGAATGGGTAAAACGTCCACATGATACATTATTAGACACGAACGAATAAAAAAATACTTTCTTCGTGATTTCTTAACGAGACCTCATAATTCCACAGGATATACTAGATAGTTCGAGTGTTTACGGTCACAGCTTGCAACCTACAATAGTTAGACAGCACTCACTAGGTCCATTCCCACAATCATCTTGGTTCCCATACTACGTCATTCTCAACACCACAACTCTCATCTTAGTGGGTTACGAGACACAATTTCCCATCCTTTCTATTGAAAAATAGTCTCATTGTTTCTCTTTTTCGATTATGTAAATACTTTTGGTAATTCACTCACTGTTGCTGATACACAGGATGAGCAGTATACAGATCCATTCCATTTCAATCATCAACCTGTCTCGACCTATTTTATACAGCAGTCAGATACAGTAACAGTAGCCTCCAGTAAATATATTATAAGATTTGATTACACTTGCACAAAAGCCAATTGAATTTTTCCGCCGTAAGATGTCGTTACTTCATGGAGTTTTGGCCGAATGAGTGGACTATACAAAGCCAAATACTCAATATTCGATAGAATACTTTGAATTAAATATTTTTGACAGACATATCTCAGTATTCAGTTTGCTCAACCAAGTGCCCATTCTAAATTACATAAGAAAAATACATAGATTATGTCAGATCCACTTTTCAAATTATGATGATTCTTTTAATATTGCAATCTTACAACACATGATGACTGTTTCAGCGAGTATGAAATATGATTGTTTGGGTAGTGTCTCACAGTAGATGCAGTTGAGCAAAATAATTTCTAACAAAAATAACATTTCAATATGAATTAACAACAGATTTCATTTAATCTTGTTCAATTTGTAAAATTTTGTGTATTCGCAAATTCATAGTAGTTGCTAAATTGGGAAGATTTACTATTGCAGTTTGGGAAGAACCATGTCAATGTTCATAAGATTAATATTGAACAATTCTCTGAACTTTGAATCCATGCTTCGTTTACAACTGTACCAAGTCTCTGTAGAATAGCTAGCCTATACTCTTACAGTCTTACTCAATACCAGTGACTCATCTTTGAAATCATTTTTCTACCAATCTTTTAGTTACAATAGAATAGTAGTGTCGACGAAATCCATACAATAGTCGAGAGTAAGTGCGCTTTTGAAATTTAAGTCGCTGCCAATGTGGAAATAGTTCCACAATCCTACAGATTTCGTCACTGTGAACTTGACAGAACTGGAGCTGGGTGTATAAAAATGTAGAGCACCAGACATTAGTTGATATCGTGACCGACAGTAAAACATGGATAGTGAGACAGAAATCAGTGGCTTCGACAGCACATAAAGTGCCATTCAATTTGTTGTAAATGGATGTGGAGGAGTGCAATTCGTGCTCTCGACACCATATTGTTACAGTTTGTAGTTATAAGCTGCTGCAGCTCGAGTGTACAGAGTTGGAGAGCATGATTGTCTTGCGGCGACCGGTCAGTCACCATTTGCATAATCGCGCCAGAAACGCGTGCAACTCTGGCCAGTGCTGCTTCATTGTGTCAGATTGCGGTCGTGACACAAATGTCCGCTGGTCACGTGACACAAATTTAAACACCATAAAGCGCAATAACCAACGAGTACTTGTAGGTGGACGATATAAGAACGGTTACGAGATACAGTGTAAGTTCAGAAAGCTTGTGTACTATACAACATACGGAAGGTACTTCATTTATTTTCATAATTGAGCTGAATTTCGTTACAGCATTGTAGATGTGCTCTATACACCTACCTAGATGGAGATCAGATACAAGCATGTATCACTGCATCACTGTGTCACATATATCACTGTGTCATAATATGTATCACTGTGTACAAGCAGAGATAATTCAGAGTCCTCTCTTTTTCTGTGTTAGCAGATAGAAGCTTAACCCATCCGCAAGAGCTCTTTGTTTTGATTGGCAGTAGTGAGCAACATTACTATAATTATCATTCCATTGCAATTTCTGAATTGGAATTTGAACTACAATACTCATAGAAAAGGTTGGCAACAGGGAAGAGTTACTTTTAAGATTGAAATATCATATTTAAAGAAACACTTCATTATTGGTTATTGCTAAAGATGAATTCCAATAAGAAATAACAAGTTCATTTCACTGTAGAATGTATTGAAAATAACTCATATGAGAGTTGAAACTCTTTGAAGGCTCCTTTATTATTCTGCTTTCAAAATTGAAGATCATTACCAACGTCATTTCTCTTTGTTTGAGAGGTGCACGGATAATAGTAGTTTGATTCAAGTTAACGTGAAACATTTGAATAATTGACTTGAATCAGGGATGCATCTCTACATTGGTTTATTAGACAACTGGAAACTATTCTCAGAATAGCATGGGTTCTTCAAAGACGTTCTCCACATTTTTGGGATTTGATTAAATTTGAATAAATTTTCAACACCCAATGTTTGCCGACCAACCAATGCAATCCAACATTTAAGAACAGGAAAGTTATCAAGGAATGTTAGTTGTCGCCCTTGACTCTCACATACCAATCGTTTTTAGACAGAGCGTGTCTCCTTGAATGATGTGAGCTACTCCATTTAATCCAGTGTCTTGTAATGGAGTTGGAATAATTGGCATTGGAATTCTAGCCATCGCATAATATCCAATAGTAGACGTTCCGTGTTAAGTTCAGAAGTGTGAAACACAATTTATCCACTTAGCTACCTAGTTTGATGGCGAGGGTGTACGGGTTACAATAAAAATCAAGGCTACCTTGATATTTTCATGCGGCATTATCGTTTACAGTCGGCATGCCAGTATTGCAACGGTAGCTGTCTGCTGTAGTTTTTTTCTGCTTTGTCATTCTTATTGGTCTGGAAATAAGTACAAATAGCTTGCTCCATTGTCATAGTTGCAATTGGAGTGGATCTAGTGTCGGCTCTATCATTCTTGAACGAAAGAAAATGGCTCAGAATTTTCTTTCAATGATGGCGTGAGAAAACTCCTGGAGGAAGCTGTGTGCAACTGAGACAAAGACTTTCATATATTTCCTTCTGCTACTTTTTATCAACAGTATTGCTCGTCTAGGAATCAGTCCTCTTAGACAATGAGTTTTGTCTTACTACATGACTTTTGTTAATTATCATCCTTCATCCGATCGGGAACTGAATGGGAAACAAAGACTGCGATAGGAATCCAATCGCTCAAAGCAATTATGGAATTTCACAACGGAAAACGCTCTTGTCACCTATAGGTACTTCTTGCTAAGTAAATCCCTAAATTTTGTTGCAGTTCCAAAAAATATTTTCCAAGAATATTGAATATTGAATTTAATATCAAATACCTACTATTATAAGATGAGTTTATTATTGATTATGAAAAAAGCAGTTTACAACTCAGAAATTGATTATCGTGTACCTACTAGGATATCGATTTGCTACGAACTTTTTATCAAGAGTACTGCTTGTCTAGGAATCAGTATTTGCTTTGTTCTACTGCTATTGTTGTATTAGTGATTCCAAGTGATATCTTTTATTAGGAGCAGATCAAAGTTCTATTCACACTCATGAAGCAAATAATCATCATTTTTCACTTTTCTGAAAACTAACCACGATAGAAGGTTGATTACATTTCGAATCTAGTTCTCTGGAGGTCGCGAATATGTTTCAGGATTTAAAAGCGCCTGGATTGACTGACGTATATGGCACTACTCTGAAACCTTAGCAATAATGTGCGCGCTGAACAGATCGCATCTTTAGGCTTTCACGGTAATTTGGCTCGCACCTAAACAGCTCGGTTGACTAATGTCAAGTACACTCTAATCGGCTGAGAGATATCTGAAGGAAGGTCGACACTGGAAGAGGAGGTCTTTGTGAAAGCTTCTTAGAGGAAAACGCTATTGTCTGTGCTCGACCCCCATGGAGGAGGCACTTCCACTGCCGGATGGCAATTCGACTACTTATGGGATACATTCATTCTTATCCAACATGGAAGTACCTCAACACATTCAATACTATATAAATTTTCCCTGCAATCAAGATATCATTTCAGGAAACAGATGATTGTGCATCGTTAACCAAATTAATAATTATTGGTGAATTTAGCAATAGCAAGGACTTACAACCCCTCATCCCTTGTTAATGAGAGTTCAAAATTTAGTTCTTAAATTTTAAAGATATTATTTCAACGTACTTGACATTTTAAATCAGTGTAATTATTCTTCCCCTTTTAGAAAAACTCTGCGAACATAAAATGTTACTCCTCATTTACCTCATAAAAACTATTTTCAAAAAATAAGCATACATTTTTTCATAAAATAGATCTCAAAACTTCCCATAGATAAATCGTAACAAAATAGGCGTGTGTACCAGTCGAAATATTATAAAAAACATAATTGCTGTAATATTGCCGAGGAGTCTGTGAAAACAAATTTAGTTGTGTTAAATACTCACTCACGACTTGCGCGTGAGATACAGAGCTGTCAACAACCGCCAAATAATACCAATATCTCTCTTCACGTTGAAAGCTCCAAAATATCTACCTCTTAATAGTCTGTTCTCTTATTTGGAAGACGGTTAACAAGCTAATCTTTTTATTTAATAGTTTATGATGGAAACCTATAGTAGAGAGAGACAAAGGTGAAAAAAGGATTGTGGAATAAAGAGAGAGTGAGAAGGACAAAGAATATGATAGTGAATGTTATGCGGTGTGCCGCAATGACCCCTGACCCACGCTCACTACACCACTACTCCAAGGCCACAGCCACAGCTGACCGTACATTGTTTACGGCGGAATATAATCTACTTTTGCTCTTTTACCATTCCTTTGACACAGTTGTTTATTCATAGTAACGTTTCACCCGCACTTAAAGCTTGCGAAATATGTGCGCCTTATTCAACCTATTACGTTTACCCTTTTAACAAGGTGATTGGAGAATTAAACTGTATTAGGTTATAAACAAGATTCAGGCGATATTTTATTGTTTCCCGTTAAGGAAATTATTCTATTTGTTTCTTGTGATAGCCACCAAGTCTGAAGTTTCCATCTCATGAGATTAGCTGTAGTTGATAATAGCGTTATTTTAATTATCAGCGACCGTGGTAACAATGAGTTGGACTTGATAAATATTTTCAAATTCATTTGAAAGAAATTATTATTTTTCAAATACAGCAATATTATTGTTCCAATTCAACTAGCAGCAATTCCAACTGAAATTAGAACTTCATTGTCGACAAAATTGAATATATTGTGATATTAGATATATTATAACAATATTGAATTTAAATAATCATTATAAATGAATTATTGAAAATATTAAATGTTGAATAAAAAATATTAGATCACCCTCTCAACTTGAAAAAATTCAACAAACCAATACTTGAGTATGTTTTTCATTAACATTAAACCGATACTCCTTGTACTCTAGAAAACAGCTCCATAATAATTCTAGTCTGAAATTTTGAGTTTTAGTTTTTCAAACATTTGAAACAATCTTATTGTATTCTGCTTGTAGTTTCTACGTGAATAGTGATAAACATCACTCTCAAACCCCCAATTAAATTCTCAATAGGAAAATGTTTCGCTGACGTTCTTTTAAGCACGTCAACATTGTACAAACAAGAGTTATTCACAAGATTATTAATTGTTTCCTTCAATTCGAAGATATCTTTCAAATCAAGAGATATAAGAAGACATTAGAGTAGTAGAAGAAAACTTTGTGGTATCCAAACTATACAAATTCCTGTCAATGACACCGTACCCATTAGAAAGTGAGAGGTGGAATACAAATCGTGTTGCAAACAAACTGACGGTAATAAGTAGCTAATGGTAATATGGCTGACTGAACCATTGATTTCACCTGACATTACAAGCTGAATAGTGAACAGCTAATGTCTTATCTGAAACAGCAAACAGCAAGTGAATAGAGATTGAAAACCCTCATAAATCTTGAGGGAGAAAATTGAATTTATTGTCCGTCATTGCAATAAGTGGTAGTAGATTATAAAATTCTCATTCCTGAATAGCCTACTACAAGCTGTTTCCAATTGGTGTTCAGGACAAGGATCAGGACTCAAGCAAGTTCCTCGAGGATGAAGCCCGTTTTCCATAGAATATATTATTGAACTCATTAATTAAAGCACACTACTGCGGTGTTGTACTAGAAGCCAAAAAATGTTGGTTGAACATTGAACTCGTATCACTGATATCTTCGTGTTACATATGAGTTGATAACCATGAAGCTTTTTTCTCATTGCAAAAATTTCAATTCTTTTAAATTGCATGCATATCACTCAAAATAAATCTGAGAATCACGATTTTTTACTGCTATAGCTAGACTGCTATTAGAAGACTTCAGTTTTCCATTTGCAAGAAAATAATCATTAATTATACATTAATTGCAATCTTTTGAAATAATCAATATTATCAAAGAATTGTTTCCCTATGAAAAATAAGATGAATCATCCTCAGGATCAAGTCAATAACGGAATCACATTATTTTGAAATCAAACAAATAAATAATATATTGTAGCCAAATCCCATGGCTACATCATGAGAAGACTTATTGGCTATGGTATGGTCAAGAGTTTAGTAGATAAGGGACGAGCCAGTAAGTGATCCGTACATTGTTTACGGTCATGACAGATATTCTCATACATGAATAAGGGATTTAGATCATTAATAGTGATTATAGTGACTAGATTAGATTATTTACTTTATTTACTAGTGACTATAGTGATTGATAGTGATTCTTCAACCATAGACTCTCAATTATTGATTGCTGGGAGTCCAAGTAAACTTGCAACAAGATATTTTATGGCTTGCAACTTGCCACTTGCCTCTTGCAACCCAAAACATGCAATGCGCCACTCTCATCTGTAGTAGCTTACACTCGCAATTTGCCACTTGCCTCTTGCAACTCCAAACATGCAATTCACCATTCTTTCCAATAGTAGCTTGCACTTACAACTTGTGATTTGCGTCTTTCTACTCAAAACATGCCATTCACCTCAAGTAGCATGCACTTGCAACTTGAGACTTCCTCTTGCAACTCAAATCATACAGCTGGCCATTAGAAACGTTCGTCTTGCATCTTGCCTTCTTGCAGCTAGCCACTTGCCCTCCATTGAGTGTTTCGGGACAGTTCGAAGTAGTGTTTACCGAGCTGATCTCCTTGAGCGGCTGCGAGAGAGAAAGTTGTATCGCACTTTGTCAGTAGCTGCAGCAGCAGCAACGTTACTTAACCCACTTTAAGCCTGTTATCACAGCCGGTGATCATCGTATTCCCGGACGAAAATGATATTTGATAGGGACCAGCTAGGTGCTCCATGTTGATTCTTTGTCTTGCAATCACCCCGATCTCAACAGGTAGGTTTTGGATGAAAAAAGAGCCGCGCTGCTCCTCTCCCTCGATTTTGAAAGTGAACTGATTCCAAGCTTATTCTCAGTGGTTGTTTAGTGAGTCAGAATGTTATCCAGGATTGTATCATTTTTCTATTTATGAACATTATATCTATATGAACCAGGGTTGACCTATATGATCCAGATTTTTTTATTAGTATTCGGAGCAGAGAGTGAATTGACTGATGAAGGAGATTATCGTAATGGATTTTGAGATTGACCATTGTATCAATTCATTCATTTGACATTTTCTAATCATTTGCACCATCCTCATCATTTTTTCTGGTGACGAGAATCGATGGTGCACAAACAGTAGAGATGGGAACTTATCTTTTGTTTCAAATAAGATCTTGGTAATATTGATAACTTGTCAATATTAAAAATTCAAATTGGATGTAATTCAGGTTGGAAAATCTCTCTCAAAAAGTTAGAATAGCATTGATCTTTCAAATTGGAACGTTGATAAATAAATGAATATAGAAGTGGAGAACAGTGAGTTATGAGTGAAGGTGATGTATAATCATCATGCAATATTTCCAATATAAAAAGCAGATTTAACACATGTCATTTATATTATTGAAACAGCACTAAATTTGGAGTTTTATGTTTAATCACAAGATATTGCCTTGTTATAAAGTCTGTCTACATGAACATGAATGTTAACAACGTTGTGAGATCTATGTCAAATTATTACCATCAACAATCGTTTCAGATCATTACATGTAATGAGAAGAAATGATATGAATAATATTGAGAAATCTTCCATCATTTCAAAAACGGTTACTCATGTCACATACAAGAGATAACCCGAGTGTACCTAGTCTGCGACTATGTTCAACTAGTTAATCCATTGCAACGGAGAGGGAAAGTCAATTTACTCAATACGTATTTAAATTAATGCAAAACATGGAAATGATTTGTTGATTTAGCCTTGAAGAACGTATGTGAAGCAACCTATGAATTGGAATAATCTTGTTGAGAATAAGCAGCGACCGCTAATAAGAGAGTGGATGATCTTAAATATATGCATTAAAGATCTGAATGTTGATATCATGAATACTAACCGATGAGCAAGATAGCTGAGCAGTTATAACGATGGGCGTACTGCCAGAAATCATCATGAAAAGTGGATGGAATGGATCAGCTTTGTAGCTGTTTACTTACCGCTAAAGTATTGCATCAGAGGAGGGAAATGTCACGACCGATTCCAGTTCGCCGCTATTCATTGCTAGATCTTCTGCACATCTTTTGAAAGCATTAACGTTTTCACGTGTCGAATGCGTTACAAGGACAAGTCTCCACTCACTACACTCAAATGTTGAGTTGCTGTTCACAAAAAGCGAAATTCGAAGGGATGCTCAATAATTTATCAGAGCAGATAGATGTCACGATCTTCCAATGAAATGTCTAGAAACAGAACTTCTTCACAGGCATCATCTGAGAGAATGGGCTCGCTTTTCCAAAGATCAGTACAAAGATGATTATTGTCATTCTTTGAAATTTTCTTTCTCCATCAAGCAACTAAAACTTTTTGTTAGAAAGGAAGTTCCATTTATCCAGAAATCTTGCTTTATAAATTACCTAAAGTGGAGAACATGAATGAAATTATGAAGTTTGAAGGGATATGAAGGGTATGACGAAGTTCAAGTGGATGCGATTATTGAACTGAAGTATATTAAATTTTTGAAAAATCCACAATCACAATCATATTTAGTGTTTTTCATTGAATATGCAGTCTTCACGCACTATCATTATTAAAATAGTATCGTTCAGATTCTAGTTTCTCTATCTTGTATTCTGAGACCTTTCTGATGTGAATAATTACGTGTATAGGCTCTGCATGTCAAAAAATCCAACTACTGTTTATAACACTACGAATTACACAAATATTATGGTTATTTTAGAAATAAAATCACAAAAACCGACATTTAGAATAACAAGAGGGGCATAACAATGTACTGGAATTGAAAAATTTCAAGCACAATTTTGTGTAGGCCTGGACTATGTTTTGATAGAACTAGGCTACTTAAAAATTGTCTAGGATCGCAATGGATGACTGCAATGACTATCAACATCCGTAACAGGAAATTTTTCCATGGAACAGAGTCCACAGATTCATTCCCGCCATCTTTAAAAACATTCGAGTCATTAAAAAAGCAGCTGGAAATAGTTGACTCCAATTATTGCATTCAATTGTTGATATAACGGTAGCATAGTTCACAAGAAATAATGATCCGATATTGTCGAGGAATGGGGTTATAAAGTGCAATTTTCATCACTGTTTGTCCCATTTGATGAAGTTTGGACGCCGTTATCTTTGAAATATCTGGAACAATCGGGTCGCTATCGGAACGGCCAACCTCCCTGACCTCTAGCACAGTTCGGAGCGAATTGGATCGGAAAGCGAGCGCTGCCTGACACAAAATGTGTTGCAACTTGTGGGCGTCACTTGCCACCGGTCTTACCTCATACACCCTTCACCTCTACAACCACCACCCCCTCCAATCTAAACTTACAAGTATCACAAGTACAGTATCACCGGGAATTGACCTCAACAACCTTCCATAGGATATTCGTTTTCTTTGAGAAGTTACGACAGAATACTGCACTGATGAAAGTGCATTTTGATTCATTTCATAGTTAGTATTTTATTATTCTGGAGAAAGGAAATTGACATACAACACGGGTATTTTGAAGTTGATTAAGTATTTAATAGCGGTACATACAATTCTATGAGTATGATGAAGTAGAAACGTAGAAGTAGTATTAACATGAAGATCACTCAGCAAGAATTAATAAAATTGAATACACCCGTTGAGTATTTTCTTCGTTTCAATAGGAAAAAATAAGGGCATAGAAAAATATTTGTAGAAATGAAGTTTTTTTTATCGTATGGCTTTTATTGGTGGGGAGACCCTTACGGGTAGGTTCCACCTCGCCTCATTGCACAATTTTTTGAAATTTGCAAGAAATGAAGTCAGTTTGAATTTTGAGCTAATCTGGAGAACAAGCTTGATGAATATCAACAAATTATATTATTAGTGAGAAGAACTCTTCAAGAGTCTGAAATAGAGAACGTTGCATGCTGTTGAGATATAATGAGAGTTGTCGTTATCTAATTTATTTTTTTTCCACAGGTAATATTGGCCATCGATGTCTCCTAGGTTCCTTACGTAAGATTCTCACTAAATAGTATTCTGCATGCTATATATCACATTATACCTCTATTTATAAAGTGTATCAATAATAAAATTAGCAATGAAGGTTTTTAAGAATACTGTTCTTCAATAAGTTAGGGTTTTAGTTCAGCATCATATCCTTGAAAAAGGTATAATGCATTGACTGAAAGTAGAATTTCAGGAGAAATGAAAAGATAGAGCATAAATGGAACGCAAAAGAAATCACCAATTGAGTTGAGATAAAGTCAGACATATTTATTTCTGTTTTTCTTTTAATACTTATTTGCTTTTATTTCTACAAAGCTCTGCACATTACTAGATGTGAGAACTTATGCCTCATGATCAATATCGTGAATGAGTGGGTGAAAAACGAATCCGTTATTGTAAGAAAAAATTTAAGCGTTAAACTAAAGTTTCTAGAGGGAGAGCCATCAAGAATCAAATTCGATTCTCAGCCAAGTAGAGGAATTGACTATCGACATAATAGTGTATAATGTAGAACTCATTGTGAAATATTCAAGAGATATCTGCAATAAAATGTTTAGTTCAGCTAATATCATGCATCATCAATCTAAAATGGAAACTCTCATCCACGTGTAAGTCATTTAAACCAATAAAATATTTACCATTGAACAGATAACATTTTTTATTCCAGCATCTTCCCACATAAGGACAAATCAGCTTGCAACATTACATTGCGAACATGTCATGTTGTGAGCGAAGCATTTCCTGTACTAGAGAAATAAAAATATTAGTCACTGGATTGGCTCTCAGTACAACCACCAAAAATGTTTCTATCACATTATTATTACTTCTCCAATAGTCAATGATTTTATTGATTAGTTTCATACATGTATGAACCTTATTCAAAAAGACAAAGAAGTACGGTATTGGAAAATTCAAGCTTGTTCCTTGTCATGTTAGATGAATTTTTTGATAATTCAAATTGGAGATTCTCGAGATAATTCAAATTCTCTAACGGCTGGTTTCTCAGTCGTTCAATAAACAGTTCATGGATACAATATTGAATACAGTATTGAATCAATAAACATGTGTTTTCAAATGCAAAAAAATTATTGATTCAATAGTTTATTGAACAACTGAGAAACCGGGCATAAATGACCACCACACATAATCTAATTTCATTCAAACAATCGATTGAATCATTCATCTAACAAATACTATTGAAATAATTTTTTATTATAATTCAAACAAGATGAACTGAACTTGATGCTTGTGAAATATATCGTGTTCATCAATCCCTAACTCTCAAAAACCAAACGTCTCTGAGTGTAATCCCTTCAAAAATACAGAATACATTCAGTCAATATTCCACCATTTCGATAATGTTATCTGAGCTTGTATTCTCTTCCGTAATATTTGCATACCAGTACAGTTTGCATATGAGATTTTTTTATTCGTTTGCCAAAGAACAAGTCCACCTGTAGCACATATAATACAAAATACAGTGTTATTATCAGACTAGCAACGTCCGTCAGTGTCAATAATCGACTTCAGCTTCAACACACATAAAACAAGCAGCCTGCAAGTGTCAGTTTCGTATCGAGGAGTGGTTTTATTCAGAGGGAGGACTGGTCCATCGCCTCCGGCAAGGAAAACTGCATACGGCCTCGCCTTATACCCTTTACATGTACAGTTGGCAACATTGGCAGAACCGATAATAATTTGCAATTTTCTTAGCAGGCCACTTCGGTTAAATAATTGAATCTGAGACTGAATTCTCGCCTCAAAGATCATGCTCAAGAGTCTACTTGACATGAAAAATTATGTTCTTTTTTATCAAATCTCTAGAATAGCATCATGAAGAAGCTAAGATATTGTTTTTTTCCAATCAATGAAATATTGAAAACAGTTGAAAATACCGTCCTATTTCACTATTCAACTCCATGTGATAATAATTGGGGAGGAGAGCTGTATTCCAATGTGTGCAAATAATGTGGTATAATAAACAGGGAACTGTTAATGACAGAAGAACTAAGCCGGACTAGTAAAAATAAAATATATATTATAGGTCTGAATGTTCTAAATTACAGGTTCAATTCATTTTTTCAAATTTTTTGCATCAAATTGTACAGCAGCTTATTTTACTAGATTGATTACTTCCTTCATTTTTCACATCAATTTATTTTTTAATACTCAATTACCTACTGATTTTCTCTTTGTTATGAGGCAGTCACAAATTCCTTCATAAATTATTACAGACCGATTTGAATTTGAAATATTTGTTCATTTATTCATTGAAAATGCGATACACTACATTATGTGAGAAGAATCAACAGACCAAAAAATGCTTCTATATTGCAAAGATTCAGTTTCCAGTCCAGAAGATAGAAGGGAATTAATATTAGAAGAAAGAGAAGATTCCCTAACTGCAGTTTCTTTCATTTTCCAACAACAACCACGCACACCTACGAGAAATCTTATTGGAGAGTGCTCCTCTGAGATGACGCAACGCTCATACTCTCATCTTAGCAAAATAAGATTAGGGAGGAGCAGTACAGATTATTTTTTTGTAAAATGATACACGTTGGCAAGGCCGCCTAGCAGCCAGCAACAGCAGCAGCAGCCGCAGCAGCTTGAGACAGCAAAGTTGATGCTCCGGGCAAGGTCGTTTGACAACTCTGTCCGGTTATAATCTCCTCCTATTTTTATTCCATTTATAAAACTTTTTCATCTGGGCAGATGGCGAGTCTTAGATCATGAGCAGTGAAAAATTCCGTTCGAGCTACAAGTTCTTAAATCGACCGTATCTCATTGTGATTTATCCACTGGCGAAAAATACATTTCCAGCCAGCAAACCCGCAAGGAACATGTTCCAGTCGAAATTTTGCGCTTTCTAAAGTTCAAAGTTGAAGGACACGACAATAGAGCTTAGCATGCGATCAGCGTGTGGTATCATTTCACGCAGATTTTCATATTAGATCACACTTCGCCCGCGCCGATCTTAGATGAGCGGAAGATAATGTTACATGTGACGTCACGCTGTTATAAAGTGGACTTTGTGTAGGCCCGATCGATCATTCCAAGACTAGCGAGAATAAATTTCCTATCTTTGATCATCAGTTGAAGATACCGCCGATTGGCCAAAATTGAAGCTAGAAATTCTCAAGAAGATTGATGAAGTCCTGTATCACAACATTAATCTTGAAATTATTAATCCCAGCAAATTGTATTTGGAAGTTCAATGACCATCTAATTCACTGAATTCTAGTATAAGTTCAACATTAATAGAGTTGAATACTATCAAAAGGATAAGCTCTCAAAATAGCTTTACTCTCAAAATTTGAAATTTCATCCCCATGTTTTGAGATATACTCTAATTTCAAACCATTCTATTGTAATGTAGATGTACCTATATACTCACTCATTTCATCCACTTATCAAAGTTGAAGCTCTATTTTGTTCTGAAACTATCAATAGATGTATTGCTTTGTAACAGTCGAGAAATCTCTGAGTTATCTCTGATCAAAGATAATTTAACTCTTTAATAATTGAAATCAACTACTAACAATATACCTACAATTCAACTACTACAATAGTTAAATTGTCTTTGCTGTGATCCTTTAGCCAGGCCCCCAACAAGCAACAAATAGCTACCGCAATAAAATTATTGCTTTATAAAAATCGTTCAGGAACGTTTATGCTGCCAAACCCTTGTCTTTTAATGGGGCCTTGGTGATATACGTTGACCAGCCTCTACTTACAGTCTGGATAGACTGAGAGTTGGTCAATATGATATTTGAAATAGCAATAAATTTTAAAATGTTGTAACGAAAAGTTTCACCCAGTATTATTGTGGAGTGTAGCTACATACTGTTCAATGAACAACAGTAGCTTCTACTAAAGGTTTATTTGATTTGAGCATTATGTAACGTAATATGAGCTATCATTGCTACAAAAACGACATCAATTCGTTTTTATAGAGCTCTTATGGTGTACTTGTAGCCAACAAGTTATGTAATATCAACTCTTTCTATTATTAAAAGTAGTCGCAGGGCTTAGTTTTCACCAACTGGATATTTTTTCAACATGACACTACTATTCAATCTTTGTTTAAAATTCTCACTTCAAATATCATTATTTGAATTTGGAATACTCATTGCGTACACCTATCGAGTTTCGAATTTGAATAAATTTCAATCTGAAAGCTTATTTTTTCCGACTAGTTATTTTTTCAACATACACTTCTATTGAAAAACTAGGCTATTTATAATTTCTACTTCAAATATGATTCTGATTTACGATAATGATTGGGTAGTCCTGTTGAGTAACACATGTTAAATATCAAGTCAACTTCAACTTATTCCTTCTTGCATCATCCACACTATCAAAACCTTTCTTATTCATATTTTATACCACTCAATGTCACTAAACGTTAGTCAGCCTCTCTTATCTTAAAAAATTCGAAATTGGAACAACCCAGTATCAAATACCTACTAGCAACCTACAACTTATTTGACAATGCCATTGAGTGTATCAATCGACACACTGTAAGAGTGAATGTTCGATACAAGTTTATCAATCAAATAAGATACTGATCAAACAGACTTTGAACTCTCTAGAATGTAAATTGGATTTTAGTTTCCTGGTATTTGATACTGTGTTTTACCACAGAAAATACAGCAGTCTATAGATACCTCCTCAATGTATGTGAATGTACCTATGGTGACTACGATTCTATCACTAATACAGTCACTATTGTTATCAGTTGATTTTTCCAGTTTGCCATAGAACCCAGCAACCCACAACGCATCCCACTTGCAATAGTTCACAATAATAATTATCTTGATTCAAGTATATTCTAATATTTAATGTTGTCAATTTTCTGAACCAAAAATTCATTCCATCGATGCCAGCAGCAGTCAATAAATAAATCTCTCTACGATAATCTACAAAGAGAATATCCAACAGCACATGAGAAGAAATTTAGCAGAGCTTGTTGTGAGATGATGACGAATCGTGAAGACAGAGTTTCCCTCGTTGTATAGAATCCAAGCACTGGTTGGGCGATCTCCACTGTTTCTTCATACGACTTTTTTGAGCGTGTATCAATTTTTTTTCACTAATCGAATTTTCACGGTGATTTGTGAGGCATCGCATTGCTACGTGGATCACCTCTGCTGTTGCTACTCTGTTGGCTGTCATTGCCCCTTTCAGTAACGCCGAGCACTGAGCTAAAATTGACGTGCGATGATCGTGTTGTCTGAAAAAACCACCAGCAAATGTAGAGAGAAGCCTGGAGCACAAGTCCGTCTCCATGACTGTCTTACTTGGTTCATTGTCGGTTTCCAGTCGACTGTCTCCCTGTTCATTGTCGTTAACAGCCGATACAAAGTCGATGTGTTGGGCCTCAAGGAGACGGTTCCTTCCGCATTCATACGATCCATCTGTCAATGGATGCATCTAATGTTTTCTTATTCATACATTGTATCGAAATATGTTCACGAAAGCATTGACAAAATTCTCAGTTAACAATATTTTATCAATTACAGAATTTCATTTCAATTAAAAATAATCAGCTTATATTATACAGATATGCTTTTATACAGGAATCAATCATTTCAATCAAAATGTTAATATTAGATTGAATAGATAAATTATCAAGTTTTCTTCTACCTTACAATCTTCTATCAAGATGTGATGTAATTCTCTTCAATCTTCAGGTATAGGAAATGTTCATTATCAATTATAAGTTTGAAGGGTATTATATCAGATAGGTATCAGATATTATAGGTATTATTATCATAGATATTATAGATATAGGAGGTATTATCAGGTCTTGAGAAAAAAAAAACATCAGCAATCCTCCAATAAAAACATGATTCAAACATCTACAATACTCACTCTGAAAAGTAAGGGCGTTCACTCGATGGCGAATTTCTCATGTCAAGCTTTACGCCGATTCCCTTGTTCAATAACCCTCCCACATGTCAAGAAGATCATTAATTCAAATCACTAAGCGAGCCTGACAATTTGGACGTCACTATTGATACATAAGCTTATTGCTCCCGACTCTTTGCGAGTTCTATTGAAGCGTAAAAAGAGCAATTGGTCTGGATGAAAACATGTGTACATTGAGAATTGCGAGACGTTGGCGATTAATCAAAGTCAGCCAACAAGTGAACAATTATTAGCTCGTGTTTTGTTTTTGACCATCATCAAGCTCCAAAACATGCAGCAATTAAGACTGTATTGAACGGATTCTAATACATCCCGAGCCAACCCCTGCCTTGAAGCGATGTGCTTAGTCTGGAACCATTGAGCATGAATATTCTGTTCATAACGTGAGGTCAGTTTGAGTTCAATAAAAAACATGATTCAATGATTGTCCTAATCGGTTAGCTGGGCCTGCCTTTATAAACAGTATCGATACTAGCATTATTTGAAGTTGTTCAATGATCTCGATCACTTTTTCTCTCGACTGGCTCGGGGCAAGGTCTTTATTCTCTGCTTTTAACGTCCGCATTCAACTGCTGCCGGGCTACACTTCTTTGTGGTGCTTTTGTACTGAGCAAAAGTTTTTGTTAGTTAAGTTACTGTGAAACTGTAACCAGAGAGTATAGAATAAAAATTTTAATTCTGTTCTTGCTGACTGTAACTCTTTATTCAATCAGGATAAGGAAAAGGAGAAGTCTCTTGTTGCCTCAGAGCATATGTAAATGTCAAATTGTAGAAATGTTATTTCAGTTGTTGTCAGTAATGTTCGATTGATAATAATTGTAATGTGAACTGGTATCAGTTGTTATTCAAGGCGCAATTTGATTCCTGGTAGCCATACTCATTGCCACAATTACTATTGATACAAGATTGATACTATTCCAAATAAGGAATAGTAATAGGAATAATCATATCCCTTATTGCAGGGACGTTAGCTCTGTGCTCACAATAGTAAGATTTGTTTTTGTTAATGAATTTAAATTCAATCAAACTTAATTCTTTTCCTTGTTATGATTGAAATGTAAGAAATTTTCATTCAAAAATACTCACTATTCAATTCTGACTGATATAAAGGACGAATAAAGTGATAAGATTACAGCTATAATAATTATAGTCATATTAATAGATTTTGTTGCTTTATCTTCCGACTTCACAAGAGCATGTGGAAGAGCACATATTTTTTCAATTCATTGGCAGAATTCGAAAAAAGACATCATGTCTACTTGAAAACTAGGGTGTCCAGTATTTCCTATTTCAGTTGGTTAGTTGTCCATTACTGAGTGCTTTACATATTTTTCTTATCGTTACATATTTTTCTGATCAGACATTGAATATGGATGTAATGAGGTGATTTTTTCCACTGATATATAACTGACAATATTAACTACTATACTGAATTTATTATCAATCAATTCCTCAGGAAAATTATTAATAACTCCGCCGATTTTCGACTACAAATGTTACATATACATGTGAAGTCTGTGTTTGATCATTCAATATAAAAAAATACTATTTTTATACACTACATGGAATTGTGTAAGAGTATTATTTGCATTCTGCTTGATAGAAGTTTACTGTTGATATTATTATGAAGAGAATTTCGAAACATTTGGTTTGGAAGTTTGACAGCAGTGTCATTCAATCATCATTGAATTGTTTTTGTGAACGTTACCATTATACATTTCATGTACCAGTATATTTAAATGAGAAAAATAATACAGTTTTTTGTCTTAATGATACCGCATACGCTCTAGAAGAAACGAAATGCTGGAACTTATTGTAACGAGTTAGCAGAGCCGCTATTACGTTCGATCTTATTGAATGAAAAAGTAATTGTTCTTGCTCTCAATTTGTCGAGGAATTTAGCCACGGTTACGTAATTGGACTGAACAAGGTGGAGCAGCGGCGGCTGTGGACCAACAACAAATTAACGGTTCACGGGACACAGTTTTGTCTAGTAAAAGCTATGGAAATGTAGGCCCCACTAAACGTCGCAATACTTGAGTCACTGACTCACATTTCTTGCTCGTTCGATTTTTCTTCCTAGAGAGTATTTCTAATAATTATAATATTGTGTCCCATGCCAGAGATTTAATATTGTTCAAATAATTTTCAATAAACATTTTCATAACATTGATTTCGTTAAGAAAGAGATTGAAAGTTAGCAGAACAAACGTCTTAGGGGGGTGTCAAAGTGAGAAGTTGAAGTCCAACGTAACGTTTTGACCTACTAAAAGAATTTCAATTTATTGGATGAGAATTTGGAAAATCCTCATGGAAAATGTTTACAAGTGTGGTAACTCGATTCCGGTCAAAACCCGGAGAAAGGTCAGGAAGGATCAATAAAAACGTACATATTTGAAGAAATTTAGGTGTAATGTGGAATTTCTGAATTAGACAGAAGTTTAAACTTCAAATTAAAACATATAAAAAAGAGGTTCGTGAGTGAAAGACTAAGACCAACCTGAGTAGGCTATTGGAAAATATCGTCTTCTGAGCCTTCTTGGACATTGAAGATGAAGAAATACAATTAAAAACTAGACGTCATATGTACATTGATATATACATGAGGAAGTGTGATGATCTTTTTTGATAACTTCGATCTCAGACAATAATAGTTTCCAGGCTAACTCGGTAAAATTGCTTGACTAAATTAGAAGTTAGTAAGATGTCGTTTGAAAGGACCTTGTTTGTGTTAACGGGCATGAAATGAGAAAATGATGAGCTAATGTATGACCGCTTAGTGCGATGTTGAGCTCGTGACAGCCAGAATAGAAACGAAAGTGTGGACGATAAATGAGCCGAGAGAAAGATCTGGTGGCGTCCCTGATGCAGCTTTTCATATCGGATGGAATGGACACCTTGCCCGCAATGCTTGTCAAATTACCGTCTTATCATCACAATCCACTCTGTTTTCTATTTCGTTCTCTGCTCTGGTCCCCGTCCTTTTTATTAACTGAATCGCATTCAACAGTGTGGTGGATGCGTGAAATAGTTTGTGAATACAAAACGCTATTTTGAGCACTTTCACTTTTTATATGCATCTTGTATTTGCTGAGCACTTCCTGATCGAAGATCGTGTTTATCGGTATGTGAATCCAGGGAATCTTCCTTCTAATTCACTACTTTCTAGGATTCACATTCCTGCGCCTTCTTGGTTTGCGTCTACAGAATTTTGTTTTCAACCATGCCTTGTGGATTATTACTCTTTGCAAAATTAAATCATAGAGAGCTTAGATTCCTGCTTTTCTTTCCTCTTCTCTCTGTATAATATTTTATTAAACAGTCTCTGACACTTTTCTGGGAGACTCTATTATAAATTTGATTGACTAGTAGATGGGGGAACGTTCTATCTTTCCAAGTATTTTTTTTTTTAATTTATTAGTAAAATTGAATTAGTTTGAGGCAAGATGACTATTTCTAACATCCAGTTGAATTGGTGATGAAATTATCCAAATTATACTGTAGCCTACGAACTTTGATCCAGTAATATTAAAAGGTCGAATGAATACAACAACTTCTCTTGAATAATATACATAGGCTAAAATTTTAGTAAATTTTTTATTGTGAATCGGAACAGTTTCTGCCGGTATTCATAGAATATTAACATTTAAAAGCCTTACAAGCTATAAAATTCAGTATATACAGTTTTCATAAATAATTAATACTGTAGATTTACTCCCAATGAAATATTATTATTTCGAATAATAAAGTATCATTAAAATTTCTAGAATTCGGATCCTGCTTCTTCTTGCTCTGCATTTATTTTGCATTGAACATTGCCTTTTGAATTATTATAATTTGCATCCTGCTTAGCAATAATCCTATTAGCTATTATAATGGCTCTCTCGCAGACCAAGCATGCTGATCTTAATTCAATTTTGATTTCTAATGTTTCTTGATCGGTCATACCAATTAGAAAAAGTGAAAGCTTATAAATCTTCAAAAAACAAAGGCCATTGATGACAATCTTTAACATTCATCGTTCAATTTCGTCTCAGAAGCGATCAGGAAGAATAAGAGATCTTTCACTCTCAAACAATAATGTAAATTTATTGGTGCGATTCATTTTTGTCGTCAAGTAAAAGTTACAGACACTATTTGTCGTGAATAGATGAGTCGAGTCTATTCATAGTCATCTTTGAAGATGCCAATGGACATTCGCGATCAATCAGCCAACGACTGCTGTACGCTCACCTGTCCAGTCGCCAGTGAAAGTAGTATTTCAAGGTGGGCCATGAATCATGGAGGTTGCCATTCAGTCTTACCAACTTGTTCACTGATTACAATCTAGTTATCAATCTTCTTCATTTTATAGGAAGTTGAAACAATCAATTATCATTGTCTCTCAGATCACATTCAACTGTCTTGTTATTGCATAGTTTCTATTTTGATGAAAAACGTCAGTTAAACTTGAACAAGAATGATGCCTTATCACAGTCCTGCTGTTCATAAGAGGCAGAAGAAATTCAAGTCAATGATGCAATATTGAAATGGATGGTACTTAATAACATTCATCATTACAGAACGAAAGAATCTCTTATCTCAGCTTCTCGTCTGATAGAGGTTTTAAACGTTTAATGTGATTTTTTGGTTTTTCGGCTACGGAATAATATTCCATAGAATATAATGTAGAGCCATAAAATGGTGGTGTCATATATGACACCACATAATGTGGTGGGTCTACATTTACTCCCACTTGTATTAGACAGGGCAATAGGTTATTGGGTTATGAAAAAGTATAGTTATTTTTCTAGATCTATGAATACCCATTGTTGGTGACTAATATGAGAACCGGAACCGAAAGTCAAGAAACCAAAAATCTTTTGTTGATAGAATTGAGGAATTCAATCCATCTTTAATCCTAACCAAAATTATTAATTCAAGCATATATCACAATCCAGTAGTAGGCCAACTCACTCTATCCCTGAAGCTAGATCTATTTATTGGGTGTTTAATTGAGAAATTATTGATGTTGGTTGAGATTTTAATGAGAAGGCCAAATCCTTTGCTAGTAGGTCGAAATGTCCTGAGAATGACCTTGGGTGAATAAGTCAAGAAGAATAAACACAAATACTAGAAATTGCAGTATCAATCAATTACGGCATTATTAAGAATGCTGTAATAGAATTTTAAGTTTGTTATTAACAAAGTTTGTTATTATTAGCATTACTATCACTTGCCATTTTGTCAACGTCTCGTCCACCAAAATGTCATCATTATTTCCCTATTGATGATGAACGTATTTTCCCTATAATATAGAAATAAATTAAATTAAAAAATTACTGATAATAGTAGAAATACAGTTTTCTATAATACAGTGCGTCCATTCAAAGTTCTCTGTGCTCCAGCTCCATAGAATAAAATTACTTACGAGAATACGTAGCTCATGGGAAAGCGATTGCAACTAAAATAATAACGGTTCGGTAAAGTTTCGGTGTAGATTCCGGGTCGTAATTTTCTTCGTATTGTTTCTGTCATAACAGAGCAAAGCGCCGTCGTTTTTGTTTCATCGCTGAGGTAAGGAACTCGCGTTTGCGCCCGTTGTCTGAGTTTGATGCTAATTAGACACGTTTCGCGACGTCGTGTTACGAGTTGCGTCTAGATTTTGTTAGTTCCACTCTTGTTTCCGCTGTTTGACAAGCAAAGGCACCAGCCTCTAAATTTGTTACAAGTGTAGACTTGTTCAATTTGATAGCTTGTCGTTCAATTCATACAATGATTTATATATCTTCCAACAATAATAAAAGTACAAAAATAAGTGACCGTAACTATGTAAATTAATTTTTATTTGAAAATCCATCTTCGGATATCACATATTGAATCACCCCAATGCTCAGTAGGCTTATACAAACCAGTATCCTATATTTTAAAATTTCAACAAATTAGTCCGGAGTGAGAGATTTAACCAGATTTAAAGAAAAATATCTATGCCCAAAATATCCTCCAGGAGGGAGAATGAGCTTCTTGAGGAACGAGCTGACTATAAAAGTTTCTTAGAAATGGAATAGATGGCAAATACCATTGTTTCAGTGAAATGAAAGTTTATCAAGAGAAGCTACGAAAGAAAATGCCCTTGAAAAAGAGTGCTGTGATGGTGACATAACTTACTCCTTCAACAAAACTTCTGCTTTACTGTAGACTGAATAAGTTTGATCTCAACATCATCTCATCTATTGTATTCAGTTTATAGTTGAGTTCACAGATTAAATCCATTAAGTTTCAATATAATCATACTTGTAGATTGGATAATGCCAATAATAGCAACTTCCAAAAAATAGCTTGTAAAATCCTAATATCATCGCATATATGCACAATTTCCACTGTATAACCCACTATAATTCTCCTTAACAATGCAATACTTATTATCATTGCATCATCAGGATCCAGGAAAGAAGGAGTTTGAAAATATTTCTGTCTAAATTTTGGAGCTCCTCTCAAGAAAGCAGACTCTAAGCATAACTAATAAAAGTCCATCCAACCACTCCCGCCAATCTCGGACAAAAAAAATGAAAGTGAAACACAAAAATCATTTCGAGTTGTATTAAGTTCAAAGGTTCTATCAACTCGATGTTCCCAGATACTTTATTGTTTGGAACATTGACAAATGGTATAAATTTGAATAAATGCGAAGATCAGTTGGTTGGTTGGCATTTGGGATTCAAAATGAACCTGCTGGCCTTGGCTTTTATCTTCGGCTTACGCCCATGACTTTGACTAAAGCCACCAACTTATCTGGATCTGTCCCCACTTTTCAGCGCCATGTTGATTTGATACGACTGCAAACGAAAATACCCTGTCATCAGTTGGAATGCTGTCTCTCTGATTAATCGATTCGCTTTTTGATTTGACAACAGTGTTCTCATCTAATTGAATAAGATTGTACAATATAAGACTATCGGATCAATTTGGCATATGTTCAGAAACAAAAATGAATAAAATGAAATGAAATAAATGAACACACCAATTGTTTTTTTATCTTAAAACTTTTCACCTTGAAAATTTAAGTTTATGCAAACTTTGGTACAGTCTTCATCACCAGTGTTGAATTCAAACAAAAATTCAAAAAATATAAAAGTAAAAGATGTTGATTACTTAGTAAGAAAAGTACATGAGATTCCAGACAACATAAAAGCGCCAAGTGTGTGCAAGAACCACTCCATGCACTGTGTAGATAAGCGAACGTGAGCTTCAAGATTACGTTGTGGTCATTTCTGACTCACTTCATTTCAAGTAATATTATTACATTACTAAAAAATCTGTCTTGTTTAATAACACCTTGAGTGTAGCTATAAGAAATTATTAAAGGCTTCAAAACTTGCAGTGACTCCTTTCTGAGTAGATACCTCCAATACAAAAAATGTGGTGAATTCGACTAGTTTTTCCGATCACATTTCCCAGTTCTCGATCCATATCTTGCCATATAAATTCTGCTGCAGCCACTTAACACTCCTCCGTATCCATACACCTATCAGTCCAGATAATGTCCATTATAATAACAATTGCAGTCATGTATTATAGTCTAGTATGCTGAGTACATTACGAACGTCCTTCCCGACCTAACCAACAATGGCTGAAGGCCGTAATTTGGGCGTGGCGGATCTGTTTGCCTCCCGCGCAGCATGCTCTTACGCGTTTGTTTGACCTACTACTAAACTAAATGTAAACCTTTGAAAAATTATGTTACTGGCAACTGGAGTCAACCTTTTGAATCTTGTACAAATTGATTATAGTCAAGTTCATTCTGATAGAATATGAAAAATCTTTGATGATGGATATTGGATAACTCAATCAGGCTAGCTGATGTCTTGAAATATTTTTGATAAAAGGGTGAAAGATATTATTACCTTATAGGCTATCATGAGCAAGAACACTCATTTTTCTAATAGCAATAATATTATGTCATTATGATAATTATTGGCAGTACAGGTGTGGGAATTCGTACTTACATTGATGTGAGCTTCAAATCTGGCCATATAGTTCTATATTGAATGACCAAGAAAATTACGATTATACGAAATATAAACTCAAATAATTATAAATAGGCCTAATTACATTTTAATACAGCTGGAGAAAAAGGAATCATGCAAGACAACATCGTGACGAACATGAAATTTCCATACAACGCCTTTGAATAATATTAAAATGATAAATCCTGCAAATTCATTTTTGATTCCCCGTAATTTTGAACTCTCGCGGTCTTTCTACTCCACCTGATCAACCATAACTAAACCTAAAGGTAGGTTTTCGTTACTGCGGTTTCGCAGCCGATCCCGACACGACCAGCCAAGATGGCGGACAAATTCGCAGTCTGGGCAACCTACTGCCTTCGAAGGCCGTTATCAAATCAAATTGAACAATAATAAGGTATTAAAGGGCTTTAAACCGGCGAATTACAATATCTGAATAAGTTTTGAACGAGATCTGTTGCACCATTTATACACCCGCTGGGGTGTATAGAGGAGTAGCTCCTAGACCTGATCAGCGCGCTCTAGGTGAGAGAGAGTGAACAACTTGTCGGGATTTTAACATTGTGAGATAGGAACAAAACACGATTTTAGGATAGAATTCAATTAAATCATTTATGTATCATCAATACGTTATTGCTATCTATTATTTAGTGGTTTCAAGGTGTTTTAATGAATGTATCAGTTGGATTAAAGTACTTTTATCAGAATTTTCGTCATCTTGTTGCTAGACTCTTCTTGCTAGGTTAGGTTTTTGAAGTTTGAACTTCCCGCCATGTGTAAGCATGAGTATGGTTTGTATAATAAACATTATTATTCCAGAGACATAAATTATTTCACACAAATAATATTTAATTTAATTACAACATTATATTTATATCTTATATTTTCCATACTTCATCTATTTACGTTCAATATTATATGTGCAACAATCAATGTCAGGAGTAAAAAAGACATTATTATTCCAGAGACATCAACTATTTTACACAAATAATATTTAATTCAATCACAATATTATATTTACATCTTATATTTTCTATATTTCAGCTATTCACGTTCAATATTATATTTTATATCAGTACCTATCTTACTCTTTTTTGGAAAGGAATGCTTTTGGAAAGAGGGTCAAATAAAAATTATCTTTGTTTTTTCTCTCTTAAAAAGGCAACTGAAGTGTTCTTGAACATCCTAGCTTTGATTTTATAAGTTACTGGAATATTTTGGCTGAATATTTATCAAATACGATGGGTTTGAAAACAGGCATTTTTACATTTGATTCAATGTTAACCCATCTTCAATCCCGACAAGTTGTTCCTCTGTCTCTCACTTGAGCGCTAGTGTTTGGCAGCTACTCGTCTATACATGGCCTTCAAAGGCAGTGGGATGCCCAGACTGCAATTTTGTCCGCCATCTTGGCTAGTCGTGTCGGGATCGGCTGCGGAGCTTCAGTAACGAAAACCCAGCTTTAGCTGTCGCTAATGTTCTGTCCCGATCAGTCTTTATTTTTGAAAAAAAATGAGAAAATTCTCTATCATTTATTTCATCTTAATAAAAATTGAATATTTTCACCCCTAAAATAATTTTCATGTTTTTGACGTGTTGAACTGTTGATGTTTTACATGTATTTTAAGTCTGTTAGGTTGGCTACAGCACAAAGTAGGAAGAAACAGAGGACACATCTAGTGTTACACTAAATGGGGCTCTAACATCGTACGTTGGTGTCTAGATCTTAGTTCTCCGGCCGCCAAGAGATAGCAGCACCTTCGGCAGTTTCTTCCCGACGGCTCTCATATCCCCTCCACCACTGTTGTATTAATCCCTCCACAACTGACTGGCTACCTCTGCTTATCATCCTCAACTTTCTGACGCGCGCACACACATGTACAAGGATACGCTCAGCTAGTGAGCGAACTGAAAATGCTTTCTTTCAGCAATCAGTGTCTTTCACTCTTCTAAAGTATTTCGAGCGCTGTACCGCTGATGCTCTCATCAAACTAATAAATTGTATTACATACTGTAAAATACTCTGAATACACTGACTTCATATAATAATAATATAATAATTTCATTTTGTTCTCCCTTTGCTTGACTTGATAAGTTAATTATCAAATTTTTACCATCCATTACACCGTATTTTAGACTATTAGAGTAATAGCATATACACACCTTATATTATAGTGATATCTGATATGGAATAATGATCGCAGTTAACTCCTACAATCATACTTTATTAAGGACCTGATAGGGTCTTGTGATTAATCTATTCTATAGAATTTATGCTATCAATCCCCTCCAGATTTATTTTTCATTATTGCTTGTATAAAGGTTCATACATTACTGTAATACATTTTTACAATTCAATATAAAATTTCACATCAAGTGATCTATTCGCTCTTTTACGGTTTTCTGGATTAATTGATTCTAGAAATTAAAACAAGAATGCACAAAGAAAAACAAGAAATGCTATTTTCTTGTCAATAATAAAACTTGCTAGACAGCTAATGATAAACAGGCTATAACAGGAATAAATAAGTACCTAATGAAAATAATTATTAGTAAATAATAATAAATAACAGGAATAATAAAGTAGCAAGTAAAACACATTTATGTTGCAAATGAAATATTTTTAATCATAAAAAAGGACCGTTAACGGTAGGCAATAATTCCTGAGTTAAACAAAAACAATAATGTATAAGAAATTGACAACTACCGCATATAGATGTTATAACTTGTTTGTAGAAAATTATTACAGCCTTATAAGTGTTGAAAATTAGGTTTGAATGCATTTCAGATTATGTTTCAACTGAACATTTTTTCATCAAATTTCATTATCTACTAGTTTTAATAATGGAAAATTCACTACAATGCACTTTAAACCTGAGACATTTCCTAGGGATTCCCGGTCTATTCAAACAAAGATCCCCCCTCCACACCGCTTCACCAACCCCTAACATCCAACGGTGTCAAACTTTCTCTTTTTCATACATAAGCTGTTTAGTGGTTCCAGATTTCTGAAATCTGAATAGACCATGTGGCAACACGAAATTTATACAGTCAAAATACAGTACAATAAATTCTCATAGTCATAATTATAAATAAATAATTTTACTGAAGTAGGCCTACTGCTACGAATATTGTTGTTGCATCTTTTAAAATATATAAATATAAGAATACTACAAATTGATTAAATACTGACAAATTGGTCTCTCTCAAGCATATTAATTCTCTCGTGTTCTGGGAAATTTTAGTTAGTTTTATTGATGTTAACTGGTTGAAAGAACTTACAAGAAGAGATTCCATTAAATTGTAGGTTTCCTGCAATGACAAGTTTGATTCATTCTCACTGATGTTTCGTACATTCGTTTCTAGCTCTTGTATCTTTGTTTCATCGAATGTCTGCATTCTAACAACACTTCTGTTCCATGTACGCCTAGGTCTCATTGAATTCCATTCTTTAGACAATGTAATAATTATCAATCTGTGGTCTGTAGCGAATTTGATTTTTCCAGTTACTTCGAATTGTCTTATGAGTCCTCTGTATGCTGTTAGAACGTAATCGATTTCAGTTTTTGTTTGCTGATTCGGTGAGATCCATGTCCATTTTCTTCCCATTCTTTTTTTAAAAAATGTATTTATCACCTTCAACCCTTGTTGGAAACAAAAATCAACTAACATTTGTCCTGCCTCGTTTCTCCTTCCGTATCCGTATTTTCCCACAACATTTGCCTCGTTGTTTTCCTGTCCACCAACTTGTGCATTGAAATCTCCTAATATTATTGTCGAGTTTTTCCAATTATTGTTCTTATCTCGAGATAAAATTGTAGTAAGAGACTCATAGAAGATTTCCCGGTCGATCACATCTGACTCAGCTGTAGGAGAGTATAGGCCTACTTGATAAATATTTAACGTTTTTGAGCTTCCAACTCTCAATCTCAATACAGCAATTCTTTCCGAGAAACCCTTGAGTTCAATTATTTCTGCTTTTAGGTGTTTCCTGATTATGAATCCAACTCCTTTATGACCCTGTGTCTCACCGAAATGATAAAAAATGAAGTCGCTCTTTCTGTATATAATCTTTTCTGAATTTCTCCTCACTTCCGCCAATCCAAGAATATCTATATTTGTCTCCAGCAATGCCTCCTCTAGTTCACAAAGTCTGTCCTCTGTGCCCAGAGTTCTTACATTCAGTGTCCCTATCACTAATCCTGGGGGTTACGGTCACAATTCCCTCAGTGACCAGCCTTTCTGGGAAAACCCAGTTGATTAGCAAAACAAAATAATACTTCACTAATTGTGTCTTGTAATTGATTATCTCTTTTTGATGAATTGTATCATAATTAAAATTTACAAACAATTTCGATTACTGATATGTTGGCTATTTTGGTTCAGAGCTTTCATATTAGGCCTACCATTTAAAGTATTCGAAATTCCTTTAGTGTTTTCTTTGTGAAAAATGTCTCATAACCTAGATTTGGATTGTTTTCATAGCTAATGAAAATTTAAAAAGGTACAGTTTTCGGCGTAAGCCTGTTGTACCTTCCGTTAAATATCAATTATTGTAAAATACTAAATAAATAATTACTGTAGTTATATAATTACTGTAGGTTAAATTTAGTAAAATCGAATCAAATTAGGAATTTATCGAAAATCAACATCAACTTTTACTAGAATTTCCATGTTGAGCTAGAGATTTGTTATAATTTCAAATTCTTAGAAATCAGCTGGGAAATCTGAATAGTTGTAGTTGACTGTTTGCAAAGCGTGATATTACAAATATATTAAATGATTTCTTATTATTATTGTAGATATTTGATCACAGTAATTATTTTTATTGCATTATTTTTATTTATTATTTTTATCTGACAATCTATAAGATAGAAATTTGAAAATTTTCATTTTTCCAAAAACCATCTGGAAAGATTTGAATACTAGATACGTGATGAGTCTTGAATATAGATATAGGGCATATGTTAACCCGGGCACTGATTGACGTCATTATAGCAAGACTAATCGGGAAAAATTGGACTGCTGGGCTCTTATGGGGATTGGCCAACCTTAGGTCTCTACAAACCTCGGTATTCCATACCCTCACCCCATATAGCCCCTGGGGCCCGTTTCACGAAAGTCACTATTCAAAAGTTACCATTCTATTATTAAAATGCCAAGCTCTTCAGTTATTGAATTAAAAAATTGTAATGTGAATTAGATTAAATCGAATTGCACTCAATTATTGAAATTATTAAATTGCAGTGATGTAGGTAAAGTTTGAATATTGCGGTATGTTCATTTTTATAATGAACAATAGTTTATTAAGACTCATTCTTGTTTATTCATTTTGTACTTGTGTTTTTTGATTGATCTTATATGGTATGCCATAATATGTTTTATGAATGATGTATGAATTTTAACTCCTTTGTATGCGCCTGCCCTCGAACAAATAATGAATTGATTTATTTAATTAACTAGCTGTCCCGGCGAACTTCGTATCGCCCTCTTCCCCCCAAATGTCCCCCCTTCATATCACGGAAAAAAGTCATGAAGTAAAAATATCTATATCCACTCGCTTTATTGATGGAAATTAAAAGAAATCTGCAATATACTAATTTTTAAAGCGAGTGGATAAATATTAATCAATGCTAAAAGTTGTCAAAAAAATCACCCCGCCTGGGATTCGAACCTGAGAATTCTGCGTGGATGGCAGAGTCGTTGACCAACAGAACGCCGTGGTCATCTTCTAAAGCACCTATAGAGGAGTAGCTCCTAGACCTGATCAGCGCGCTCTAGGTGAGAGAGAGTGAACAACTTGTCGGGATTTTAACATTGTGAGATAGGAACAAAACACGATTTTAGGATAGAATTCAATTAAATCATTAATGTATCATCGATACGTTATTGCTATCTATTATTTAGTGGTTCCAAGGTGTTTTAATGAATGTATCAGTTGGATTAAAGTACTTTTATCAGAATTTTTGTCATCTTGTTGCTAGACTCTCCTTGCTAGGTTAGGTTTTTGAAGTTTGAACTTCCCGTTATGTGTAACCATCAGTATGGTTTGTATAATAAACATTATTATTCCAGAGACATAAATTATTTTACACAAATAATATTTAATTCAATCACAACATTATATTTATATCTTATATTTTCCATACTTCGTCTATTTACGTTCAATATTATATGTGCAACAATCAATGTCAGGAGTAAAAAAGACATTATTATTCCAGAGACATCAACTATTTTACACAAATAATATTTAATTCAATCACACTATTCTCTTTACATCTTATATTTGCTATATTTCATCTATTCACGTTCAATATTATATTTTATATCAGTACCTATCTTACTCTTTTTTGGAAAGGAATGCTTTTGGAAAGAGGGTCAAATTAAAATTATCTTTGTTTTTTCTCTCTTAAAAATGCAACTGAAGTGTTCTTAAACATCCTAGCTTTGATTTTATAAGTTACTGGAATATTTTGGCTGAATATTTATCAAATACGATGGGTTTGAAAACAGAAATTTTTACATTTGATTCAATGTTAACCCATCTTCAATCCCGACAAGTTGTTCCTCTGTCTCTCACTTGAGCGCTAGTGTTTGGCAGCTACTCGTCTATATTGTAGTACCTTCAACTACACATCGATTTCATAGGAGCATTATTGTTCGGACTGAATCAAAATGGATGTCGTGTTTGATAGGTTAGGTCATTAATTTACTAATTATTTATTAATTATAAAGAGATTTTCTTATATTTTAATACATATTATGTTAACCAGTGCTTTAAAAATTCAAACGAATCCAAAATCATCTAAATCGGTTCAGCCGTTCTCGAGTTATAAGCGAGCGTACAGACACCAACTCTCTTTTATTAATATAGATAGATAATTATTAAACGTATTTATTTCTACTTTTGTATGAGTAAACATGATTATCATATTATATACTTAATTATTTCTTTGTCTCATAGATGCTATATCAGTAGTATGGGGACGTGTCGATGAGGAACAGTGATGAAATGAAACAAATCAAAGATAATTATAATAATGACTTTGTCATTTGCTTGGCTCTAGAGTCTCTATAGTCCGTGCAAACCTTAGTTTGCAGTATTACGTTTATGGGGCGCAGTGTTGCCGGATCTACTCATGTAGAATCTAACTCATGACCTAATGACCTTTTAAAATTATTCATAGTATAATAGTAAAACATATGAATAGGTAATTAGTGTGCTAATTTTTTCCCATTCATGTAGTGTTGATGGTCTAAGCAATGTAAACAAAACAAGGGAGCGTGCAGAAATGAGAGCGTACAGCTGTGAGAGAGGAGTCATGAATATAATCATAAGCAAAACATGGCAACAGCGCTTCCATATCCCCATAACAAATAGCATTGCCATTTAAACGCTTACTGCAAACTAAGGTTTGCACGGACTATAGCTGCCGGCTGGTGAGTTGTGAGTTGTGTTGTGGTGGTAGGCAAGCACTTTGGGTGGGGGGGGGGTTTCCGGTTGGAGGATTAAGGTCAATTCCCACATTGACGACAACGACACGACGACGACATTCTCATTTCGTTCTGCGCATGCGTCACCAGCCCATGCTCTGATTGGTCCATGTCTATCTTTGTTTACAAATGAAAGCTCTCAAGTCTCAAAATTGCAGTACCTGTATGACTTGAAAAGGTTGTATTATAATTTTATTTACTGATTATTATATTTATATTGTCGTACTAATATTATTAATATTAATTGACAATTGATTCCGAACAGCGAACATTCAAACTTCCTACCTAGTCACTTAACCTAGAAATTCGGCTGGTCAGAACGAAATGAGAATGTCGTCGTCGTGTCGTTGTCGTCAATGTGGGAATTGACCTTTAGAGAGAGATTCACTAGTGTGGAATGCATCTCCCCACTACCACGACAACTACTGTAGTTGCTGCATAAATACGCATTTGCAGACACAAGCGCTGGCTACCGGCATTTTTTGCAACTATTCGTAGGCGTTACAAGTCTCTCATAAGAAAGTTACCTCTGTTTCTTCCTACTTTGTGGCTACAGCTAAAAACAACCACCAGAGAATGATGTTCCAGCTGTTACTTTGTAGGTTAGATTGTGTTAGTTTACAGTTTGTAGTGTTGATTTTGTCCAAATACTCACTCCCTTGCTGTAATATTCTTTATTTTGTGAAAAACTATTATCTATTATTATAATCATAGTTTGGTAATGTTCCAAGAAGCAACCAGAACATTAACTTAACAAAGACTCATTGAAAATCCAATATCACTATGGTCACGGTGAATGGAAATTTCTCTGTGAAAATATTTCATTATCATTATGCAGCCTTAAAAATCTACAAGAATCGGAAGAAAGCAGTTGGTGAGCCCATAATAAACCTTTCTTCAATATTTTTCTGATTTTTTCAAATTTATAATGAAAATGTATTTTTAGTAGGCTATTATGTAGCCTACCAATATTAGCTAAGTTGATAAGAGATTCAATTTATTTATTTATTTATGCGCTATAAAATAACAATAATATAAAATAACGGACTATCGCGTAAGTCCCAAAATATAATAGATTGGTAGCCTATTCATAGCCGAAGTGTGGGTAAATTAAAAAACTGTTTATATTTCGCAACATGAAAACATGATAGTCAATGTTACTCAACACCTTGAAGTGCAAGCAACTAATTTCTGTTAGATAGTTCAAGGCCAGATATAAATAAGATGATCTTCTAAAGTAGCAGGTGTAATGTGTAATGATTTGAACTTCAAAGTAGTAGGTGATTGGTAGAAGCTTGCTTCTCAGAGTGATGTAATTGGCTCCGTGAAAGCGTTGTAAACTTCCTATTGAGAAAGAATGATTCATGAAAATTTTTATTGTAGCGGTAAATGTGAATTTCCCGTTTATGGAAAATCATGAAAACAAAGGAAATGTTACAGTTGTTTCAAACGTAGCCTACTGGTAATTATATCAGCTTTTAATTATCTTGCATTCATGCACAATGACTTACATTCTATTCTTGTCATACATTAATTAAATTTTTTGATAAAATTTGTAGAGTTTATGTTTATATTGTGAAACCTCTCTATAATATTAGAATGAAGAAACGATTTTGTCAATTTCACTTTATTATTTTAGGTTACTCTTGAATACAGGACCATGGTTTCATGATGTGATTTGTAAAAACATGAAACCATGGTCCTGCATTCAAGTGTAAACTAATAAAGTAAAATTAACAAAATCGTTTCTTTATTCTAAATATTTAGATTTTTTCACATAAATGCTGTAAATATAACATGTAGGAAACATATTTAAAAACAAAATCAACAGAACATCATCATTTACCATAGAAATGTTAAATGAAAGTTATTTGACATCTTAAATGCCAAACTAAATGAATTACTATATTTTTCACTCACTAAGTTAGGGAAGAATTGTTGCATTCGGGTTTCTCTCATTCTTTGAAGATTTTACGTAGGTAACGTAGGTTCCAAGTTTCTATCAATTTTCATGAATATTTTTTTATAATTCTCAAGAACAACGCTGTGATTTGTGATAAAATTACTACTTATGGTCAACATGTATTTAATGAACTGTCTAGAATCGTGCTCACATTATTCCTAATCAAAATGGGCAACTATGCATTTTGTCAATCAGGATGTTCAATAACTATTTCTAATCTCTTCCTTCTGGGAAGATCCATTGTAAAACAAATTTATGCATCAAACAATAATATAATTATTGTGAATCGGTCTCAGCCAGTTTTCATTGCCACTTGAGATGCAATTGACTCATTAACGGTGCAGGAAATTGTAATCAACTTGCCAAAACATTGCACTTCCTCGATAATTGCACTGTATTATTTCTTATCAACATGACTGGGAATCCTGCTAGTCTTTTGTTAGGTTTGTCATTGATGATAGCATTGAAATAATAGGCATGTCAAATTATTTGTGTGAATGTTATATTTTGGTGTCTCGTTTGAAACAGGAAATTGACTTTTTAAGAATGTCAGCATTAGCAATATTGTGATGGTTACATTTCAGTGATGCTTTGGTTATGCTTGTATTTTTTATACTAACGCATTTAGTCTATCAGATTATCTACATCTCATTTATTGGAATGGTGTGTCCAATGCTTGTTAAGAAAATATCTGAAGGCCTTTTTTGTATTATATGGTGAATGTCGAATTGTTTTTTCAAATGATAGCAAATAATAAAATTCTTTATTCTATCAACTTGAAGAGGTCTTTTGAGAATCTTCGATGGAAAATACTCTAGGATTGAAAAGCGGAACTAGTTTTCATTTCGATGCTTCCGTCCTGCGTTACATCATACTGTTCTTCAACATCCACGTCCCACTTCCAACAATTCGTTCCAAATTGACAAAATGTGGTCTATGCTTCTCATTCAAGCTTCGTTTGAATTGTTACAAGCATCTTTCACAACCATGCAATTACAAATTGTTATTATGTAATATTTTTTTCTTCTATGAAAGAGACTTGAGATTTCTTGATCTTATTCAAAGAAAAGGAAGATGATTTACTTGATAAAATTGTAAAGTTTACCAAAATTACTGTTTTGTAAAAAAATACTAGCATACTTTTGATAATAATCAAATTCCAATCTTACTTTGGTCTTTTATAATACTTTATAATTTGGTCTTTTATAATTGATGGCACTTCACGCTTCGTACTAATAGGTATTCACTAAAGGTGTTCCTCACTACAATACTTGACTGAATTATTGTAGATTTGTGAAATTTGTAGTCAAGAAATTATACACTGGGTGTTAGCGTTTGAGTCTTCAACGACCAAGTAAAAGTACTAGTATAAATAGAAATATGAATTTCTATCATATATTATAATACAAATTTATTCACAAATTATAATATAGGCAACTTAGAAATTAGGCCTAATCCTGGAATATAAATGCAAGAATAGAGTTTCAAGTGATGAAAGTTGTTTTCATGTTGGTTATCATTACTAGTTATTTTTTTAAAAATCATAATTTTTCTCCAGATTCAATCATATACCTCTCATCATAATTCTTTGAATTTTCTCTAACATGCATAATATTTTCTTGAAATTTGAACATTGACTTGCCTTGCTTTCTTGAAACTAATCAACAATTTATGCTCTTCTGTTGCAGGATCACATCCAAGAAGTGTTAGATAAATGGACTCAAATAGACGACGAAATATGGGCGAAAGTAATTGTTTTAGAAAGAAATAGAAGAGTAGCCAAGGCATACGCGCGCGCTCCTGTGCTCACTATAAATGGATCCGAAGATGGATTCGATGGTTTCAGGTAGGACTGCACTTAAACTACTTCAATACTTGTATAATATTTATTTAAGTTCTCAACTCAATGAAATTCGCCATTTATTAGTTGATTATCATTATTAAGTAGTTTTATATTTAATGCATATTTTGTGATGCCCACATGAGCTCTAAGCTTGTGCGTGGGTAATGGGAGGGGTGGTGATGAGAGATGACGACTACTAACATATATACAACCTATTTAGGTTAATCAACGAGTATCACATTGATGAAAACAAGAGAGGATGGGCAAATATCTTTTATATTTTTAGGATGAAAAGCTCATCTTCAAGAGATAATTTTGAAATGTTATGTACGTTTGCAATTGTTTGTGGAGAATTAATCTCAGATTAGTTGTTATCTGCAATAAATAATCTAGAATTTCAATATAGATATCATTTACTAGAAAAATAACTTCAAAATACGACACAAAACAAGAGTGAATGCCTCAAATCTGTACAATAAAAAAAGGTTTGTCAAATTTCAAGAGTATAAACATCAATGAATCTGTAGAAGAAAAATCATATTGAGTCCTACAGCTCATAAGGCATTCTATGTTGGCACTTTATAGAATTTTGTTATTTAATTTGCTTCAACTGACCAAATCCATTTGAGAACAATGTAGGTGTCACAAATGTGAGTTTTCCCATGTCTGGAAAACAAAGTGAACCAAATGTATTTGTCGCAAACAAAATAGCTGGCAGATGTGTGTGGCTAGGTATGTTTAGCTGTAATTGCCTAATAAGATAAACATTTGTAGTGTGGGATGGCGTTAGTGGCGCTGTGTATCAGTTTGACTCGAGCGAAAGTGACATACGACATGGCGAGTTAGGCGTGGCGCAAAAAGCAAAAAGCTTCGCACCGCCTGGGCGGTCTTGGCGGACAGACTGAAGCTGCTCAACAGCGGACCTTGAAGGTCGGCTCTCAGGGTAACCTGAGCCCTTCAGACGTCGACCCCTATCTTGCACCGTACATCCCATCAACTAGTTTGCATAATCCATTGTCACACATGGCATCCCTACCCTAACCTACCGAAACTCAAAGTTCAAGTTCATGGTGATGACCTGCGGTAGGTGTTGAGACTAAAAAATCACAATATAAAATATGCTTCGTGTTTGATTCATGCATTAGTAGACTATCCTTGCCTCATCGAACACAAAGTTCATGGCAATGACCTGGGAATAGGTATTGAGACTGAATATAGATCAAAATATATTTAATATATCCATCAAAATTAGGAAGAGAAGATGTTTTGGACATGGAGTCTGCGTTTTAATCCTATTAGTATTATTTTACTATCTTGAATAAATAAATAAATATAAAATGTATTTCCTAAATGATTCGTGTAATTATCATCATACAGTTTTTATTTCATTGGTGAATAAAGAAATCTTTATTCTCGATCACGCTAGGAGCATTACAAATGGTCTTATTTTCATTATAATTAAATTTTGATTTTCTCATTTCTATTATTTTGGTCGAAGGCTAAGTTAATGTCATTAATAATCATCAAATCACTCAACGTTATTTTCACTTTTCATACCTTCGATAAGTTTCTGATAAACTGATTTTCGAATTTTTTAATCATATTATTATTTGTTGTTTCATGCTCCAAGAATATCAGAATGACTGAGAGAACCAGTTTCTGTAAACAGAACAAAGAAGCCAGGTTAGACTCAACTTGAAGAAAATAAGTTTTGTGTACGGTATTGAAAATCAAGTTCCCCAGATAATTCATCGGTTTTGTGATCATTTCTCTTCTTTAAAATTAAATTAGATGTGTTAAACATAGAAAATTATGATCTGCTGAGGAGAGATTTACTGAAGAAGTATGAGCAGTTTCGACGGAGGTAAACAACATGAAATGTCGAATAATAATCGCTAATCTGAGAGCGAGCTAAATGTCACGGACATAGGCTAAGCGAAATCCAGCTTTTAGCAGTCCACCACATTCTTGAGAGATACGTTGAAACGCGCCAACCAGGTATCAAGGTATTTTATTGCGTCTGTTCCAACCCGGTTCAAAACATTTGATCTTGAAACTTCTGAGTTGAGTACCCTAACCAATCTACCAATCTTCGATATTGTTCATTGTCTGCTCTCTTGACATTGGCAAAGAAAGCCAATTGATCTAACAATGAAATGTGAGTTAGATCACGTGACGTCCAAGTGAGAAAAATGCTTCCTTATAGGACAGGGTTATAAACTTTATTGCATCTAATTTACACTGAGGCACGTGGATTTAAATCACTTTTCACTTCAATACTAATGTTGCATGGTCAGATCAATTTCCTATGTACATTTTTTATTTTCCATCCCGTTTTCATTTGAATTTTTCAATTTAAATTCTTATTCCTTGAATCTTGAAAGCTAATCTAACAGATAGTTTGATATATATCTCAACATTGGTAGGACTAATTTGAGTAGCCCTTGATTTTTCTTCTACTACAAAAATATGCATCTTGGTTAGAATTGAAATGACAAAGTAATAATTTTTCAGAGCGCTCAAATGAAACACTCTCTTATTGGATATGATTCATCCTGCAATATATTTATATCCTGCAACTATAACCATCAGAGTTACCTTGAAAATAATGTTCTACTGTATCTTGTATTCAATGCTCCAATGAAATCTGGAATTAAATACCTAATGTTTTACTGTTGGTATCTTTTATCCAATGCTCAATTGAAGGCTACTGGATACGTTATGTGTATCATTCAATCAGTTTGAAAGAACATTTTTTTAAATCATTATAACATTAGCATTTGAATTCAGTTGAAGTACTGTATCAGATTTAGGGGAGGATGGAAATTTGTCTGGATTATTAATTTTTTGTTCATTGCATTGGGTTTCTACTGGGAATAGTAGGCCTAATAAACCATCATGGGGAGAAATCATTATCTTTTATTTGACTCTCGCATAATTCAAGCGTCATTAGTTCTTCGCATCTTAAAAGGGTCTGCTTGTAGAGCTTCTTATTACTTCGATGTCACAAGTTGTAATTGATGTTGATCCACATTAATGACTTTCTTGTAAGTGACTATAAATTAAAATCGATGTTGCTACTTTCAAATACTCTTTAGATAACCTTGCTTGTTTCGAAAAGTATATACAATGTTGTAATTCATAAGATGTTACTGAGCACTTGTTTTTAAGACAGTGGACAATAATGTTTATCTGCTATACACGATGAGCTGCACCTGACAAAATCCTATTCTATTCAACTTTATCCCTTTTAATGTTGTTTTATTATATTTTACGGATAAGTAGCCTTACAAAGATCCTATTTCATCGAGTTGACCGTTGCGAACGTATTACTGCGCTTTGTAATAAATTTAAGAACCCTTTTTACGACATGAGGAGTCGTAAATGTATTCATTTTATTATCATAGATGCAATTCTCAAGTCATCAGATGCTGTATTCAAGTCAGACTTATTTACAGTCTCTATTTATTGGAAATTGCGAACCTTACTACCTGATTCCTATCGAAAATTTCAGTAAATGCTTTTGAAATTGTAAGGAAACCAATGAAATGGAAAAGTACTTGGTAAGAGGAACAGGCATGTATTGAGCATGTGAGTGGAGGAAATAAAATTTTTAATAAAAACTAATCAAAATAAAATTGCATTTAAAATGATTTGCATGGAAAACTTTCCACCTTCCAACGGTAGGTCTGTATTTATAGTTTTTATGGGTATCTGATGGTTTGTAACTCGATGGTGAACTTACCTTAGAATCGGTTTTTACGTAGGCTACATGAGCCTAATAAAATAGTTTTGATTTAGAACCTTTTGAAATAACGAGATTTTTCAAATGATTATTCAATGGTTTTATTATATTCATAATTATAATAATAAATAAATTAATTTAAAAAATATTTTTTTTTCAATGGAAGGATAATTTTATTATTTTGATTAACCCACCAATAACGTGCTTCAATTGTGGGTTTCAAATACTAGATATTGATGTTTATTTTTTCTAGAACTTCTTTAAAAAGATGGATTTTTCAATCTTGATCAATAGCTGTCTAGAGAAGTAGGTGCCCACTTAAAAGGTTCATGTATGCAGGCTGCTTCCAATTTTTCAAATGATTTCTGAGATCAATCAAGTCCAATAATCGAATAGCTCTTGATATTACCAAAAGATAAAAACTGAAACATTCAACAGTCGTTGAATTATTATGACCCACTCCCGGAAAAATGTCATTTTTTATATCTGATCATGACTTGGTACGTTAGAGTTTTTCATTGTTTCGTAACGACTTACTATCCGCCTGATGTAATATTACAACGAAACTAATGTTACAACGAAAGTCGCCCCAATTATAGAAGTGTCTCAACGCAGAAAAATATGATATCAGAACTAAAGATCTCGCTGCTGGAGCATTTTAATGTCTGATCTACGAATGTCTTATCTTCTACCGTTCTACTGTTGAGTACGAAAAGAGTGAAATTGGACCATGGGGTATTATTTATTCCTGCTTCATTCGTCACCCGAAAAAATAATGCATTGGGCAACAGAATGAGGGGTCACGAGTTCTACAAGATTACAATAGTCATGAAGTGGTGGTGTATAAAAATGTATCCATCGTGAAGTTTTCAGAGGATTGTTTCACAAGAAATAATAATTCATCTTGTGTTCAATCCTGTATTCATTCCAGTTATAAGCAAACATCAATATCATTATTCATGAAAAGGTTTAACTCAACTCTATTGAGTTGATTCAGAATAATAATTATTTGAGCGATTATATCTTGGTTACACTAAAGAAAATTGGATGAACACAGATTGAAAATGAAAATTCTGATTTAGATCTAATATATTGGAAGGTTCACTTTGTTTCATAACTATTAAAAAAATATTTCCTCGAAGTATTTAGAGAAATCCCTTCAATGGGCGTGGAATGTGAATAGATTATACATTGTGTTTTCTCAGCTTCACCTTCAGTTATTATCGGAACTGGTTCACCCAAAGTTACTGAAATTTTGGTGATATCTTTAGAGTTTTTAAAGTTCAAGTTTTGAAGCTTGTATATTTTTCCAAACCAGTTGAAATTTGAAGTATTTTGATCAAGAATCACGAAGAGAACCGATCTATGTTATTGTTAGTTTATTGTCATAATATTATATTATTTATTGGAATAGGATAAATTAATAAATTCACATCATTCGTAAATTCTTATTCAAAATTATCAACTAGAAGAATGATTCAATTCTGAATGAAGTTGGGAATTTGAAGAACGTCCTTCCCCACTACTTGACAAATGAAAGTTATCAAAACAGGGTTTCAGGCGATGGTTTTATGTTTATTGGGATGCGTTACTGATGAGCTTTAGCAAACTGATCAACATGGTGTAAAGAGATTCAGAAGCTGTTTGTTTAGGTATTGAATTAAAAATCTTGTTGAGGTGAGGTTAGTCTTGAGCACACCAACGCAGCATATTTAGTTGGCCAGATTAATCACGCGCTCTGTGGATGAGAAAGAAGCAAACTGGTTTAGATGGTCTGCCCAATTATGCAAACTTATACATAACATTTTTGCTCCAGCTCTGTTCAAATAACAGCGCATGCAAATCATCTCAGAACGTGCGCCACTTGAAAAGTGAAAAGAAATCGGTCGGAAAAGAAGGGAGTGGAGGAGTGGTGGTCAAGAGAAGTAGATGGAAAATAAGAGAGAGTGAGAGAGAAGACTGCACTGCGTCTGGAAAGATGCGTTACGACTTCAACAGTCACGACTTGATGTGACGTACCACCGACCTTCTCGCTTTCATCATCCCAATCTACAATGTAAACAGCATAACGGACATCATAGCTGATGAAAACAGACAACAATTTATGTACTAAATAAATTGTATTCAATTCTCTAAATAATTTCACATTTTTTTTTTGTTTTCAGAAGTTCTAAGATGTTTCCTCATGACTTTAGAATTTTAATATTTTTTTTTAAATCAAAAATGGAAATATTTTCGAGGAAAGAGGAAAGTGAGCTTCAAGAAAATTTGTAGAAGATCTGCTATTATATTTTATTTTGTCTGTTATTCTTTAACCTGTGTGTTTATTACGTTACGGTGTATAAGTCTAATGCTGATACTTTTATTATGAAGTCTCAATTATTATGTAGAATGATTCCGAATGCAGACCTCTAAACTTCAAAATTTGACAAATTGTATACCATGATGAAATAATGTACTTGGAAATTGAATGTAAATTTAAGTTCAAGTCATTACGATGAGACTGTCATAGCAGTTACTGAGCAATAGATAACAATGAAAAATTCCTTCTCACTCTCATCCCATATTTTTTATGATTTACACTGAAAGATAGAAGGGTTGGGTAGGCTACTCTTTGAAAAAAGATTTATTCTTCAGTCATAACATACATTTTAATATTCTACAGCACTTACATTTTGCATAGCTTTTACATGCTTCAACACTGATATACCACTGGCTTTTTATAGTTTGTGATTTTCAATATACTGCAGCCACTCACGCACTTAGTTAATTTTCTGCAGCCTTGGGATGCAGCACTGGCTGAAAAATGAGATGAGTGCGGGGGTGGTGGCGTGGTGTCAAGTGCTGCAATAAATACTTGAATTATATTTGTGTGTCGTGTGTACTAAGCCGAGGTATAATAATATTGAGTTGTAGCACAGAAAAGGAGGAATTACTCTCTGAAATTATCTGTGGTTGTAGCTAGCAATGAGTATGTAGGCCTGAGGCTTCAGTTTTCGCTATCGGTGAACTGGTATTACGTCGTCCAATTATAATTGGATCGCCGCGAAAAATGTTGTACTTAGTGAGCAGCCGATATATCGGACCAGCAGAGGTTTACCTTGAGCCTAACGGTTGAACTGTCAGAGCTGGGCCTCCTGCTCACCTGGAATTCATTATGTCGCGGTCTGCCTTGAGCCCTCCAGCACGGCTGCCATCTAAACATATCAACGATACGCCCCCCACCCCCGGGCACCTGATGTTTTCCAAAAAGACTGTGAATTCGCCCGCACGATGGCGTCCTTATAATATTGTCTTTTACTTATTTTGACTAACCTGCTGAAAAAACGACGAACAAAGTCCAGCAGCCAGCTTCTGGTCAGTGCTGGACTGTCATCGAGATGCCTTCCCCTCCCTCCCCACCTTCCCTCGTTTGACTGGTTTTCAATTCACTTTCCTTCAACCTGATATTCCTCCACTTTTACTTCACATTGAGCATTCTCATACTCTTAAGTATTTTGTTATTCAGGGATTAGTATTTTGATACTCTTGTTTTGATACCATCAGGTTCTGCATGCATGTATGAAAAAATTGCAACTTTCCCACCGAATTAAAATCTTATCACCAAAACTTTTAATATAACATGATAATATTGATAACACATCCAATGATCCATTGTGTACCCAGAATTTCAAATGATAATTCCTAAAAAATCACACTTTCCATTGCATCCTAAGCTTATATTTACAGCATGGTATTGAGATCTGATTTACCTATAAAATAGGCTATGTGTAGCCTATATAAATATATTATTATATTGCTACATTTATACAGTAATAATATGCAAATGAGATCCTGTTTAAGCTTTCGTTTGCTCAAAATCAGTGAATCTCGAACTAGGAATGAGGAGGAAATGAAATGCTTTGTCCATACTAATAATATCATTATCGATTATTGTCGAGATCAAGAAATTAATTTACTTGTATCTTATCAATTGTACTTGTGTTAAAAGATCTATTTTTTCAATATTCGCCTGAATCGATAGTGAAACAATTGTGAATGATTTTCAATTCTTGTTTCAGAATCGGATTATGCGGCTTTGATAATCCAATGCGAGACCCAAAAACAGAAGAGCTCAAAAAACACATTGGACACGTAAGTGGAATTCTCCTATTCTCTGATTAATCAAATAAATTCACTGCAATCAATGGTATTGAATTTCTAATTGTTGTATTCCATACTACTTGGTCGATTTTAAAACTCTCCCAAGAATAAAACTTCAATAACATAAATCTAGCTTTTTGTAATGGATTTTCGACTTTATTTTCATACTCGAGGATTTGTTTCTCAGAATCAATACTATATCAGATATCAAGCTGATCAGTTCCAAGATACCCACAGCTTGTTTCGAGCAGAATATCCACTCTCTAGAGTATCTTCACTCAATCTAATATGAATATGAAATCAAGAAGCGGGTTCACTGACTCCTTGATTTCGTTGGGATAACTAGACGATATATTCAAATCAATAACCGAGCAGTGAAAAGACGTCAAGGATGATTGATGTCATTGTTCTTTCTCGAGTGCTTGCGAACTGAAAGTAAGCAAATGGAAAAGTAAACATGACGAGTGTGTCTCGTAGATTTCAAGTTGTGGAAAAAGTGAAGAGTGAGGACGTGCCTAGGACAATGCCGAGAGAAGACGTTGACAGTCAGTCAACGTTCTTTAAACGGCTAGCCTTGTCCCTGACACGGGACACTTTATTTGCCTCCGTGTGTGAGCCAGCTGCTTCGTCTGGGACGCGAGACATCATCTAAGCAGAAAGTTGGAGATATTTGCATGTTGAGATTGAAGACAGCGCAGCATCAGATGAGATCTGCAAATGGGGGACTTGACTTTGCGGAGGAGGCTGTTCAGCTATGACATTGGGCCAGAAATTACGCGTGTCTTCTGCCGTGAAGAGTCTGCTGATGGAATCTAGGGTCAGCAGGGCCCACGAACAATAGCTGCGACTAATGTGCGCTTTTACATTATGCATTCGTCGAGACTGTTTCCAAGGGGAAAAGGGAGGCTAGACGTTGTCACCTGTTCTCTCACTGTAACATAAATATATACTAGTCGCCAGTCGCCATTCTATAGCATTAAATACACCAAGTAGCAGTAAATAGAACTGTCTATTTAATCCGTATTGAGGCTACCGGGCAAAGATACAACATCTCTGATACTCTTCTTATTTCATACTGTATCCCATGCTATTTTTCAGCTAACACTCCCAATAATATATGGGTCTTCCTACGCACACTGCTTTGTCTCCGTCTATTTATAAATTTCTAATTGATACTATCGAACACTTGTTGGCTGCGATATTTACAGCTTACCAAGTTCCACGCATGATAATTCGAAAATAAAACGATTACAGTGTGTTGAATTCTATCCTACAGGTGTTTTCTTGGAGAATGGGCTAGTAGCCTTCAGCAGAAACATATTGCAGCCCTTCACAATTGAAGTGAAAGGAATATCATCCTACTCTTCTGTAGATTAGCAAGTTAGGCTGCATGGTTAAAACCAATATCTATAAACTCAATTGATACATCTGAATATAAAATGTGACAGTCATATTATGTATTAACTATAAATAATTCTGCTCAAATCTATTAGGCTATTTTTTATCTTTAAAATAATATATTCAGTTACTTATTTTTCCCATCACATCCATTTCTATTTCAAATTATCAATGTCGATCATATAAGAATCTCTAATAGTAAAATCCTAGTATGGATTTTATCTGATACTAATTCTTGATATTCTAGACAATAGTCTAGAGGCAAAATCCTACATACTGAGATTTTCTTATCGAAAACATGAATATAAGTTGAATATTTTTCAAAATAAGCCACTGTGAAAATATTTTACAATGAAAATGAATCTTAAATTCAGACCAGTACACACAAATCGTCATCACTAATCATACAGTACTTGATCTGTAAGTCTCTTTTAAGTCAACTGCATAATTTATATGACCGCAATTTCTCTAATTTTCATCAATTCCGTAATTTTCATCATTCCTTGGCTTCTGAATTATGACTTTCTAATTATAATTAGGAAGATAATTGGATAATTCAGAAGACACTTCATGAAAAATAAATTATGCACTATTCAGATCAATAATTACAAACATTGAATCTTCTAATAAAATAAACTTTAGAGATGAAAAATCATTCAAATATTAGACAATAAGAAAGTAAAGCGAACCGTTATATTTTGCCTCTTGTTTTGGTCATCTACGTTCCAGTGTCACTGAATTACTATCAAGGTTCATCGAACTCAGCCTTATCCTCAACTATTGCCAAGTCGGAAGTCATATTGAAATTCTACGTGAGTAAATTCAGTCGCTAGAAAGCTCATAACGACTCTTTCCCAGACAAACTGTTTCTCAGCTTCATCATTATTCATGAAACTATTCTGGAAATTTGGAAGTACCGTATATCTGAGAATAACTTCACCTAGATCACATAGAATTGAATCACATAGAGATTCCTTCACCAACTTCTCCATGCATATTGAACGGTGCCCAGTTTTGAACACCCGTAATTTTATTCTTACCAAAAATACAAACCATTCTCACCAATTTTAAAACCATCTTACAAAATGTTTGTGTTGGGCGCAGGAAGTCAGTCCTAGCTGGAATAATTTTTCATAAGTTTCATATCTCTCAATGTAGATATATCAGGAGTAGACTACTGAAGCAGGTTTAAACACCAATAATTCTATTCTTATGAAATGCCTATGTCCATTTATTATTGTGTTGGACTTGGTTAGCTGTAAGATAAAACCAAATGGATCCGGAGCCAGGAAGAAAATAAATCCATCAATCTCTCATTATTGTTACTTCTGTAGGACATTGTAGCTCCATTTTGATAATTCATAATTTTAAACTTTATGGACTTTATGGACATAATTTTAAACTATTATTTGGACTTTAGACTTACTTATTTTGTATTGTTATTTCGCAAAATAAATTGAATTGAATTTATTCGGAAAAATATAATAGGCTGAAATTTGTAACATTTTTTATGGTCTGATAGTTTCAGATTAAATGTAGCGAGAGAACTGCAATACCGACCGCATCGAATGCATCACGTTCAAAAGTAGCGGCGCTGTAATCAGATCATTACATGATCAAAAGCAACTCCGCTCTTTCTGAATCACTGGTATTGCAGAATAATTAGAGAAATGGAATAGCATTAAACAGGTGCATTCCGAATGCTAGGGATAGAACGGAAGCTAGAGAAAGTTAGGAACGAGACACACTATTAAGCTCAGCCTCCTGCTGGGAAGACATAGGCTCCAGCTCTTACATGATCGTCAATCATAATGATCACATTCCTACTCCTGGCTCAAGAGCAAATCTGTTGACTTGTGATACAAGACACTGGAAGGTTTTGTACCAGATGCCTTGTAATAATCGTGTAATACAGGAATAAGGCAGGCTCACACTAGACTTATAAATCCCTTTAGAAGATACGTTGTCCTCATATAAAGAAAGTGTACTCCCGCCTTTTCCCTGTATTAAAGGACCGAATTTTTATTTAACACACCCAGACCTTACCTTTCCTTATTTTCTTTCCCTTTGCCTTTTTTATTGCCTCATTCTTTCAACTACTATCAAACTGAAGGTAAAGTTCTGATTGACAGAATCATATTTCAAGCATTCTTCTTAATTTGATTCAAAGAGTAAATAGAATCTGCACTAATTATTGAGACGATGAAGAATGTTTCCAATGAAATTTTCAAATGAATCATATTGTTCACGGTACAGTTCAATTAAATTTATATTGTGGATTGATTGTTAAAAAAGCGATATTTCTCCTATTTAAAATAATTGAGCGAAAATGCAGATTCAGTTTCCAAATTACATTATTTTTTGCAAATCATAAGACAGAGAAGTAAGAATGTACTAATCTATCTAGCTTTTGGATTTTGTCGGCGGGGAGACCCACTATGTACTAATTTTCAAATAGGAATAGTTTAAAAATTAGATAAAAATCAATTCATAAGAAATGTGTCTGAAAAAAAATGTTTAGACCTTAAAACACATTGTTGTTGATTTGAATTTTGTATAGAAGGGAAGCTCTCTATCCAAAGTCTGTAACTAATTGTTTGTAAGAAAAAATTAATATTAAATTTTCACACCTAAAAACAACTTGTTGGTAACTTATATGTTATATGGATAGGTAGTTCTCTGCCCAAGGGCTGTGACTAATTACGTAACATACCGTACATGAATCATACAATACCTTCAATTCATAAGAGAAGAGCAAGGACTTGCTCTTGATTTCCTAGTTATTAACTTTCTGTCTTGATTAATGATTGATGAATCCGAGCTTAGTCAGAGCCGAGGACATTCACTTCCTTGATATGACAACAGCACTCGACAACAATTACCGGACTTAGCCGAAACAAACTCGTTATCGCGTTGCCGTTGTGTGTCCTTGTCTCAGAGCGGATTTGAATGCTGCTAGAGTGGAAAAAATCCTAGACCAATAACATAAGGTAGAATGTGTGGGCGCGAGCGACAATTCAAGATCAGCGCCTGACTGTCCCATCAAATATACTGTACTATGACTGCATGCAAACTTCCCACTCCATTCTTCATGTCTCAGCTCGGGTAATACCCGACAATTACTTACTAATTGCGGCCTGTGATTATATGGATGAGCTACAACACATCTCCTTTCAAATAACAACATCATAATGTGAGATTAAATTTATTCGTGGGCTTATGAAGATTGATTCCCTTCCATAAAAGTCGTTGTTTTTTATGTCGTTGAACATTCAACAATCAAAATTATCTCCTCACGAATTATGAATTTGTAACCATCAAGGGCAAATTTGAATACGTATGGGAGAATTTGATCATTTAGAAAAAATCCACTACACTTATTTTTAAATTGTGTGACAGTGACCATTAAAAATTTGACCGAAAGAATTTATTTCTTACTGTTATCGTTGTAACCATTGTCACCAGTTACTATCTGCTGGTATGCCAACAAAACATTCTTTCCAATTCATATTCTGCTGAAGCTTTCAATCTCAAGTTTATAAGTTTCATAAGTATAATAATTAATAGTTATAATAAAAAATAGTTATTTTATAAGATCATAATTCATTGATATTTTTTTCTAGTCACACAAACATTTGGTATTTGAATAGATTAATCAAATAAATTTATTTTCTGTGATATTGGTTATTGGTATTTAAACATTATTTTTGTTCAAGACTTGGGGCCGATTCATGAGCTCGGGATTTAGTAAAGTCTATAACGGGTGCCCTAGACTGAAACGGGTGGCCACCGTAGCATCGACAAACGTTAGCCTCGATACTATGTACTAAGGGCTCTCTATGCTGCTATCCGACTAACCTATCGAGACAAACGTTTGTCGATACTACGGTAGCCACCCGTTTTAGTCTAGGACTAAGTTAAATCCCGAGCTCAGGAACCGGCCCTAAATTATCTACATATACTTGCTTGACTTTTAGCACAGAATATAGGACTGGTATACTGGCGCTTTTTTTTCATTATAATTATATTTTTGTATTGATTCGTCACAATAAAGGTACTGCAAATTGAATTTATTGTATTGTGAATTTGAAAACATTCACTGTACACCATTAACACAATACACAATTAACCTATATTCTTATTTCTAATACAATAAACACAAAACACACCATTGCATGAACAGGTTTGCCAGCTATTATGTGGAGAGAAAGGAACGAACTAGTTGCTGCACATTGCAATAAAGCACTTGAACTTTTATCAGTTACAATGGGAGCTATTAGGCGATTTTATTGGGGCGATAAAAGTGGAGTGTAACATTAGTGAAATGTCGCGCGTCTTTTCGGTTGCTAAGCCGAGTGTTGCGTAAAGCGAGAGACACTGCGCTGCGTTCGATAGAACGAGCACTTTTGCACTTGTTCAGAAAGAGGGCCGCGACCTGTCGAATTCTATGGCGAACATTAATTATCCCGCAATGGTCTATATAGTTCAGCTACAGTTATAGAGGTTGTGTTATTTGAGGGTGTTGCATAACTGCAGCCATCCATCAGGGGACCGACGGAAGGCGTCTTTGCTGGTGTGGACCTCTGCTGTTGCTGCAGTAGTTGATGTAACGCGACGCTAGGAAGTGACGATTCGTGCCGCCCGTGCAGTAAGCCACTGCAGCAGCAGCAGAATCAGCGCCTAGTCTCCAAATTAAGCGAACAGCGCCTGTCTTATCTCCCTAATTGGATGGCAGAGGCTTTTCACACCTCATTATCTTCTACCGGCTCGTTATTTTGCTTCCATAGCCTAAAATTTGAAATCGCTTAATTTCTGGTTTAATGGTAGGCTTGGATTCACAGCATTAATAAGGAAATGAAGTGTTGTCGATTGAAAAACGGGAATGAAAAATTTGAAAATTAATGAGATATTATTTATGTTTTACGTAGAACGTTGCCAGTACTTTTAATACTTTTAGTAATCACGAATGAATGTAAACAATAAGATTGATAGATGAAACAAAATTTTTCAGGGTAGGGTATTGAAAATATATGATGTCAAAGTAAAAATGGAAAAAAACAATTAGCCTAATATATCGTCTATTCAACTGATAGATGCATCAAGTATCGAAGATAATGAGAACAAGTGAATTTTAAGTGTTGTGAAGTGGAACAATGGATGAAATATTGTTGGTGGAAAACAAAAATTCAAAAGATGATGACCAAATAGTGAGATTATAAAAATTCACCCGAGAAAATTTATTTTCCAATACGATGATATTGGAAAACGATGAAATGGAAAAGCAAGTACTGAAAAAGATGTAAATAGAGTTTACTCCAGTTCTGAGAGTACTGCAAACAGTATTTTATGAAAGGAAGGCAAGCTTTATTCCTTTATTAGATCTAGAGGCCTACCTAATCTTCATATAAAATACAGTTTGATATACCAATCCAAAAATTTATTGTGGAAGCAGCTATCTCAGCTTTTTTCTGGAGACTGAATACAAAGACAATTCCGTAGTATGGATAATAATATTGTTAACGTCTTTATTATAATTATTGTATCCATATTACAGATATTTATTAAAATTTTACATTATACTGTACCTTTCATTTTATTATTAATATTTCAACAAAGTGTATTGATGGTTGATGTTTGTGTGTTGTAGGGCATAAAAGTCAAGATGGACGACCAGGGCAACATCCTAGTGAAGCGCGTGTCCAAGTGCAACGTCTACGTGAAGAGCACAGCGGCCACAGCCAGCGATGAGACCAGCATAGGCGGCGATGTACTCAAACTGCCCAACTGCGCCCTCGAAATGGAAAAACCCGTCAAAGTAAGTGCAACTACTCTCAGAAAAGACTAAACAAAAATCAAACTGATTCGCAATTACTAATCAATCGTAAAATCTATTAATTATATGATTATTTTATAGGATTTATTCCTACTATGATTCATTCTCCATACTTATCAAAGTATCTTACTCTTTAAAATTAGGCCAGGGAGCCGGTTGCTTAATAATAAAGAACCTGCTAAATAAAGAAAAAATAAATCAATAGAAACTGAACAAAACTAAATAATTACTACTATAATGCTACAATACCCTTACTTTTAATATTCAATAATTAAACTCCCTAATCATTTCATTTCCAATACTAACTGCCCTTTCCTCATATCGCGCTAAGAGACTCCAATCTTTTCCACTTAACCACTCCATTATCTCTATATCATTTAATAAATTCTATAAATATCATTTAATACACTACCCAAATTCATGAGGGAAATCTGTATGGTTTTTTAAATTTGTATGTTATGCGTATGTAAAAGGCCCATCGTCATGAAAATAAACAGTACCATGGATTATAGCAATTAAGCAATTTGACTGCAATACAGTTTCGTTTTCTTTCATAAGTTTTTTTTCAATCAATAGAAACCAAGATCTGTTGGTCGTTAGTTTACCATCATTCCATGAATGTATGACTTGATTGATGAAATCCAAGTTTGAACAACAATTTTCAAGGCACTTAACTTGTTTAATACCATGAAATTATTTCTTATGTACATGGTTTCATTGAGATATCTCTCTCGATACAATTAGTCTTCAATCATTTAACTTGTAGAGTAGTAACACTTCTCACTCGAATCTAGCAACACTAGAGATTTGTTCTCATTTGATTATTCCATGAGTACTATGCGTTTATTTCATGATTGTTCGTGGTACTGTTTTCGAAATTGTTTCGGTACATAAATTCATATATTTATATGATGCACTTCTTTTATAGATTGGAACAATCTTGTTCTCCTCTTCTTAACAAAAGGGAAAGTTCATCCTCTTTCAAAAACTTGTAGTGGCCACACCCTAAATGCCTGACACCTTCCTATTTGATTCATAACTCAAAGTTGAATGAATAATACGACTCAATTACAATGCTCCCAGACCAGAGCACTAGGAACTGCATCACTTTTTCTTTGTTCCATAAATAAGCTTGACGTGAGGTGAAGAACTACTCATATCAAACTATAAAAGAGTTTTGCTTCATTCACTAAGAATGGCTCATATCTCATACTTTGGATAAGCATGGTTCAATCTTCAAAATTACACCCAGCTTACTGCTCCGGTGAGTTTCAAGAATGGAGTTTTTACTTGAAGGATAGTGTCTCATCTACACTATCAGTAATTCAGAGTTGTGTCTGAAACAATCACAATATAATCACCTCTTACGTTATAAACCTTTTTAAATAATAAGATATATATTGAACTTTTCATAATTTATACTCTTTATGTTGCTATTCATCACTATTATTGCTATCCACTTGATCTATTTCATGATCACATAACATAATCTAATTCAAATGTTCAAAATCTTCACGATTTCAAAGATTTTTCAGATTTTAGGAAATTTATCAACAAATTGTTTACTTTGAAAGGAGAAAGTTCCATAACTGTTCAATACTATTATCGATGTTGAAAAAATCTATATAAACCAACCAATTAACCATTAACCAGCTATGTAATACAACAGCTATTTCAATATCGATAATAGTATTGACCAGTTATGGAACTTTGCCCCTTAAAAAGGGACAATGAATTGTTCAGGGTATTTCTAATAGTTTTCGAGGTAACAAAATATTATTCAACTCACTCACATTTGTTGAGAAACTATTTAATTCAACCATTGGCTTACTTGACCAACAGGCTATTCAACTTATCAAATTGAAGTTTTAGATTGAGAAGCAAAATCTATTCAAAGGTGCATTCACAATAATAGCTGGTTGCTATTGAAGCGCATTCTAACAATAGTTTACATACCATCCCATTGAAAAGATTCCATTGATTTTATTTCACTATGTAAGTCGTTTTGGGTCATCCCGTGGCTTAATATTGTATGTTTCTATTATTTTCATAATTTTTTTGAATGAATATGAATACACTGAATCAGCTGGGCAAAGCTTGTACTGTATAAAGTGTCCTCGAACACAGATTTTTGTATTCTTGTAAGTGATTCTAAGGAAGCGCTTGAATCCACCTTTCGTCTTGTGTGCAACCAAAAACTGCAAAAACCAGAATACAAGTAGAACCTTAGTTACTCCTCAGATACTAACAGACTGCAGAAGTTTGAAGTCAGGAAGATGGAAAGTCTTGAAGTCAGTAAATCTAGATATAGATTGAATGAGTAGGCTGCACTCTAGTCCATTCATGTAACGTATCCAATTACTTACTACAAAATAAATTGAAATTTTTACAATTAGTTCTCTTCTACATACTTTTTTTAATTCCCGCTTCTAAGTATTTCGCTAGTTTTGTTTCATTCAACGACTCTTAAATTGGACAAACACCCCTCCTTGGTTGGGAACATTTTCTTGAGTGACTTTGCAGCTGGTATATTTTTGCATAAGTTGGCAAGGCTTGGCAGACAGTTGGCGAAAAGTAACAGAGTTGAGGAATAGAAGAACATCGTACACACGAACCAACTAATTATGCAAGCGACAGTCAGTTCACAGGAGAACGTTTGGCCATGACTGTAAATTAGAAACGAAAGTGTTGCTCCTTCCTTTAATTGCAAGCATTAATCTGCTGGAAGACAGCAGCTCTTGTTAGCACAGAACAGACTGGTCCATTGAACATGAGAATTCATTTTCATTCACTCTATGTCAGCCAAAACAACGCTTGGAAATATTGTTGAGGCTGTTCTTCAAGTGGAAACTGATGTTGCTATATGTGTGACATGATATCACTATGCTCACAATTTATGTTCCATGTAACTTATGGAATCATCTGCTGCAACACTATTCAAAGTGGTGAGAAATGCTGTTTCTCGGCAAAAAGCTGAAAGCTCTATCGTATATTCTGAGTTTATTTTATTCTCAAAATATTTTTTTAGATAGCAAAGGTCATTTGATTGTAGAATGGATGCTAATGGACTTCTCATTCGTTTCAATGAAATATTATATTATTTGAATTCAAGATTTCAACAGTCGTCTCAAGAAGCAGATGAGTTCAAATAAATTTCATCAACATTGAATAAATTTACAATTAAGAATGAATAGGTGATGGTTTTCAAGTAATCTAGTAACGATTGTACATATTGTAGAGAAGTACATATTGCACATATTCACTTTACTGTACAGTATAACTTTAACCTCCCTAGATAATCTAATTTAATGTCAGAGGTAAACTACAAACTATGCTATTCTTATAAATCATATTCCCCCTCAAAATTCACATTTCGTGAGTTTTAATTGAAAATTGTTTTCTGAATCAAAATCCAATATTTCTCCTTAGAATTGAAATAAAAAAATAATAATGCCCCTTCTGAGACAATGCTGTTGGGTTTGATAATAAATCCTTCAATCAGAGAATTAGAATAAATAATTGAACCAATCTCATAAAAGAAAAATAATGAGTATGATATTAAAATATTTATATTTAAGTGAAATTGAATTTTTTTGATTGCTTTTTTTTAATTCATCAATATTAGGTTATCGTAACCATTGATTCTTTAATGTATAGAAAACATCAACGAACTTCATTAAGATCTTAACATCATAATTACAAAATAAAAGTTCAAAGAATTACAAAATCAATTTACCTGCAATTTACTTACATCCTTAGTATATAATTCATAAGTTTCTCAATTATTTATTCCTGTATCCACTCTGTAATAATACTGTGTGGCTGATAATAGCTTTTGATTCATTCATTTTTCAATATCTCTGATCAATTCATTATACCTCTAATTCATTTCTGTCTTTGTTGTATGTTAATGATACTTTCCTCATCCATAAATTATTTTCCTAAAACTCTTCAGTTCATTCTTTAATTTTTAATTCAATTCTGTATTTGGTGTACTCGTATGTTGTAGCTGTTAATAATTTTCCCATCCATATATCTCTCTCCAGTAACTCTTTTATTTATTCTTTAATTTTCAATTCAATTTTGTATTAATAATTCCTCATTCATCCATTTTTTCATTATTTTCCTTATTTATCTCTGAATTTGTTGCGTTCTTATGTTGTAGCTGCTAATAATTTCCTCAATCATAATATTATATCTCTCCATTAGCTATTTAAATTTTTTTTCATTATCTTTCTCATTCATTATTTTCCTTATTCATTTCTCTATTTGTTGTAGCTCTCGTATAGCTGTTAATAATTTTCTCATCAATGAATCTCTCTCCATCAACTCTTTAATTCATGTTTCAATTCTCAATTAATGTCTGTATATTTGTTGTGTGTTTTTAGTTGTTCGACATGAAGAAGTTCGAGGCGAACGTGGCGCGGGAGCTGCGCCGTGCCTACCCGGACCGGCGGCGGCTGGAGTGCCAGTGCCTCAGCGCCGTCACCTTCGTCAAGTCGGAGAGCGAGCTGCTCGACTGCCCCATCTGGGTGCTCATCATCAACGTTGTCGCTATGGACATGCTCAAATCCAAACTGCCACCCGGTAAGCTCCCCTTCAATATTCACACTTTCGTCCAAAAATTACACACAAATGGAATGAAACACACAATTGAAAAAATATAATGAAAGAAGATATAGAACATCTTTTATTATTATGCTTATGGCTTTTATTAGCGGGGAGACCCTTTCGGGTGTTTCGCTTGGCCGAATCATCCAATTTCCGTAATGGGAAATGTTGAAAAGATATAGGTTATGTAGTCCAACATCGTACATACATAGAACATCTTGAAATATAGAAAATATAGGGCCTGTTGGACCTTCCATTGAGTATCATTGTACAATACTAAATAAATAAACACAGCACCAAGATATAGATATGAATTATTAATAATGATAGTTCAATTTATTCAATTTTAATTTTTCCTAAAGTTAAATTCTGATAATAAATTGAATAAAACTATGATTTGAAAAAAAAAATAGGGAAAATATTGGATACATCGTAGTTGTGGAAAAATATTAATACAGTACTTCAATTAATTCTCACATTCCTGAATGAAATTCTGGAATTCCACATTGAATATTCTTTCTAAAAAAGCGTTTTTGTTTGTCAAATGTAAATTAAATTTTCTGGATTAGATTAGTTTAATGGAGCATAATTCATTAATTAAGTCATATTTATATTTCATAAAGTTATCGAAATATCTATCTTCTTCTCATCTTAGTATATTTATCATTATATTTTTGTCTTTACTGTATTATCAAAGGTACGATAATTGAAAAATCAGAGCACATTGTTCTATCACTGTATTTATTCAGTATCAGAACTATTTCTAAATAAAAATTATTTTTTGATGAATTATTTAAATAATTCGTAAATAGGCAGTACAGGCATGCATGATTTGTCATTGAATTATTTTCTAATATTGGTCCTAATTATATTAATCAATTATTGCTCAAGTAATCAATAGATGGCTCACTATAGATCACGACCATTACCTTACAATCAAATATGTTGTATGATAGATGGGAAATTCTACTATTATTCTATTTTCTCAAACCAACCAATGTTTCAAGTCAGATTATATTGATCTCATATCAGACCAAAAAACTTGAGAGTCTTTTTGTATAACTATGCTCTTTTCAATCTCTGTCATCCGAGTTTGATTTATCACTCAACCTGTCTCTTTCATCAATCCAGCATATTTCATTACCTAAACAGAAACGTTCTCCAAAATTTCCCATATTAAAGATTCTATCATTGAAAAAAATTAATCACAGAAAATCATGTTTTTATTGATCCTTTCAAGTTCTGAAAGTTTCAAGAGCTACTCAAAGTAGAAGAAATTTTAAAATCTTTTTTCAGTTCAGCTCTCAACTTCTATTTCCATGCTCCTGCTCACTGAATCATAATATCAGCTATCAAGCCAAAAAAATGAAAATCTTGAGTACTGTGTCATTATTGTATTGAATAATTTCCACGTATCATCCATCTCCCATCCTCTTATATTCTTTATTTTCCATCTATTTTCGTTTCCATACCACTCCTCAATCAAAAACCATCACGATTTAATGGTGGGTAATGTAGGATGATAATCCTTCATTAGCTTGTTTTGTCTTGTGCATTCATGAGCACTCAGAAGTCTTGCTATCCAAATTACAAGTTTGATAGTGAAATTACACTGTATAATCAGTAGCGTTAATTTGTTGAACAGCGAATCATTATCTTAATAAGTTTTACGCTTCCTACAAGCGCCGAGTACCCATTAAAAACACTTGAGGCTACTTATCTTGTGTCCACTTTGGAACACGCTATGTCCATTCCAAGCCTACATGGAATCTGATGTCTGTTGGAAAATCGGACCCCGTTAAATTGTCTCAGTTACATTTGCCTTATCTTACCCGTACAATACTGTCTGCTGAACAAACTTTATTATTACTCCCAACAACATATGTTCTGACAAGATAGGTGTTACGTTTCCACAACACTGCTTTCGCAGCTTTTAACATTGCACCAGAGTAGGTGTTACAATATGTGACTGTACTGAGATCTATTTGTGTTTTCAAGGAAACAAGCTGTGATAAAGATGTTTGCCGTATGTTAGTGAAGAGTCTTGCTAGATCTGAATTCAACTATAGTGTTCCTAGATAAGGATGATCAGTTATCAACGTTATTTGCTGAACTCTTGGATTGTAGTGGAATGCCTCTATGTTACATCAGCTACGAGTTATTGTACAAGAAAACTATGTTATGGTTAGAACGTGTATCATTTGAATGTATTGATAGAATGATTATCATGATTATAAATCCATAGAAATTTTCAAGTTCTGATTCATCATGGTCTACTTCGACCATGGTTAACCTTCGATCTATCATGGTTAACCTTGTTTAGTTTTGGGTAATCTTTTCACTGGATGAAACCTACTTCAATCAATTTAAATTTATAGTCGACAAGTCTTTTTCGTCAATAAATTCATTTTATCGAATTTTACCAGTATTTTAGTGTAGCAAATTTACGTTCAATCTAGTGGAACGGTCGTTCCACCACCCGTCCCCCCCGTGATACGAATGAAAGACCGGGACCACTATATATTCTGTAACGAACTTCCCTTTGATGTTCGCATGCCGCCATCTCAATTTACGCGGAAGGTAGTGAAAATTTTAAATGTTGTAATGACATTATTTTAGATTTTGAGCGCTTTCATTTAAGATCAGAACGAACTTTCTACGATATAAATTCGCAAAGATACTATATACGGGTATTTTGTCATTTTACTAATTTTGGGATTTTTCAATTTTTTCAACTTTGAGCACTTGATGTGAAAAATCTGTAATGAGTTGAGATTTCGGACTACCAAAAGCGATTGAAGACATGTTTAAACTATTTACATTTAAAATTTCAAATCATTTAATGCCCGATTAAGCTCTGTAGCTCTGTCCGAATAAAAATTAAAGTTGCAATTTGAAGTTAGAATTTGAAGCTTTTTTCGAATGTAAACCGGGCCACCCAGGAACATGGCCTAGACACTGAAATGTGACGTCACGGCTAAGAGGCCTACCACTCCACTATACTGTTCATAAACAGCCACTGATCACAACCAAGTTTGAATATTTAAATTTTTATTATTTAAAAATAAATAAATAGACCTACTTACCCACCAAAAGGTAATTGTGCAGTTGAAATAAACTCGAGACGAGAAAACCAAACACGAATTCCAATTTTAATGCAGGGATGAGTTGTAAACATGAGTTGTTATGGACACGATGTGATGACGTCAGCTGCACGTTTAAATTCAGTGTCTAGCTAGACCATGTTCCTAGGTGGCCCTGATGTAAATGTCGCGATCCTAGCGGTTAAAAACTAAAAGTTTCACACTGTTGCCACCGCCAAATTCGACCTTTTCAATAATAGCCCAGTAAAATTGTCATCAAAATAGGGTCTACCTTGTATGAAATGGGATAGTCGGTTTTTTTTTAGTAATGTTTATGGTAGTCCTGGGATGCTAAATCCAAGTTTTAGACCTAGGCAAACTACCGGTTCATCTCCAAAAATCGTACAAAATGGCGGAATTTTGCACTTTTTTTATGTTTGGCTAATTTTCACCCTGAAGAATCTGTTTTTCATAGAGGACATTGTGCATATTTCTTAAAGTATATCAAATTACCTTCAATTTGAGACCAAATTTATCATTGTATGCCCAACCGTTTGCGAGATACAGCTCTTCAAAGTTCATAAAATTAACGAGAATTTACCCTTTTTTCAATTTTTCGCAATTTTGACCCTGAAGAATCACTTTTTCATATAGGACATTCAACATAGGGTTGAAAGTAAATTTAAATACCTACAATTTGATACCTGATTGGTTATTGTAGGCCCAACCGTTTGCGAAATACAGCTCTTCAAAGTTCATCAAATTATCGTAATTTTTCACTTGTTTTTACATTTGGTCAATTTTGACCGTGAAGCATCACTTTGTCGAATTTGACTTTCAGCAAAGTTTTGAAAGATAATTTAAGAATCTACAATTTGAGACCAAATAGATTATTGTAGACCCAATAGTTTGCGAGATGTAGGCCTTCAAAGTTTATCAAATTGTTGAATTTTTCCACTTTTTCTACATTTCTTCAATTATGACCCTGAAGAATCATTTTTCCATATAGAACATTCAACATAGTTTTGTAAGCTGATTCAATTACCTACAATTTGAGACCAAATTTGTTATTGTAGGCTCAACTGTTTGCGAAATACAGCTCTTCAAAGTTCATTGAATTATCGTAATTTTTCATTTGTTTTTTGAATTTTGACCGTGAAGTATCACTTTCTCATATATGACATCCAACATATTTCTTAAAGTATATTAAAATACCTACAATTTGAGAATTAATTGGTCATTGAGGGCCTAATAGTTTGGAAGATATAGGCCTTCAAGTAGATTAGTAGAAGTCTATTCACATTTAAAATTTCAAATCATTCAATGTCCGATTAAGCTCTGTAGCTCTGCCCGAATAATAATTAAAGTTGCAATATTTGGAATTTGAAGTTTTAAAGAATGTAAATGTCGCGTCAATTCAACAATTTTAGCAATTAAAAGAAATAAAACTCTGACAGGAAATAGAAAATTGAATCGTTCATTTTAGAATCATTAATGGGGAAAATTTGAGAATTTTGTTCCTGGAATGTATAATAATGGTGTTGGGCAAATTTTTACAAGGATTTCATTTTTCGATTACAAAATATTTTTTCATCAAAAGTGGTCATGTGACCTATCGTAATGGGTTAAAATTTCAATCTAAATTCAAAATCTCAATCTTATTTAACAAATTTTGTGGATAACTGCTTATACATGAATTAATGTTGCTACAATGATATGTCGTTAAAGTCTGGATAGTAAATGATAACGTGTGATGCAACAGACACAGTCACAACGTCTTGTTTGTTCATTCATTATTAACCATAACTGGCTCACTTATAGCTAGAATAATTTTGTAGCACTTAAATAGTGAGGATAAAATATCTTTTATCAAATAACATGGCATTTCACTGTTTAAAAAAAATTAACTCTCTCCCATCCATTGTGTTTGCAGTGTTATACCTCTATAACAAGAAGGTGATTAAAAATCTGATATCCTCTCAAAAATTTCCAAAGAATTCGTCACCCGTCGACCCTATTGAAAACGTTGGTGTGGAAACTAAAATTTGTGTACCAAAGAAAAAATCCAAAAATTTTATAAGCTTTCAGTAAGAAAATGTTTTGATATAGCCTAAATAAGAAACCTGTCTCCCTCTGCAATATACATTTATACATACAATATAATAATTATGTAGCCAACCCAAACAAAAATGAAAACTCTGTTCTGGAAGCCATTGATATTGAAGAAAAATTTGGAAGAAATTTTGGGGAGGGCGAGGGCGCTCAATAATTTAGGAAAGTTCATAAAAACTTGTTAGCTCAAACACTGAGAGTATGATTCCTGAAAGTTTAGCATATTTCTAATTCGTGATTTTAAGTGGTGAGATTGAGCGCCCTCGCCCTCCCCAAAATTTCTTCCAAATTTTTTCTCAATGTCAATGGCTTCCAGAACAGAGTTTTCATTTTTGTTTGCTGGCTACACATAATTATTATATTGTATGTATAAATGTATATTGCAGAGGGAGACGGGTTTCTTATTTAGGCTATATCAAAACATTTTCTTACTGAAAGCTTATAAAATTTTTGGATTTCTTTGGTACACAAGTTTTAGTTTCCACACCAGCGTTTTCAATAGGAGAATTTTTTTGAGAGGATAGAATATAGGCTAATATTCATTTCGCAAAAATACAAAATTTGTATATGAATTTCACAATAATGTATTACAAATTTTTGACACAGCCAGCAAAGTAAAACTTGAGCGCTAGCTGTGAGTTCATTCAATAATAAATAATATACACCTTCAAATACAGTGTGCTTGTAATAATAAGATTTGAGAAAAAATTGAAAATAAATTTAATGTTCAAGTTTCAATAAAATCTGAAAATTTTATTTGAAAGTCAAATTTTTCAAACTACATTCATGATTATTTATCACAATATTAAAAAGTGAATTAGATTATTCTTGAGAAAATCCCTAATGTCCTACTCAGATTCAAAGTAGCTTCCGAAAGGTTAACCAGTACAAGCTGATGCCCCTTTGAAGCCAATATTGGATGTTTTATTTCGTTTTATCTCTCCGTTGCAATTATAAGTGTGGGAATATCGAGGCGCCAGGTCCACAACATACCTTCACACAAGCTATTGTTCGTAACTATTGTCAATGAAGATTAAGGTCAATTGTGTGGAATAGGCACTCAAAGCAAATGCAAAAAGATCGGGGCTATTTAGGTTATTTTGTCGTCGGTGTAAGGACAGCCTCAAAGCTAATCTACGGACACAAATTGAACGAATGCTATTCTCCATTGAGCAATTAGCGGATGCGTGAAATGAAAAAGAAAAGAGAATGGAAAGTCATTAGATAGGAGAGTGGAAAAGTGAGAGAGACGGAGAACTGAAATCAAGTTGATCCATTCATGGCTCGGCTTACAATGATTAGCTGATGACAATGACTGCAGATTGTGTTGAGGATCCAATCTTCCCTGTCTTCGAGAAAATAGTGGACACAGTCTTTTTTCAACCCTCGAGCTGTCATGTCAACCTTTGTCACTCAACATCAATAGTTCTAGAAGATGAACCTTTATGAAATTAATAAACCTTACAATTAGACTAATATTGAATCAATTTCATTGTCATCCTCAGAGGAAGAAAGTGTATTGAATACAAATACTGTACTGGGACGAATAATATCCAGAAATAAATGTGTTTCTTTTTGAAAAGTTATATTGCTAAAAGTCAATTGAAATCAATAGCGTATTTTATTTTGAGATCTTTCCAAATATTTCAATTTAAACCTTATTTTTCATATGTTTTTTCATTGATGAAAATAAATTTTTCAATTACTGTAATATTGAATCCATTTTGATGTCATCCTCAGAGAAAAACTATAATAAACACAAATACCGTACCAGTACTGATATGAATAACATGAATAAATATTATTATTTATTGAATTTAATATATGAATATATTCAATATCGATATTTATATTGCTACAATTCAATTGGTTAATCTGTAGAGAATTCTATTTTGGAATTTTTCAGTTCAAATGGTTCAAATGAGTTTACAGAACAAATATTAGCGATCTACCAACACTCAGCCTATAATCATACAAGTAGTTACCGTAACTTGAAGCGGATAAAGTACAGAAGAATAAATACCCATCCGAAATGATTATGTTCCTTTATGTAACTAGAGATGAACTAGGGCAAGCTAGTTCAAAATATATCATATCAACTCAATAACTAGACAATATCTTATGAGAAAATTACTCAAAATATGAGGTGAATTTGAGATATGAAAATACTATCTTGTTTGATTTTCAAATGCAAAAAGTTTGAATTTACATCTTAACTCTAAAAATATCATTCATCAACATTGTTGATAGACACATCTTGGTTGGTGGACACATACTCACACTTGATAGTTCTTTCCATCATGCTACTATTGAGATTAGTCTAATGAACCATTCTTAGCCACCTACAATGAGCACGATCGATGAACACCAATAAAATGAGCAATGCAATCAACCATTCATTGTAACTGAATTATAAAATGATTGATTTCAATTGCTGACTATAGTTTGAATGCAGACCCACTAACAATAGGATTAATTGAATTCTGTGTGAGGTCCGTCATCCGAAACTCCATGGTGCACTCTGAACTACCCTCATACCAATAAAGCGCATGCCTATTATAGATAGTTTTCCTCTTATATCGACAATTCTCAATAGAAACTCCAGTAGGTATTGCTTCAGAAATGCCACTGCCGATGAAAAAGTAAATTATTCATTATACACTTACTTTTCCCCAGACATCTTATCATAAAAGTGTGTGATGATATCAAAAAAACTTGATTCAATATCTAAATTTTTTTAATAACCTATTCCTGGTGAAATCATATTTTTGAGAACACTCATCAATTATTGTATTATAAATAAAAAAATGCACCGTGAAAATGTAAAAGATCACCGTGTAAAAAAAGCAATAAACATGCAAGAGGCGTGATAAGTGGTTCCAAATATGGCAGGTACCGTAATATTAATATGGAAGTGGTTCTGAAAAAGAATAACTCATTTAAAGCACAAATTTGAATCCTTTACCAAGGACATTTTTCCATTGCAGGCCTTCTAAATAATAATCGATCTTAGCAAATCCTTTTCCGTAATAAAAAAGTATTTATTCTTCTATTTCAATACTAAATGATAGAATAAATACAAAAATATAAATAAATGTTGAAATGTTTGTGTTTGAAATGCTTAATATAAAATAATATAGGCTAGTTCTATTATGTAGTACTGTATAATAATGCTTGATACAATAATTGTTCTGTTCTATCCCATAACTTTTTAATGTTTTTTTCTTTAAATTAATTTTATTAAATTATTATTATCGATGAGTCTCTCATCAGTCAAGTCCAATTCACCTCGTATCTCCCCACAGTTGCAAACATGACAAGTTTACTCAGTTTCAAACTGACATAGTTCTCATGCAGTCTTAGAAAAGCTCTTTCCCTTTCATTTTCTTTTTGTCGTTGGTTGGCATGATCAGTGTGACAAAATGCGAGTCGAAATGTGACCCACCTTGGACCACCTGCAGTACTTGTTCGTGTTCTACTGTGAAGCCAGAATGTGCGGCGGGCGGATGTAGTTCTCACTGAAAGACTCACTGAACTAGACAATTCATCGATTTTCTCGATTTTTTCCATTGCGATCGACAGTTGAAGGATGAGCAGAGAGCACTGATTGACCGACAGAGTTTTCGAATGACAAAGCACATTACACGCTTTTCTCATTTAGCACGTTCTCCATTTCGGGAGCAGTCGAGGGGAAAATAGGCGCAATGCGATCGTGCCCCCACAGTCATGCAAGTGGGGTGGAGAAACAATGAACCTAATTCAATTCTCAAGTTTCCATGAAAAATCATTGACATCTATCCATATCCCTTTTACCATTTTAATTTTGATTATTTTCTTCATAGAAAAAGTAGCTTGATGATAACTAGGAAGATGTTATCCAATCTCTCACATCCCACATGACTCTCATCATATTTATACTCTAATGAGTATCACCAAAGACAAAATCATATTTATTTATACTCCATCATACTAAAAACTATATAAAGTGTATTTTTGGTGAAATTCTTATCACTTTACCGTTTTCTTGACGTATCATGTAAAGGATCAATTCATGAAAGCAATAGATCCACACCTGAAAAAATGCTTTCTTTTGTCTCATCCATTTTCTTGAAAGTTTGATGGAGGATGATCAAGGAATGTTTTTACATCAGTTATAGTTGAATATTATTGATAGAAAATAACTTTAAAAAAAACTAGGATATCCCTAACTCAAAATAATACTAACTTTTAATGAGTTGTCTCCATTATCGCTGTTCTCAAAACCTACTACTAATAGTTAGTTTCGAAAAAGACTTTTGAAATTTGTGTTACCCACATGACCGATATAAACTGACTCTTATGTGAACATTCCATGAAAAATCGAATTAGAAACAACATCAATGTTTTTAAAAATTATATCTACTGAATTTCTTAATTTAATTTATTATTTACATACCATTTCCGAAAAGCAATACAAAATATAGATAAAATACAAAAAGGAAACAGTAGCTAGGTAGCCTCATTGAAAAATTGTATTGAAGCACTATTTTGTCATAAAAGTATCATTCATGCCACTTTAACATATAGTATACTGAATGCTAATGTAACGTAATTTACTGAATTGCTTGTTACTTTAGATACAAATACGGTAACAAATATGAAATAAATGAGAATACTATCTAATCCAACTTATTCTTTTCGTTGTTTTGCAGTGAAAAGAAACACAGTCGACATCAGAAACCGGCCGCGCATACCGATTCCGGACGAGGATCCGTACAGTATAGCGGGCAACGGGGGCGGCAGCTCAGGCAGCTCGGGAGGCGGCGGGGGCGTCATGCAGCTGCCGCATGGCGGACAAATGATGCGTCGCAGCGACAAACCGCCCAAACTGCCGCCCCGCGAAAACGGCTCCAACGGCTACCCGCACGACATACCAAAGGTGAGTGAAGTGACTCCTTTTCAGACAAACTACTATATTGTATAATAGTATACAATAAATTATAATGTATACATATTGAATAATATTTTGATACAAAAATATACCACGAGAATTTAATTTAAATGTGTATAAGTACAAGACAATTGAAGGATGAGCACTGATCAACCAAGAATTTTCGAATTGCAAAGCTCATGAAACGTTTTTATCATCACTTATATCAAAGACAATTCTACTACTAAATCCTACTACACAATCTAGATTAAATTGTCTTTGCTTATATCAAAGCTTTCGAACTGTATTGAGATTGCGAAATGTAGAAAGATATTTGAAGCTTACAATTTGGTTTTGGAAAAAGTTAGCAATTGAAAGAATTGATTTATCAGATAAAAATAGTTGATTGTAATGAAAGAGGAGATGGCAAAAATAATGAAGTGTAATCTTACATGAAATACTTGACTCGTAATCTCACTCAATACTTTTAAAATTTTCCTTGCTAATTCCAATTTTCTATCTGGCAAGTGCCATGATATGATTGAAGTTTTAGTTGTTCAGAAGGTCCATAGAAAAAGCATAGGGGTTCAAGATATCCCCATCCAGCATTGTTTCGGTCTTAGGCTTGTATCAGTGTAATCTTGAACAATATTCTTGTTAACGTGTTCAATTTCTATGGAAATTTTGACCTAATATTTTTTTCTTTTTGCAGCCTGACTACGACGACATAGAAGAAGAAGAGAACCGAATTGGTAATGGACATGGCCTCAAATCATTTGCCACCTCCAGAGGTCGAGACAAAACGAAAGATAATAAGAAATATGGTAAGAAATATCCACAAATAATATATATTTATGAAAGCATTTTCAAATTCTAAAAAGTTTATCTTTCAATAATTTAGAGATAAATGATCACTCAGGTATTAGAGCTGTGACTCTCTAAAATACTAATTTGAAAATATTAAAAAATTTGGTCGATTTATTAACTCCAATTAATTCTAGCTTTTTATTAAGATTTTTTCAGTCTAGCGTTAAAGGTAGACGGTAAAATCTCATTACTGTGATACGGGTTCACTAAAGATTTCTCCATGAGTATTAAGAAACTGCACGTACATTTTACAAGATGAATCTGTCATAATTCAGATAAAATCTCTTATTACACTTCTGATGAAAGTGAACGGAAATATCAACAGTTCTGTGTCTTAAACTCACCTCACTTGAAGGAATGTTATGTGCAATCTATCTAATTAACTGCAGATTGAACCAGATTTGTTATGAATCTTTAAGCTTCGTTAAAGACATCTTAATTTGCTGCCTTTTAGAGTAGTGATACTCATTTAATATTACACACCCACATAGACTCGTTGATGAGTGAGTTTCATTCCCTTATTTGGCTTTTATCACTTTCTATTTCATGTGAGAACATTCACCAGGATTACTTTCCGCAAGTACACTACTGACTTCTCATGACCTCATTTGGAGTTGGTATAGTTTCAGCCTTTCATCCGCTAGGAGTAGTAATCACCGGATTGATTGATTGATTATTTTCATATCATTTCATTCTGATTTCATCTCTGAACAGTTTTATTTCTTCAATTGTGTAATCATTGAAGATCGATGAAAATAAGAATTCATTATGACACATTCATCCGCGCTAGTTTGTTACCCAAAAATGGAATAGAAACGTGGCGTGGGAAATTGAAAGATTTTACATTAAATTCCAAATAAAGTTGCTGATAGATCTTCTCTTACCTGCAAAATAATGATTTTGGATTTTTACAAAATAAATCATTACATGTATTGTAAATATTATATATTCGTTCTCTATTCTCATCTATTATTGTAAATTCATGATCAGATGCATTCTTTCATTGATATTCACGGAATACTGAATACTGGTATTTCTGTAGCCTAATGTATAGGAGAATGATTTTTGAAAGACTTCGTAATATTTGTTTTCCCAGTCAACTATATTTCTCCTCTATTCTATCCTATTCTATTCTATTCTATTCTATTCTATTCTATCATTCTATTCTATTCTATTCTATCTCTATCTCATTCTATTCTATTTTATTCTATCTCATTCTATTCTATTCTATTCTATTCTATTCTCTATTCTATTCTATTCTGTTCCATTCTATTCTATTCTATTCTATTCTATTCTATTCTATTCTATTCTATTCTATTCTATTCTATTCATTCTATTCTATTCTATTCTATTCTATTCTATTCTATTCTATTCTATTCTATTCTATTCTATTCTATTCTGAATTTATCATGATGTAGTTTTATTCCCATATACATAGTTAAGGTTAAGTTATTCCCATTCAAGGTAGAGTGGTAGAATGAACTCTCTAATCCTAACTTCGCCTAATAAAGAATATTTTCATTTAATTTATTTAAATTTCAGAATATTCATTGCTCACTACTAATTCTCTTACCTTCCTCACTCGTATACTCCTATTCTAGCCTACACTTACACGTAAGACCGCTCTTGCCCGAGTGACCAATACAAAAATAAGGGTACGAGGTGTTACCTACCCATGAACGCCTCTCCACCAATAAGAAGCCATACAAACATGTTTTTCACTAATATTTAACATATATATAACATAACATATTTTTCACTAATCCAATTTGAATTCCTGAATAATTTACAGACGACCCATACTACTGTGGTCTGCGCGCCCGCGTTCCGAACTTTGTCAAGTCGAAAGGCAAGGAGATGAACGGCATTGGCAACGGGAAGATGCCGCCGCCCCCGGCGCATGCGCGCTACCCAGTGCTGCCACCCGCACCCAACTCGCACATCGCCGCCGCAGCACCATCCGGCCATGTGGCATGCGCGCAGCTACGACAGCGGCATGGGTAAATAGATAATGAAGTCTGTCAATTACTGAATACTTTTGTTTATCAAAATTAATCAGAAATTAAATCCCTCGTCTTGGAAGAGAAAGGTTGGGATCGGGGATTCATCTCGCATCATCACCCTTCCCATTACCCACGCACAAGCCAAATATTATACTTTCGCTTGTCTCTTCCACTATAAAAAATAACAGTTTAAAGAATTCAAAATAATAATCTTGCAAATAATTAACAGTCAGCATATCCCATAATATTACAAGATTAAAAGCTGAAGGATTTAGTAAGTAGTTGATGCTAGACCAAAAGACTAATTTATTGTCAGCTCATTACAATATTAAAAGCTGGAAGGACTTAGTAAGTAATTGATCCCTTACCAAAATGAACATCACCTTCACTTAAACATTAATTAATAATTTAATTTTCATGAATGAAATAGAAAAATTTTCATTGCATAGCTTCATCGAATATAATATTATTACTTCTTCACTAAAGCAATTGAACAGAGTAAGAAGTATGAATAAAATTTCTGAACATTATAATCTGCAATTTAATCGAGATAGTTGTTACAAACTGGTGAATTGACTTGAAAAGCTTTTAATAGTTATTTTATAAAATATATTTAATTTTCTAACCTTTTTGATTGTTTCAGATTCAGAGCTATTAGATTCACCTTACAACCATATATATGGACGTCTCCCCATACCTACAAGAGGATACATCCCGACAACGCCAAGAACAATGTACATCGGAGAATGGGATTGAGAGTAGACCATCAGTATCCCATTCAAACGTATTAATTTTCAATGGCTAAGCCACTTTCAATAATAATCACTGCTCCAAGTCTATCAATCTGATAAGCCCATGTTTGCAATTAAAAATATCAACCTATTGAGAACTTGAAAATTTTCATCCTAGGAAATTTTAACTATGGTTTTCAATTTCTTGATCGGACAACAACTTTCTCCTACTTCTAAATCAATGGCTTTTGTAAATAAGCTGTCTCTCTCTTTCTTCTTAAAATAATTATAGACTTCGATTAGTTACATTAGGTTTACTCAATAGAAATTCGTGAATTTTTCAATCAATATTTAATTCTTTTCGCGTGAAAAGAAGTATAATTACTGCCTTTTGCAATACTACTGCTGTTATCTGACTGCCAATACATTACTGGAATGCCGAACTGCCGTTTTGTACTGATCTTTAGACAAGAAATGTGCTTTTTCTCAGTAGTTAAGTATTTTGTATATTTTGAACTGAATATAGTTTTGTAAATATATATATTATAGCGTATGTAATTTTATTAGAAGTAATTACTATAAGTGAATTTCTTATAATCATTTGATAATCTTATAAGTGTTGTTTGAATCTTCTCTTTTTTCAATTTCATTTAGTGGAATACTATTATCACTCATGATGAGTCTACTCACCTGCAAGCTATAAATATCCTTCTACCATGATAATAAGGATATGTTAATTTTCTACAAAAACAAGTTAATTCAATAATCATGCTTGGAGAAAAAGTTTACCAACTATTATAAATTTATGAATTATTTATTCCTTTTTACCATCATGTCTCTTTCGTCAAAATTCTTGGAAATCGTACTTTTGCCCTACATCATCAGCACTAGGCTTTAATTAATTTCGAATTTTATTGTTATTACAAGAGTGTATCGAGCAAATGCTCCAAAGAAATTGTTCAATGTTATTCTAAGTTCATAATAATTATTATAGATATCCAATCCTATTTAAACGATTCTAATACTAACATTATCATTTATCAGTGATTAAATTGTCTTGGGTTATCGAACTCAATATTATAATTATTTTTGTAAATAAAATAAAGTCGTGATGAATAATGTTGACACGTAATAAATTAATTATGCTATGACTCTTTTTCTTAACAATATCTGAACGAAAGAGCTCTATAGACGCCGACAACGATGGAATTGTTACAATTGAACTTTCAGCGATTAAGATGTATATTTTTTTGTAAATCACTCGGAATAAAAATGGTGTTGGACATATTAAATGAATGATGTTTTCATGTTCATTGAACCTGCTTCCCTTATAAGATTATTTTAAATTTTACGCTATATATTGAATTATTCTAATAATAATAATATGCTCATTTTTTAGCTGAAGAACTCAAAGTGCGTTTATACATGCAATGATTTGCTGGCGCTAAAGAGAGCTGGCACCCAAATGATAGTCTATAAATGCATGTGTAAACTGATGCTGGCGTTGCAGTGCATGCATGTCAAATTTTCCTGGCGCGCCAGCAAATAATCGCATGTATAAACACACCTTTATGAATTCAAACAAAAGTTATATGAACTCGGGAGGTTGTTGGGTTCTTAAAACATGGATCCTCTTTATGCAGAGAAGACTGTTATTACAGTCCATACTTGAATAGATACAACTTCCGTATCGGCGTAGCTCGTATAAGATAGATAATGCAATTTATTCCGATACGGAAGTTACATATATTCAAGTATAGTTAATAGTTTAAATGACGAAAGGGCTGACCAAGTGTGAAAAACAGAATTTGGAATATTGAGTGCAAATATATGAAAATTCTCTTCACTCGGCCTGTGAGTAGCAAATGTATAGGTTAACAAACAACAACTTTTCCTAAAGTATTACAATCTATCCTGATAATAATATCGTGAGACCTCGTAGGTGTCTACTGGTCTTGTGAGAGATCTGTTAGCGCACTGAGGTGGAGTGGCAATGGCGTGGCAACACGCTAAATATTATAAACATTTTTATTTTTTACATATTATGTAACAATGAAACAGCGCACATCACCTCGATGTGCGCTGTTTCATATGTTTATATTTAGTTGCCACGCCATCGCTACGCCACCAACACTCCATCTCAGTGGGCGCTCGGCCTTAGAGTTCTGCTCTATATCTGTAGTTTTCATGTCGCACATGAATAGTACCAGGACCATTAACGGTATTCTTGAAAAAGTAGACATAGGTACCGCTGACATAGTTTTATTATCACTATGTGAGAGACGATATTATATTCATTTTTTATCAATCATAATACAAGCAGAAAATAATAAACGTATTTTCGAATTGAGAAATATCAACGAACTCCAATATCAAAAATATAGTTTTATTAATTTTCAGCTTATAAAGAATGGATAAGTTTTTCATATTATTATTATTCTAAGTTATCAATAACTTTATCAATAATTGGTTTTTATCAATTGGTTTTATGATTTCCATAAGCGAAGTCAATAAAGAACAATAAATAAAAATACTATCAGGGCCGCTTTCCTCAACGCTGCTTAAGCAATACATCTGGCTTAAGCCTCATTCGGAGAATAGGAAAAGTATAGAAAAAAATTACTTAAGCAGCGTTGGGGAAAGCAGCCCTTAGAATTTCCAATTTTGCATATATTTTCTTGATTTTAATCAAGTATGTCCATCATTATTTTTTGTGTTGACGTTCGCCTGAGACTTGTTAATGGCTCTTAGGCTAAGTGACTTTGATAGATGAGTTGCGCGACAATCCAGCTTGACCGCTTTGTAACCGAACCGACCTCACCCGCCGCGCTCCTCCACTCTGAGATCGGAATGCACTGAAAAGCCTTTGAAATGAGATGAGGATGTTCTGAGATTGAAAGTAAGTTATACGCAAAACGAAGAAACAGAAATGAACAAAGTTTTCTGAGGAGAAAAAGGATTGCAAAGACCAAATTTGGCTTTGCCGTTGTCTCTTCTATTAGTATTAGCATGGGGTGTCTGGAATAGAAACGACAAGACAATAGAGAGCCTTTGCTGAGAAAACAATCGACACGGTCTGCGCTGGAGAAGGTCGGAATGCTAAATTTATTAGAACATATAAACACTAAACGCGTGCAAGAAGTTATTTGAGCTGGACTCAGGACATGTGTACTTAATAAAGAAGTAACTCAGACTACACCAGTACGTATCTCTCGTTAACACAGCGTAGACTATTCAATTTCTTACAATGTATGTTTTTGTTTTTCATTCCACTCTTGTCCGGAGAAAATAATATCAACGCATACTCTTGTTTAAATAAAATCATCCTTCCCAATACTGTAGAGTAATTTGTACACATGTGACGCACTTATTCTATTCATCATCATTCTGTAGGCTACATAATCATTTGAGTTTTGAGATTTTCTATTGTTGAATAATTTTTTTGGCAATACAATTCCATTTATTCACTCGTCAGCTCTGATAATTTTGTGGCTTTTTGTACAATCATGAGATCTTTTATGAGAGCCTGCATTTTTTATGAGAGCAGGAGTTTGATCCTAGCATCATCAAACATCCAGAAGAAGAATGAAATAATTGATGACAGAAAATAATTTGATAGCAAGTGATGAAATAAAATTTCAATAATGATAAATGAAAATAATAAATTAATATTAATCATATTAATACAATGTATGGAGAATATTTTTCTATAACTTAGACTTGATACCTATTTTTTAACTTGAAGTAGGTAATTAAACTTTTAATGGACTTCCTGTTCAGAAATATTTTTTTAACTTTGAGAGAGGTAGTGCCTATACTGAATTTTAATTCAATATTGTACGGTTCGAAGAGTGGTCTGAGTATTAACGTAAATGACAATTATGTTAATCAAAACCAATAATCATGGATGGATAGGCCTAATCGAAATTATGTGTCTTTTCAAGTGAAAATCTTGTAAGCTGCATACAGAGACTGTGAAATCTATGATTAGACCTCGAAAAAATAAATAAATCATTCTAATCTATTTCTACAATCTATATAATATAATTATATTATGTTCAGTCTATTCTATTATAAGCAGTCTCTGTAGTAATACGCTTATTTGTAATATCTACGGTCTACGGAAATGAAAACTTTCTAAAAAACATTATCCTCCAGACTCAAGATAGAATGGATCGAGCTTGTGAAACTTGAGTAGTCTATAAGGCTACCAGGTATTTTATAAGTGAAATAAATACAGTAAAGTTTATTCAAGCTCTAGCTATAATTCTACTGTCGCAGGCCTGTAATACTGATATCCAACGGCCAGTACTCGGTACATGCAAGTATCATATCGACTCAATATAATAACAGAAGATAAGAATCTGACAAGACAAGCAATCCTTTCGCCTAATCTTTTTTCCAAAAAGTAGAGCGTCTGAGAATGTGAGCGAACACTCAGTATGCTGCAAAAATGCCGCATATATTGTAATCCAGCAGGCGTCTACTCAAGGTGCAAGATGAATGCTTATGTTTGCTAAGTGAGTGCATTCTATTGGTTGATATCATAGCATCCCTTTTCTGTATCATAGGTTACAGAGATATCCCGACTATGTGTGATGAAGTTCATAATGTATTAGTCCATTATCAATACAAAGCGGGAGGATGATAATAGCTTATGAGACTGCAAAAAACATGTAAACATCAATGTGAAGCACATAAATATAGAGTGAATAACTTTAAGTGAAACTGCTATTATGTCACTAGCATCCTAAGAAATCAACCCTGAGAAAGATATAATATTGTTGTATATCTAACATGAAGAGCGTATATAGATATTCCTGAAAATTTACATTTTCGCATTGTTATATTTTATATCCAGAGCAGGGATACCTTTCAGAACAACCACCTTTCTTGCTGGTTCAAGGTGGAATATATTTATCACATTGCATATAATAGTCTAGCGGCAAATATACTTTTTTAGAACAGCTCACACAATCGAAACATCAATGATAAAACAACCAAGCATGCAAAATTATGTTATTCTTAACATGATAATTTGCGTTCATATATGTTTTTTATAGAACATTATAGGGCAGTATCATCTTAGTCAATTGAGCAAGTAGGCCTGTTACGCATTATTTTTCTTTAAAGCCAATATGAATATGAATGGAGTGTCTTGATTCATGAGAAATGGCTAAGGTTTCTGAGTGTGGAATCGTGTAGACCTACTGTATATGATTCCCGCGGTGAGCAATGAGCTTCTTTTCTATACTAGGTAGCCTACTGAACGAATAGAATTACTTATAAGTCTCTGGTATGATTTGTAATGAGGCGTGGATAATACACATAACACATTGCAATAAAAATGGGAAGAATATGTAGGATATGATGTCCTTTCAAGGTCGAATCTGCGTTCTCCTATATGACTGATTCACACAAAAGACCAATTCGAATTTCAAGCTTCATTCGATACACTTTTTCCTTTTCGGATTTTTATGTAGTTAAAATATCAATGGCAAGGATAAATAAGAAATCAATGTGATAATTTCATCGCTGATGATAGAATAAAGAGCGAGAGGCATTTCAGGAGTCCGGTAATAATCTATGAGTTAGTTGGTAGTCAAAAATATATAGGTATTCATCATTCATGTCAAGCAGAATGATAGTTTCTGATCACACTTCGAGTAGACTTCGATCCTACCCACTTTGAGAGGAATTATTGATCTTGTTCGCATTACTTGCACAATGTTTGAACTTACAGTATGAATTATTTAGGTAATGCTAGATGAAAAACTATTTTTTTCATTTTTTATTTTACTTGAGCATCCAATTTTTTGAATAGTTCATGAATGTGGAGAGTGGAGAACTCCTGTATCACTCAAGATAATAATTTATTATTTATAAAGTTTGAAATGAGCAGGTTTAGCAATCACGGAGTTCCCTTAACATGGGCTTGAACTGATATATTAGTCAAACGGTGGAAGCTATATAGTTATTAAGTTTTTATAAAGCTATTTATATATGATAAATAGCTAATAAATATTTTGATATATGTGTGAAGTAATAGCATGAAATTATAGGCTATTGTAATAATCATTTGATAAAATTTCCCTTTTATGATGAGACCCATCTTCTTTTTTTACACACACAGAAGAGTTCAACAAGGTATTCACTTATTATAATTTTTTTTCAAGTACTGATAGCCGCATTATAGATTCATAGGTAATAGAAATCTCACATGAAGTATTATCTTTATTCTCATAATAGTATAAATAATGATGATCTCAATTATTCAACAATCACTGCAGTAATATTATTGTTTAATAATACAGCAGATATAATTATGTATATTGGTCCATGAGACTTTGATTAAGATTTTTCAAGCCAAGGTAGGTACTTCCAATAGAATGAATTACAAATGAAATTCGAATTTGGTTCCTTATTCAGCAGTTTCAGATAATCATTCAAAAGAATAACAGTGTTACAGGAAATGTTGACATTTCACAGCCAATCTTCAAAACTCATTTCAATATTTTCTAAGATTATAAAATATTTCGTTCACATATTCAATGTCACTCCATTGAAATGCAATAATGATGATACGCTATTACTGTACAATGAATATAATAATAAGAGTTAAATCACATTTGAACGGTATTAATTTGTTAACTATTCAATTTGCACAAATTCTATATTTCTTATTATGGCAGTATACAATGATATAAGTTAGAAAATTCAATTACGCATTGTAATAAAGCAAATAATAAGTAGAGGACATTGATTTAAATGGTTTCCCGTTATTCAGGAATACTGTAGGTGTTGGGTGAATCGTTCAATGATATTAAGCATGGAATTGTGTGGAAATTTCATTTTAACAAGGAGAAATCTTGTGCATTCAAAAACACATCAATATTTACACATATCTCATCCATGTAACAAACTGAAATAGGATATACTATAATATATGGAATACGAACGACTAGAGCAGTACGTTTTCAAGATACTTCAAGAATGCTCACTTTTAGAACATATAGAGCACAACAAAAACTATAAGGACACTAACGATTTTGTGAAATCTAGAGTGAATAACGATCTACAAGTAGTATAGAACATTATATTGCTGGTCTCTGACGATCCTTAAAGTTGTGAGCTATGAAAGATACCAATACATTTTTATTCCTTATTTATCACAGTAACCGGAAACATGAGCTCTAGAAAATAGCACTAATTTATCTTACCTAATCAACAATATTCAATCTTTATAGAAACTCCCTTTCATGGATCAAGTCCAGAGCTCACTCCCTAGTATTCATATAACTTCAATCAAATCAAATGTTCGTTATTCTAGAAAGAGAAAATTGTCTACTGGTCTCAATTTCGATAAACATTTGTTTCCATGTATTGAATTGCCATTCCATTGCAATTTTGTACTCAGTTTTTCTATTGCATTGGTGAAAATCACCAGAAAGGTTTGTCTAAGGTGACAAATCATATTTCATTAAACTTCCATTGTAATATTGTTTTTGTACTTCTTATGAATACCCAAATAATGAAGATAAAGATGCAATAACTTTATAAATTGCAAATTACAACGGATATAGAATAATTATTTGTAGCAATGTAATAGTTTGTTAATAGAATAAATTAATAAGGTAGGAATGTACAATAATTTCTGTTTGATTTGTACAAAGTTATGATATGCTAGATTTTTTGCAGACAATATTCATTCATCAGTTTCAGCTTCAACAAGAAATTATACCGAGAAAGAAAATATCATAGGCCTTATTTAACAAAATAAGTAAGCTCATTTGAACTAGCCTACACCTCACACTTATGAAGGTGCACATTACCGTACCGGTACCTTACACATGCGGTACAACCAAGATTCAATCAATAAAGATTAATTTCATTAATTTTATCAATTTTCCGTCCGTTTCATCCTAAACACATCTAAAGAGTCTTATAGATAATTTCCCTGTAAAATTGGAGTTGAATTTGGATTTTGATTCCATCATATCGGTTACCGGTAGCCTATAATGGATAGAGATTCATTTCAGAAATTTTGGCGATAAAATTAAATTTGGAAAGCACAATATTTAAAAAACACTGGTTAGAACTACCTATCAAATTACAGACAGACTTTGAATTGTGAATCTATAAATTTAAATCACTCAAAATTCAACTCTATAGGTATCTGAACTAATACACAACAGTGTATACACAACAGTGTTTACACAATAGTGCACCAACACATTTTAAAATGATATAAGTTTCTTTGAGATTGTGTTACATCCGTAAATTATTAGGAAATTGCTTCACATTTTTAAAAATGTGACATCATTGCATAAAATATTATTGAAGTTTGGATGTTTTCCACAAACTATTCATTTTTTTTTTTTTAAATCTTGGTTGGATGCCACACAAGCTGATTTATCAACAATTAGTTTTATTTCAACTTGAAATTCATGAAAAATTGAATAAAGCCTCTTGATTATTGATCACGAAATTAAAATACTCTAAAACAATATTCTCATTGGAAAATCATAGCTATTATAATCAAGAAAATTATAAATCTAGTAATTTATCACAGATAATAATAAATTTCACAACGCACTGACAGCATTGATAGCAAACAAGTTGTCTGAATGAAAATAAAATCATGGGTAAATGAAGATTTTAAATGAAGGCACATTAAAATTATTTGTATCATTTACATAGCTTACGCATTCTAATTTATGGACACTTAACATACAAAGACAAAATAAATATTTCTTTACAATAACAAGAAAAGTTACTGGAATGATTCAATATTATTCTTAATGACACATTATATTCACAATATAGTAGGCTATTTATAATTCTTATAATCATGAACCCAGCTTGTGATTTATAATTGAATTATTCAAATTTATTATATAGGCTAGTAGTATGTTACAAGAATCTTGAAACAATTTTATGAATCTTCGTAAAATGTATAAGCAAGTGAAAATTACATATAGGTAGTAAATTCAAATGCATTCAAGAAGCAAAAATTAGTTTTTAATAGTGTTTAGCATGGAAAATGTAATAGGGAAATAAATAATATTATTATTGATACATTTTCTATATTTATACCAGTGGGATAAGCTATCACATAGATGGCTTCTCAATAGATATGCATAAACTCAATACAACAACAGTCCTTACTTAATTGAATACTGTACAATAATGGTGCAAGAATGAAATATGTGCCATCAAATTTTTGTAAGTTTATTTTATTTCAATCACGAAACGGGTAAATCCATGTAGGCACTGTTTTTCTCGGATTCTCAGATAAAAATTTCAATCGAATAGATGTTACAGGTGATACTTGAGTTGTTTGTCAATTTTGATGAGTTATGAATAATACATAAATACATATATTATACTGATTTATTCCAATATCAATTTCAAGTAATTTATAAATTATGACTCACAAGGTAAGAAGAACATCACATACAAACAATTCAAAAAACAAAACATTTTTTAATCTTTGATGTTATTCATTTTTATCTAATCAAAGTGTCTTTATTAAATAATTGTAGATTATTCAGCCCACTTAAGGGCTGCATCGAATTGTATACTCGTTGATGGCACAAAATATTATTATTATTATTATTTTTATTCCAGATTTCACGTTCATATTTGAGTTTATATCTAATCTGTGATTCAATTCCAAAAATCTTAGCGCATAAAGTGATCCATATTCATATCCATCTCTTGATCACATAAGCAATCAGATTAGTTTCGAGAAACATAAAACATTATAATACGTTACATATTAAAAAAGTGAATTTCAATGATAATGTTCAATTAAAAATCACCAAGCTGGATTTTGACAATGAGCTTGCACTCGACTGTGAAAGTTCCGTGTTATAAGAAGTCAATGGATTTAAAAGTGTCTTAAATCTACTCAAACTATCTACAGCAATATTACTTGAATTTAATACGGTATTGATTTAACATAAATGTACAGAAATTTTTATTTAGAAGCTATTTATTTATTTCTGATACAAAATATTGTACACATGCATTTTAGTTTTACAAAATATTTCGTAATATTTATTATACTATGTAGTAAATTACACTTATATATTAAATTCAACAAATTGAAATCTGCTTTAACTGTCCAAATTTTTAGAATACCTACAAAGATTGTATTGAGTTCAGGTTTTATCTGTTTCATCTCCATTTATCATGTGAAAGAAGAGCACCCAGGGTGGTTATAAGAAATCAATTTTCATTGGTACAATAAGAATAACCTAATTATTTAATAATAAAGTCAGAATAACCTATCCAATTCTTTCGCTTGGTAACCTGTTTTAAGGCTACTTTGTACAGCTTCATTTTATGTAGATTGTTAAGTATTATCAAAAGTATAATAGAAATTCCCCCTCAAAATGACAGATGGGTATTATTATGAATGGAGAGAGCAAGCAGGTTCATCATAATAATTATTCGAAGAATGTAATTTGGAATATTATCTTCAATTTCTTTGAGTAAAATGCATTTATAGTTGAAGAGCTCTGTAAGTGATGGTCTTCTATGAGAAATTCTATGTGATGGCTACGAATCTTCTAATACTTACCATCATAGTTACCTCCTAAGCATCAAAATTACTTGAAATAGTAGAAAAAAATATTAAATGGGAATTCTTCGTTTCCTTGTAAAACGTATGAGGTGACATACTGACATGCACGTAATAAGATCACCAGAGCTGAAATGTGGCTTCATAAAATCCGTTAATATTGTTGGATTCTCTCAACATATAAAAAAATATTATGTTCATCAAGTATAAAAAATTAGACAAAAGAATGGAGTCTATGAATGATTAATTATTATTCTCATCCCTTCCTCAACAATTAAGATATAAAAATTATCACTAAAAAGAAAAAATATTATCCAAAACAATTCAATCTTTATCAAAACACAATAAATACTATTTGAACCGAATTATTCTAAAATTGAACTTTGGAATTCATTTATAAAAGTAATTTTGATGAGTAAGATTCATCTATTCATTTTCCATATATTTCTGATTTGAAAAAAATCCTTGCAAAGTATATATTATTATAGTTTCTGTTGTACAGCAATAAACATTGAATCACCTGCTTCTGGTTTGATAGAATAGGTACTACTGGTACCGTTTGATTCTACTATTAATTCTGTTACAAGTTAATTATTATGGATTACCAGTGGTAATTTACCACAGTAACGTATTTGAAGCTTTCAATTTATCGACGTCGTACTAATTTTCATTTTGAAATTAATAATTTGGTTTGTTCAACCTTATATGGATTCAACATCTAATCCATCCTCAACTCCGCTACTTTTCAAAATTATTGTCAGCTGTTGAACACCACCTAATGTATGAATTCGACCCTCCAAAATGATGGGAGAGTTGGTCTACTGTACAGAGAGTGTACACTCTCTGTAGTCTACTGCAAGTAGGCCTACCTTTCAACAATCCAACCACTTCTTTCAGAAATAATTGAACATGACAATTGAACTTAATGAAATTTGATTATAGCTACCTACGTGAAAAATTGAATAGTATTATTACCGCTCCACACAGTGCAACCTGGTTTTTATGTGAATGTTATGGAATCGATCCATTGTAATTGAGAAAATTCAACATGAAAGGCAATATTGAAGCTGTTTTGGTGTTGAAGGACAACCGAGTAAAGCACCGTTGAATATAAAAATTCCTATACATCTCCAGTCTTCTTTCGCCCTGCAACATCTGTCTGCAGATGATGCCTGGATCATTATTTAAACGTTTTGCGACAATTGTTCTCGATAAATAAGATATTGGATACCAATAGCAATTGGATAGAATAAGTCCATTCACATGAACATGTTTTGCATAAATGCTCAGTGATAACTCTGTAGTAACAGTCCTATTTATTTACAAAATCACTCACTCGCACACCCCTGCAATGTACATTGTACTAAAACAGATTTCATATCAGGTTATTCTGGATGCTTTGCCCCCTGAAGATGATGAGCCATCAAGGCTTCCTCTCACTGGTTCCGATTTCACACCAACTCCATTCGGGTTCAGAGTCATCGTTATGCCAACTGCAAAATGAAAAAACACATTTGTTTTTGCGAATCAAAAGTAATCATTTGAATTAGCAAGAAATTCCTTAAATTTATCCAAATTTATCAAGAGTTACCACTGACCTTAGGCTATACATAGGAAATTTGCCAGTATATAATTATATGTAACGTATTGCACCACACAACCATCACCTGACAAGAAAATGATTTGTAATAAATTACTGTTCCAATCAGAAATCTGAAATAAATGACTACCGCTATGAGAGTCATAAATATTCATAGTGCTAATTTTGGTTACCATTTGCCTTCGCCAATTTCAACTTATATTCATAGAAAATTGACTGCTAATTTGATACCATTTCAATTTGAGTGTGAAGAAAATTAATATTTTTCTTAAATAATCTTCAGATTATAAAATATTATTCAACTACTGTAACTTATATTTCGTGAGCTCCTTTGCTAATCAATCCTTGAATCTCTCAAGTAAATTTCTTAATTACCTTGCTGGACATTGATTGAATTTATACAGTGTATGTTGGATGTAACAATAATTATTATATTCATTAATAATTATTAATTTGTATATTCAAGAACAATCTATTATATTAAAAGATTTTTCTGCCCAAGTTTGGAAAGTTCGTGGAGAAGTTTGAGTGGGCCGATTTTGTTGTGTGCGCCAAAAGAAAGATAAAATCGAATTTATGCGGGCACTATTTGTTTTTCAAAAATAATCATTTTTTAAGGGAGAAAATTGATGGAACACAAAAATAGTTACCAGTGGCACTATCTATTGGCATAAAATGTACTAGATTATTGAATCACTTGAGTTAGTTAGTGAAATGCCAAATATAGATAGAGCTTAGAAGGTAGCGTACAGATGAATAGTCATCTGTACATGGTAGGAATTCATTAACTAAGCTGCAGATAGTCAAAATAGAAACTATTCAAAACCAATAATTTTAGAAAACTCAAGTGAGCGGCTCAAGGATCAAACATTCTTCAGGAGAATATTATATACATAATTTCACAGTGGAGCTGGAATGTTTTATGATTGCTAGAGAAAGCCTATTTACTCCGTGGGAGTAAGTACAGTGATTTATATAAAAATACTGTATTTTGTTACGGAGTCATGCATTTCTATAATTTGCTCCAGGCCATGCAATGTTATGAAATGGATCAAATGCTAAAAAGACACTTGATAGCTTCAAATATCATTTTAATATTCCATGCATTCCAAAAAATTTTCAATCGAATAACCAAAAAAGATTAAATTGGATTTATTAATAGAATTCGGAAATCTGGACGATGATTTATAAACTCGATTCCTCGATGATAAATTTTGGAAAGAAAAATTCAATAACGTTTGGAAATAATCATAATCACATAGAAAGGATTTTCTTTTTTCATCATTTATCATCGTTCATTTTTTTATAATCATTTTAGGCCTAATTATTAATCTCAATACTACTGTAGAAAGTGTGAAAATAAAAATTGAATTAATAAGTTTTGTAAAAGATCATTTAGGTACTGCAAGAGTTGAATTTTCAATCCAAAAACAATGATAAATAGGCCTATATCTTTAAATGAATGCTCCTCCGAATTGAGATTTCAAAAACATCGACTTTAAAATAAATGTACCTTTCCTCTAAGCTCCAATAAAAATATCTCATGCCCACCTTGAATTTCCATTTAAACGTGTCATATAATGAAATTTTAACTAGAGGAGACTAGACTTTAAAAAAGTCTTACAACAGTACTTACAACAGAGAATCCTATCCTATTGAAAAATGAACACGTTGAGATTTTTCAATTACTGGATAGGCCTAGGATACATACGAGATTGGATACATGAACTCAAGTGAATTGATCGATATCATCCCCAAACATGTAATTAAAAGAAATTAACATGGGAAGATCTCATTTAACCTGGATAATTATTCAAGGAGATTATTCTTTGTTACAACAAGCTTGTTGAGTTCTTGCAATCCTGAGTCATTTTTTCAAGAGATATTGTTGTAAAATATTTCAATAGCCTACACGAAAATAATAAACTGCCTCCAAATACATTATTCCCTCAAGTTCAACTAATTTGAATAAAAGTTATTACTGTATCTCAAATCACTACGCTGCCCTAAAAGAAAATTTTTGATAACTCTATTGTTTTTCATTTAAAATAATAGTAGGTAATATTAAATATTACCTATTATTTTATTGATGAAATTTTTATCAATATTCTTATCAGTAGAATGAGACGAAATGAGACCAAAGGCGTATTACTATTATTATGTTGTGAGATGATGACATAAATATACCGTATTCAAGATAATATTTTAACCACAATATCCAAAGTAAGAATTTTAAATCATGATAGGCTACAAGATAGTTATCGCCGTAATGTTCTGAGCTATGAGAACTTCTATAAATAGTTTTTAAAATTATTTTCAAGATTAGTAATTATCTCTACAGCAAGATTGATAGACTCTTGAATCCAAAATGATGATGATGATGACGATAATAAATTATTAATTTTAATAGAAATGAGTTTGAGTAAGGTGAAGGATATGTGAGCCAATTGCAGAATCAGTTTGAGATTGAAAATAATTACATTATACCCTACTTACGAAGCAATAATGTTATTTAATTGCTCTCTCCATGATGAAAATTCAAAATCTTATTTTTTTACCGTTAATTATATCGAGTGATTTATATTTTCATTATTAACTCTTATGATTTATGATAATTAATTATAGTTAGGCCTATTAGGATGACATTAATTTCTCCATAAAATATTATTCATTGAATGTGATAATTATTATTTTACTATCCACGAAATCCATGATTATTGATTATTTTCAGTTTTCGATGCCGTAAAATACCGTCAAATCGTGTATTGTTATGTTTTTAAAAAATTGCCTATAACTTTTTTGAATTCCCTATATTTGTATAGATTATTCGAATCAACTCCACAAAGAATTCTTGTAATAAAAGCATTTCAAACTTCAATGTATTTGACTCAGTTTTTTTTTGAGATTTTTTTAAATTATTAGCATAACTCAGAGAAGAAAAGAACAGATCACTTATCAGTCACTCAACTACAATATTTAAATCATAAAAAATTATATTTTTATCTCACAAAAAAACTAAAGTAAATTATTTTTCAATTTCAATCTCTGATCTTGAAACAATTCGATAATATTATTACGGTATAGTATGAAGAGTTGAAAAGCCAGATAGGGTTTGGAGCTATTTCTGAAGCGAATTGTTTGAACTCAAATAGACTTTCTCAACTTTAATCTAACACAGCTAAGTACAAAGTTCATTGTTATGAACTCTACAGGGAAGTTGAGCAAGACTGAGTTAGTGAAATAGAGAATGAAACAAGGAAACTTAAATTATTATTCATTGAATATCTCTCATCATTATATTCTATATCATATATTATAATTATAGGCCTATCATATATCATATTCTTCCATATTGACTTGAATCCATTTTCATAAAACAAAACTTTGTCAAGTCTCATCCATTGAAATCTGGTAAACCTATATTATTCAATTTATGCATGCAATTAATGAATTCATGGAAAAAATGTTGAAAACAATTCAAGCTCATCCAAAACTATGAGGATGATCCAAAATATCGACTTGATGTTTGAAAGATGTACGGTATGCATTATTGTTGAGAATCATATCTTTGACTAGATTTCATGTTGGGCTACTATGATTGAATTTAGTTCTTGACGATGCCATACTTTGGCTTAATAATCTTGAATGTTAAACATATCACTTTGAATGGACTATTAATGTATTTCACTGCTTGACATCATACGCATACATAATATATCATATGAAGATAACATTGTGATGATATTATGGAATATCTCAATAGAATTTGGGATTTTAATGAATTGTAGTATTCAGGCAAGTAATCATATTTGAAGAGAGAGCAAAGTAGATAAAAATACCTATAGGTATAGTATTATTATGATGAAATCCATAAGTTATTATACCAATGTCAGTATTATTGAAATCATTATTTAATAATTGTCTGTGAACTAGTAAACACGATAACATTTGAAATATTTCGGATCGCTGACTCTATTCCTTAGAGTTATCTGAAAGCTTAAATTTTCTGCAATCATGTTTCTTATGGTGCGACAGGGTAAACTAACAAGGTGGAACGGTAATTTTCTATTCTCAAATACATTAAACAGAAGGCAGATGGGAAAAGATTATCCTACAATTGGAAAGTGGGAGGAATAATATGTGTTTAAATACAGGTGTCTACAAGATATACGAGGTTGATTAGAGGTTTGAAGAGATAGATAATTATTGTTAGAAGTGAAAATTTTACGAGAGAGGACTCATGCAAACTACAGTACTAAGCAGGCGAACACCTAAACAACCTGATATATACCACTTTGTGTTTTAGCAGTTCTTGACTTCCATTGCACTTTTGCCATTCGTACGAAAGTTAGAGTTTCGCCGCTCATTCTCTGCAAACAACAAACAAATGTGTGAAATGTGTTCTCGAAATTTACTTTCCAATCGAATCAATCACTGTCAATTTGGAAAAAGTTTCAAATTTATTATTGTTCAACTCAATAGAATGTATACGTTTACTTCTAATGCAATTCTTGTGCACAATTCTTTGTTTAAGCCGGTTACTATTGTAGGTTCAATATTGTTAATTTTATAAAATGTAAATTTTTTACAAAAAGTAATGCTATTGTAATTTGGAATGTGTAGGATAGTAATTATTAAAGTATGTAATTAACTCTATTTATTCTTTATTTTTCATACCACATTCTCTAGGCTACCGTACCCAAAATGTGTTCCTTAATTATTATCAGAGTAGGTCTATTGCTCAATTGAACGTTCAATACAGAATGTACTTTAGTTATATTAATGGCAGGTTCTCTCTCTTCCTTGTGTATGGTCGAATTTTATTGTTATATACTTATTCTAAAATTTTATATGACAGAAAACTGTTGTCGTCTATTTATTGGTTCAAAATAATATTTGTATTTTTGACAATGAACGATTGATCGTGATGGATTATAATTGATAGGCGACTTGAAGGAAGTAGCAAAATACTTTAAAAAATTTTTTCAATCAGGCAAATTTAAGAGGATGATTGCTGACGCATAATTATTATTAGCATTCAAAGTCAACCTATTATCAACTATTTATAATTATTTGACTTACTATTCCAACTATTCTATTGATTTTTATTTCAAAATGATTTAATATAAACTTTTGATCGCTGATTGTTTATAATATATGTTCAAATCTAGAACTTTTCAGGTTTTAGAGGAGCTAGTAAGACAGAATGATTTGTCACTTATTGTCACTTAATTCTTATGATAAAATCTTGTAATATTCAAGGAAAATATCTTAAAGCTCTCCGAATTTTACTTGTAATTGTTGAATCTCTTTCAAAATTTGAACAATTCAAAGATCGTACCTATCTCTTTTATTATAAATTATTTATAAAATATATAAGTCATGGAGGAATAGGTATTTCTGTGAAAGTCAGTAGAAATCTTGAATCAAATAATAACACGAATAAATTTCCATATTTATATTAGAATCAAGTCATTGATTCAAATTGTATTGACCTCCTCTTAATGTATAGTGTGTATGTACTCAATGAAATCTGTGAAGCTGAGGCCACGCTGCTGGGTGGTTACCTGGAAAGTAGATGGTTTATCTATAGCTCATACAACATCTATAATAATAGAAAATATAGGAAATGATCACGGCCTTCTTGATAAATATTGTTAACCAGCCACCATCCACTCATCTGCAGTGCGGCCCACGGCTCAAAACAAATTGAAAAAAACTACCTCACCTCAGTGAAGAAATCCATCGATCTTATCAGAACAGCTAAACTATTATGTTTGATTTTTGTTTAAAGTGATATAGAACGAAATAATATGATTATCATTATCCAAAGAAGCTTCCATCAAGTGTCTTGCAAGCACATAAATGAAATATATTCATGATTAAAGCAGTGAAATGAATTATTTCATTTGATGTTGGAGTTTCATTGGTCAACTCACCCATTTTTGGTCCCATATCCTTGGGGTGGTTGGTCTTGATGGCATTCATGCGCCGGTTGACAGCGGCCGGCATACCAGGACAGCCGCCGCCACCGCCTCCGCCGCCGCCGCCGCCTCCACCGCCCCCGCACGGTGTTGAGCCGGGCTGGCCGGCGCCCTGGGTGCCCGGTGGCGGGGCCTGGCCAGGGAGGCGGGGTCCCCGCGTGGGCTCGACGGGCAGCACCCGACGCCGCTTCTTGGGCAGTTTGGCGCGCGCCTGTGTATGCGAGTAGTACATGGCGAAGTTGGACACGATGACAGGCACGGGCAGGGCGATGGTGAGCACACCGGCGAGCGCGCACAGCGCACCGACGAACATGCCGACATAGGTCTTGGGCGCCATGTCACCATAGCCGACCGTTGTCATGGTGACCAGCGCCCACCACAGACCCAGCGGAATGCTGTTGAAGTCGTTGTGCGGATTGGCCTGTATGCGTTCGGCGTAGTAGACGAGGCTGGCGAATATCACGATGCCCAGCACCAAGAAGAACACCAGCAGAGTCAGCTCTTTGGCCGACGCGCGGAACGTCTGAATGAGTATTTTCAAGCCCGACGAATGTCTTGTCAATTTGAACAGTCTCATTATCCTTATTATGGAGAAAAACTCTAGTATGTCGGCGTTCTCGAGGTGCGACGCGAACTTCTGCAGTATGAGATCGATGTAGAAGCTGAGCGTGGCGACGTAGTCGATGATGTTGACCGACGCCTTGATGAAGTCGCACTTGTTGGGCGAGGAGACAAAGCGCACGAGTATCTCGATGGTGAACCAGGCGTTGCACACACACTCGATGTAGAAGAAGGCGTCGTGCGCGTTCGTGTGCGTCTTGTCGAGCGTCCAGGCGGCCGTGTGCATCGACGTGTTCACCGTTATGTTGCGGATCACCGGCACTCGCATGTCCGGGTGCGTCTTCAGGCAAAACGACAGAATCGAAATGCAAATGAAGAACACCGAAATTATCCCAATTATCTGCAACATACATAAACATAGCTCAATACTCTTGCTTACAATCGCACATTCCACAATTCTATATTATACTCTACTTTTCTTAGTTTTCCTGTGAGAGGGGTTAGATATCGATACTACACATCCACATGTAGGTACTGGTTACCCTCCTGTTTCTAGTGGAGTGTAACCCCTCTCACTGATAATACCGAAAACTCATATTTTACAAAAAAAAACTCGACTTCGAGGCTGCCTCTCAACATAGTACGGAAAATTGCTCCAAAAGTAGTTGAGAAGTCATGATAAAAAATCGTCTTTATACTAATTTACACAATTCGAATTGTTATCTCTTCCACAATATTGAATCAAGTATAATGATGAAGATATACTGATCAGATATAATAATCAGATATACAAACGGAAAAATATAATTATATTGTTTTATAACATAATGTAGTAACATCCTTTAGATCATTGAATTAAATACCAATGATATAATCATACAGGAAAATATTATAAGGCTATGATTAGAATATCTTTCATTCGAATATTCGATCGAAAATACATGTTTATGTTAACTCTCGAAATTATTATTTTGAATTTTGGTAAGCATTGTGGATTTCTCTTTTCCTTTTCAACTTTTTATCAAATAAGAAAAACTCATCCAATTTTTGTAATATGGAATGCAATATTTTTATACATGAAATGTATGAAAAATAATTAGAAACATTTTTTCACAAAATAACATTGTAGTTAATAAATGTAGTGGAGTTAATAATTTTATCAGCTCTCATAATACTGATTCGGAATCTAACACCAATCTGATCTAATCTAAGCTCACACCAACCTAAAACTCTGAATGCCAACCTAAAAGTACATGAACTATTCCAACAAGAGCAAACCTGAATGAGAGTAAAAGATTATTCTACCGTGAATGACACTCACACACAGCTCGAGATAGAATTTATTTTGAACAGTTTAACTGCTGGAAAATATTATTTATCAATTCAGACTTTACAAAATTTGAATTAGCAAGTCATACAACTTTGTCGTGCAATAATTGTTAGCTTTCCATGATTTTAATTGTATGAGAATGAGGAATAAAACCTTCAATAATTGAAAAACGTCTTCAACCATAATAATCTTGAAAACATTTCAGTAAAATTCAGTTAAATACTTCACTCCGTTCTGGTTCCACACAAAATCTTCATAATGTTTTAGGTCTGCAAAATAAGTTAATGAATACAAATGGATTCATTTTGATAAAATGATTATCTATAGAAGTTGATTATAAACCAAACCAAGGCTATTGACCTTCACATGGAAAAATATAATGTTTCCAGCTTATTCATTTTGAAATGAGTCTGTTGTGATTAGTAATTTTCCGCAAAAAGCAGGCAAGCTTCGTGGCTTGTTTAGCTGCTTCTGACTCCATCCCCACCCCCCTACCAAGTCCCTAACCCATGTCTTTGTGCTCACTGCTAATCTTTTTACTTCAAGCGCAGTAAGTCCGCTTAGTCTTCCTTCGTTAAGAATTTCATAAAACTGCAAGCCTCATTCAGGAAGGGCTTTGTATCTTGATATAAATTTGATTAAGCGCCGTACGGTATTTCATTTTATCTCAAGTAAAATCGTTTATAATTTTCAATCCTGAAATCTCTCTAATGATTCACCGTCATCCTTATCTTGTAGTAGAGTTTCTATAAAGCTGTACATTGTAGGCTACAAGTCGTGATTGGATTGTCTCTTTTCTCATCCCAGATCCCATATATATAGAAGCAGACATTTTCTTTGAAATAAATCAATAGGCTTCACTTCATTGTACAACTTAGGCTGCAATACAATAATTATTATTCAGCCTAATCAAGTACTGAGCTATGAAAAATAATACAGAATATGGAATACCCTCCCATAAATATCACACAGAATACAACCTAATCATGAAACTTATATCACACAATATTTCTTTTTATAGTATATAATGAATATTCTAAGTATTTATGAATACCTCTTAAACCAAAAGTTCTATCAATAGACTACCAATAAGTATTTAGAAGATCATAACACATATTAATATTATATAAAAAAATTCAAATTATAATTCAATTCAATCAATTAATACCGTATGAACTGGCTGGCTCAGGTTTGCTATCCAAGTTTTTAATTTCTAGTACTTAAACATTTAAACAATGCTATGAGAGTATTATGATATTGTTACAATATGATATTTTGTGTAGAATCAATTAATACAGGGCATCAACTGTGTTAAGTACGAGAAGATTTCATCTTTCTCAAACCAATAGAACAATGATCGATATCAACAAAGAGAATTTGACTCTGATGAAATTGTCTCTGATTGTGTTTGTCTGATCTGAAGTGAAGAAACTCTGATTGTGGTTGTCTATATTTCTTCTCACTCTGAATACTAATGTAGATTCTCTCAATGGGACGGATGAAAACATCTCTTATCAAACAAAGGAATTATGCACTCATCAAATAACATGTGAGTGTACATGCAGGATGAACTCATTATCCGCAAACTTATATCACAAATGAGTTTCACAGAGAGAACAATAGCATTCACAATAATTAAGGAGAACTCAACAAGGGGTGATGAGATCAGCTATAGAAACAATGAGAGGGGAGATCGACCCTCCATACTGGTTTCTATGAATGCTGAGTATCTTGTAGTTCATATTGTTCTCATACTTGCAAGAGACCGCTGTTTACAATGCTCAGGTCATTTAAATACCATTAAAGAACTCATTCTTACTTACACAGGCTATGTAAAGTTTGGTACTTACCAAGTTTGAAACATGCTATGCTTTTTAGATGAGTAGTTTTTGACATCAAAATGATAAATCTAACCAGAAGACAACAATATTATTCTCTAGATATGCTTGAAATGTGTTCCACGGTCAAAAATATAGTTGAGAGCCAATCAACACTCATGATGAGAGAATCTTAAATAGGCTATCTTGTTTTGGGTGATTGAATAATGTCTGCTTGCATTTCATCATTCTGGAAACATACGTTTTTGAAGCATTTAGTTTATTCGAAGATTGATGTTTGTTATTGAATCTGTCTCTACATTATTTTTAAGATAGTGCTTTCATTTCTAAAGCTCAATGAAAACTCTCTTTAACTCTTGGAGTGTTTTAATCAAAATCAACTTCGATGTTTGGTGAACTATTTCTGTCGAATGAAATTTAGGATAAGCCATAACTGTTGATAAATCTGAAAGATATTTACCAGCTGCCTGGATATCGTTGAGAGCTAGAAGATTTTTGTTGATGAAGATGGTTGATGAAAGATATTATTTATGATCCATATTGTTATGAGATATTCGATTTTTGTGAGATTTATGCGTTATGATCCGCAATTCATATTCGAAATAAAAATTTCATTGATTATTCTAGTCTCCATCACTGAAGCTTGAATTGAGAGAGTTGCTACAGGAAAATCCTTTCTTTAAGCAATCTGTAGAATTATAATTATAGAACAGAATAATCACATGAATTAAGTATATTAGGCTACATCGAATATTTTTCTTTCTTTACTCGTCAATGAAGTCATAGAATGTGTTTATTAATCATTAAGTCATAGTCATTATTCAAAATCATATAATTTCTCTTAGATCAAATGCGAAATATTGTGTAGTCTTTTTTTGTCCCTAGAGGTACCGGCGTGTACCGTCCAAAAATAGCATTGCTCTAGTGGCGAAGCGTGGTATACTTATTTGGTCATCGCCAGGTATATGACCAAATAAGTATACCACGCTTCACCACGGCATTGCTCCTAAAGTAGCAGAGTTTCTCCTTCCCTTTTTTTTGAATATTGTGTATAAAGATTGAGTATTCGAATAAAGATTGATTTATTTATCTGGGCCACTCGTGAGGATGCCAACGCTGTCTGAAAAGTAGTTGTGATCTCTCATCATCACCCTCTCATCAACTACGCACAAGCCTAGAGCTCGTGTGGGCATCATCCTCACAAAAAAGCGATAATGAGATGTGTCAAGATGTAAGTGGTGAATTATAGACGGTCTCACCATACACTAACCAAACATGGATTATCCCTATTTGAGGGATGAATGGATTATCTGTGTTGTTACCTTAGCAGTGGTGGAAGAGTAGGGCTCGTCGAAGAGGGACCAGAGCTGGGGCTTGGTGCGCTGCCACCAGGACAGCGTCCCTGAGAAGTAATCCTCTTCGAAGCCGAACTTGCGCGCCATCTCCTCGTCGCTCGGCTTTTCTGTGTCTAGGTCCAGCCTATCCAGCACAGCCAGCGTTTCCTGAGTGTCTCGATGCTGCAACCACAAACAACACATTCATCAGCAAATCTATATTAATAACGATCATTTTACAACGTATAATTATTTGATTATGTAAAATATATTATTGGTTTTGTTAGATGACATAATTTTTTACGGATAGATTCAATTCGCATGTATGATATATTATTAGCAGGTCAGTAAGTAAACTATACAATGGGATCTGATGCATAGAATTCTAGTTCTGAAATTCAGATGAACTCTTCAAAACTGTTACTAATTATAACTAGAAATAAACTGTTTGTGATTCCAATTTACAGAATTGAAATTCCAATGTTACTCAGGATTATAGGTTTTCTTCAAAGAAAGTGGAAGGTATGAAGGAACCACACAAATTTCTCCATTGTAAATCCAATTTCACAAGCTGTCTAGCATGTTATTTATTCCAGCTGCCGGTTAAGTTGAGAGTTACTTTACTTCGTGAAGTTCACATGTTTGGCTTCTCCAAGAATCTGAATCTTTCTAGTACGTACTTCCAGTAAACTCACTGTTGAATTTCACAGAATTAGTAGTTCAAACCAACTAAAATAAAAATCAATTCAGAATCTAACTTGTAATATTGATTGTTGGATCAGTAAGAAATAATTCAGAATATAATGAAGGATATAAGCTCATTTTTAGCCATGGGGAATAGAATTTCTGGTGTAGAACTTATACCAAAAGAACTGCATACCAGAAATCTATTTGAGTCAAACAGTGAATTTTGTTATTGGATATTGTAGATTTATCTGAAAATAAATTTCATTTACGCTACTTCATATTGATGTTCTTTTAACTTACACCATGACATAAACTTTCGGAGAACCCTATATATCATGGTTTAACCCACAATTCACCAGATTTGACCCAAAAAATCAACAAAACTTCAAAGAATTCCTAATCATTACCTCAAACTGTTGTGGAAGTTGTTTTTCTCCGTAGAACTGATTAATATTTTCAGAAAACTAAACTATGAAGCTTGAAGTATCCATTCATATACTCTGAAAAAACCTGGAACTTGATGTGCTCTGGCCAGCTTACACGAGTTTGAGAGTGAATTTTAGAGTTTGAGTTTAGTAAGTTGAATATTGGAAAAGTCTCAGTACCAGAAGATGCGACATCAAAATGTCTGAAGGGCTTGAAGTGTCTCGAAAGCCTCTTGAATCTGGAGTGTTTGATCCTCTTGTGACAACGTGCAAACAACATCGCCAAAGATGCAAACCATAACGAACAAATATAGCGTAACGCTCCCCGTTATCAATAGGGGGAGTTGTGCATAAGAATGGGTTGCTTGGAACGGAATCGTTGAGGGGGAAACACTCGTATGGGTGGGCTTTGAACTCTCTATGAGAGGGTTTTGACATGTTATGAGTTTTTATACGTGTGATAGAATTGGAAAACATCAAAACATCGTGGTTTACGTGTGATAAACTGTGTTAAGTTGAAAAAAATCGTGGGTTATGAAGAAATACAGAACTTCCAGATGGCAAGAGAATAGTACATATTGAAAATGTATCATTAAAAGCTCTATAAGAAGTGTTTATGGAGATCTAGTGTAGACTACATCTTTGATCAAGACTCACAGACTTAATTATTTTGGTGAAAACATCGTAAAAACCTTAGTTATGTAGAAAAATGCTTGTATTCATCAAAATTTTATAATTACATTATTAATAGCTAATAGGTATGAAATTTTATAATTTTATAAATATTATTAATTTATTAATAGAATAGAATAGAATATGTTTATTGCTTTCAATGAATATTACATCATAGCAACATTTCAATTAATATACATTTGGAAACAGCTCATATTTACATTCAATAATTTATTTGGATAGTGCATCTCTGTATACTGTATACTATATTTCAAAGTCTTTTCGGTATCATTCATTTAAGCAGAAAGATCGGATCATCAAACACTGATCAACAAAAATGAAGAAACTTTTAATGTCTCTCTCTGAAAGCAATGAGAAATCACTGACAACACTCATCACATTGCCACCTGCAAGCAGTGGAACACTCCTCATCAGCCACGAGCGGGGGGCGCTGTATTGTGGGCACTCGAACAGCATGTGCTGCAATGATTCCGGACACTGCAGATTACAGATGGCACATAACTGATCCACCTTCAGTTTGTGAATATTCCTCCTGATAGTGATATTGACCTGCCGCCTGGTAGCAAGCCGCAGCTGAACCATGAGCCTGATACAGCGAAAAGGCCAGTGCAGACTGAAGTAACCAGCATCCACGTCCCCAATCCCCCTTGGAACTCTGAAGAGAATTGATGCAGATCCATTGTATCTTTCAAGGTCCTGGTTCCTTAGCTCAATTTCAAAGGCCTGCAGAATAGAATCTCTGTTTCTCTGCCACTCATCTACATCCGTACTGAAAATCAGCTCTCCCTTGTCAACAACATTGAGAAGCAACTTCAGCTGGGCTGCCCAGTTATATTTTGGGTTCTCATCATTGTCCAATCTCATCAACTCTGTTTGTCTAATGAAGCATATCTTAGGGAGGGAACTGTCCTCCATTTTTAGAACTCTTATCACCCAGCCAATAGAGGCAGCCAAGACTCGATGAGAAAGACAGACCTCTCCCATCTCCAGTCGCAGGATGGCATTCGGAGTACTACGTGGCAAATGAAAGATCCTTTTATAGAAGTCGGTTTGCACGGTCTCAATTTCTTCGAGATACCTCAAACCCCAAATATGTAAACCATAGAGCAACACTGACTCGACCAATGCTGTGAACAATTTTTTAATACAGGCAATAGAATTTGTCTTGGACTTTGCTAATGTGGCGATTGTCTGACTGGCTGCAAGCTTTGCCTTACTCACAGATCCTCTTACTGACAGTTTTCCAAGAGAAGAGCTGGAGATAATGGAGCCAAGGTACGTACATGATCTGACAATCTCCAACCTATTACCAGCAATGACAGAGAATCTATCCAAAGCACTGGGTATTCGCCCTCCTCTACTAAATGGCACCACCCTGGTCTTACTAACATTGATCCTGAGACCATTCACTCCACAGTATTCATCTAATGCATCCAGTTTCCTTTTCAAGTCAACGGGGGAATGAGCAAACAGAATAAGATCATCTGCATACAACAAAAGCAATAAGTCATTTACTCCATCAATTCCAATACCCTGCAGACCTTTTGAACGAATAAACTCCTCAATATCTGCCAGAAAAGTACGAATAAGAGTGGGCTGAGTGTTTCACCCTGCAATACTCCCTCAGTTATTTCTATCTTCTCAGATAAGTTGCTGTTGAGCTTCACCCGCAGAAATGCATTCCTGTAGAGCTTTTGAATGATTCTCAACAGCTTTGGACTCAAGCCCAGCCGAAATAATTTCTGCCACAGCAAGTGATGCGACACTGAGTCAAATGCTCGCTCAAAGTCAACAACCACCGCATAAACTCTTTTTTTCAAGTGTCGTAACTGTAATTGCACAACTGACATACATACATAGATGTTATCTAAGCATCCTCTTTTCTTTCTGAATCCTGCTTGTGTCTCAGGAATCAGTTTGAGGCCTTCTGCCCACTGCTCTATTCTGCCATTTATGATTCCTGTGAAAATTTTTGTCAAATAATTAACAAGAGCTATTGACCTATAATTCTTGGGATTGTTCTTATCTCCTTTTTTGTGCAGTAAGGTCACTAGCATCTCTGACCAGGCTTCAGGCAATTGTTCTTCATTCAAAATCTTATTGAATAGAACCTGGATATAGAGGATCCAGTTCTGTGGAAGGTTCTTGAAAAACTCACTTGGAATGAGATCTGAGCCAGGAGACTTTCCTCTTTTACTCTTGACTATACAATGAATAATCTCCTCAATCTCAATGCAAGCATCCATCTGCCAATGCGTAACACCATAGAATGAGACCTCCTCATTGAGTCTGGGTGGATAAACATTATTTAGGAACCGAAACCATTCATCCATAGTAATTGGGTTAATTGAATGAATCCTTTCTCTGAATCTACCAATATTCTTCCAAAATGTGGCTGAGTTTCTTGAATTTGCAAGACTATCACAAATTTCGCTGAAATACATTTTCTTTTTTCTGTTTATGGTGCTTTTATACATCAATTTAGCTTCAAGATAAGATCTGGTATTATCTTCCTGGAATCCAACTCGTTTACAAACTCTCAAGGCCCTTCTAAAATTTCTTCTTGCCAGAATGCATTCATCATCAAACCATGGTCTGGAAACTCCATTTCTTGGCTTACTAACAAATTCCTTCATCATGCCAATCTGTAGCAGCCTCATATATTGCGCAGCAGAGATTTGCATATTGTTCATCTATGCTGGACAGTGAAAAATCCATTGAGACTCTGTAGCTATACATCATGAGGTGTTGCAAATTAGTGGCCAAGGCTGGATTAAAACTCAATTTCGTATATCTTACAGGTACAGAGGAAGAAGTTTCAGGCGCAATACCATTTTTATTCAAACTGAGAACCACTGGGAAGTGGTCTGACAGACCATCACACTCCATCACATGAAAGTCAGAGACCCAAGCAGCTGCAGCCATATTACACCAAACTAAGTCAATAACACTTTTTCCAGCCTTGCTAACATATGTAATCTTGCCAGGCCGATCTCCAGCTGCTCTTCCGTTTATCAGCACCAGACCATTATCCTCCATAGCCGTGATAAGCCTCCTGCCTTGCTCATTCACAACAATGTCACATGAATCTCTTGCATGAAACAAATTTGTATTCTCAAATATTGCACTTTCCAATTGATTCTCATTGCCTACCCGACAGTTGAAGTCACCTCCAACAATAAAAGCACAATTGCTATACTTCATCTGCAAATCTAAAATATCTGATGACAGAAGGTCAAAGTAGGCAGCGCACTCTAATGAAGGTTTTCTATATACCAGCCCGATAATAGAAGATGAGCCATTGAAACAGACATACAAAAACAGCCACCATTCACATGAAATTATTAGCTCTACATTTTTATTCTCTTATGCACAAGAGCCAACAAGCCACCACTGGCTCTTCCTAAGCTCTTCTCCTTGACGGCTTCTATACAATAAGGTACATAGTCTGACCATTCCATTGACTTGGAGAATTGAGATGAAGTTGACCAAGTCTCACAAACAAGAACAATATCAATCTCATCACAGAAAATAGTCTTATCCAGTTTATTAATGCCATTTACATTCCAGAAAACAATATTAAGCCTATCTGCACTCAGTCATTGAGAGTTAGATTTATTCTTATCTCTGAAGTAATCTTCTATTGGTCTCTTTTTTATTACTTTACTCTTCTTGGACACAGTGTTTTGTTGTCTCTTTGCATCATACTCTTGACTCTGTGGTGAAGTACTCAATTCTCGTTTCCTTCAGCTTTCTCCTTCTCCAAAACAATCAACCTGTCATATCGAAGTACAGCAAACTTCCCTTCTTTTCTCGCTGCAATCATTTTATCTTTCAAATCTTTCCTTATTTGCTGCACTTCCTTGGGAAAATCTTCATCAATATATATTCTTGTACCCTTTAGTAGTTTTTTATTTTTGAAAATCTCTGATCTCCTTCTCAAAGTAGTAAGGCCAATTACAATTGGTCTGTTATTGTTCGCTTTATAAGACCCAATTCTGTTGGCAAAATCAAGTTCAAAATCATTAATATCAACTTTCAGTTCACTTCTAATCAAGTTAAAAACAACAGATTCCGTGTTCTCATCTCTTGTATCTCCAACACCATGGATAATCAAATTCCTCCTCTTCAACTCCCTCTCTAACTGACGGATTCTTTCCCTCTGCTCTAGCACTACTTCATTCATATTATCTAAGTGACTTTTTATTTCTCCTGTAATTTTGTCTGATAAAGTATCGAGTTTCTTATCAATTTCATCACCAAGTTCCTGTCCTAATTCTGTTTTGAAAGTTCTAAGCATTTCTTTCAAATTATCCATCTCCATCATCAATATAAGTATTTATCTTTCAATGATACGTTTGTCTGACTAAATTACTGTCTATGTCAAGGAAAGGAAATAGATGGGAAATACAGGAAGCGCCAAGAGAGCAATCAAGGCTGAGGATGAAAATAAGGAAGCTCGTGATGAGAAAGGTGCCAAACAGATGGAAAAGAAATGAAAGGATTTAAAAGTAAAGTTAGTCTTATTATCGCACTTAACTGTGGATTCAAAATAAAGAATCTAATTCAATCGGTTATCAATCCGAGATAATTTTGGAATTTGGCTCACATAGAGATAAACCGGGCCTCACTCGCCACCAAAAATTGCATTATCAGACAGATAAGATAACGTCTTTATAGGCTAAATCAGTTTTGACTCTAAGCAAGAGGGAAATTCCTCTGGATGAGGGAAATTGAACTGAAAGAAGAATGTTGCAACCCTTTCTTATCCGTGCAAATGGCGAGGTGTTTCAACTTTTTGCTAACAATTCTATGCATTCAAAAATCGCTTACCACTGCTGCTGAAGCTTGGAAAACAACATTTTCAACGGAACACACATGAGAGGCGCTTAAAGCATTTATACTAAGGAAAAATATTTGCCGAAACCGTCAAAAAACCTTCACAAAACACTAAAAATAAGAGAGCATACTTTCCTCAACTTCACTGTAGACCGCAGGCCTACCAACCCTACCATTAATTTTATAAATATTCTGATCTTGCCAAAATTGATTAAAAGAATGTAGTGTAGATCTTGCTGGTTAAAGGGAGGATAGTTTGTCTTCACCGAAGGCAAAATATGATCAAAAGCAAGCAAAAAAAAAAGACTTCAGATTAATAGATTCTAGCCACGTGCAGTTGGTGGAAGGTTATTTTTTCTTCAACATTTATAAGTAGGAGATAATTTAAAGAAAGCAAGAGAAATAGTTGATCAACATATTGTAAGCTAATGTAGGTAATACGGACAACAAGTAAGTTAATTCTCACAGCAGTTGCTGATGCTTAACTTAGCTGTTGGACAATAGACTATGATAACGCAGTTTGTGATAACTTGACACTATACTATCACTCTGGCGTTGTGACAGACTGCCCTGAAAAGCATGTTGCTCCATCTAGTGGTGCCGACTATAACATGCTCTTGTTGAGCAGCTTTGAACTGTTATTAGAATCGATAAACATGAAACGGCATGTGAGGGTGGCTCATTTGAACATAATGGACATGCAAATGCACTCATTGTGGGCGAAGTGAACTATCATCATTACACAAGTTAAATGCTATTGATTGACTGAAGTGTCCTTTGAAACCTGTCACGTTAAAAAGACATGGATGTTTTTTAGGGGACAATATTACAAATATGAGTTGGAGAAAACAAATTAAAATAATCTTCCGAGAGAAGGAGAAATAATGAGAATATAATGAAGAAGGTAGAAATAATTTTGTTTTTCTTTTCAAACGCTTTTTAAGATACCATATTATATTCACTTTGATAATAATTCAAAAACTCCTGACAATCTGTCCTGTATTTTTCTATTTCATGAAAAATATAATATAAGATTAGATAATGTATCACTTTATTCATGTAGATTACTAAATAGATTGGCTTAAATTCTGGATTGTGGTAGTTGAAAATGATATGTGATTTCAATAATAGATTGATTAAACAAAGCATGGACTGTTACAACTTATTTAATTATGTGGAATAAGTTGAAAACTTTCATATAATGAAATAATAAATTCAGATAAGAGATTCAATACTCTAACATTAATATGATTCTGCTGTAAATACATGGAACGGTGGAATTTAGTGATATAAATTTTCATTCTTGGAAGGAGGTTCTTGACAGCTTGATAGCTCCATACCTCAGAGAAGAAATAAATCCATAATGTTTTCAGCTGTAGCATCGAAGATAGAAGTGAATGTAACTTATAGTACTTTTTATTTGATAACTTCAGTGTTGTTGTTTCATCTGAGATGAATTTTCTCCTTCTTTCGAATGCTATTGACAGAAGGCATCATTCTCACTTTAAAATACTTAAAAGTGGAACATAAAAATATTACTACGTCAAAGAAACAGATGGCTGTGATCTGTGGTGTTCTCGTTTCACTGTTGAAAGATGGAAAATTTCAAGTGAGTAAAAATACTTTTCGTGTTCAATAGCCTAGTGAATCTAAAAACTTGATGGTTTGGTGTAATTTCAAGTACACTATATCTCATCTCACAAGGAATAATCTGCTACAATGGATTTATCCTTTATTACCTTAAATCATAGAACAGAGCTGGAGGCTTCTATGGAAGAATTTAGTATCATGAAATTTATTTTAAGTTTTTAGGAAATAAGAGTAAAATATTAATGGTTAGTACAAGTGACTAGTTTTCAAAGAATAATTTTAAAAAAATCTTATATTGAAAAATACGATAAAACCCGTTCGATTCACGTTAAAGGAAACTATTAACCAGACAACGCAGAACGCATAGACATGTGATAAGATTCATATTGATAAGCACAAGAAGTCAATATTCTAATAAGGAAATTGAAAATGAGAAATTTCCCTGATTTGTCGAAGTAAATTGATGTTTTGATAGGTCGAGAGTTAACAATAAGTCCAATTAGTATCACAATGATGAATTGTTGAGATATGTATCATATCATTAAGCTAATCACTTGAACCAGTATTTGGAGAATCCCAGCTGTAGAGCAAGGAATTAACGATTGTCAAATGGGAGCAAAGGATCAAGTTGTAACGTTGAAGAATAGCAGAAAGAGAGGGTTGAATAGAATATATGAGACGGGGAATAATAAAGCACCAGTGCCTGGATGCGGGACTCATACGTGGATATATTTTCGTGTATTGTACAAGAACGAGAGATTGTGATGGTAGAGCAGGAAAGGGCTAATATTTATTACGTTTTCAACACACCATTACGCTTTGCCTGTCACCGTTGCGCATTTGTGTCGCTCCGACGGTGGGACGGGTTATAAAACGCGTTCAAAATTGGAAACACCTGTCCTCCGACACAATTATTCTTCTTTACACAACTGAAATTATCAGACGACAACGCAGGTAACGGTACTTGTTTGTAGCAGCGCAATGTGTGGCCTGTGATGATGTTCGAAGCTGCAGCTGCTTTACTTCATACTCTCATATAACAGTTCAAAGATTAATCAGTGTTTGTGGTGGAATTATCTCGATTGGGGTGGGTTGTAGAACTATATTGAGATCGATTATGGAAGTATTCATATGTATGCAGTATTTAGAAAGAAAAGGTGCATGTGGCACTCATGGAAAGTCCGTGCCATGCAGGATTCTGAGCACTCATTTAATACCTTATATGGCCTGAACTAGATGTATGAAATAATTGATTGAAGATCGATCTTATGTATTTTCTATTAATTAAGAATCAGGTGCATCAATGGAATTGGAACGAATCAGAAAGAATAGTTACGAGAATTAGTCTAGATTGCTGGACTAATTTTCCGAGGGTGATGCCCACATGAGTTCTAGGCTTGTGCGTAATGAGAGGGGTGATGATTAGAGATGACGACTGTTTTTAAGCAATTCTCAATACCTTATTAGATTGGGATTTATTCTCGTCTCGAACTCAGATGATTGATTGATCAATGTATGATTGCAGTTATAATCATTAATGCTACAAATATATACGTTTATGATTGGTGTAAAGAATACACCATCTACATCATTGGACTATTTATTTAGAGAAAGTTTCAACTTTACGGTCAATAAACTTGGTAGCACTAGGTTATTTTTTTTTTCGAGGGTGATGCCCACATGAGCTCTAGGCTTGTGCGTGGGTAATGAGAGGGATGATGATGAGAGATGACGACTGTTTTTAGGCAGTCGGGACCGACGGCTTTTCGTCTCCTCCGAAAGACGGGAACCGTTTCTGTCAAAATCCGTTCCGGCAGCTGTATTGGATCTTGGAGCCTTTGGATTATCAGACGGGCACTTATCTCCCTCGGCTACGGACCACTCCGTAAAAATAAAAATAGTCTAGTTATAAACATTATGAAGATCAATAATATATGTTCTATTTTAATAGAGCACGTCACTGATATGCTTGTCATGGATGAGAGGGTACCTTAAACACGATTTGAATCCTACATGAATGAAGCCTGTAAGGTGGATGTGAATGAAACCTTTTCATGAGAGAATTCATCTGAGAATTTGAAATATTCTATTCGAAACTCAATCAACCACCCAATGACGTGATAAAAGTGAGCAGGGAACTGGTGACAACTGAGGTAATTGGATGATGCTACCTCTACCAAGAACTCACTTGTAGCCACCATAAAATGAATGAATCTCCCATTCACTCTGAATGAAATTAGTCTTTTGATTAAATAACCACCGGTTCTCTTCAGGAGCCTAAATTAAATGTGTGTTGAGCGGCAAGCAAAAATCAAATTATCCCACTTCACTCCAGGCATATATTTCACAGCGGGAGTTGTACCTTGGTGAGGGAGTTGATTCACCTCAAATTCGAATTTTATTTGATTAAGTACCAGTTGAAGAAGAGCAAACTCCACATTATCTTCTCAAAGCTCAAACATGGCTGAGCACCATTTAAATTAATTCAGTGGGTAGTAGACTTAAAACCACTGTTCCTTTGTCAGTTGAATGTAACAAGTTATCAGGAATTTCACTTTCTCAAGATAGTAGTAGTGTACTCCTATTGTATAACCTGAGAATATTCTCTCTTTGAATGAAGAATATACGAATCGAATTGATCTTGTGAACTAGAAACCACAAAATTGTTAGCTGAAACATTATCAGAATTTCATTGATATTATTGAAATATATAAATCAAATATAATTTTGAAATCGTCAAATCCAATAATAATGCTTTGTAAACTCATTCTTTACTGTAATTAGAATAGATGGACCGGTGGAGCGAGCTAGCTGGGAGGGGTGAGGAGCTAGACATTGTAAAACAATAGATATCAGTTCAATTGAAAGAGTTCAGCTATAGTTAAACAAATTAGTTTTTTGATCGCAATACTTTCCTCACTTATAGCAAGTAGGGCATGGAAAGTAAAAACAATAGATTTCAGTTCAACTAGATGAATTACTAATAGCTCTTAATTTTCAGATTATGAATCAACTTGAGCTATGGAGCTAGACATCAAAAAACAATGATATAGATTTCAGAATTATGAAAGATGAATATGAGTTATCAGATAAAAAATAAATCAGCGATGATTAGCGATTCATTTATAGGCCTAGAGTGAAACATCTTGATGTTGTTACTACTATCATTTTTACTTCCATTTAAAACTGGAAATTTGATAAGCATGAGAAATAGAAGTCAAACTTCTACAGTCTATCTAGGAGATACTTTTTCTTTTCGTATGCATTGAATTTACGATGAAAAAGATTGAGAACAAAATATGGGGGGACTACTTGTAAAACTTCCTATGAAGTTGACAAGATCTAGTTCTATCTGAGATATACGTTTCAGCACGCTACTGCATCCATCTACTGGTGGCTTCAAGTTTTCGACTTTCACGTACAGCTAGGATAGCGAAGGGCTTATTATCATAAAGCTGGGAAACGATTTGCTATGTAGAATGCAAACATATGTCTGTTTGCCTAAGCTGGCAGGAACCAGAGTGGGGGCTTCTTCGTGCCCATCGGTTTCTGTGCGAATTATTGAAGAGCTCATCGCTAAAGCTGCTGATTTTAGAATCTCATTTGCAATATGTACAGTGGTTCTTGCGCAAAGTTGATTGGAAGAGCAGAAGAGAGTTTGTGTGTGCTTGTGTGAGGTTAGGGAAAGCAAGAGATTGATAACGCGCTGAGGGCAGAGGGTGGCCGAATACACTGAGCAAAGAGAAAGATTGATTGGCCGCAATTTTGAATACCAGAGTGATTGAAGAACATTGTTGTACATCGAAACAAAGAGTTCACAGAAAAACCAGCCCAGCAATTTTGTTTCATTATGAAGTGTTACAGAAATATCGGACTTTCAATAATTACTTTGTTGAATACGAACAATGATGATTCATCAACTTTTCACATACTCCGCTCTTCAGTGTGAGGTTTTATTGATCGGAATCAAAGCCCAGCACTGCAGGAGCTTTTCTCTTTTCAAATTGGAAGAATCAATCACGAATATTTTTTGAAATGTCCATCAAAACGTGCTCTTAAATAGCTGTCTGTATCTATTCCTCTTGAAAGAATAAGGCTAGGCGTACACCGGTTAGTCAAGACAAGACAAGACGAGATTAGTCACGTTTAGTCACAGTAATTCACATAGTTGCTTATGAAGCAGAACACACTGATGCAATGACTAATCGGTGTGTGTTGCTTCATAAGCAACTATGTGAAGTACTGTGACTAAACGTGACTAATCTAGTCTTGTCTTGTCTTGACTAACCGGTGTACGCCTAGCCCATAGGCCTATTAACCCGTGACACCAAGTACAGCCTATTAACATGTACAGCCGATAACGACCAAGGATTGATTTCATCGCCATTGTATTTCATGAAAACCTCTAATTATGAAAAAAATATTCAAGTACTTATCAATCCTGTTATTAGTGATAATAATCCTGCTGTTATTATTATTTATTATTAAGCTTATGGCTTTTTTGCGGGGAAACCTTTTTGGGTGTTCCGCCTCGCCAAATTATTCAACTTTTCCTAATGAGAAATATGCTGTTGTTAGCAACAACTTTCTTTAAGCAGCTTATAAACGGGGAGAGTAGAGACGAAAAGTAACTGGCCGCCAGAAACTTTCCATCTCTACTCTCCCCGTTTATAAGCCGCTAAGTAAGAACAAACCTGTTTCTTTTTATTTGCCACTCCATGGGTAAGTTGAAGAGGCAAGTACTGGCCGCCAGTAACTTTCCGTCTCTACTTTCCCCGTTTAGAACCCGCTTTAGTTGATTATCCTGTTATTGTACATTTAGTAGCATTCGTTATACTTGATGTATAATAGCTTTCTTATTTTAAGATATAAATATTCAAACTCAAATTTGAAAAAGCTATTATTTATCTTGCAAAAACAATGTAACTCGATCTCAAATAAAAGGTTTTCATTCAATTCAATTAAGGTAAAGATAATCTAAAATCGTTATCCATTATCAATTATTTATTACCTTACAGTACTTCGAACAACCCCCTGAAATTTACCAGAGGGTGTAACAATCGAAATCAGTACCTCGATATAAAATCGCATATTTTCGAGTAAGGTAGTGTTGGTTACCTGAGTGTAGGTCATCCAGCAGCAGGGCTCCACCTGGTTGGCGTCCAGGCCCCAGAACTCCAACTCCTCTTCGAAGAGTGGACCGCAAACATCAGTTGGATAGTGAAGTTTGCCCGTTCTGCAAACAGAGGGCGGGTTGAAAACATTAAAACAGCATTGAAGTAGAAGCAAAATGTTCTGCAACGATCAACCAGCAATAGTAGTTTTGTTACCTATTATTTCATGATTATTAATATTACTTTATCATGAATGACAAGTCATCGTATTAAATACACAAATTTTCATATTACGAAATTAGATTCACTCAATCATTGATTGAGGAGGAGTCGAGTTTCCAATTGAGAGTAAAAAACGAGTAAAAACTGGTGTAAGAGTATAAAAGATTCAAACTAGGAGCATAAAATAAAAAGTTTGTTCATTTCAAAGAATAATCATGTCTTGAATGATTTTGATTGATTTTTGAGCAAATAGAGCAGGGTCTTTTGCAGAAGATTCATTTTTGATTTCACTTTTTGATTCACTTTTTATTTCACTACATAACTAAAACCGATTTCGAAACCATAAGACTTCATCTTACTAGAAATACACTGTAATATCAGTTGTTATATTTAACAAATAGACTACACTTCTCTTCTGGATGAGCAAAAACTAGCTCATTAAACAAATGTTGGGTTCTTCTGCAGAATACCCAGAAAGTAAATGAAGGGTTGGTGAAAATTTGAAAATTAAAGCTATGAAAATAGATTACTGCGCTTGTCATGAGTTTTTGATACAATGTACAGTATTCATTATACTGTAACATATTAATTTCATATTAAACTAAGCTCATATTCCGTTTGTTGTCAGTAAAAGAACTGATCCAGAAGAATAGTATTGTTCTTCAATTATTATGCAGCAACCTAATATTATCGTATTGTGAGAACAGGAAACATAAAGTGATTACCGTCGGGTCATGAAAGGAAGAGCTCGTTCAATATCATTTTGGATAGGAGGAACTTGCTTCGTAATTGAAATTGAGGATGAGGAAATCCAGCCCTAGGGAAGAAGCGGTATGTGGAGCACCAATGTAATAGAATACTATGACACACATTAATGTCTCATGATTTCTGGAATATGATAACGTGCTTGAGGTCCAATATCGTTGTTGGGAGCTTCGTGGAAGCCTCAAGTACATTTAGATAACAGACAGAGAGACTGATACTGATAAGGGGTTGAGGTGAGGAATCAGCCCTTGCCACCCCACATGGCTACCGGCTGCTCTAAAATCGCAACTGAGCTTTTATCAAAAATTTCAATCTACGTTAAAGCACTTCAGCTCTCGTCTCTAACGTTAATCACACGGCATATAAGTATATACCTACATGCCGGCGCTACAACATGAGCATTCAGCTGGGAGCGCTCGTTTGATGATCATGTATCAAACGGTTTATCTTACTATGAGTTTCTCCTGATTTATTGGTAACATAAGACGCAGAAGTAAGCTCCTGCATAACGCTTGCAAACTCATCCTTTACCAGGAAATTTATTTTGAGGATCGTATCCATTATTTTACAGGGTCAACAATTTCTGTTCTATGTAACACAAACTCCCCCAAACGTTTCTCATTCCTGGTAAGAAAATCATGCAAGATGAGAAAGGTAAATATGGAAGTACATGAAACAATTCAGTATCTGAATAACGTGATGTCACGTGACATCATAGCTCAAGTATTATAAATAGTAATACAAATATGTTTTTGTCATAGAAGGTTCGAACAGAAGAAAATATTAATATTTTTCTCGAAAATGACTAGCCCAAAATGATAATTCAATAGGAGAATTATATAAATATTATTCACTCTACAAACGGAATAAAATGCATTCTTAATACCTTAAATGTTCAAATATTATTAATTCCACTCATTGATTTTGAAGTTTCCCACTATTTTGATAGAAAAGTATTATAATATTATCATTCTGGGGCAAGTCGTTTTTTTCGAGAATAATTAATATTTTTCTTCTGTTTCGAATTCGAATGCTGATGCAACCTCCAGCGACAAGAAAATATTCAATTTATTCTTCATAAGATAAGAATAATGTTTTTTAAATACAAGTAATCGGGTAACAACTGTGTAAAAGAGAAACGAGATGGAAAACAAAAGTCTTTGTTAAAAATTCAGACTACATACTTCTGTAAGAATAATGTGGATGTTTTCTCATTATCTCTCTGAGAAGTACTACTCATGATAAACTATTGTTAACGGCTTATAGCAAACTCTTCATTCGAGAAGAACAGAGTGAAAAATTTATTCAACGCTTCACTGGATTTAACAAACTATCACAACGTTCTTACTTGAAATCTCATAACTGGAAATTTACAGAAACCGTCTATCAGAGAAATTCCTACTCAAGAAATCGAGTAATATCGTCGGGAGGAAAGTCAACGGAATGAAGTCTTTCTCAAGAGATTTCATGAGAGCGCTCAGCTCATCTCAACGGTATGCCTTTCATACTAGAACGGTCCACTGCTGCTAATAATGCTGCTTGAGATCTCTGGAAAATTTCATATTATAAAAACAGTGCGAATTTATTGAGGGACTCTCTGATATTTTGTGTCCGTGGTATGAACTTCCATGAAATTTATAACCCCAGGGAGAGAATTGAATTTTCATGCATACTTGTTGAAATATTATTCAAACAACGAATAATTCTCATATTTTGAATTTAATTTGTAACAAAAAACCTATGAAAATCATTCTATTTGTAAGTTAAATTGGAAGGGTCGTAAAAATACTACAAACTACACTACAAATCCCCTTTGAAAACCTCCCTTACGAATGTGAAATGCATAATCTGCTTTCATGCTTCCTGATAAGCTGAAAATGGAATAATAAGAGCCTCACTTGAATTTCTTTAGAATGATGAAAAATCCAGGGATAATACATTTTTGTTCAGATATATATTTTGTTCATATATGTTCAGATATATCCTTTACAGTGCAATATGAAATTACAAATTCATTGCATTCATTTCCATGGTTGCAACGAAGTGATTGAACAATCCGATGAGGGCGAGAATTTTTCAAATAACAAATTGATTTTACTCTCGTAATTTGAATTGAGTTCAATAATCTTTTCAATTGATTTTAAAAGTAAGTTATGTGGGAAGGTGGAAACTCCCATGGAAAATTAGAATACGTTGTATATAGAAATGTAATATTGGATCAGATATGTTCAATACTAAAATCATTCCTACGGCTACGGTACATAATTGAATTTTATCAGTTGTATTTCCATATATTCTATATTCCCTGATTACTCAAAGAGGATGAACTCACATACTCGATAGATTGTGATAGGTACTGAAATCTACAATGATTATCTTACAAATTGAGTCAATATGTGCAAGTATATTATTAATATGCCACTTGATTCCATTCAGAATACAGAACTTTGGAACCTCATCGCAATGTTTTTCATTCTTTGCCAAGCTAATATTGATGTTGTGCAATACATTGGATTGTAAATACAATACGGTGGATTGTGGACATACGGGGTTTGAAAGCCAAAACTGCTTTTATTCAATTAAGGAATCCATTCTCTTTCTATTATTGACACAGCAGGCATCTTATTCCTACTCAGTTCGAACCAGTAAAATGTTCAGATCGTGTAGGAATACAGGCTGACTCCATGACAGCGATTCTGTTATCTTCTTTTCAAGATTTTACTAGAAGAAAGTATTATCGACTTCAACAAACTATATCGGATTTTTATCAACGTTAATCAATCTATATAATTATATAGCTCGAGTCGAATATCCAACTCAACTCAATAGGATCAGTATTATCTTCAAGGTCTAAAAACAATAGGATAGAATCGATTGACAGCCTTTATTTTATCTTAGAAGAGCGGAGTTAGGGCGCAGCCGACCCTCTCTACACACTTAGCTATCGATAAATATTCAATAAGTTTATTTAAATAAGCAATTACATAATTTAATAAACAATTAGGTATATGACGAACTTCTACAATAATAAAGATGAAATTAAAGAAAATAATACTCTCAATAATACCCTCCATTGGGAGCCTGGCTAATCGTTAGTAAGGCTAGTCAGTCACTCCCTATATTTTGGAGGCATATAAATTGTTGCATTGCACTATATAGGCACTCTAACACAATTTATCCAGCAGTGCTGTTCCCATCACTAGTTCGAATGAAGATATTTTATGGTTGAGATGTCAATGTGCCAACCACACATTACATCTTTTCTGGTTAATGATCATTCACCTCTGCTGATTCAGTCAAGTGGATGTGAAACTGGCAACCAGCTGGTAGGCCTAGGCCCACATAGGGCTGTTGAGCCATTGACAAACAAACTCTCAATAAATTGAAAAAAGCTGAAAAAAAATAGTGTAAGCTTAATGTAAGCGTAGTGGCTAAGTAGTTCTCATCTAATTAACTTAATAAACCACTATGTAGTTAACACAATCAGAATACGGTGAGTCAAACATGCAACTCAATCCAACCATAAGGCTAGGCGTACACCAGTTAGTCAAGACAAGACAAGACGAGATTAGTCACGTTTAGTCACAGTAATTCACATAGTTGCTTATGAAGCAACACACACCGATTAGTCATCGGTGTGTGCTGCTTCATAAGCAACTATGTGAATTACTGTGACTAAACGTGACTAACCTCGTCTTGTCTTATCTTGATTAACCGGTGCACGCCTAGCCTAAATTGTTGATTTTATGTGATGGATGATAGAACGGCATGTGGTTTGAAAGATTTTATCAGCCACTTCAGCTCAAACCATTTCTCAAATATTAATTTCAAATCAAACTCCTCATCATTTTCAGTAATCGAATAATTTTTTCAATCAAATATTGTTTTTTATATCTCTACTCGAATGGCCACAGTATTCAAGGCTGAGCTTGTAGTTGTACTGACCTGTAGTAGTTCCGGAGTTGCGCGAAGACGCCAGGGTGGCGGTCGAAGAAGTACTCGTTGAGGATGGGATCGTAGTTGGCGAGTGCCTCGGTGAGGCGCGACAGTCGCGTCGCCGGAATCTTCTTCAGCGTCGCTTTGTACGTTTCGTGGCGAATCCCTCCGACGTTCAGCACCACGCGGTTCTCCGCGTCCATATTTAGCAGGTTCATGGTGCCCGTTCACCTCCAGCTAACACTTCCTGCAACATTTTCGTTTGATAAAATGAGATCCAATATCACTCTTTGAAATGAATTGGAACTGCATTGATGTGTGTGAGAAAGGCTGTTCTCCAATTCAAATGCCCCCTTACTTTTCAATAGGAAAATTTCAATGGCAAACTTTCGGTTGCCATGACAAAATTTTAACATGATATTTTCCTGAATATTTCGTGTTTTTGTGATGTGTTACTGTTTTATAAACTTTAAGATTTCATATAATTATCAAAAAATAACTTTTTTCAAAATTAGTAAACATTTTGCAAAGTGAAATAGAACTTCAACCTAATGGAATTAGGTTATACACGGCGAGGTGGAACAACCTTCGGGTTTCCCCACCAACAAAAGCCATATGCTAGATAGATAGAATAGGAAAATTAATAACAAAAAATATATAAATATTTCTACTAATAAACAAAAATAATATGAATATTATTTTATACCTTACTGTCCTCTGAATTTAATCATTTGATTGATTATACAACTTTATTCACATCACAACGACTCACACATACCGTACCCGAAATAGACCAACAAGGTTTAGTAGTTTTTTTAATTTGGCGGATGTCGAATTATATTGTTGGGAGAGTCCGTATGTTTTGGTAGATGTGAAAGTCAACAAATTATATTCCAGTTTTTTCTTAACAACAATTTGTATGAGTTGTTGATGAGCAAATGGAATTCTCACCATGCATAGAGCTTCATTCCTTAGTAGAATTAGTTCATAAAAATTTGTAAAGGAGTTGAAAGAGAGAAATTCATTGTCAAGTAGTGGACATTTCTATTATTTTGAAACAATATACAAGCATTGGTCGATGGCCCAAAATATGTCTCCATGATCGCTTAATTATTGAGCGTACAAGTATCTATGGCAAAATTAGTTGGTTACAACCAAGGAAAGAAGAATTCCAGGTCTCTACAAGCCTTGAGTTACAACTGGTGATTTGGCTGGAAAAATTGGAAAAATATTATCAGAAAGAAATCATGGTGCAAAAACAAGGTTACTGAATTCTGGAATAAGGTTGAGGATACTGTCAATGAAGTTCTAAATTCTATTCGTTTCTCCAGCAGAATTATTTTAAATCATCACAATTCTTGCATATCTTACAGAATCGAACTTCGTAAAATTGGAAATAGATACTCTGTTTATAACTGTCGAAAGATGTAATGGTCAATTATAATCGTATGATTCCACTTGTGACACTTCTTGAGGTCCAGTAATCCTCAATCTTGCACATTGTGGCGAACAAAACCTATTGAGATCGGATGACGGACACACAAAAAATATTATTATATAGAAAACTTTCAATACAAGGTAGTAAATCATTCTCACTCTGTCCCTCCACAGAAAACTGACGTAGCCTTACTGTATAGCTTTTAAATCGAGAAATTTTCAGAATTTTATTTCCCAACAAATAAGTGGTTTCACGAACGACATCCTTTCTCGATAAATCAATCCTGCACCGTTGAACAATTTCCGGTTCATATTCGTGATGTCACTCCAGTAGAATTGGAATTTCTCTATTTCAGCTCGGGTTTCTCAATGGGATCGATTTCCAGATGAAGCGTTTGAAAGTTGAGACAGCAGTTCAATATTATTTGTGCTCTCAAGAATAGAATCATCCAACTCAGTCAAGTTTTAGATTGAAATAGCTTGAGGTTGATCTATTTGAAAAGGAATTTTTTATCCACCTACTCTTAAATTAGGATTTACGAAAGAGTTGAGAGTGGATTGCAATAATTGATGAAAACCAATGTCCGAATCTGAGCGCGTAAGAGACAAGAAAGAAAGGAATATGAAAATTAGGTGGGCAAGAAGTGTAAAAGAGGAGGGAGCTCTGGTTTTGTTTTTATTTTAATTTTAATTTATTTCCTGAACAAGAATTGATCAAATTTATTATGAATTTCATTCAAGATAGAACTAACAATTAAATGCATGATGGGAAATCGAAAAAATTAAAGAGAGGAATGTTGAAGTTATATGCATTGGTTCAGAATACTTATTGATGTCATAATAATAATTATTGAACATCATACATGCATGCCATAATAAATACATTTGAATTAATCACCTCCAAATAGTTTCAACCCAGCCCGTAGAGTGTCAGTCTCTTTTAACACTTTATTTCTTGTTTCATCTAAGTCTTCTACGAGAAATATGACTCTCCAATTCAATTTGATTGTAAGTATTTTTCGGAAATCGGCGAAGAAAGACGCATATTATCCATTGAACCAAACGAAGAATGAAGAGATCGAATTCAACAATTTATCCAGAGACGATTTTAAAATCATATTGAAAAGTTGAATCAATCATTAAAAGTTAATTACATGCCATAATGAATGGAAAGATCATCGAACAATGGTAGAAATCAAAGAAAATGATCACTTTGAAGTCGATAGCTATTGCAACAATGAGTACACTCATTCAAACTCATTAACTGTACATTACACTCATTTAACTGTACATGTACGTTGGGGAAACGTGATTAGTCAATACCTATGAATGTGTAATAAAAGGGTTTCGTTGCTCTAGCTATTATGTTTCGTGTCGTTATGATGGAAGTCTTTGTGATATGATAAGCCGGAGGCTAGTTCAATCGATCCAGGCCAAGTCATATATACGAATTGATGTACTGAATTTTTCAAACGTTCAGCGAACGTGAGTTTCACTTTGCGTGAAAGGTGGGGAGGAGGGGAGGGGTAAAAGGTTGGATGGGGGAGTGGTAAAATTGTGGGGGCAGATTTCTCGTTCACCATCCACCGCAGGCTTCCGTGCAAGATACGAGTTTAAGCTTCTTTTTTGATGGATGATGAACGCTTTACTTTTTCGTCTGAAGCGTTACACATCACCAAAACGCCACACAATGAAAAAATTAATGCCCTCTTCAGAGCCTCTACTTCCACGGTAATTGAATTTTCTAATTCCACTAGAAAATGCAAGATCATGTTATTTTTAATTATTCTATTCGATCTATTCTAGACAAAATTGATTAAGTTCAGTTTTTATCACTTCTTAAGTGAATACAAGCAGTTCTGATCCCCTCAATCACCTTCAAAACTATTCTAATTTTGTGACGAGTAACGAATTTACTCCTACCTTGTTAGACAGGCACTAGAAATGATAAAGAGTTTTATTTCAGATGAGACAATAGATATTAGATAAAAATGTTATTTTTGGAATGGTTATGCTCGGATAAATTAATTAATCTCCATAAGCGAACGTTGGAGGAAGCCACTAAACTTGGAGACTTGCCGTTTACCGCGAATATATACAAATATTTGCTTATATTTTTCATTGGTGGAGAAACCCTAATGAGTGTTCTACACACTTATGTTGCGAACACGATTCTCCTCGAAGATTTGAGGAGCACGGTTAACCAAACACTAACATAGGCTCCAGGGATTCAACCCTTCGAATTTTTACTTCCAACCTAGAAAAAATTCTTTCCGCCACTTTTATTTCATCATCATTACTGATAATTGAACGTCAGAAAATCTCTCTCTTTTTTTCGTAGTGTCTGTAATGACGAATATTAGAAAATTGATAAACTATCTAGGGCGATACCCCAAAAAGTTCTTTTTTCGAAAAAGTGTTGAATATAATTCAGTATAGGATTGTAATTCTATGTAATACTGTAATTCAATATAAGAAAATAATCCAATGTAAGACTGTGTTTCTATGTAAGACTGTAATTCAATGTAGTAGGTCTATAATGTAATGTAAGACTGAAATTTCATTATAAATATCAGCTCAGTTTCCACTAACAGATTTCCTTATTCAACTGGAAGGATCGAGTAGGCTCTTCAAGCTTATGCTGATATAATTATTATATTCATAAACAATAGCTTCCTGAACACATCGACAGTCCACACGCTAGATCCCTTTCCCTGTCAAATATAACGGTGAACTGTCAACAGCGACCGATATGAGAGCTGTGCTGGGAGAGGTATGTGACCGTGTAAGTAGATTGGCGGTGGCGGTAGCGAGCGGATGTTTGAATGTTGATAGCTCAATGAACTGAGTTGAGCGGCTCTCGGCTCGTATGTCGCATTGGTATGCTGATAGGGCGGGCCCGGAGTGAGTTACATCCGAAGGGCGGACGAGAACAATGCGGCGGCGGTCTTACAGGCTCAGCAACTGGTGGTCCAAATACCGTCGCACCGATTTCAACTACACTCTCCAACTATTCCTCGTCAGGTATAAGGGCAATCACGCACATCAGCTCTATGCTTAGCTGGCGGCCCTATGACAACGCACTCGAGCCGTGTTTGCTCTACAAACGTTGATTGCAAGCAAGCAAAAGCAAGTGCTGCTCTTGCTAGCTGCTACTGCATGACAAGTAGACACCCTTGTTCTAAGACTAGTAGACGTGTATCGAAATGTACTCAGATTGAAGACTTCTTCTTCTTGTTCCTCTTGTTCTTCTTGTTCTGGTTGTTGTTGATGTTCTTCTTCTTCTTCTCCTTATCCTTCTTCTTCTTCTTCTTCTTCTTCTTCTTCTTCTTCTTCTTCTTCTTCTTCTTCTTCTTCTTCTTCTTCTTCTTCTTCTTCTTCTTCTTCTTCTTCTTCTTCTTCTTCTTCTTCTTCTTCTTCTTCTTCTTCTCTTCTTCTTCTTCTTCTTCTTCTTCTTCTTCTTCTTCTTCTTCTTCTTCTTCTTCTTCTTCTTCTCCTTCTCCTCCTTCTTCTTCTTCTTCTTCTTCCTCCTTCTCCTCTTCTCCTCCTTCTCCTCCTCCTCCTTCTCCTCCTCCTCCTCTCCTCCTTCTCCTCCTCTCCTCCTCTCCTCCTCCTCCTCCTCCTTCTCCTCCACCTCCTCCTCCTCCTCCCCTTCCTGCTCTTTCAAATAAATTACATGGCAAGTTTTAAGAGTGAAGAGTGTTGATTAAAAATTAGGTTGATAGGAGCAGTCGATAATATTTTGGGCTCTTCTGAGTTTGAACAGAAGGAGAAAAAACAAGAGAAGGTTTTTAAATTAGAAAGAATAGGTATATTTGGAAGTATGTATATAGTGAGAATTATTCATACTGTTCCAAGTAATCAAGTAAATCCTGATTAGTATTTTTGCAATTAGAAAGTTTCATAGTTTGTAGGTTGAAGATACTACTCTTGATCCCAGACTTGATTTTTGGACTCAAAACAATAATCATGTTGACTGCATGCTTGAATATTATGGGAGAATTCTCTACATCAACTATATTGTTGGTACGGGATGTTATCCATCAGAGAATACAAATTAAATTGGAATGAGGGAATAATATATATTGAATCATTCTTTGATCCGTTAAGGAATAACTTGTAATTCCTTTTTTGATTCATTCTTCCATTCGTTTAGATTCGGAGAAGAATCTACTGACCACTGGAGTGAACTTTCTCAATCGATATTCTTCTTCTGAAATGCCGATATTGGAAAATCGTTCAGAGATTTAATAGAAAACAAATTTCCTATAATTCTGAAAGATGTGCTCTTGCCTTTCCATCGTATTGCTGTCACAACAGCAATATGTTCAAAGTGGGAGCTAGAAGATAACATCATTTCAAGCAGAGATGACCCAATTCAAATTTGTGCGAAAACTCAATAAACTCTGCCTTATGTTGCTGACCTGCCGAACGACCTTGAGAAATCCTTTCCTAGGAAGTTTGGAGAAGGGCATGCTATATCACTCAGAATGACATGGTTTGAGGTGTGAGATCCCGGGGTTGTGGGGGAGAACTCTTTCTAACTCAATAATGCCTGCCAAAGGTTAGGCTACCTGTGGTCAGTATTTTTGTATTTGTAAGGAAATAATAATATCTGATAAACATGAGCTTCAAGAAATCTTTCAAACTGAAACAAATTGAATTGGGCTTTTATCATTATAATCAACATTATCAGTGATAGATTACCATGAATTAAACTGATACTACTAACTAATAGTTATTCAAGTTCCCATTGTAATAGTTCAATAATCATAATTGCATGGTTCCAAGTACATCATTAAAAAAACATCAAATTCGAAATTATTTTGTTTTAACAAGACTCTTCTAACAAAGTTGCGTTCACAGTGGACAACGAGTTCAAATTGGGACATTGATTGTATCTGATGGGCTTGGTAATCTCATCAAAACCCTGGTCAAAGTTAATTGAAAATAAACTTCGGAACGCTACTGCTTGGAGGGAACTCCAGTATTTTTCCAAAAGGAAAAGCATAATGTTTCATTGTTTTCCATGGACGCAGGGGAAGATTTATTTACAAGTCGTAGAATGAAGTCAGTTGACGGAAATCAATAAGGATTTTATTGCATTGGTTTCCTCTAAATGATAATATCGATTCACGGTGGTTAAATTCAACTGCTTATGTACAATCGGTCGCTGGAATTAATATTCAGTATTACGTACCGTAATAGTATTCTGAATCACCATTTTACACTCTTAACCAAACGCTGTCGAGCTTGAATTCGAATGTTTCTCTGTCCCAATTAAAAATCAACTAAGCTATTCCCGATAATAAGCAATTCAAGATACAAGCGGGAGTTATTGATTCTTCAGATTGAAAAAGCATTGAGTTGAAAGTCAGCAAATGAAATTCCAGTTTTTTCAGAGATTGATTAAACGTTTTTAACGACAATCTGTATGAGTTGTTGATGAACAAATGGAATTCTCAGAAAGCATTGTTCTTGTCCACTATAATAGGCTATAATCAATTCGACCTAGATTCAACCGACCTGACGAATATAAGTTTTGATACCACTGTAGAGTGGAAACCTAGCCATGCAAATATCATATGTCACATTAGAGTCTTCACATGTCTTATTGCATATGTGCTACATGCGACTGTCTCAATGCTGTCAAATAAGTGGAGATGACACGATGAAAGCTGAACGTCATTCTTCTGTAGGGTTTTGCTCAGAAGCATCACCCATGGTGCAATCTTACTCTGAATAATTCATTTCCTCTGTCATATGTGTTGAATGGCATCAGTGTAAGCTCTTGCACTACCTACAAATTTAATATTTCGTGCCAAAATTACATCAAAAAGCTATATACAATATCACGTTTTTCCAGTATTCCATTCAAATCCGAAAGGTAGGTTTAGGGTTTTTAATTTCACATTAACAGTTATTAGACAACTGTAGTTATGTAATCATAGTGAAGCATGATAATTAATTCCTCACCTCTTTGCTCTCTTATTTTTTGTCATGACAACTCTTATTTCACATAATCTTGTATTCAAACCAAATCTTAATGACAACTCTATTAAAGATTTCAATCCTGTATGGAATTAGAATGATCAAATCAAATTGATCTGCCATAAAATATCAAAACAAATGGACAGAATGCTTACGATACAAATTTGAATATAATATACATAAATCGATCCTAGTTTCCCTTATCGAGTACAGTGTTAGCAAAGTATCAATATACGTTTATTCATATTGTAGCTCGACCAGCATGTGTTAATTATGCGCTAGCTGAGATCTTCTTTAATTATTGTTACAAGTAATATGACTCATTATCGCTAGAAACGTTACTTGTCATTCTTTTGACCAGAAAACTTTGATGTCACAGGTATCCTCTTTACACAAGTTACTCTGATGGTAGCTCATAGATTCCTTAGTTTCACAGTCAAGAGGATACTAATTCAGGCATGCAAATGGTTTTCATCGCTCTTGGATGAAGAGTACTTCTAGATGCATGGTTACTCAGTAAACTATCAAAAAATTAGAAAGAGACCAGTTTTCTCTTATATATGAAGTATCTTTAGTTCAGCCAAGTATCTATGAAATAATTTTTACATACCGAATATAGGATGTGCGCTGGCAGGGGGCATTCTGGAGTGGAGGTCTGCGCCCCCGGGGGCATTTTTGCCCCCACAAGTCCTCCTGAAACAAAGAAGCAATAATATAAGTATAGAAATATCATTAAGACAGTAATTTTTTCATTGTAAGTCATCTCATCTGAATAAGTCATTGCTTAACCAGGTCATCATCTCTCCAGCTTTTCTTCAATCTTTGAATAATGTTCTCGAACATCTCACAACTCCTTACATTTTCAAAAAAATTCACGTGGCTTTCACGACAGTCTGAATGATGGTTCGTCGAATTCAGTTTAGGTAGGGACAACTAGATATCGAAATTTGTAAATTCTTCAATATTCGGTAGTATTACTGCAACAATTATACAGTAGGTGGCAACTATTCTAATGAAATTTTAATTACGATGTGTCTTTGAATGTAATTAGCCATTCCCTTTTACGTCTTCCAAATAACTCTCCGATTCTCCATGATTCGGAGGTCATCATTAAATTCAATGTGGCTTCACTCTTTCACAATCACTATCCCATCCAACATTTATAAACTAGTCATCTTCAGCGAAAAAACTCGACTATATGGATAGTGATAGTGAATAAAGATCCCAAGATTTCAATTCAATGAGAAAATACATCACCCTGAGAAGTTAGGCTGAAACATGAGAGATATGAGAAAGACGAAGAAGAGAAAAATTATAATAATTGAACTTGATATTCTAAAAAAAGCTCCTCTATAGGAGATTCACAAGTCACCGTCTTTTCTTTCAACATTGAGTTCCACTAGATTTATACCAAGAAGTGGTCGCACGACCAATCGAAAATTTCCGTGCATAGGAAAATCGCAAGGCTGAAAATCTTTTCCAACTTTTTTAACGGCATTTTCACCACTGTATACATAGCTGATTCGAAAAGCCACGCAGCTAGGCCGCAAAGTAAGCAGTGTTCATATTATTTAGTTGAAGTTAGCGAAGTAGCTTATGAAGATTTGCCAGGGAGTGTATCTGAGTGAACCCCTGCGTAGAGATGTGAAGAGCCTTGAAGAGTGATATATGACCTGTACCTGCCGGGTACCGGCACTCAATTGTAGCCACTGCCATAAATCTACCTTTCTGTCAACTGGAGTGCGCTTCCAATATTCTGCTTCTCTAGCGCAGATTCATATCAAAATCCAACGAACACTTATTATTAAAATCCATCTTACACAACAAAATTATTAAGAAATAAGAAAAATTCATGATAAAAACATCTATTCTGAGCCCCATCAGTTTCGTTTTTTTTTCTTGATGAGGATGCCCACATGAGCTCTAGGCTTGTGCATGGGTAATGAGAGGGGTGATGATGAGAGATGATGGTTACTTTTCTTCTACAGTTTGAAAATGAGAACATTCGAAAACTTGTAAAATAATTCCAATTTCAAGAAGATTGAGTTTTACTGTGTGCTTAGGTGTATCAGTGTATCAGAATATCTAATGTATCCTAACTCAAAATAAAACTTTCGAATAGTCAGTCTCATGATAACACCAAGGCATATTGTGACACTGTTCATTGTGATATTGTCACTGCTACGTTCAATAGCACAGTTTTAATTTTGCTACTCATGAATTACATTTTGTGTAATTTTTTTAATTGTTGAAACAAGCGTTTCGACTACAACGACACATAATCCCATGTATTCCTTTCACACTGATAGAGTCAAGAAAATCTGAATCTTAAAATCTATTTGAATCTATTTGGCTAACTTAGAAATTGTAAGTAACCATTAATCTGCAGGATACATCATAAAAACAAAAACACCAAATGAAATTTTGCTTGAAAATATATTCACTTTACAAATTATGTTGGTTTCCCATCATCATTGATGCTAATCGAGTAATAGTATAATTATAAGAAGTTTATCATGGAAATACAAATCACTCTACAAATTATATTGCTTACCTTCACTCATTGGTGCTCTAAAGCAATTGTATCAATAGAATTAGTCTACCTGTTATCCGATTGTTTGCAGTTGCAGCTGTTAGCAACGGTTGAACAATGAGAGCAGTGACGTGGCAGCGAGAGGAATAAAAGGGGCGACCGGTGTTTACGAGCAGCGCAACCAGGGGTACTAGGGGGACCAGGGTACGAAAGGGGTGATCCAGACACGCCTAGGACGGTGCTAAGTGCTTTTGGATAGGCCGACAACAAGCTGTGTGGAAACTCGCTCACCGACTGGCCTGCATCCCAATTAGCCAGTCAAAATACGACCATTTTATAGGCAAAACAGTGATTGCACAATACTAAAGCATGTACACTAATCTGCTTATTATTCGCCACTATTTCACTGTATTTGGGTATGAATGTGGCTGGCACAAGTACCAGTGCCAATAAATACAATATACAGTTTGTAAAACTATATTGTACTCACTATACTCACTATTTCACTGTATTTGGGTATGAATGTGGCTGGCACAAGTACCAGTGCGAATAAATGCAATATGTAGTTTGGAAAACACCACCAAACAAACCAATGGAAACAACAAATCAGACATAGACAGCCGATTCAAGTGGTTACCAGTGAATAGATTCAAGTGAAGTCTCATGGGTTCACAACTTTGGCAAAGTATGTCATTACAATAGACATTACATAGAGTATCAATCACATCCTGTAGTAACAAGCTCCAAATAAAGCCCTTTCTGGTCTTATCACGGCATCATCGACAGGATATATTATGGATCATTCGTATTCTAAGCAATCTCGTTAATGGTTGATTGGATATAACTTGACATTTTATTTATCACATTATTACATCGCAAGAATGGAAGCTTTTCGATGGAAAAGTATCTGGTATTGATAATCACTCAACTAATCTCATTCGTCTCATGAAAACTTTAATTTTATTTCATTTTGGCTCCTTCATCACTGTGACAAGGGGCATGTCATTGCAGCTGATAAACGTGGGCCGCACTGCAAGTGGTTAGTTGGTGGATGGTTGATGGTTAACAAGGTTCATCAAGAAGGCCGTGATAATTTTCTAGATGTTATATTATTTTGGATTTTGTATGAGCTATAGATAAACTATCTACCATCCAGGTAACAATCCAGCAGTGCGGCCTCAGATATACAGCTTGATCAACATTGAACCCAGTTACTAAGAGAACTTATGAATTTTGATAAACGCTTTTAGAACTAAGTCATACTCATACAGGACGGATCTCGGGCAGGGACGTGGCATGGACATATTATGCCCCTTCTCCGTCTCTATCCAAACAAATAGTTCAATAGACACCGCTGAGACAAGCGCCTCGTCTCTTTGGAATGTGTTGGAGTATTTGTTTATATAGAGTAGACGAACATTATGTCACATGTCCGCGCCAGTCCCCACCCGATATCCGTTGTTTGTGAATTGGACAATGAGTTCACAATGGTAACTAATTTATCTATTGGATGAGGTAAATTGCTACTGTACATATTGTGCACAAGAACACTCAAAAGCTTCATGATTGAGCTTCATGTCCGTCACATTCCAGTTTCAAATGCTGCTGGTCTACACATTTATATTGTCAGATGACAATCAAATCCTAGTTTTTTTTCAAATTGGTTTCAACTGTGTTACATAATATTTTGTAGTAAGATGGAGTGGTCCGTAGCCGAGGGCGATAAGCGCCTGTCTGATAATCCAAAGGTTCCAAGATCGAATACAGTTGCCGGAACGGATTTTGACAGAAACGGCCACTCCCGTCTTTCAGAGGAGACGAAAAGCCGTCGGTCCCGACTGCCTAAAAACAGTCGTCATCTCTCGTCATCACCCCTCTCATTACCCACGCACAAGCCTAGAGCTCATGTGGGCATCACCCTCAAAAAAAAGATCGGAATCTTAAAAAATACCACACATTGTGTCAATAAGTTGAAATGTTCTCCATACTTGCTAGCATCCACACTCACTGACTCTTCCAACCATTCCAAATATCAACTAAGGTCAAGGTTACACAAAAGCCTAGTGAACAACAATGATTAAAGTTTCTACTTATTAAACGATAAAGTTCAAAGTAACTTCTTGATTGAAAATGCGAGAAGCAAAGTATCTGGCACGGATTTGAGTGGCAAACAGGTAGAATGGGGAGGGGGAAGGGGGAAGGCGGAGTGAAAGAGTAGGGCAATGGATTGCCGTAACAACAAAACAGGACGACATTTAATTAGCGTCTCGTTGATGGTGGTTGAAATGCCAATCGATAGTGCACATGCCCAACACCTACACCTGTACTAGCACTACAGCAGATGACGTGTGTGGTGGTGTGGCTGAACGTGGCCCGCGGTGGCTGACGTGGCCATTAAACCACGCAACAGTGTCGACTCACGCACCCTCATAATACGCATTTAACGGCATAATGGCTCTGGCCACCGCTACAACCACAATAATAGACCAGGGCGCCTCGCCCGCCTATCAACAGTTCACATCTTTATACGTTGAAAACGATTTCAGCGAAAGTTTCACTCTGCCATGTATTCATGTAACTTATGCCCGATTTTTAGTCGCTCAAAAGACAGTTTATGGATAATAGCACAATTGAATCAATAACCATGTGTTTTGTAAATGCAAAACCTTATTGATTCAATAAGTTCATTGAACGACTCATCCCATTACTCATATCACCAGATGTTGTAGGAGATATTGAGGGATAATGACAATCTCAAAACACAATTGTAGGTAATGTGGTTTGTGATAATTTTGCAGTTTCTTGATAAGTGACACAAAAATCTTCCATTTTGCTCATTTTCTGTGCCTTTACTACTAGTCAACAATATAGAACCTACTCATATACTCAAAATACAGTGCTACTACGTACAAACTGAAATTTAGAATTAAAAGTGACTAGTAACTAGCTAAAGTAATTGTTCTAGTAAGTGAAGTAGTAAGTAAAGTAGTTCTAGTAACTGAATGTTACTAGTAACAATGGAATACCATATGTGGGGAATTAAATAATTTCCAAATATTCTCATAATATTTTTATAAGGATTTTAATCAAAGGGTGACTCAACCTAGTTCAAAAAGTAGAAGCTGTCGAGCAAATCTGTTTCAAGCTTTTATTAAGTTTTTGACTGCATGAAAAGGCTACTCAAAAAGAGTGATTAAAAACTGATTTACAAGCTAAGGGAATAGGCCAAGGCTATCCATGAAATAGCTCTCGAGCTAAATTCAAGCTATATCTAGATCCTCAGAGCTAACATTTCTTCTAATAGTCTATTCTCAAGCAATTTTCGGAGGAAATTTTGCAAGATATCATAGATCTATTCGAGTTAATAAGCTTCTAAATTTATTAATTATTAAACAATGAAGTTCAAAGTATATCTTCTTGATTGAAAATGCTAAGTATCTGGCACGAATTGGAGTAGCTCGTTGCTTCATCAAGAGAGGAATAAAAACTTCAATAGCTGAATAATGTTCACTTGAACACTTCAGTAGTGTGATAACGTGCCTTACCTTCATTCATCCTCGATTTACCTAAACGATTCATTGTACATTGACTAAAATTGATATTTTTGAAAAACTTTGGAATTGAAATTTCGAAAAAATATACAACTCAAGGGCGATTTTTGAATGACGATCCATCATTACTTAAAACTTGTTCTATCTGTTTGAGACTCACAGATACTTTATCATCTCAAGTTTGGAGTGTCACTCGGATTGGGCTGAGGCCCCATTTGTTTAGTCAGTTTTAAACAACTTGAGAATGGAAACAGTGCGGCCATTGTTTATATTCAGGCTGTGACGTTGCGCAGAGTTGCACGGAGACGTCAAAATGCCAGTTGATGCCAAAATGTAAATTAGAGCTTTCTGGTCTGTTGGCTGAGTGACTGAGTGAGACATGAGTCTAGCTAGGTATGAGGCGAGAGGGCTGATGAGAAAAGCTTTTATTATGAATTATCCGCAGAAAAATGAAACCACAGTTGTAGCGAGAGTTCGGGAAACTCCAGCTTGATAAACAATAAGATGATGAAATATTGTGTAGAAGAACTTTCTATTGAGTACAACATGCTGTTGATTGTCTTTTCTTATTGTTTGCAAACTTTCTTTGTCGAACAGCGGTAACAAAGGATACCAACTTGGTAAGCCAATGTTCGCCAACTGTCAGAATAATTGTATTTCGCTCCGGGGCAATAGACATCTCCGAAATTGAACTGGCATTTTTGGCAGTTATTGTCTTCCATTCTGTTCTGAGTTAATTCCAATCAAAATATAAGCCGTGGCGAAGCGTGGTATACTTATTTGGTCATCGCCGGGTATATTTCCTATAGGAAATATCAATATATTTTCCAATATACTATAATAAATCAATATATTTTCCTATAGGAAATATACCCGGCGATGACCAAATAAGTATACCACGCTTCGCCACTAAACATAAGAGTTCTATGTTTCTAAAAATAATTGTCCAAGTTGGCCTACATAGTTTATAGAGTTTACTAGTAGAGTAACTAGGCCTACTTCTAGACTTAGAATGTCCTGCTATTGCGAATCAATGAAAAAACTGTAATCTTCTTCTATTGTTTTGATTGGATAAGACTTGAATGATGTCTCAGATTCAACGGTTTTACCATTAGCTATTATTATAGTCATCACATAATAATGTATGATTTTGATTATACATTAACGCATGAACAACTGCATTACCGGTTGTTTCAACAACTGCACTATCGTGGAAGTGAACTGTTGATATTCCAAATGATTCTCTCATAATTGAAATGCCTCCCAGATAAATGAACTATATAATTTGAAAACATTATATACCATAACAGCAGTGTCAAACAGTGATGATTGGGAAATAATTTGAAAGTTATGAACTGAATATTCAAATGTAATTGAATAACATAGCTTATGACTCAGTTTAAATAAAGAATTTAATATATATGAATAGAATATGAAAGAGTAATTGGGTTCAAGTATATTGAAAATTATTTGAAGAAAATAAGAGAAGTTTGTAATATTGAAAATATAAAAGATTATTATTAATTTTATTTTATTATTTATTTGAGACTGAAAGTACAAAGAACGTCTAGAGGAGAAAAAAAAGAGTTGAGCAACAAGGCTTATGAGGTGCGAGATTGATGATTTATTGTCACTGAATGGCTACCGTGCGAAATTGGAGGGATGGCTGTGAATAACGATGTTGAATGTCAGCCTAGCAGCCGGGGCTGGAAATCCTCTCAATTTTTCCATTCTTCCACCTTCTGGCTGCGTGTAGTCTTGTTACCATCCGAGTTGAATTTTGTCGAACAATGAATGGAACCGGAACGGAACGGGACGGAGGTCGGCTGCCGAAGCCGATAAACCGGCACAGGCACTTGCTTTCAGGCATTAAACTGATTACTATCCTGCCATTTGTCTACGAACCAAATTCGTCCACTTAGTCTCTGCCATCCGCTGTTCTAATCACAAAATTCTTCCCTCTGTTTGTTCTTCCGAGTCGCATCCATCTTCCCGACGCCAGCCGAATTGATTTGACCCAATTTTCTGTCTGAATTAATTGTCTCCGGCATCCACTCATCCTATTCAGCCAGACTCAATCACCGAATTGGAATCCCAAGCCGCCGCCACTGCATGCGCCTGCCTCAAAACACTTATGAGCGACACATTCACCCAATGATCATTTGCATTTCAATCCACTCTCTTCACCATCTACATAAAAACAAGCACTTATTCATGATAGATTGTCGAATTTATCAACCCTCATATTATTGAAATTAGGCGGTGACATACCTGGTCATATCTCATTTTAAATGTAGGATGAAAAATGCATGAAGCAAGAAAAGCTTTAAAAATGAGATATAGGAATATCATGTTAATATAATTGCGGAAAATATTGCAATAAATCGTATTAATTTTTTGTATTGATCATATATTATATACAATGCATATAATAGGTAAGCCATTTAGAATTCAACAAGTTGATGGAATTTCCTATTTTCCTCGTAATATTTAAAATGTTCATATAAAATTTTGGAATCACAACGCTTAGTAATCTTGCTTAAATCAATCAAATCTTAGTAATCAATGCTTAAAGTTATCTTGAGAAGAATCATATAATATTTTTATTCCACCACCAATCCATCATAGCCAGTAATGATTATTTGAATATTATTACAGTTTCATTGAATGTATGATGGTTCTAATCGCAATCAATTCCACAAGAGAGCGGTTGCCTTCTACCAATAACTGGATCGTTATTAAAACGTTTATTATTGTTTCCATAGACTAATTTTGTGATGAATGGGTTAAGAACATATTTTTGAAAGCTTTTTTAGGCGAGAAGAGTTTTACGAACGATAAAACAGTCACTTATCAACGTAATGGACTATAAGAAGCAAGTATGAAAAAGTAAATTAATCGAAGAAACAAGAATTGAATGAAAATCGTGGTGAATTTGATAAACTACATCTATGAGATTCATATTAATTTTGTGCATATTATCCTAGTTAAGATCGTATTATGCTTTTATTCTAATATTCTGGTATATGTATTTTGTGAATGAGTTATCTTCTTCAGTCTTACAAGATTTGATGAATAGTAAGTGTTGGATGATTTCATTAATCCATTAATTGTTTACCACATCAAGCCTCCAAATACCATTTGGATTAAACAAGAGTTGGAGGCAGTAGATTAATGAAAGAGCAGCGTACTGGCAAGGTATATTGCTTGGCCACCACTAGTTTACTTGCTTATTCACAGTTAGAAATGGAATATTTTATGATATCTTTGTAGAATTTAATGGGTTTCGTTTGAACGGTCCTACAAGCCTCTTCGGTTCGCTTCTGTCCGGCTATTATTTAGAATTCTATCCTTCGTCCTCGTTCTTTGTGATGCTCTCAGCTCCCTCTTCTAATCTTCCCCCATTACCTCCCCCTGTCTGGCGTTCAGAAAAAGGAATGCCCCCTGAGCGATCCCCGAGAACAGAATTCCTATTCAAGCTACTCGCAGGGGCAGTTGCCTCCCCTCACTCCTCTCAGCAAACATTTTTCCTCTAAACTTTCAGTACTAACGACAAATTCGGCTCTTGTGGAATACATGGCGGATGAGCTTTCTGAAAATTTCTGTTTATCCCTCAGGCCTTATAAAAAGTGGGAGTTACTCAATCAATAATATCCTAGTCTTGGGTAAGCTAAGAATTCGAATTTAATGCCAAAAATTTAGGATCAATTGAGAGAATGGACAAAGGATTGACAATAGATTCAATAATACAACATAAAATAAGAAAGACTTTTCAGTTATTCCATTATGATTATTTTAATAATAACCAATGCTTCTGTTTCATCTGTCAAACTATAGCTTTCCCATGTTATTGTTTAATTTATTCAACTGTAATTTTAATATTCTCTTATTACACTACTTGTAGGACTTGAAGTGATTTGTCTATGCCGCCTGAAAAGACTTTAAAAGTTCTTCCGTGATGATTATTATTATTACAAATGCTTCTATTTGATTATAACTTTTCCAGTTATTGTTGAATTTATTCGTCTGTATTTTTAAAATTCTCTTATACTACTTGTAAGACTCGAAGTCATTTGTCTATATATTGGTTCTAATATAATTGTAATAATGCCTATTTTATACAAATACAAAATGAAAAACCTATAAACACTATGATGAAAACTGGAAAAACTTGAAACTTGTCCCATTACAACCCCAGTTTGAATTCTCTATAAAATTGCAAAAAATAATAAAACTGGTCTTCTATTTATGTCCACATTAGGTCTAGCACTTATGAAAGCCATTCCTCTTCATTGATCTTCATTGAGTTCCACTTGATTATGGGAACATCTTTCACACTGAATCGGTACACTATCAAATATACTATTCAAATTCAAGGATTGTAATGTGTCATACTAAATCATTGTTTACGCAGATAATAGACGTAGCTTTATCGTGCTTAATGTAGTCTATTGATGGCAGAGAATGATTCAACATTTGCATATTAAGTGAAACATAAAGTGAAGACACTTCAAGGCCCCAGGATATATTATTATACAATATACATGTGCTTGATCCCATTGTCTTATTGCTTTTGAGTGAGCTGAGAATGGGAATTCAATAATTCCTATGTTCATGTATTCAAAGTGACACATCACATCTCATATGATCGGTGAGGCATAGAAATCTCTCTGTCTCCAATCTTCTTTTAATAATGTATAATTAACAGGAAAAACAGGACAGTACTTTCAAGAATTGCTCAAGTAGTAAACATAGTAGCTATTTTCTGCAATTGAGAGAAATGTTTCAACATTTGGATTACTTTCATAAAATCAGAATAGGCTATTGTAATGAATAATTTCAAATCATCAATAATGAATTTATTATAACAAAAAATACATGGATAATTGATGAAAACTTGAAATTTGTTAGCAAAAAAAACTGCCCCGGATAGGACTCGAACCTGCATCTCGTATGAGAATCATTTTCTCAATAGTATCGGTACTTTTTTGAAGAAATTCTCGCAATTCTCGGTTATTACGTCAAATATTTGTAACGGTAGTTTGTGACGTAAGCAACAAGAATACGCGAGAATCCCCGGTCAAAGTCCACTACTAGAAGACAAAATTGGTGTTTTTCTCAATAGTAACGGTACTGTATCTCAAATACAAAAATAATGAAACATTCTAAGATATCATTGAGATTGAGGCTTAGGATACAGATCGACAATATTCCACTGAAAATAATCCTTGAATAGTACAGAATCATTATAATAAATGAGTTTGTAAAAAGCGGTGGAAAAATATAATGATTCCTGGTAACAGAAGACTGAAAGAGAATATTCAAATCTATCTTGGAGCTTTGCTCTTCTCGGAATCATTCGTATTGTCGACAAAAAAGTTCAACTCTGACGTCTCACCTATATACTGTATAGTGAAATCACAACCTTTTAATTGGGATGAATCACTTTGAGGACGGAATTACAAGAAAAAATAGTATGTTTTGGGGAAAACAGCTCTCTCAATACAATATTTTATTCTTTATATGTGATGGGTCTCTACATATATATCTCTGATTTTTCAGGAATATTTCGTTCATTTTGTGATTATATAAACTCAGTTACATGAGTTTTTCAGTTAATTTAGTGTCATCAACATTTAAGTAACTTACTGAAAAGTTACTTTTTCTCTTTAAAATCATTCTGAATTATTTATTAATTTTTTGCTACAACATCAATAATAGGAGAAACGAAGCACTACTTGCATAAAATCTGCATGGAATTAGTATCATTTTATTACATTGTATTCTGATTATCTCCAATCAGCAGTACATAAGAGTCATTTGTCAGCTTGTACATGTAAATGAAAAAATAAATTCATAATTAATAGATAATCGAATGAACTTTCAGTCCAATGAAAAATTAGGATTAGAAATTGGTCATTTCGACTACATTTAGAAATATTTTTCAATGTGAGAGGCTGTCTCTCTCTTAATTGAAAATTAAAATTTGAATAGAAATATAGAACACTCTCACATTTCTTATCACTGTACTACTTATCAAGTGAGAAATATTGTAATCACCAGTCCTAATTTGCTAAGAAAAACTATAAGGTGAAGAAAAGTTACTATCATTCATTTTTATAGTAGCCTATTTTGAGAAAACATTCTTTCAAAAAAACAAGATTCGATTGAGAACTTTTTCAATACGTCACTTACCCAAGAAATGGAAGCATAAATAATACGACCAGCGAAGTCGAAAAGTGAAAATGAAATCTTGAATCAGCAATAGGAAAAGCAAAAATAATTCGTACTCAAATCAGTCCTAATATATCATGTTTCTTTGACATGAGATTAGTGAAATAATCTTTTAGTAGGTGACACCACATGTAAGCTTGAAACCGAGGCCAACTTCTCAAAAGGGAGATGAATTGATGGTGACAACTTGCTCCTGCCAACGACTGGGTCTAATAATTGCAATTTAATTGAGAATAAAAGTTTGCACCTCTTGCCACACAAAAGTTGGAACGAATTCAAGTTGCAGACGTTGAAGCCAGATGGGCGAAGAGAGAGACTGTCTACCAGAAAGGAATTCGCACCGCGTTGAGCGTGACTTCCCTTTTAATGCTCTTTTCTCCATAATTTTCGGTCTGAAACTGATAACCTACAAATAAAAAAGACGTACTTCCTGCCTTATTATTTCTCCATCTTGAGCATTCATTTATTGCACTGAGTTGGCAATCGTTTTCCAGTTCATTACGCTTTCAAGTCGGTACTTACGCCATTTTCGAAATGCTTTTCAAACGGTTTTTAATGAGTCAGATTTAGGGAATATAGGTGTGCTAATATAAAGCAATGTACTGAAATATATCATACTAAACTCGAAATCAAGCAATCTTCTGACCAATTGTTTGAAAACTTCAATAAGTAAATATTATTAATTAGCATAATAATATAGAATTTGCTTCTTATATCTTTGATATGTTACAAAAATATATTAAATCCATTACTGAGGTGTAAAATCTCTTTGCTCACTCCGCTGGATGATAACTCGAAGAAAAACACAGTACCAATTTCACAATGATGACTTTGCCATTTCTTATCGAAAGATAAATTAGGCTATGTGATCTGCCAGATCTGCTGTTGGTTTCATTCAATAGAAATTATAATAGAGATTAAATGTCTATTAAATTCAAGTTTGAATTCAATAAAGTCGTATCTAGATTATTGATGCAAAACTGACGAGGTAAGTGGTGATTGCATATGATTCCTTTTTATTAGCATTGTTGGGGGATTCATATCAGTCCGGATATTTAGATAACTCTAAGGAAACGTGGATGCAAGAATTTTAATCAGTCAAGAAACCTTTTAAATTCAAGCGCTCTTCAATCACTCTGAATTATTAAAATATCCTAATGCATTCTGTCTCGTGATATTTGGCGATATTGGATCACTCATCAATGATTTATGGTTCATCTCAAATTCAATCCGAACTAAGCTATAAGCTTGTTTCAATTAACGTCATACCTGAGTTGGCTACAGAAAAGTTATTGAGATAAATCCAAGACACGGATGCACTTCGGGTTTGGTACGAAATAGAAAATAAGACCAGCTGGAAAGATCAGTGTATACGAGATGGAAGAGCAAGAGAAATCTTGTTATCTAGTGAAAAGACCGATCCTCTGGGAACCCTACGCCATATTATTATCCATTTCGCCTCCTCCAGTATTGGTTTCCCATTTGGCTCTCTCAGTTCTCTTCTTTCTTCAAGATTTTGTTTCAGGCTGATGAGAAAAACCCTCTAATCAAGTATCTGTCTTAACGAAACTAATCAGAGGAGCACATGAACCCTTTCCTAATTGATTATTAAAAACGTGATAGTTCAATCATCTACTCCTACTGTATCACGTACAGCTTGGCAACACTACACTAATGGCTGATGGTTATTTGATGCCTTGATAGTTATGACGTTATTTGTATTGATGGTTAAGTCTTAATTCAAAATGAGAAATCATTCAATTCATCATGGAGTCTGGTGGTATCGACCATAGAAACGACCTGGTATAAACGATCATAGAAATAGATTATTCATTGATAATCAATTTCAAAGAGATGGTTCATCCAGAAGATGATTATGAATCCCTTGAGTTTCCAATCTCTTCTACTGTATTTCAAGGATTTTTTTATTTTTAAAATTTCAAGGAATGGATTATATTAGGGCTCTACAATCGCTATTCAATGGTCATTCATAATGACGAACATTGGTAACAGAACCGGATAGATGTGAAAACTCTATGAGCGCCACCGTCCAAAAGATCTTCTATAATCTAAAGACAATCTCTCTTGTCAATATTCGGTCGTCATTACGTGAGTCTTAAGACCATATTATTCAAGAACACAATATAATTCATATCTATTTTTGTTGTCTATTGGTGTTAATCATAGCCGTATTTAATAAAAATCCATCTATTTCGAGCCTTAAATGTTTAAAATTGGGAGAGGTCTCTCAACGTGGTGTGGATTTTACAAAAAATCCTCTTACCACACACCTCAACACTCTTGCTTCCATGAAAATTTTAAACCTATACACCAATCTACCTGGACCTCTATAATACCTTGAATATATTCTAGAACAAAACAACACATTTATGTAATCTTAAATCAGTCTGATGAACATCAGCACCAGGATGAAACGGTCGTATTTGCAATGTCAGTTATACTCGTATTTTTTTCTACTTGAATGTAGAAAACTGATTTTTTGAATCAGTGTAATTTTATCATTAGAAAAAAGAATGGATATACAACATCAAAATTCATTTGATATTTATTGAAACTAGCAATCATATGAATTCAATCAATATTCAACAAACTTTACAGGAATCAAATTACATAGATCCAATTTGATATACAGCATCGCTGAAGATAGGGGGATTGTAATAATACATTACGGTACAACTCCAAATGTAATATTATTCATGTTTTTCTTTTGAAACGTGCTGAAGAGTGGTCTTCAAGCTCAAATACATCTCAAAAATAATGATCCTTCTGCAAATAATTGCTGCAGTCGATTTCATTATTGAGTTTCAGTGATCTCAATAAGGATATTTTTTTTTTGTCAGATGAAAATCAAATCTATTTAATTTTAGAAGCTCTCTCCAAATAGAAAATCACAGAAGGATGTTCGGAAGTGAAGAAGCAGCACCTGAGAAGTGAAGATGCAACACATGGCATGAGGTCACGAGGCAGCCCACAACGTTTTCTTGTGGGATATGCGGTTACTTCAGCCACGACAGCTGAGTATCAGTGTTGACGTTAATCAATCTAATTCCGGCTAACACCCGTTTGAATCAAGGCTTAGAGATTTGAGATGTATTTGAGCGTGAAGAGTGAAGAGCACTCTTCGTTTCGAAACACTATAAGAGAAAAACATAATAAATTACATTTAAAATGTAGCGTAATGAATCATCTTATAATAGTGGCATCCCGACACATATTTTATGTATTTTGTGTAGTTGGGGCCAAAAAATTCAATTATGCAACATTTTAAATTTAGATGTAAGACTTTATATATCTATGAATTCGATGTATAATGTTGAGATTTGAAAAATCTCCTCTGTTGGTGCTGTACCCACGACCAGAGAAATTATTATTATTATCTTATCGAGTCCAATCTGATAGATTCTAATTATCACAGCTAATTTTATAGAATTTGATTATTCAATAATCACATAAAATTTCAATGAGAATATTTGAGGGACCCATTTCATAGATAAACTAGACTTATTTTGGTCCAATTAAGATTTTTGCGTTTTTATTCATTTGCAAATTACAATTATACCACTATACTAGGTTACTATTACCACTATTACTAAGTTTGAGAAGATCCATAGTACAATATTTTCAATCTGGGACTGCAATCTCGAATCTGAGGCTACATGAGAGATTAAGCATTGTAATATTTTTGTGGTATACTTTAACTTGATGAAGTAAACAGAAGATGTTTGAGAAGTGGTAGAATAGGAAAAGGAATTAAGAAGAAGAAACCATGAAAATAATAAATTAGTGTCAGGTACTGGGAAAATCAATGAGTTCTATATTAAGTGATAACTAAGATAAAACAAATGAATAATCTATCTTATAACTATCTATAATAATCTATCTTATAAGTATTCAAACTTGGATCCATACTACTTGAATCAGAATATTGTGCGATTGCAGTATGGGGAAAACTCAGATTTCTTGGTGGAAAGGGAATAGTGTACCGTTGTTTACATGTAATTTTGATGTCATCCGATATCTAGTAGTGCCTTCATTTTTGTCATTGAGAAAATATTTAGAATTCACAGATCAAGGATAACAAGGAGACAAAGATTGATGTCCCTTTTGCCAGGCACTAAAAAAGCTGTTTACATTTTCATTTCCTACATGCTCTCTTCTGCAGAAGATTGATCACCGAAGCCCTGGATCCACTAGTGGCCAAATCGATCCCTTGTCTTTTTTCTTATCATAATTAATCTGTGGATGCACAAGTCACTTGACAAGGTTCACTCTTCAACAAGCTGAAGTGCTTTATTCCTTGTCTCACAATCACCGTGTTTACATTCCCAATCCAATTATGCTACTACGTACTGGTAGTATGCCGTGGCGAAGCGTGGTATACTTATTCGGTCATCGCCGGGTCGATGACCAAATAAGTATACCACGCTTCGCCACTAGTAGTATGCTACTAAATTTTATTTTACAAATCGAAAAAACGTAGACGTAATGTAAGAGAAAGATAGCTCCTAGAAGAGACTGCTTTTCGAAATTAACACACTTATGCCCGGTTGAATCAATAACTTTTTTGCATTTGAAAACACATGGTTATTGATTTAATAGTGCTATTGGATAAACTGTCTATTGAGCGACTGAAAAACCGGGCATTATACAATGAATGATCAAACACGTAATGTAGAGTTAATCTTATCTCCTGGAAATCTCCTGGAATCTAATTAAGAGTTAAAAGTTATCTCCTGGAAAAAATGTGTTTTCCATTCAAATTAACTCACTCAACTTATACAATGACTCATCAGTGTTTGTCAAAGCAAATCATCTTTTCATTCTTCTAGCCTTGTTTACTCTGCCAAATGGAGAAATTTCTTCGACTTAATACTCTAGTGTTACCGTATTGAAACATTTAAATTTAGTTCTTTAAAAAGCCGCTATTATGTGAGCCGACAGTAAACGCTCTTCAGATTTCATAAAAGCGAAAACCAATTACCATCGAAATAGGCTTGAATTGAATCAAGATTTGCCTGCGGCACCTACAGACTTGAAGTTTCATTTCAAGTCTGGAATATAATAACTCCAATTTGTATTCTTTCCCATTCTATTCCTAAAACATGCATAGCTTTATGGCGAGCTCCTGGTACATCCAGGATGAAGGTTATTCCAAAATCAATGTGAAGTGAGAATCAGGTTGCAGCGGTTGGTAGAAAATGCGCAGCACCTGCAGCCAACACAAATTTCTGCTGCGAAATTGCAATTTTGTGAGAGACTCAGTGAGGATCACATTGTACTCGTAGTACAGGGCTGTTCTGGTTAGATGACGATGCTATCCGCGTCCAACATGTTTGCAACATTTTGGGAATCTCATCAACGGTCTGCGAAAACCGCAGAGCCTGGTTTGCTATGGCAGGTGAGCTGTTAATTGGATGGATTGAAATAGATATCTGGCCTGATGAGAAGAGTTTTGAACTGACGAGATTACAATGGAAGTTGTGACAAATGGCAATGGATAATTTTTTTCATATATTTAGGAAATAAACCTGTACTTCTTTAAGACAAGTAGGAAAAGGAAAGAGAGGTAGGAAAAAGTATGGAGAAAGTGATAAGGGCTACTGGAAACCATGAATACGTAACACTACTGTCACAAAGGGGGGAAAAGAATAAAAAAGGTATTTTAAAATGTTTGGTTGGAATAATCAAATTGAATCGGTTGGTCATGATTGATATGGGGTTTGTATTATTTTTTGATGCCAACTGTTAGTGAGTCAACGAATGCCATAGTTTCTGATAGAGAATCTCTTTCATGATTCATATTGGAGGGAACAAGTTTTTCAAATATGTTTTACTTTACCATTATCACTAAAAACGTTATTTTTTCAATAGCTCAATGAGAACGCCTCAGTATCAAAAAAGTATTCATTTTTATTGATGAAGCTGTTGAAGTAGCACTTCTGATCATTAACAAAATGAGGATGAAGTTAACATATTAATGATATTATTTCTATCATGCTCTATTGTCTTTCAAGGCAATGATAGAAATAATATCATTAATTTGTGGAGAATGATAAAATTGTTGAAGCTGGGATAAGTTTCCAATGATGATGAAGATCACTTAACAATTGCACTGTTTATTATTTCACAAAACTCAATTTGAAGAGAATTACAAATTTACTTGTGGTTAAAAAAATGTTGAATGGAGACCAGCCAGCCTAGTAGGGATTCAACATTCCTACATGACTGGATGAATGGATGATCTATGTTGAGATATGAATCTGAATGAGGATGAGAAAAGATTAAATCTGTTTCAAAGAGCAATCCTCTCAATCTTGGAAGTAAAATACTTCGCTCTTCAAGTTGAGACGGGAGAAAATAGATAACTTCTCAAGCCAATAAGCTTCCAAAGAAAGTTCTCTATCTTCGGTTATTCTCTTTCAAAAAAGAAAATCCCCATATTGGATGTTTATTCGGTGATCAGTCTCATCCTTGTCTTAAAAGACTATGGAGCATGATAGAAATAATATCATTAATTTGTGGAGAATGATGAAATTGTTGAAGCTGGGAAAAGTTTCCAAGGTGTAAGAAAAGTTTCTATCAACTCCGTACAGGTCAGTCAAATGATGTGATGAGAGACGCAAGTCGCTTCTCTCATCCGTGCTTTTAGAAACTTCCTCCGAGCAACTTACAAGATTCATCAACTTCTTGGGGATGATATTTTCATGTAGTAATAAAAGCTTCCCTTCTCAGAAAAGTTGAAAAAATCTGAGAGTTCTCCCGCATCCTTTGCAATAATGCAATTTCATCCAAGCCAAATGACTAGTCACTAGATTACTAGGCATAAAACACAAATGACTACCATGTTGCTTTGATCTTTTGAACTAGAATCTTAGTCAATCGTAGAGTGATTTATTCACTCTATAGATTTGATATAAATATATGTGTGTATCAACTTCTGATTCGTCGAAATTGAAGTCTTTCGGCATACTCTATACTTTAAATTATTATTCTGTACTTCAATAAATCTCAAAGAATATGATTCTCAAACATCCGTATACGGTATGCTTAGTAGTAGAATTATTGGTATAAGGTAGTATGATTTCTTTCAACTGTGAGTAAGCTGTAGATTACACGTGTTAATGTAATAATTAAGTATCTGATATACTCTACTATAAAAAAATCGACTGCTATTCTTCTTCCATTTTAAAATTACAGTTGTGCAATTTTTCATGACTTTCATACCAAATTTCGACGAAATATCATTATGTTTTTACTATTTCTTGGCAGGAATTCGATTACTTCTAATCACTAGGATTAGGAGCACTTCCAAAGTAATAAAATGTTGGAGCCTCTCACAGTTTAATGACTGTACTTCACTTCAGCTCTCCATTGACTTCAAACACCTTGAATCCAAAGTATTTTTCTATTGTATGAGATTTTTTTTCTGGGAATGACGCCCACATAAGCCCTAGGCTTGTGCGTGGGTAAATAATTATGGAATGATAATGATAAGAGATGAATGGACCTACAGCTTTAGGTGGGTTCCGAACCCAGATTGAATATGGTAACAAAATTTACTGTTATTGTCTTATGTTTTCTCATCAGTCACTTGTGATATCAATACTTGAAAACCTCATTAGACATTGGGAATTTATCGAAAAATTCTTCAACTTGTCAGTAATTAGTCCTCAAGTTCAAAATATCTTCTCAATCAGTGAAGAGTGAGTGAAGTTTATGGATTTACGTTATTACAGAGCTTTAAATCGATGTTAATGATGATAATGTACTTTCCTAGATATGTTTTGTAATGAATGTTTCTATGAAATTCTATAGTTTTTACTCAATCTAGTTGGCTGTAAACAAATTTTCAATAACTGTACAGAAATCACATTCAATGAAAGGTTTTTTACACTCGTATAAATCGTTTGTTCGGTTCATTTATGGGTAGCTTCACGATAGTAATTTCTATTTCATAGACAGGTTATGATGTTTTCGAATGGATTTCCACTAAATTTCCGTGAATCTTTTCCTCTTGCAAATTTAATCAGAAAATCTTGTTTGAAAATCCTATTCAAGGAAGGGTGGAAAAGTTTCGCAGTTGGTGAGAAGGGGAGCTGCTTGAGTGTTTGGGGGGGTACGCACGGCCACCGCAGCATGCCAATCTCGTTGGCTGGCCGTTAGTGAGGCAGTGAGGCAGTGATGCCAGTGAGTGAGGAGGGTAGTGAGGCGGGTAGGGTTAGTGGTAGTAGTGAGAGTACTGAAAGGGTGCTCTACTGAGGAGTAGTGTGTACTACGCATGCGTCGTTCTCAACTACAGCAACAGAGAGCAGCATTTAAATCAATAGAATCATCCGGCAAGTTACTGTGAACTGTAATACCGTATGACATACGGCGCGCCGCGTGACTCACACAGCTGGACGCATTCTCACACCGACCGTCCAAAGAACTATTGTGGTCACCACTCAACAAACTACTGTCAACTATTTTTCTTCAACCATGTCGAGTTTTGACACTCACGCAAATAATTTCAACTACTTTTGAAAAAGTTTCATGCCCTACTAACACAAAGACTCTTTTTTTGAATACGCAATAAGTTCAGTTTGAAATATAAATAATTCTCACGCAATCCTTCAAAATAATTTATTCCATGTGGAATAACAATTTCTCATGTCACATGGTGTTTAGTATTGAAAAGTGAAAAGCTATACGACGGCCTTGCAATGTTTTTAGCCTCGTACACTTGCGGCACAATTCTTTTGAGGAAATACTCAATCAATCATTTTATTTCATGAAAAAACATTGAAAAATGGTCCCGCTGAACCTAAACAGATTTCATAGCAGGTATAAAGAGAGATTCATAGATTTTTCGTGAGAAAACTTTGAACAGAATTTTACAGTTCTAATAAGATTATATATTGAAAAAACTATTTAGACCTGATGTAATATTCTAGGTTGATGGGTTCAGATTGGATAATGGAATCTATATAAGTGATGTTTTTAAAATGGTATATGAAATGCTTGAACTCGTCAAGAACGATCAAGTTTTTAATATTCTCAAAAAAAGTGATGAGCTTCACTTTATTTATATTTCACCAATAAATCAATCGTAATTTCCAAAAAGAGCAAAACAAAAGTTATTATAATTGAAAAATGTGGAAAACTTCGAAACTATGTCTCCTAGAATCAAATCTATCTCAAGTTATCTTCGAATGAGTATCATGAGGAGAACAAGGTTACATCAAAGTAGTAACTGAGAAACTGACCTTTGGAAACAGTACCAGACTACCATAAAGATTTTGTCAGATTCAAAATTCCATAATGCAGTGCCTCTAGTGAAGTTGCTTAGCCTAGTAGGCTGGAGCATGGTATATTGAAGGATTCTCCTTCTACATACCGTGGGCTGGAGCGTTACATTTTCAGTCTGCTATCGCTGCACCAGTTTTGTTTCTCGTTCCATCTGGCATTCTTACCTGTATCATAACTTCATTACTCATTTACTTATGTGGGCATCATACTCAGAAAAAAAACGTACAAGAGAAAATATTTGGTAATTTTGAGGCAAGAAGTAAATAAATTGGATTTCAAAATCAATGTAGTTGATATCAGCCCACATCATGCCAAATAGAAAATTCCAAATAAATTTCATTTTTGATTCATCTGATTCATTTGATCTATCTGGTTCTTGCAGCTTCGAAATTAGCAAATTATTGAAGATTATGACAGTTATCAAGAGGAGTAGAAAATTTATGGCATTAAAGTACTTGTTTTACATAAGGTTACTCAGATTACTATTAGTAGTGAATGTACTTCTATCGAAATTTGTGACATAATCAGTTTTAAAACTCGAGAAATCACCTGCATACATTCAGACTCATTAGATAATTGAATCGAGGTGAGTACTATCATCGACCTTCCATAAACCTTCACTACACTTGGAGAGTGTTTCCAGGTAACCAAATAACTCAGTGGGCATAAGTATCAAGCGAACTTCTAGAACTAATAACGCACTCGAGATACTGAGAGTGTTGAAGTTCGACTCGGTGATGAATAGTGTTTTCTTTCCATTATTGTCTGCAATCTAGTATGATGGATTGTGGTTCATATCCACAGAAGCTCAGAATTGTATAGAGAGCTACTGAAGATAGACAGTATTAAATTGGAGAATCTATGAGTAGAATACACAAGCGTCAGAGCACGGTTTTTAGAAAGATTACATTGACATTATGGTTTGTAGATTGTTTTAAAGTGAGAATCAACTGATTTTCCGCAAAAGTGTAGGCTAAATTTAACTCGGTTTGGTTCAGATATAACAGAAGAGAGTTTGAACTCATTAGACAAAGTTAGCGATGATCGCCGATGAACCCTCTAAAAATTGATAGCGGTTAAATTTGAAACTACTTTCTCGCTTTTCCATTGGTTGTGATTGGAGTTGGAGCTTGCTATCACCGAGCTATATTTACCTAAAATTTGAAGGTTTACATTCCCCAACTTCTCTCACGTTGTAGATTGTGAATAACGATAACCACGAACATCAAACTTGGACTAATTTGTTCATCAAAATCAAAATCAGTTTCCATCATTCCACCACCTCGCTAACCAAACTTTAACTCCAGCTATAGTGCAATCTCCAACTCCTACTGAACACTCGACGCGAGATTTCCCCGTTCAAAACTTCCATTTCAAACCCTAGTCTTCATCGCATTATTACTTGATAACATGGTGCTCACATCTAGTACTCTACGAACTCAATATCGTGTTAGTTTGATATTAAGATCATTGAATGCTTGATTATGTGAAATGATGAAGGTGAGGTGAATAATAATTATACAGATTGCTCCCGATATCTTCCAGAGACGTCAGCTTCTTCGGTTAGAGAGGAAGCTCAGTTCCTCAGTTGACTAAGCTATGACAGTTGAGTTGGAAACTCATTGAAATTTTATGGTTTTAAACCCAATAGGAGGATTGAATAATGAATTTATTGTCAATATCGATCACTATTAATCATTTAATCACATTGTTTTAATTATTTTCTCGATTTTGCTTTATTCATTAATATCTTACTGGTAGTTATTTTCTACCACTATCACTTCAGTATCGTGAATTACAGATTGGAGGTGAAGCCTCAATATAATTTTTAGAGTTTTTTTCATTTAAGGACAAATATTTCAAAGACAATATTGAAAAATTTATTATTTCTTCCAATTAGTGAATAACTCTTATATTCTTTTCATCAACGAAACCCCATTTTTTTATCGTATGGCTTTTATTGGTGAGGAGACCCTTACGGGTAAGTTCCACCCCGCTTCATTGCACAATGTTTTGTGTCTTTTTTTGTTCAAACCCCATGCTTTATGGAGAGTAATTTCAAATAATTTCTTCTATGACACTTATCAAACAAAAACACTATTTTAAAATCATTCCACAGAGAAGCGATCCAGTAGAATAGCAATTGGTACGAGAGGTGAACAACAAAAACTTCTGAGAACGAATGTTTGAGAAATTTATCGAGCAAAAAGATTGATTGGTCAAAAGTAGTCTGCAGTTCCGATTGAATCTTTTGATCAACGTCGATATTTGAGTAGCTAGCTTCAACAAGTCTAAAAATGACGATCCTTTTCCAGTGAGGAATGTGCAGCGTTTGCCTGCTGAGAGCAGGTGCAAAGCGAAAGGTATACTCCATTCAAATTCCGATACCAACTTAACAGCACGTAACCAAAGGAGAACGTACCGATTAATATAGAGCATCTCAAAGCCGACAAATGTAGGCCCAAACGTTTCGTCAGTACATCAATCTTTTTTACTTTTTCACTTCTAGCTCTTTGAAAGCTTGCTAGCTCCCCTTGCATGATATTTATGATCTCAGAGCATCACAGATAGGACTTTTTGAGTTAGAAATATCATATACATGTATCGAGTTCGATACACTGGGAAACATGGAGAGTATTGGCGAAAGTAATTTATGTACAATGAGTGATAGCAACTTATAGAATGGTAGTCATTCTAAAGTGGTTTATACCAACTGTTGTACAAAATTATTGAAATATTGTTTATATAAGGATGAAGAAACCCCTTATTCAGGATAGTAGTTAACTGGAATATGAAAATACGAGCATCCTACATGACCATAAAGGCTAAAATTATGTAAATACGAGTCAAAGTGACTTGGAGGATGAGAGAATAAGTAATTTTTACTGAGGCCAGACAAAAGCCTGTTTCAAACAAGCGCCCACGAGAAAACACTAGAAGCTGTGACAAACGCCTCTTCAAATTTATTTTGTTGAGCCTCATGTGCTGGTGTTATATTCAATTTTAACAGCGTAGGAAAACTTTGTTTTTCAAAATGTCATACGTGTTATTAGATATTTGTTTCGTCAAAGCCTACGTCTATTATAAACCACATAGGCCAACTATTTCATAATCTGAGCTTAATATCGCTCATAATAAATCTAGGAATCCTCCTGAGCTGATGAACTCACTAATATTATCAGTATCTTATGTAATTATGAATATTATGATGATTTTCTATGAGTAATCTTCATCGCAACATAACGAACTCACGATTCAACTGACGTTGAACTCACCATATCATCTTATCATCATAGAATGCTCTATAGTATATCTCAGCTATAATTATAATTTTAGTTAATTTGCAGAATTTAAACTCCTCTTTATTCAGTGTTGATTTCCAGACATGCATATTTTTCAGTTAGATGAGATCTCTTCCAAATTATAATAATTTCCAAAAAGGGCCCTACATTCATTAATAAATGCTTGTTTTCTTCCCAATTAACTCATTATTTTCAATATGTTTGTCAAACCATAAAATTAAAAAGTAACTTATTAAATTATGATACTCCAACTAATTTTTTAGATTACATCGGAACAAGGATTCATCAAATACTCTCACCGGACTCTCGGAATTGGCCAGCTTCACCACAATATTTCAGTGAGGAGAACTGCTGCTTACCTGAAAAAAACAGAAGAAATAAATTAGTTTTCTGACTTTTAATCGTGTAAAATGCTTCACTTTATTAAAAATGGTACATACATTTTTAAATGTTATATAGGGAACAGGAACCCAATTTCTAAGGTATTCATTTCATTCTATACACATTCTATGGATGAGGAAGACTTTCAGTTTATTGTATGACTTAAAACGATAATACAGTGGAACCCCTGATATCCGACCTTCACGGGACCGGGCCGTGGTCGGAACGGCCAAAAGGTCGGAGGAGCAATGAAAAAACTATTTTTCGGGTCAAAACAGCCGTATACTGCACTAAATTATAAGTATACACACTGAGCTGTTTAATCGTAATTACTTTATTCAATACAAAATTATTCCACAGTATTCTAATAAGAAATTCAATTTTTTTATAAAATGAAAAAGTTTAATTTTTATATTACTGTACTGTAATTAAAGAGAACATTGAAAATACACATGCGCATACACTGGGCACATGGTCGTATATCCCGATGTCGGATTTGAGGGGTTCTACTGTAATGTCAAAATATCATAGTGTTGAAATCATCATAACGCTAATTAGAAATACAGTTGATAAACGATCAATTACTTGAAATTATCTATGAAGATGAGTGATATTAATTTACAGCCTCCTGAATTTATCATGAAGTCATAATTGAAAAACGTGGATTCTATAATCAAAAATCTATATTGTTTATATATGTCAATAATTGAAGAAACATACTGCCCCCTTATCTATAGGTATACTCACGCTATGTATCCTATCCATTCGGTGGCCTTTATTTTATAATAGGCTACGGCAAATATATTGTTTATTGGTGGAGCGCGCTGACAAACATTTGAAACTATAATCCCTGGTGATCAATTAATTTCTGTTTCAGTATGGTAATGAAAATGTGCTCCCTCTTCTCTAATTCAAATATGAAAGTGCGAAAATTGAATAATTTCGGTTATGTTGTACGAGATATTGCTTAGATTAGCATACTAATTAGGTCTATCAACATTTTCAATTTCACTTCCGTTAGTTTGTTGTTATGGAGCAATAACACTACAGTACTGTACTCCTCTATAATAATACCGATATAACGTCCAATTATCAAAGCACATCCGAATGCTTCGTTGAGGATTGCTTCAAAAGTATCAAAACGGATATTACCATATATCAAGTTTACATTACAAACATTATTCAAAAAATAACAAAAAGCTTTGCTATTCATTTCCCCCTAAAACAGTTATTTTTGTTACAGTAACTTGCTATCATATCAGTCGTTATAATGCCTTATACATATTTTACATTTTACGGCACATTGTATGGTACCGTATATACAGTAATGCCTTGTAGCCAATATTGCAAGACAAAAATCAAAATGTATGATACTCAATTCAGTTTCTGACCAGTCTGAATATTTGAGACAGACAGTATTAGTGAAGTAAAATAATCTCATAAGCAATAGTTATAATAGTATATTATAGCAGTACATAGCAGTATAGGCTAGTGCAAAGAAAATTGAAAGTATACAACCAAGTAATGATGTATAAAGTATGAATAGAATGATGTTATATAGTATATAAAATATGATGTAAAAAAAGTGCAAATAGTAAATGACGGCACCAACCGGTTACTTAATTAGCCTCGTCGAACACTGGAACCGTTTTCGCCCGAAAACGTCCGATCGTCCGAAATGCTAACATTGAATAAAATCGCTAGCTGTTCGGAAGTCGTACGCTTTCGGACGAAAACGGTTCCAGTGGACGAAGAGAATACGAGACTTGTTATAGTACTGTTGTAGTATGTATTACTGAATTACAGTATTACAAGTTCACTACAAACTACAACCTAGGATGGGTGACCGAAATAAATAACTACAAGCTACAACAATAGAGTAGCCGAAGAAGGCTAGAGTAAACTGCTTGTATTGTAACGACTCTTTGTCGTTTTTACAATCTGCATTACTGCTATTATAATCATTTTCAAATCAAGATCATTCAAATTGATGAGCTTCGTAATAATTCAAACGTGAAGAGTTTTCCATTAGCACAATTTCTCTTGATCACCCCTCGAGATATCTTTCAAAATAATTTGCGATTATTAGTAAGGAATTCTCCACTGATTTCCGAGACAGCAGAATCTGCAGTATTCATTCAAACGCTGTTCAAAAGATGGGATTTTTCGCAGCTTCAGACTGATCCTAAAGTGAATATTGATTCATCCGCGAACAAAGAAAGCTCCAGAAGTCTTCGCACTATTGTTTTTCCATAACAAAGGGATAAAGTAGAATTCTGAGCTTTTTTATAATTCAAGCTCCTGCTTCTAATGTCTGGCTGTCTGTCTTCGAGTTACTCGGTTCTCCCTATATTTCCCATTTATCACAGTCTTCAACCAGAGCACACCTGATCTGTCTGTCGCTTGTTCGATGGGTGCCAGCCATCTATCCTTGCAATGTCAGCCTCATTTACATATTAATGGGTTCATAGTCACCCGACATTAATTCAGTTCAGCTGCTTAGAATGTCACTTCAAGACAACAGGCTGCTGATTATCACCCTCTGGGCCTACAAGACAGTATACCAACTTGTCTACTACTGCTGCATGATCCATTGAGCCTAGTTTGGTTTACGATAGTTCTAGCCTATTACGCTACAGTTCTAGGCTGTTATGTTTCCCTTCCGAGTGAGTAGGTCTAGTACAATAAGGCCCAAGATAGTTTGATAACAATACAGGCCTAGCAATAGAAACATCATTCAAATGATATCCAATATTGTTTAGAGAAAAATGGTACCAATTACAATAAATTCAATTCAAAGCATAAATCTTGAAGTTTCCTATGAATTGAAGTATTCTGCATGGTTTCTACTTCTCCTGCTTTTTAACTTTTTGACTACTCCCGTGTGTATTTGAACTTTTTCTAATTGATGCTGAAGACTGATCTATATGATTGTTATGGTTTCATGTTGAATGGAAGCCAATACTGATATTAGAAACTGTATTACTATAGATTATATCATCATGTATTTTTCTTGGGGTGAATCATCTTCATATCTTTGGTTGGAGTATATTTATATGTATGATATTGAACTGAACAGGAACAGTGACACACTAATTCAAAAATGTATACTACTCTATTACTGTTGAAGGTTGTCCTCATGATGCATCACTCCAGCATTGAGATTAAAGAGACAGTTGAAGAAAAATATTATCTTTGTTTGGATAATGTTCATTCAGTACACTGCTGTGGCTGGCTGTGTTTGGTCGCTCGGTGAGAGTGGTTGCTGAATGATCATGAGCTTAAGACACAAACTATCAAGATCGCTCTTGGATGGGTGACCGAAACAAAGATAAGGCGAGGTTGAACCTATACATGTAAAGGGTCTTATCGATAAAAAGTCATACGAACATGAAAATATAGTACACTGCTCATTCCTCATGATACAAGAATTAAGTCCTGAATTGGTACTAAATTACGTATGTTCATGAATATTGAAAAATTATGAAATTGATCATTTTTTTGTCTGCTTTACTTATCTCAGTTACTTTTAACCATATACTGCGGTATCAAATGATTTATCATCATCACAGTATTACTGCTTACTCTCAATAAGATTTAACTCTCACACTGTTGAGTGTCTCTAATACTGTAGTTATATAATTATTTCACTTTTTGAAAATCTCAGAATAAAATACAGCTCATCCCCGAAACATTGTTTGTTGGATCTTCATGATTTGATATTGTCTAGCCACCGTCACAGAAAGTTTGAGAATTCCGTGAGAAGAATTTCATGAAGTTTCAGGAGTAATCTATGTTGAGTTGCGATGGCACAAGAAAATCCCAGCTGGAAATGTCAGGAAAGCTTTACCGTAATCGGCGTAATAAGATTAAGAAATTCTTAGAACAAGGACTCCATTCTGTTCAGTTGTTAGCTTTTTGGCTTATTCACTTTGAAGATCCAAACTTTATTTCTGGGGAGACCAAAGTACTGAGTACAAAGTATGCCAATTACGCGTTTCTGAAGATTTTAAGAGTAAGCCATAGCTTTACAGTATATGCAAAAGTTTTTAAATAATCGTATGAAAAATTATTATAATAGCCCTTTAATATTTATCTGTAATTTGAATATCAATTGATTGTAATATTATCCCTCATTTCTTCCAGTCTCACAATGTCTTCTAGTCGACCTTACAATGATATTGACTATGTGGAATTTCTAAGAATTGAATTATTTACTCTATAAAGATATGCGAAAAATTGAGAGTAAAGTGAAAAATGCTCAAGACTGTAGGTTTTAAAGCTACAATAAACAATACCTATTAGAAAAATCTACAATCCAAAAGTATGATTTAAGAGAATATTTTATGATTTTTCACTTGGTACAATAACATGATTGTATGATATCAATGCTTTACAGTATCTAGTTTTCAAGAAGCTTCTTCAAATGGATGGATTTTCTGTTTTCTACGGTCCCTAGTTTAATTCTAAATAATTCAGTTCTCAATTATTGAAGTATTATAGATGACAAGACCTATAGCTCGAATCAAATAATTTCATAAAAAAGAATCTAATGATAATCTATGTTTCAGAAGCACATTTTTCTAGATTCATGAATCAATTATATAAATTCATCCAAACGTTTCATCTTTAGAACTAGAACGAAAAGGAGAGTTCTGGCTTTTCTCAATAACTACAACGAATTCATTCAATCGTGATAAAAACTTGATATTATTTCTGAAGTAAGTGAAAGCTTCTTTTGAAACTTGAAGCGAAAATAGAATCAGTTAGCAGACTACTAAGAAAATGAGATCTGAACTGAAGTGATAATGGAAGGGAGCACCTGGCTTGGCAAGACAAGGACAGTCACCTGGCTGCTGTCGGCGAGTGATCAATGGTCTTGGAAATAAAAGTCAGATTGGACTCACAGTTGGATGCGACGCGAAATTGGATGAAATTGTTTCATGCGTAACTCAACTCTGTTCTCCTATTTCACAGATATTTGTTTCAAGTTTTTATTCTACTTTAATGACGTTATTCTTGAAGGAGAAGGTCTGGGCAAGTGTCCAAGCATCATCACCGTGAAATTCATCCAGACAATTTATGGCCTCAATTAGCTGATGAAATTATTATTTCAAACTTTTCTCATCTCGCCAAAATTTATATTGTTGATTTTCAGTGCCAAGTATAATTTTCAAACGAATAACTCATATAGGTGAAGAATTCCTTCCTTAGTTCGTGATGTGTATGTGAGAGGCTATTTAGAAGGCTCGCATCTTAAAACATTGTGATAAACCCTATCTCATTTCCGAATGTATTTAACCTATGGAAATACTAATGATTAGCCTCAATTTTTCGAATTAGTCACTTTACATCAGTCATCAAAATCTTTATACACATTTTTGTCATGACTTCTATCACATTTATTCTTTCTGGAACCAATCAATACATCAGTTTTAGGTGAACTTACTAAATCTACACAATACTCCAAAAAAATGAAATCTATACACACTTCAAAAGCCCAATTCTCGTTCTACAGAGTTTTCAATAATGTTCTATATCAATCTCTATGCAATGGTAAAGCATTATCTGTATCAACCATCAGCGATTTCTTTTCTACAGCTAATTTAGAAAATTATATTGATTTGATGATTGAGAAAAACTTCATAAAAGTGTGATTAAATACTTCACATTTGGAAATCAGGATAGTATCCTATAATAGAATTGGGAAATATCATGTAATTTAGTTTTGATGTATCTCAACCACAATCTTGAACTTAGTACTTTTTCAAAACATCAAAGCATATACTTGTTTGATAAACTTAAATTATAAAATTGCTTTTTGGAGGAAAAAATGAAATTATAAGGCAAATCATTTCCGTGTGTGAATCAAACAATGAAGAACCGGCTAAAGCAAGCTTTCCTAATGAGCTGGAAAAAAGGCGTTAAGCGTATTTCAAGTTTTGTGAAACCTTTGCAGAGTCTCACACCTGCGGAAGTACACACAAATATGAAGTCTGTTATTGACATTCTCCGCTACAAAAAGCTTTGAGCATTAAAAACTCAGATATATTTGCTCAAGCTCTTCAGCTCATTTACAAAGGGTCAACTTTGTTCTCTCATTTGTAGTATGGGAGCATAGTCATTCACGCGCAGCGGAAATTTTCCAACAAAAGATTTACTTTGTATCCTGAGCCAACTGGAAACTTTCAAGAATAAATGTTTACCAATGATTCTAATACAGTGATCTAATCAGGTGCAGGTGAAACGTTAGATTTCGATGAAAATGAACTGTTCGAACTATGGAATAGTTTGTTCTCTATTAAAAGAATAAGTTTTGAGCTAGAGCTCTATTGAGCTAGTTTTGGAGCTCTTTTTGGGGTTGCTTTTCAAAAATCCATTCAAGTGGATAGAGAATGTCGATATTATGGTGCCTGGGCAACACAAATTAATGAAGTCGACCTCAATGCTACATCTCAATACATTTATTCGAACTGAGTAAATTTTTGAAACAGCACTTTGCAATAGTTCAGGAATCCCGATTTGATTATCTATTGAAATTTAACAACAGCAAATTGTACTACGAGATTCTGGTTTGAAATAACAAATTTTGATGGTTTTCGATGGTACAGATGGGGATTCATTGTTGATGCGAATAATAATTATCTATGTAAAATTACAGTGAAATTCGTTACTCTAACAGAATCTCTATCTTACTTTCATGAAACAAAAACTCTATCCTACCCGACACCATACTGGTATAGTCTGAGAAACAACCTAAAGCTTATCAATATGAACGAGTTGAATAAATTGTTATAATTATTAATGAGAAAGTTGCTCATCAGACTCAGAATACTTCCACAAAACTTTAGAAGCAGAGCGTTGATCGAAAATGATTGAGGCTTCTCATTATTCCACAGATCGTCAATTAATTTTCTATAGGCTGTATTAAACTTAGTTAAGCGAAAGCGCTTACTGCATCAACAAGTTCCGCAAAACTGTGAGGCTATGTGAGAAGGCTCTCTCCCATTATTCTAATATCAACTGGTGAAGCTTGTCGAATTTTTTTATCAGCTTTGAAAATTAGTTCGATTGGGTTGAATTGTGGTTTTTATAGAAGACCATTTTCCATTTCCAGTAGTTATGGTGTTTGATGATGGATGGATAAAAAAAATGAAAAATACCTCGATTAATAGATAAATAAATCTTCAGTTTAGTTCTCCTGTTGAAGTCTTGTGTTGGTACCATAAATATGGAATACATTCTTAGTTTGGAGATTATTTTCATTTACAATACATCAATTTACACCTCAGTTCTTGCAAAATGTTTGTCCCAACGTCTCTCCCTCAATCTGATAAGAGGTGAACCCTGATTTTTTCTCCCATGATACAATCAAGATAACCTGATTGAAAAAAAAAACAAATCGATCTAAATAAGATGGAGAGAAAAGAGATATTTTAACTATTCTATTCAATTAATTATTACGATTAAATTTGAATTTGAAATTTATTCATAAAGTCATAATACATCAAATAAAACCTAGAATTTGAAACGTTCCGTGAATTTCGATAAAATTTTCAGAAGGATTCAATAAACAAAATGGTATTTGTTAGGTACCGGTACACATCCAACTTATATATCCTAGTTATTCATTAGATTACAGCCTCTTAGTATTTTGAATCGATTTGTTTTAAAATGAATTCACTGACAATCTGGCTCCTCTTATAGTATTTTGTGAGACTTTCAAATACTTGTGGCAAACACACTTCACCTTTATACATTCCATTCACGATAAATACTCCATGCCTATTATCATGAAATTGAAAAGCAAATCCATGGTTAACTCGATTCATTCATGACTTACATAAGAATCAGAGAATAAATGAATATTAAAACGTGAATGCATATTTTATACGCCTCAACAATGGCCAAATCATGGTGCTGCACTCTGGTCTCTGGCTGGTTTGCAGTTTATAGTTTTTATCACATCCCAAACATCTACAAATAAAGCAGAGGATGGATCCATTGTAGTGTAGCAGCCAATCACGATTCACCATTCCGAAGCCAGCACAACTATTAGGGAAAAAGACGAGCAGCGGGCAGAAGGCATTGTGTTGCCAAATAGCGTTGCCAGGTCCAAGTCGCAGATCATCCCCACTGCTGCTGCTGCAGTTGTTGCTGCTGTTGCTGAATAGGAGCCGAATCTGTAAAGGTGAAAGGCCACTCGTGACTACTGAATAGGATTCATTCCAAGGATCCGACACAAATCTACTTGCCGCCGCGCAGGAAATTGGCACGGCAAAATTGAATCGGAGGTGTCCAGCTTACAAGTAATCCGCAACTAAATCCTGGCCGCTCCAATCTGCGTCGCCTGCCAACCGCCGACGTTGTTATAGTGACGGAATTAAATATTAATGCCAAAATCTTCAGATGCTGAGCTTACTGCTGCTTCAGTAATATACGTAATACATCTGTCAGATACAGATTGATTCTCCAATTTAGCACAGGCCAACTCGGAATAGCCTCGCCTCCTTCTTTCATTGAATAACGACCGAGAGAGAATGTAACTTCTATTCCAACAAAATTGAGCTTCATCAAGCAGCACAGTCGATGGGGAAATTTAATGTTGATGAAAGATTAATTGATGATTAAGTTCAAATAGATGATTACCTACATATTATTATGAAAATTACTACCGTTGGTGGAGAGATTTAAAGATTCTTGCATGTGAATTTATGAATTATGGATTGAAAATGACGGAATTTATGCAAGAAATAATTCAACTTGCTTTGATAAAGAACCAATACATCGTTATCATAGAGTTTAGAAAGATATTCAATGCCATCCAGTGGCCAAACCGTGAATTACCATGCGAATTCGTTCGTTCGATGTAGCTTTTTTCTGATTGGCTGGAGGCGTGGCTAGTTTGAGGCGGAGCTTAGTGAGACGTCCAATCGTATTGCGAGATCAATTTTGAGGCGGTCGGAATATATCCTCGTTTCATTGGTCGTAGTCTTAATAGCTGACTTTAATAAGTGACTATTCAACAGTCAAGTCTCATAATCTTATTAATATTAAATACTATCCATAAAAGATCGATTCATTAAATATTAATAATTCCATTTTATTCTCTAATCATAATGATTTGATTAATAACTAAGCTTGCATATACTTATACTTATCTTAATAACGTGGAGGATTGAAATGGAGAATATGCATATTCAATATTGAAGTGCAAAGTTTTAAAGTATTAACAATTTTTACATTCAGATGTGACCTAATTTCTCTTCAATTTGGCCATAATACGAATCTTGAATATTGAATATTGAGATTGATTGAATATTAACAAAGTTACAACTTATTCTCTTAAATTAATGTCATCTCGGCCCAAATAAATTTTTTGGCAAACTTGCTAATTCTCTGAAAATTCATATCAATGAGAGTGATAGAATTATGTCAAAATACATAATCCTTAAACTATTTTATCACTTTGAAATAATCAACGACGGATTTCATAGGACTATTAGTCAATAGAAATCCTCTTTACGTTTTGTAGGCGAGTGAACATGAATGAATGAAGGTATTTCGGGAGCAAAAAATCATTCGTTCCAGACTCCCCATTTCCGAGAATGGAATAACTGGGTGGAATTCATAGCCGCAGCAACCGAAACACACCTGAGAGATATTGGGAATCATCGGCTACATGATGGGGATGGTATTGGAAGGCTGATTCCTCGGAAAATGTCATCTCGCTCTAACTGATTTCGCCATAAAACTCATATCTCCTAGGGGAATATCATTCCTCTATCTTCCTGAATCTGAGCTGCTGACGAAAAAACGTTCAGATCTGCGAGATATCCGATTCTTCCCAATGCATCTGCTGCTCCCAGCCACCAAACAATATTGGGTTCTCCACATTCATGTAGAGGAGAAAGTAATGAATTTCACGCCACTTTTTGGTTCTATGAACATTTTTTAGCATTTTTTCAAACGTGCACCTCAGGTAAATTCACATGAAAATCAATTCTAATAAATGAAAAAGAATTCATACCATTGACTGAATTCATTTTTGTTTTTGCGTGGGCAGGTTAAGGGTCGTTGAAACGACTTCGAACGCTATTTTCTAACCGATAATCATGAAAATGGTAACAAAATTGTTCAGAAAGATCTGTACAATTTTTGTATAATCCATGAAAAATCGATTTTCAACTTTGAAATGGAATATGAGTCGATATACAATTAAAAAGAATTGAAAAGTGATAATTAAATTCTAAGGCACAGCAAAATTTCTAGCAATGTTTATCTTTAATTTAGAATAGCAATCAAAGGAGTAAACTGCGAAATGTCTTTTTCATGCTCTTCCAAAGGTATTAAAGACACTCAATGATAGTCCCAATACTTGAACTATTCAAGTGACTAATCCAGGACTTGAAGTAGTTTTGGGCAACTCTTTGTTTCTTTTTCAAAATATTGTATTTTTTTAACTGATGTAAAACAAAATAACAAATGATAAAATTATTTATTGCCATCAAAAATCACAATCATAATTTTATAATTGAACATAATTACAAAAGCAAAATGTCCTTGATACATAATTGCAGCACGGCCAGAAAAAGAAAAACTTGAGTACTGACCGTGAGTCACTATTGTTAGACTGCATTATCTGAAACATTAGTGTTTTGTAGATAAGATTGAATGATAAACTTCTTGGAGTAATCAATGTGAATGCCCAACTATCTTGACCGTTTCACCGCAATGTTTGCAATGCTTGTTATGAATTAATCATTGTGTTGAGGTGTGCTTTTGCTTTGAGAGGAAGGCTTTCGAGTGCTGACCAGGAAACTGGATGGCACTCGATACTTCTCAAGAGCGAAGTTGGCTGGATTACTCCGAAGGAGACCTGGATTGGCGAGAAACATCAAAGGCTTAGTTCGAACTCTGTTCGAGTCGATAGGAGAAACTCCTTAAAGTTTGTTTGAATTGTTAATAGCAGCTCTACCTTTTGGAGCCTCTATCAACCACCTCCAACAAATAAGATGTCTGAACCCGAATTTCTGATCCTAATAGGCCTAGGCCCGAATCATTCCAAATGTTACAACCAAGCACTCAAGTTTTTGTTTAGAAATAAGAATTAAGATCCTAATAGGGCTAGGCTCGAATTATTCTGAATGTTATAACCAAGCCCTCAAGTTTTTGTTTAAAAAAGAATTGAGATCCTAATAGGCCTAGGCCCGAATTATTCCAAATGTTAGCAGTTGCTCCGTGGGCACAAGGTCTTATAGTATCTTGTTTTAAACTATAGTTTTACAATTCAAGTTTATAATATCGTTTCGTTAAACACATTTTAAACGAAAATCATGCATTCAAGCTGAATCTATTGCATAAATACTGACTAGACTTTCTCAATAGTACAATACAATAGTCACTTTCAAACGAAGTACAATAGTCAGGAGCAGTACAATAGTACGAAGTACCTGTACTACATCGTGTTTGATGGTCAACGCAAATTTATCAGATTGCCACACGAGCACACCCATTTGTCATTGAATATACAGTCTACTGTCTCTTGAACTGTACAGTGTATATAATATAAAGCTATCAATTGTATTGACGGCCAGTGTCCATTATTTTCCAATGAATTCTCTATCAATACATTTGATTACAAGGCACCGGATCACTTGTTCTAATGATGGAAGAAGTTGAAGATGATGAAAGCTGGTTTCAATTTGGTGAGAGCAGTGTTTTCTTTATCGGCCAGTACGGTAGGCGAGCTTCGTTCTTCTGAATGTGCCACCACCTTCTTCTTGGCCAGAGAAGAATAAAAGTAATTCCATCGTTGAAAGCTCGAATGGCGGCTCAAGTTGACGAGATATGGTGGAGAGGGGTGGGGGTGTTCCTAATGGCTGCTGCTGCTGTTTTGAAGGACTGGAGCTGAAGACGAATGGAATGGATGAAAGGAGAGCATCAGGAAATTACTTTGTAGCATTATCACAACAGCGGTTACCATACCGGATCAATTCACCGAGACGACGCTGTACGAACGGTCTACCTATCTACGACTCACCACTATTGTTCAATGGAAGAAAACTCTCATGTCAGTGAGTTTCTCTTTGTGAGTGTGCATATGAGTTTGTGTTGGTGTTTTTATCGTTTTGTCTGCAACCAGGAAAAATCATTCCATAAACACGTCAATAAAATGCATTCGATTCGATACCACACTAGGGCAATTGCACTAGTAAATTTGATCATTAAATTGTTATCGTGTACTGCAATTATTAAACAATTGTATCAATCATTCAAGATTGAAGAATAATATTGGACGTAAACGTTAAATAGGCCTTTGCGTTTTATATTTTTAAACTTTTCATATTTATATTAACTATGTTCTCGTCCAGCTCACTGATACATTTCATGTAACTGGACAAACAAAGCAATGCGGACATAAATAGTCATGGCAATAATATCATCGATATTATTGATTTAAACATCTGGAGCATTTATATTTCATGCTGACTTGTAGCATACTCGAGATCATAGTACTAGATTAATGATTCCACTAAACCAGCGTATATAGAAGAAGATCTATACCGTGCACTAAACATCATTTTTGGACATTTTTAATTACATCCAAGCTCCGTCATTTTATGCATTTCCAGCAAAAATGTATTGGTAAGGAGATGGATATTGGTAAGGAGGCTTAGATAGATACAATAGCATCTGACAGAGGTCAATAGAATGTGAAATTTTCAATTAAAAATCCTGGAAAAGCCATGAATGAATTTGTGTTTTTAATATTGATCAAGAGTTCTCAATCCACTCAACTTCATCCATCTCCCTCGACTTTGCTCCACAATTTTCAAAACAGCCTTACGAACAGCAACATAGATTGGGGTTGATCAAGAAAACAAGCCCACTGGGCCGGTCCTAATAAGTTCAATTAAGCGCCGTAGTAGTTCTCTCTTGCAATCGATTTTTGGAAACAAACATTGCGTCCAAGCCCACAGATTAGAAGACTTCCTTTCCTGGAATACTCATTTCCTGTAAAAGGAAGAGAAGATGGGCTGAAACAAGAAGGCTTCGTTGTCCAAAAATGTAAGTAAACAACGAACTGAATTCAGAATTTCCAAAAAAGCATTTCATTTCTTCAGTATAATATTTGTTTGTTTCTTCCTCTGAAAACATCTACAGTTGAAAAAACTCACAGTTTGAACTTTCCAATAAATCAAAAATCGCTAACTCTATCGAAATTATTATCCAGTATAGCTCGTTTATAGTGTATCCATTTTTCAATCTTGTTTTCATATCAATTAATAAGATTGACTGATTGTGATTCCAATTGAGCTTACATGCTAATCAAGCATGAAGTCATGTACATACATAAAAATCATGTATATATTATGATTTTTCTTTCTCAATAATGTTGTATCTTCCAGTCTCAATCACAAAGAAAGTTTTGTTAATCTCAATCATCAATTGGCTTGTCTAATCGAAGAGCAACTTTAATCCACTCTTGTGCAACCATCCCTCAGAAGATCCTTCTCACTATCTTCCAACATTAATCATAATAATATATATTCCGATTTTCTGATGCAAATTAATTCCGATGGTATCTCGTTTCTTTATTCCTCGGTGAGTTTACAAGAAACACAAAGAGCGCTGAGTGAGAATCTATTCAGTATTCAGACGTGTCCGACTGCCCGTTCGAACAACCTGCAAAGAGAATGCTGTTGTATTTTGAATTTCCTACATTGGGCTGACAGCGCTGGAATCGGAAGAGGTTTCGAATGATGGATCGTTTTTCTTCCCATCTCAATTTCCCTCTCAGTGAATTGTTGAAGGCGGCGTTGCCAAGAAGTTTGCCAAGAAGCCGTGTACGCAATTCGTTACCGAAGATACATTAATATCCGTCGTAACACTAATTAGCAGGCAGTACGGCTCCATTACACGTCGACTCCATGAGAGAAGTGTTTTGCAAGGTTGTCGAACAGAGGGCGCTGAGGAGCATCTGACAAGCTCAGCTGACAAGATCCGCCCTGCACCCTCAGCTGCCTAATTGTTTAACCAAGCCTGAGGTTGTATTAATCAGACGGCGGTGGCGGTGGCGGAGGCGGCTGCCTAGAGTGCACTTCACTGATCTCTCCTCTCTCGTCTGCCAAGTGGCAAATCGCATTCTAAACGCTAACAGATCAGGTCACCACCGGTTCGTTCATTCACCACTCGAAAACTTCTTCCTCCACAGAAAACGTTGCAACTCAAAGCAAGTGGTCTGCCACACCCACACCGAGTGGCAAACTTCAACAACAAACTTAGCAGACCACTTCAACAATATCTCTAGCTTAATGATTACAGTATAGAAATCTTCGAGTTTATAAGATAAGGGCTATCGCTGCACCTCAAGAACGCCACCAATACGAAGAAACAGTAGAAACTGTTCTCATCAAAACAGACTGTACCAGCTGCCTATTTTCAGTCATAACGTAGGTTTTAGTACAGTCACTATATTAAGACTCTTTATAGAGTCACTGTAGGTTTTAGCACGGTAGTAACCATAGTAACCGTAGACTAATAGTAGTGTAGTAACTGTGGTTTTTAGTACTTCCTATGAAATTTATGATAATTAAATTCTGTTATTGATTAATATTGTTGGTTTCGATCAATTTCAGTCTTACTACAGACCACTGAATTGAATCGAATGTAAAATGACGGATTGAACTCTAGTCGAAATTGAACCTATCAATCGCTTTGTTCGAACAAGCTCAGTTCATATCTTCTAAACTTGCTAGATAGAATGAGCTGAAGGATTCTCCTTTCCTTGAATCCATTATGTTTCAGATGTATAAATTAATATAATTATGCTGAATATCTGAGAATGGAAGGTAAAGGAATTAGTGATCGAATAATTTATTTGGCTATGATTTAAGCCAAGAAATAAACTTTATAAGAAGCGCTCTTGTAATTTATTGTAGTATCATGCTTCACTGCATATAACATTGATCCTATTCTTTATATTATCATCGCTTGAATATTATTCTCGAGAAAATCAATTTGAGTGAACAAGATCGGGAACAACAAAATCTATCAATATTTAATATAACAGGCAATCGAAATTCCTTAATGGCACTAGACTTGTCAGTGGGGAAGATCCAACAGTCCATTTTGCCGAGAAGCGTGTCCGAAGTTGCAAGTAATCGAGTGTTCAACTTCGAAACACCATTTTCTTCCACAGCCACCGATAAATAAGTCCACCGTTCAAAGTGTAATGGAAGCCGAATTGCGTGGAGTCTGAATGCTGCGGCGCTCCCCTGTGGCAACCAGACGAAGGCTGCTGATCTCGACTGCCGCCCAACTTGCCGAACTTTGCGCAAAAGTTAATATAAGTTTACTACGAGTTGAACACTGGTAGCCGTCCAGGTAGCCGACACAACTTGCCAACTGCGAAAAATCTGGAACGTGTTATGAGAACTGAATTACAAAATTATTTCCAGCTCTCATTCGAATAAACGGTGACTCGATTCCCCGTGGTATTATAGAGCGATTTAATTCCAACTAAATTGGTGAATTGTTTCCGAAGTTTTTCCTAATTGCTTCACTATCTCAGTGCAAAATTGTTCAAGTAGTATTCAAGTTGTTCTTCTCCTCAATGACTATCATAAATCTACCGAAATACAGTAGTTCGTATTTAAAATGATGTGATTTTAATAGATCACAATAATTTGGGTTAAATTAATTTTCATGTCAAGATATAATCAAAAACGTCTATGATGACTTGGCCACAATTCTTCAATTATTGGTAAATAAATCTTCAATTCTCTGGTACTCCGCATAATAGAGAATATTTTTATTTTCATATCTTCAAAGTTTGAGAAAGACATAAATGATTTAAAATTGTAGGCTATTTATTGTATTGGCAAGAGTAGCAAATAATTGTTTGATGTTACTTATTAATCTTGTTATGGTCTTTTCTGTTTCTTACACTTGAATTTTGTGATTCTATCTATACTAAAAACCCCGAAATAAGAGGAAAACAGCAAGAATGAGTCTTCTTTCAAGCCTTCTTTTTGCACCCGACACATTTTGCACTAGTCGAAGTTGTTCAACTGACAAAGTTTGAAGTTTTTGGTTATGATGCTTCGTGACCCCAGACTTGGAAAAGTCTGGATATGCTTAGAAACTGGAGAGAAGTTTCAGTTTATCTCAGTCATATCTGAAGAGTTTCCATTTCATTCTTCCCAACATTCCGTTCATTTTGGAACTTCTGTTCCAAAATATGGCAATATTATTTTTTATTTACAACTAGAAGCCACCCGTGCTTCGCAACGGAGTTCCACAAAACAAAGCTAAAATTCATTTCATCTCTACTATGTGTATCAAAGATATTATTCTTTTTTTCTGGATTAGGCCTTAAAAATAGTATAGCCAAATTCTATGCTAAAACTGGATATAGGCCTATATGAGGTGGGCAAAAATAGTTTAAATTTATTAAGAAATTCATTTCATCCAATAAAGTAATAAATTGTACCAATTCAGAAATTAATGGAAAAAATATTAGGAAGGAGATGGAGAAAAGTATAATTGTGGCATAGGCTCCATATGTTTCTTGACGGGTAAACACATTAACACAACTGTATTTACTTAATGTGAGTAGTATTTATGCTACTTTACAGTAAACATAATACAGTATTCATCTTTTGTCAAGTAAGTTACCTGTAAGCTCAATATTCCCGTTAGCAGTTAGCATTTTTTAAGAAGGCCCGGTTTTAATCTCATTACTTTTGCAAATGCCACAAACGACAAAAAAAAAATGTTCCAAACCAAGGAAAATTATAAACCAACTGAGATCTCCTGTGAATACCTCCTCCTTCACTACAAATCTTCATTAATGTATCACAATTCTCAGTACCACAATTATGTATCACAAAAAAATGTATCATAATTTTCTTATTCCATCAGATAATTCCATAACAATTTTGTAATTTTATCTGCAGTTAAAGACCACTAAGCTTGGCAAAATTCTAATAATAGCGTTTGATTAGGTACTATTTCCAAATATGTAATTTCAACACCCAATATCTTTAGTGTACAGGCAATTCGTAAGAGAAATCGAAAAAGTTTATTTTAAGTTAATTGCATCAAATTGAAAATTTTCAGCAAAATAAAAATTAAGTGGAGCTAAAAAATTGAATAAATATTGTTTATATAAGGTAAAATCAATATAGTTCATAAATAATTGGAAACAAACGAAGAATTGATTCTATTCGATAAAAAGCAAAGATAATATTGATTTTTTAGTTTGAATTTCTTTTGTAAAAAAAGTAACTAGCGATGGGTTCGAACCCAAGCTTCTAGGTTGTCTGGGTTGAAAGGACCAATTCGATCAACTGCAGACAGTATCGCTACCAAACACGCCACCAAGTCAGCTGAAGTGATTGTGATCCGAACGCCGTAGTAGAATTGAGGAGGTTAGAAACTGACTCTTTTCATTTCCATGATGAATGGCTTTTCAGCTGGAAGTATTTTAGCCTAGCGAACGTGAAGTGGGATATTTGACATCAATTCTGAAATATCTAAAGGGAAAATTTTGAGATTTGGGCTTCGAGGTGCATAACATTGATATTTCTTTTTGGAAGCTGTATGCAAAATTTCAAGGTCTAGATCATTCCTCATTTTTTTCGAACACAATCCACAACATTATTAGCTTAAAGTTCCTACACAAACACACACACACACGCACACACGCACACACACGCACACACGCAAACGTATCTTCTTTTATTTATTTAGATATTACAAATTTCAATGATTGGGTATACAATGAGGCCTTGTGGCCTCTCATAGTTTGGAGCCATTTTGCATGATACATTGGAATCTCATAAAGTACCCCTTGAAGATATAGAAAATAGGTTGTCTAAAATAAATTTTGATTGTTATTTTCGCATAGGAAACTGTGATGTGAAAGAGCCACGTATATTCAAGTTGTAAAACTGCTGCACTATCAATATTACTCTTTTAATACTGCATTAATATTGCATGAATGCTGCACTTTTATTGATGTTGTCCTGATTTTAATATTCTAATTTCTCACAATCTCTTACACTGGAGGAATTATTCAATTTTTCATGAATATTGATTATTTCGACTTTGAATTATATTCTTCTCAATTATTGGTTTCTTGTACTTGATAGCTAATTGATCAGTGAAACTTACAAGATTTCATATTGACATGATCTTTGTTTACTGGAATATAACATTATCATTGTATGTAGATGGGCAACTCCAGTAACATCCGGATTCTGTTTACAGAACTACATAATTTAAATACCTCAGCTTGATGTTCACAATCTCATCTCTTTGTAGTGAATGAATTTCATCACATCATAGAAGTAAAGAGGATTGTTTTCAAGTGGTGGTCCGGACACAATTTTCTGTTGATAGAAAGCCCTTACATAATATCACGCTTGAAATTTCACAGCAGAATTTCAATGCTCTTGTGATTGTAGAATTACTTTGAGCACAAGGCTGCTTGCTAAATTTGATGTTTGATACTTTTTGTAATGTTCGGAGGGTCAAAGCGAATGCCTAGCTTATTTGTAATATCCCCCACGTTACGGTACCACATGAAAACTATTATTTACCACCTGAAGGCTAGTGAGTAGAATATCACTTACTGCACCCTCAACATATCAATACTGAGTCCCTTCCCCACCTTCTTCACTTCTTCATCTAAGACAAAATAATTCTATTTTCACCCATCAACACAATGCAATAAAATCAAGAGAACAATCAGTTCAGTGCAGAATGAATTGAAGAGAAATTAATCCAATCAACCAACTGAACAAAGTAAGTGATAGTTTGAGCAATCTATGAGGAGAACCTACCGTTATTATTATTGTGTTATGAGATATTGGCTTTACTCATGAGAGCTGTAAGTCCAGACAGTGAGGTGGTCAACACCACAGCGGAAGCAACACCACTCACACCAATTAATTGATTTCTGTTACGTATCAATGGTACTATTTGATCCTTACGTATACAATTCACTTTTATTAAAAGTCGCAACCGTATCAGTTATGTCATTACAAAATCTTAAGAAAGTCATTCAATCAGTACCCAGATAAACAGCAATCTCCCAAGACCTTTCTAATAATCTCCGAAGTATTAGATGAAAGTGAAGTGCTAGATAATATTACCGTATTTACACGTAAAGAAAATAAACAGCAATTTCCCAAGACCATTCAGGACCTTTCCGATAATCTTCAGATATACTTCCATAGTTTGTGAAGTGTTAGTTAATAAGTAAAGTGCTAGATAGTTTTCACACGTAAATTGAATCTATTACTTTGTAGGTAAAGTATCACTTCCTGAAAAAATTCAAGGTACCCGAAGTTCTGTGTTAAAGACACCTTTTTTTTGCTGATGATTCTCAACTGAGTACGTTACTTATGCTTTAGCAGTTGGAGCTCAATTGTAAGGCACATGAACATAGGTTTCAACTACAGCTTAAGTTACCAACATATGAACCATCTTGGTAATTATTTGGTTGTTAATATTATCAACAGGTAATTGAAGCAAGTAATGTTCTATTTCTAAGCAATAATATCCGATCACGATCGTTGATACAACCAATAATAATCAACATTAATTTGCACTCAGGAACCGAATTTGTATAAGCTATGATCGTTTCACTGAACAACCAGCAAGAACTCCTGAAATTGGCTCTAAATCAATTAGAGCCAGTTCGGAATTGAGCTCAGAATTATGGTTTAATTATCTTCATAATACATGAACGAACCATGTCACGAGTATCAGGCATGATGTGATATGTGTACAGTACACATATAATATGTAGATCACGTTGCACATAATTGTGACAAGACTGATTACTGACTGCTAACCGCATAGGTGTGTTAAGCACACTCCCAGCTGCAAACACGTGATAATCCCTTCTCGAAGAAGCTGCTCAAAGTTTGAAGAATATAAAGGTTTAATTGTAAACATTTCATTTCAATGAGTATTATATAATATCTTATATAGATAAGATAGATATATTTATATATAAATAATATAGATATATAAATATATCTTATTTTATAGATCTAAGTATCTATACTACTGTATTATTAAAATGAGATGGTTTCTGCATGTCAGTCTGTCTGTCTGTAGAGGTCCATCACACCTAGAATACTTAACTGATGAAGCTGAAATTTTGCACAAAGATTGTCTATATACCAAGGAGTGTCATAGGCCTATTTACATAATTCAAAGATAGTTTTTAAGGATTAAAAATCCAGCTCTAAGCATTGATAAGGCAATATTGAGAACAAATAATATGATTCTATTCGGCTTTTGTGATAATAATACTATGTTGAAAGTATGATCTAGGGTGATAAAAACATAGGACGCCCCAATTCATTAAAAATGTAACCCAAATATTCCGTTTAAATATAATATTATACAACATTTTAAAGGATTAATCCAGAAAAGAATTGGATTAAATCTTTGATACAAACAGTAGAGAAGAATTCAATGTAGCTCTGTTTTGTATAGCGAAGCACGGATGGCTTCTAGTGTTATACATAGAGTTGAGGATATATATTATACAATATTCGTGAAAATGAGTACAGAAAGTTCCTCTTTCCGTGTTTGCATTTATTTTGTCAGTGTGTATTCGAAAACGGAAACTAAGAAACTTCTGCAGTAATATCAAGATAGAAAAAGCTGATCACAGTATAAAATAATCCACGATCCCAATTTCTTGCCTAAATCTTGGTCACATAAGTATTCAGGCTAAAGTAACAGTTTTCTTCTTGTCGATTATTTCATATCGTCCTTATCTGTCGTATTAAACTAGTATGGAAGTAGTATATTTCTATTGATTCACCGGGATAAATTGTATACCGTGCTGTCTAGAGCATCTGTTGACGATTTTTTGACTGGTGTAAGCGTCAGATGATGTCGATACTGCTGCACCAGGATACAGAGTTCTCTTCAAACCTGACAAATAACTTCCTTGATCTTTGGAACTATCCGTTCACTGCGCTGTAAAAAATATTAACCTTCCAGCACAGCAGTTTCATGAGGCTGTCTTAATCTCTCTCACACACTCTCTCTCTCTTTCTCTTTCTCTATTCTCTATTTTTCTCTCTCTCTCATCTTCTTGTTCATTCTATTTCTGTATCGATTCCTCTCAATTCTGTTTATTAGGTTCAGCTTGAAAACAAACGTAACTTTCAACCACAGCTTCAAGATACAGCATTTCCAACTCGAGAAACATGGGAAGTAGCCTATTCCACAGAAGATAGCTTTCTTTTTTGCATTCACTTTTCTTATCCGAACAACGTCACATGAAACTAAAATTAACCACTTACACATATATTTAAGCATATAAGAAAATTAATCGATTAATCTACCATCGCTAACAATAATATAGAGATAAATCATTCGATGTGATAATAGACTCACTAGAGAGATAGCATTACTCAATGTGTTTCACAAGACTCAAGATGGTCAGTCATTCTCATTGGGCGATTCTCATGTCGAGTCGTACAAATAAGTATTCATGAATCACTTCTAGTTCCAAGAACTCTACTGGCTGGGCAAAGCTCTCTGATTTCCCAAAGGTGGAGGAGGAGACGCATTATACTGGAATAGAACTAGAAAGTGTTCGTTTTTCCAAGTTATCGCTAATTTATTCAGTGTGTAGATGAAAACGTAAACTGCAAAACTTCTCACTAACATCACAAGAGAAAAAGCTGATCATGGAACCATTTATCATAAAATTTTGTGATCCAATCGATTCCATACAACTGAACTTTAAACAATATGCAAAATTGCCAATGAGTTGGTGAAAGAGTATACGACAGTGAATGTGAGGATAAGAGAGTTGCATTCAGTATAGTATTTAGAAAATGTTCAATGTAGCAGCAAACATTTATAAGAGGAGCAAGCAAGAGCGAAGCAGGTATGAGGTTGTCTGCTGGCATGTGAGAGCAAGACAGAGCTACGATGATCAATCTTGTTTACGCGTTTTGAGCCAGATTAGAACCTATTCATCGCTTCCCATCGCCCCTGTTCAATGTCAATCGAGAGTGTATTAAGGGAGCTCCACATATCACTGCCTCAAATCCTCCCAACACCCCTTTGATAGCCCAATTGCGACAACATCGATTCATTCTGCTATTAAAATGTTCTCAACAACATCAATAACTATCAATCATTCCGCGAACAATATATTATCACGTTATCTATAAACTCATCAATATTCAGAAATTGTAAGAAAAAATCTAAAGACTTGTTCCATGTATTTTCAAAAGTCCTGTGAAACAGATAAAAGAGGAAAGAAATAATACAGTAGAAATAAAGAGGACTGCGTACTAGGCAATCAACTTGAAAGTCCAAAGTGAGTCTGCCTTCTCTTTGCATTACGTGGCTTATACGTTTTCCGAAACAGGCCCCAGACTCCAATCATATTACAACGATCAACATTATTGTAGTAAGAATTTGTACATCATTGTCATCAATCTCATTTTTGGAATTTATCGTTTTTGATAGGAAAGATCCTTGATAAAATTATTTCTCAGAGGTCTTCTAATCTCATCAACGTCACTCGAATAGGTAATAATCCTTTGAAGCTGAGAGTCTGCCTCTATTGAATTCAAAAGAGGTGAAAATGTCAAGGAATTTCCAAGCCTCCATTTTCATCAATCGTATATTGGAAATAAGCGATCTCTTATCTGATGAAACGTTTAATAAAATCCAATATCAATCTCTCTACCTTTCTATTGGCTTTACGAGAGATGAAAATGTTAAAAAATCTCCAAATCTTCCATTCTCATCGAACGTATTTTAGGACTATTTTCTCCTATATGATAAAACATCAACACTGAGGTCCAATATCAATCTGTTCCTCTGTAGTCTTCCTTATCTCAACATCGTAACTTGCAAAGGTAATATCTCTGTGAAGCTGAGAATCAGTCTCTATTGGATTCACGAGAGGGAAAATGAAAAATGTCAAGGAATTTCCTAAGCCTATTACAACTTGGGTAATCACCTTTATTGAAACGACAAACTTTTCAGTGCTTGAGGGGAGAAGTTCCTTTGAACTTTCTACCAGTAAAATTGTTTTTTATCAGCTTCGACAGTGCTGTGCTCAAAAATCATAAAGTACGAGCTATTATCATTATCATCAATGGAGCAGGAAGATAATACATTTATTTCCTTACTCAGATAATTTGTCATTCAAAAACCTCGGATAGATGCAGGAAATTTCTAATCAGTTTATGTCAATGTGCTCATTGATTAATCTTCTTCTTTGACTCAATTGAGGAATAGAACCAGGAAATAACTTTTAAAAAGTTTATACTCTCACTCTCTCTTCCACAGGTTTTCGACCCCCAATATATTCTTAAATTTACTATTAAAGGGCACTCAATGTTTAATAAATATGTATTATCAAGAACTGTCGAGGCGCAGAGTTTCGAAATAGGCAGTCTAACTTGAGAAGAAGGAGGAGAATGAGACAAAAATTAAATTAAAGTTTGATTTATCATTTAAACGGCCAGAGATGGAACACCTATTGCTTCAATTGTATGTTTATATAAAGCGGTGAAGACCAGAACGTGGATTATCCCAGGAGAATCCAAAACTCCAACGGCTTGTCCAGATTAATATACCTGTATGCTGTTATTTTTAATAAATATAACAGTTCATGGAATTTAATTTAAAAATAACTCATACATTGATGGAAGCTAATCAAGTGGAAGCTAAAATATTTTATTGAATGGAATGATCAACACACTTCAAGGACTGTTACATTCTCCGTTGATGATGAATCTGTCAGTCTTCAAGTAAACCGCATACTTATTCTTCCAATCTCTTCCAAATCTAATTTTAAAATCAATTTAGGCCAATTCAATTATTAGTATTTTTTATCAGTAGAAAGTACACATCTCTGGATCTCTGACTCCTTGAAAAAGAGTCTTCCAATGCTTTAAACCATGGCCGAACTTTAGATCATACATGTCTCAAGTTAGGCCATGGTTGAACCCGCTATTGCAGAAAATTTCGCATGACTCACCACAGTAATAGTCGAACTTGAAGGAAAAGTATTTTTAAAAGACGTTTAATTTAGAATAGACGAAAGAAGTTTGAATTTTAAAATATTTTTGTAATATTTCTTGTATAACCCGATTATTACAATAATACATTTTCTACAAGTATCAATGTGTCTGCTGTCACACGCTTCGAATAACTTACAACAAAATGCATTTCTAAATGTTTTACGGTGCCTTGGCTGAAGTAATAAAACGGCGTAGTAACCTGTGTCAGTGCTGTAAAGCACTTCCTCCAATGCTCCAATGTTCAATCGAACGTTGATTTACGAACCGGCAAAATTGGAAGGCTCTACGATCGATAGTCCGTCTTTTCCTGTCTACGCCCTGAAAGTATTCTGTCCTGTCGGCTGCAGAACTGAATTCAATCCGCCAGTTCTACTGCTATGATTCATCACGGCCCATCTATTATGCTACAAACCGAACGCTGAACGAGGATTCCAAGTTGCCACATCATCTAATTTCTATTCCAGTCACAATTGAATGCAAATGCATTTCATTCGATCATTCCAAGAGTTTTACTCATTACTAGAGAACCGTCGCGCAATTCCTGTTAACAAATTGAAAGAATCACTCAGCTTGGAAACAAACAAGACAGTTTCCTTGTCTTGACAGAGAGGATATCAAGGTTCCAAGACGAATTGTAAAAATGTTGATAGATTTTTAAACACCTAATGACTTATTATTTTTCTAAATTCAATGATTTAATAATAAATGATGATAATAATAATCTTAAGTACAAGCCTCAATCGAAAATTCAGGCAGTTCACTTTCTTATATTGCTTATGATAATGCTAAAGTGATTTCAATAATTTGACTTAGCTTGAAACTGATGGTGGAGGATGAATAGACAGACCTACAGCTAAAGATCAGTTCTGAACCTACGGAAAGTGTTTTCAAAGCACATAACGTTTAGCGGAGCGACTCGAATCGGTCACTCTTCCAAAGGAGTTCCAAGCGTACACCACCTAACTGACCGATCGACCATCCACAAAAAATAAAACTTAACACTTCCTACTCAAATTCAATTCCACTTTCAAAACTATCGGTAACCAATTTCAAACTGCCACACAATGCAATATTTGCATATCTTCTATCTTGCAGTCCAAGTTTCACATAATAAGGCAGGCAAGCTTGTGTTTCATGAGGTTTAAGCGAGACTTATGAACGTATAACACACAATGGCGTGACTGAGCTGAGTTTTCTTCACCGGCTGCAGTGAATGGAGAAAGCACTAAGGTGATTAACGTCAACTGGGCGTATTTATAGAGATTTCAATGTTCTGTATACATTGGATTCACGGGTCTTGGAATTCGCCCGTTTCGGGGCGTTAACTGTTTTGCAATTCTCTAGCTGCTTACTATGTGTGAGATATCGCCTGATCCATGCTCGTTCAAATGAGTTTCTGGTATCAATATTCTTCCTCAATGACAATGACCTTCAAGCTGTAATAAGTGAGACCTTCCGGGGAATTTTATTGCCAGCCGAATGTTATTTGTCCAGTTTTAAATTCCGATTCAATGATGAGAATAAAGGAGGATTTATGTTTATGTACTCAGAGCTATTTCAATCGTGATAATGATATAATTTTGCGTATTGCTAATCAGAATGGCAGTTACATGAATAAGTTTTTATTTTTATTGTATTAAATTTCACTTTTATTTCCACTTACAGTATTGTAATCTATGTGTTTGTGAGTAATTCACGAAATAAGAAAATTTTATTCATTCATTAAAAAGAGATTGAGTAAAACTTCTCGTCTTCTGCCAAACAAATCACAACAAATGATTGGAAAATCATTCAATTCAAGTAAAACAATCTATAATTGTTTATCTACGATCAAAACTAATAATATCTACTTTACTACTTAATTTTTATTTGTTTCATGCACACACTCTCTACACAGACAGAGGAAAATGTATTCATTTCAAATGTATATGTACATATTATTTCATTTATGAAAGCTATAATACTGCTGTTTGTATGAAAAATTGTGGTTGAAACTCATCACAACAGAGAATCAAATTCATACTCCTTATCATAAAGACGAATATTGTTCATTCTTTCCCATTTTAATTAAAAAGAACAAGCCGCTTGCGTGTCTAAATTTCATCCCAGGGGTACAATGCATCGGACATTCGACCTCAGAAGAATTTTCATTAGCTACTGGAATCATGCAAGAGTTTCTTGTATGAAATATTTTCAATTAGTAAAAGTGCATTCCTGCAAACTGTATGCAAAATCAGGCACTAATGGGATTGAAATAACAAAATAAGCTGCTTATGAATAATTATGTTGTAATAAACATTTATTCATTGTTAAATGCAATCCACGTTTTGAAATATGAAATACAAATATTGATGATTGATGGAATTATGGTTTAAAATATAGGATCCACATACTGATAATAGTCCAAATATGATTGTGAAGCGTAATTAATGTAGGAAAAATCTTGCAACCATTTTACTATTGGATTGAATTTATTGGAGTATGACAAATGCAGTCTAATTAGTGGAGAAGTAAGTAATATTTCTACCAACTACGGACACAGAATACCATAATCATGTCGTAATAATAAATAATCACAGAAAACCAGATTAATTGCTAAAGAAGAATGCGATGAATCATTTTAATTGATACTATATTTGGGATGAAATCACAGAAATTCCAAATCATTTAACTCCAGAAACAAAACAAAAGAGCCCAAAACAATCCACAAAGAGAATCTCATCACAGTCAAGGATTCATAACATAGATATTAATAACAAAAAATTGTGTAATTAGGCGAGGTGGAACCTACCCGTGATGGGTCACCCCACCGATAAAAAAGCCATACAATAAGAAAAACAATGGATAGTATTGATAATGAAATAAGAATGAGACTGGATTGCAAATACATAGAATTGAGGTTATCATGGTACATTATAATATCAGTTATGGTAGAAGTAACACTTCATTTTAAAGGCATGATGGAAAATTGATTTGAACTCAGAAGAATTGAATTCATATTATCTTTTCCGGAATGGCATCGGAGTTGGAGATAGTGAAACAAATATTTTTTCTGGCAACTGACATGGAAGTTTATGGAAATAAACTAACAATTAGGAACAGGTGGTTGTCGTGAGTGGATGCTTTAAATGCAAATTATTCCGAGAGCTTTTCTTCATGAGTTTGCTAGGCAAGCTCTTTTATAAATTGATGAGCTTTTTTGTGGAAAAGCAAACTCTTTGCATACAAAAATTATTGCTCCATTCATTCTATCTTAACACGCAATTGAGTTGTAAAATGCTGGTCAAAAGTGTTTTAGATGGATTACACAGTGCTTCCAACCTTTGATTATTATTTCCTACCACAGTTTTTTCGTTTTATAAGGTTATCTACAGCGAGTTTTTCAGACTCGGAAGCTCAAAACAAACATTTGCCATTAGATGGAATCAATTCAGTCATAATGATATTTAGGTATTATGTTATTCGTGATATTTTAGGAATTGAAATTCTTCTGTCTTTTACATGATAATAGTAAGCTGAATAAACATGCTACTTCTATTTCAGAAATTACAAGTTTCTCATGGCGATTTAAGTTTACATGTCAATTCATAGTCAGTGAACGCTCTATAAAGACATTATTCCTCCGTATCTTCACTATCAAGACTTTATATAAATATTGAATTGAATTGAATTGAATTAAAATATATTTGTTTTCAAAAAACAAAATACATACATTTGAAAGATATAAGACAATACATGAATATACTCCTCTCCTAGAATGAGTCTGTGAGTGAGGAGAGATGCCATATAATAATATTATGGCATCTATCAATTTCGAATAGAAAGAGGTACAAGGAATTTATCATTGCCGTCATTATAATAATATTATGACATCCATCAAAACTATAATCACTGAATTATTTCTTAAAGTCTGTCTTATACTAATGGAAGAAGACCAACATTTACAACTAGTTATAATCTTTAATTTTATAGGCTTCTTCCTCTGGCAGTAGCATTCATGTGGTGATATGGGCGTGGAACGACCTTAGGGAAAACCATGGACATTATTCTGCTATATCATTTCTATAAAAATGTTCACGCATGTTGCCCCAATCTATAACGGCTTTTATTATAGAGAGAAAATGCGAGGCAACAGACTGCTTCTGCAAGGTCGCTTGCCCATCAGATTAAGCCCCTATCAGGAGGAAAACATAAAATTTATGGCCAATAGATAGCCGTTAAAATAGACTAGTACTGAACCTCAAACCAGAACATCAAATATCACTTCAAGCACCACCAGATGCATGGATAGTGCTCGACATACCCTTTGTGTAGGCTGGAATAATATTTTTACATTCATTCTTCATTCTTTATTACATACACTTGTGAGATTTTCATCAAAGTAGGCCTACTATAGTAGTTATACTATAGTACTCGTTCTCAAATACGTATAATCGTGAGATTATTATGATTTTCAAATTAACGGAATTTTTTTCCAATCGCAAGAAAAGTATAAATTATGTATAAGTAGTTTTTATCACATGAAGTACAACATATTATTATGAAAGTCTAATCTATAAAATAATTAATATTCATGTAGAAAAGCCGCTTTTCAAAAACTGCTGTAATGATATTCAATAACATCATAAAACTGATATACCTATACAATTGATAATAATGAATAAAACATTATGCGTTAATATTATCAATATATTATTATATATCGTTATAGTTCTCTATCATATCAGTCAGTTACATTCAGATTCATTCAGAATAAACAAAACCATAACTTTTTCAATCACATTTCATTATTTTAGTGCAACTTCTGTAGAACCAAAACAATTGGCAATACGGCCATGTTGTAATTTTGGTTTTGTTAAATAAATAATGCATCTAATTAACTGAATTTATTGAAGTAAAAATCACAATTTTATAATGAGTCTCACACAATACATTCCAGTGTCACTCTCTAGTCTAGAATTCTTTATATCGCAGTGCTACCACACTAACTATTTTATTCCAGGTTTTTAGAAGTTTTAAACTGAATTGTTATATCCAGAAATATAGACTTGAGCAGCTTATATGATGATGCTTTTATTATGATGCATTGATATGAGCAGCTTATGGATGTGATTCTAGCAAAACAACTCTCAGTTGATAGCAATTTCAGAGCAGGAACGATTGTTGGTCATTTGGATTTATAAAGCGAATTTAATTAAAAGGATGGTCGAGATTAGGAAAGAAAAATAGTAGAGGGCGAAGAAAGGGATGAAAAAATAGAAAAATATTAACGCGTGAAGATAAGCGCTACGTTTTTAATGCTGCACTCGACCGGTCACAGGGCCCAGCGAAATCCGCCTTCCAAACAGAATGTGCATGTTTTCGTTTGACGACAAAAAACTGCGGGCTTGAAAATGAAAAAGGGTCACTGCGCTCAACTCACCCCTTGAAGCCCCCCTACTCACCGCGTCGCGCAACCCTTAAATCGTACCTTGAAATTCCTCACCCAGCCGCAATCAGCTACTTGTTCGATGAGGTGGCGAATGGAGCCCCCCTCCCAACAACTTCCCCCCCCCCTACCAACGACGATCCAATTTGCAGCTCCATGGACGCTCGCTAATAATTCAAATTACTTCTTCCGTTAAAGCTCATTCTCTCCAAAATTACTACAGGCTTCCTACTACTTGAGACCATTTTCCAGACTGCACTTGTGAATCGAGAAGTGTATATTTTCAAGAGCTATCTGAGCATTCGAAACGAGAGTTGTTGTTCATTTTCAAGTGCTATCTGAGCAGTGCACGTTATTGGAGTGTAAATTATCCAATGAATATTGAATTGTAAGAATCTAGTGCTCGTGTTTCCAGCACAGAAATGGAATATAATAATTATTGATATATTATGTAAGCTTGATAAAGTCAAGTAATGTCTCTATCCATCAATCAATGTGTAACTGACGAAGAATGAGCGATGAACTTCTTTCATTCTTTTCAGATTAGTCTGTGAGAGCGATTCTGATTTTAAAGATTATATCAGCTAGTGTATTTTTGTCAATCTTTTTCATTGAAAATATCTATGCTAGGAATTAATCCTCAAAATAAAGGTACTCATTAAACCCTCCTGTGAAAAAGAACATGGTGGAGGCATTTTTATTCTTTTTTCCAACATAGTGTTTACATTCACATTTTTCAAAGGATGCTTGGTTCTTGAAGATTGAAGGAGACTTGATATCGAAGCCGAAGCCCAATGTGATCTCTAAATAATGTGCACATTAATGATCCCTGATAGTTCTTAAACTATCATATCTATTATTTGAATTGATCACTAAAAACAAATATAAATTTATTTATTATGAAGAAGAACTTGAAAAACCACCTCCGTTTACTCTTTCTACTTCATTTAATCAATAGAAAAATCTCACAAATTGCACGACAGTCATAACATTAATCAACAAGAAACCAAAAGCATCTTGAACATGTGTGGTACTGTATCCATTCCTCCAAACGAATTGTTGAGCCATCTCAGTCTTTGAAGTAATGAAACGGAACGACAGAATATTATTTGAAAGGCAGGAAAACGTCGCCTTCTTGATGTTGTGACCTATGAATGGATCCGGCTTTCATCACACAATATTTAGAGTGGAGGGAAGCGTGCAAGTGTTTGAATGGACAAAGTGGTGAAGGGGGAAGGAACAGTGAGAGAGGGTGGGGTGGGGGGAAAGCGTGAGCAAAAGGAATCGACTTCACGACGCGTTTATATTTGTAGTTGTAGAACGCAGGAGAGTTGGGAGTTGGGAGTTCACAGGTGAACAGTGAATGGCACAGCTTCTATCTCCAAAGCAGAGCAGAGAAAGACCGTTTCACAAGCAAGCAGTACTGTACAAGTGAGTGTCATTCAATATTCAAGACGGCCTTCCTTTCCGCATTTAACCCTGTATCGTTGCCGTGCCGTCCCGTCTCCCTCTCAGTTGCATTGTGCGCTGTACTCAACTCGCAGTCCGCCACCTCCGACCTGTGTTAAATAATTGAAGGACGCCGCCGCCTCCGCCACCGCCTCCCTAACCACCTTTGCATCTGCTTGCCATGTACAGTTGTGGTGACCAGCTTCCTATCTATAATGAGCTCACTTTCCATTCACTCCTTTCACTCTCTCAATTTTTATCGATGCATTTGATTCACATGAATAATTTAATGGGATTGTTAATAGTCTATAAACCAAATGGTTCAAATAAATGTATTATGCATTATCAACGAATGAATATGGTCGACAGAGTTTACGTAAGTGCTATTTGGTTATTACCATTAGGATTGTAAATAGCACTCAGCCATATTATAATGTGTGAATAAAGGCATGATATTCATAATCAACTCAAATGATTACTATCAACCAAACACTCACGCTACAAAAGTGATAACCTTTCCAAGGTTGCAGTATAGTAACTTGTATGGTTACTGTATACTAACCTTGTAACCTTTCAGGTATTTTAAGTTCAATTTTAACTTTGTCAAATATTATTATAGCTTCCATTTATTTATTTTATTTTTTATTTTTCAATTTGATAATTTAAATTATCGGGCTTTATACAATTCGAGAATAACAAGACTGTTGACAGTAAAAGAATAATATTATTATATACAAATTGTACACTGATGTTGGGTTTCACCGACGGGATCCCAGCACCAAGCTGATCCCATTTGCTTACCCTTGCATTGATCAAAACTGATCTTGCTCGGTGCAACCCAACATAAATATGCACAAGAGTACCCAGAAAGAGGAAAATTATAATGGATAGTTGGTACACTATATTTTATTTGACAAGATTTATTATTATTTCAGCAGCTGTGAACGACATTCTGAATCACGAAAAAGGAGTGATGGCGGGAAGTACTGCAAGAGCAACACTGCAAACAGAACAGGTGGTGCTGCAGTGCAGTACAACATTGTATTCTGATCCATCATACAAGCTGACTTCACCAGTACCTACTGAAACATCATTAAAGATGTATTAATAGATACATCTTGATAGCGGCGAAATTGTAGATAAACCAGGCTATCAATGAACAACCATGAGTAAATTGAATGTTGAACAATAGAAGATACATCTATACTAAGATACAAAGTATCATATTCAAGTGAGTTCAATTTATGTTTTATACAGCACAAGCGTTTGCTAAAGCATAGCATGGTATTCTGGGTTAACATAATATTGCAGTATAATAACCTAATATGAAATTCTGATGCGGAAATCATTAACACAAATGAACCAGAAATACATTTTTGAACAGTTTTTCGTCACCCAGTAAAGGAAGTTCTCATTCAATTTCCTCTGCTAGCCTTTCTATTCATCGGTTTTGAATGCAAAAATTATGGTAAACTTACTTCAAATAGTGTTACCTTCCTTCATCTTTCAAATCACAAGTATCATATTTTCAAAGGATGTGTTTTTATATTATTCTCGTAGGATAGACTTTGAATTCATCGATCTGTAAACTCAGAATTACTCCAGTTCAACTCATTCAATTTTAATTAAAGGGAAGCGGTTGACCCAGTGCCAGAGGCGAGTCTAATCGGTGAGATTAGATAAGATACAGCGCCTACCACTCCCGTTGTAACGGTGACCGGATCCTCTAATTACAAAATTTATGAGCTTCAAAATCGCTTCCAGATGGTTCGAAACCCACCTAAAGCTGTAGGTCCTTTCATCTCTCATCATCATCCTTCCCATTACCCACGCACAAGCCTATAGCTTATGTGGGCATCATCCCTAGCAAAAACATTCTTAGAACAATATCATGTGATACGGTATATCTTCTGATTCGAACGATCAATAGTAACCAGTTTCGCGTTACTATCATTTCCAATACTATATGACTACAGGTACTCGCACCTCCATTCGCGTTCATGTAACTTTTGTTCATGGGAATAAATAAGACATGTGAAAGTCCCTACTGTCTATCCAAGTCAAGAGTGATTGACATAAAAAAGGCAGACAGCTAACAGAGAAACAGTTGTGTGCGAGCCAACAGCGAATAGACTGCTTCCACTGCTGCTATAACTGCTGTTGTTGCTGCTACACCAAACTGTTTCCGTTTCTTCTTTGTATAAAGTTGCCACTTGTACAAAACATATTACGGTGTGAACTTCCTCTCAGACCTGTCAATCGGTTTGGTTATTCCTGAAGAAGGCCATTATATCTCTCACTGAGTCTGCTATTCGTGTCGGAGAGTGGTACTGACGAAGCCACACCGAGGCCAAACTTTGCACTGGAACAATGGCTTGAAGAAATATTATGTTTATCACTGAAATGCCAATTTCACAAATCAACGAACTGTTCATCAGTTGTTTGTGCTTGTGCTATTGTGTTACTTCATTTGAAAAGAACGGTTCATTTGGTTAATTTGATAATGAGCAATACTAATTTCACAAGTTCATGAGCATGTTGTGGACACTTTCAAATCTATTGGGCTGGAAACTACAGGCATAACATGAAAATGGTGTGGTAATGTAAAGTGAACACTATTCTAAGTAGAATGACATGGAACCCTATAACAGGAGTTTCTTATTTTTTTTTCAAAGTACGAGAATTTGATATATTGGAACATAAATTTAGGAAATTGCTGCCAAAGTATACAACTCCAACCACATTTATTGATGCACACACATTGTTGATAAATAAGTGTGGTGTCTTTTTTCCTTCAATTTTTCAATTGGAAAATTAGTCTTTCTCCCCTTCTGGTCTGCATTCGACGAAGGGTTCTCTTCATATTTTACTGAAAACCATCGTACAATTCCTTGTATGGAGTTTACTTTGTATGGGATTTTCTCATGCTGTTGGTGCTTGATTGAAAATACGTATACCCATTTAATATAAGCATTTTTAGATATTATAATATTTGACAAGTCACATTCCTGTACATAATTCTCCATGCATCAAACAATGTTACTAGGATTTTTAGATATTTTGTAACTAATAAATAACTACTTAGGTTACATGTTAATATGTTATCATGACCTAGCTGTGTTGTACTTTAATAAGTAGGACAACGTGGAATTATATTTCAGGCCATAATCATTGTTATTTAGCAGTTGAGTTCTGAATATCAAGTTTTAAAGATGATAAGTGATAAATAACTCAATTATCATTCACCTCACAAATATGGAATCTGGAAACATGAAATTGAAGCCACAACTACAAATAATAATGTACTATTCTAATTCCTTGTATTAATTTGCAAGAGCTTTATTATAAGCTGGGGTTGGAAAACGGAAAGTGGGGCATTTTGAACGTTGCCAGTATTAATCTGGTGATAAGAATATCAAGCGTTTAGCCATTGTTTTCTAAACGACTTGCATGCGTGCTTTAGCGAGCTCGCGCGCGCGTCGGTGCGTGCGAGTGCCGCGTAATGTGTTGCGACATGAGAGCAGGCAGAACTGCTGCTGCTGCTGCTGCTTTTGCTAGTTGTTGTAGACCAATGAACGCAAAGCTTTCCAACAAATAAAGCTCAACAACACGCCACATGCCTCGAGCCCCGTAGCCCAGAGAAGTTTGTTCGAAAACTGACTTGTTTCAAAAATTTAATCAGTCCGCTCTAGCAGTTTCCACAGTGAAAAAAGCTGCTTGGTTGAAAGTGGCCGCTATAATTACAACCAGATTGAAAAAAAATTGAACCGAGGTATTGCTCCAAGGTACGCTATCTGATCCCCTATTCAGTGTCACCATGTAAGCTTTGACTCTGTCATTGATGAGTTCCTCACTTTTTCATCGATACAAAGTAGAGCGTTATTACCGTCGATAATTGAAAAATGTTCCCCAAATTTGAATCACCTATCGATTCTGCTATAAAAATTTCTAAGTTGTCTCATAATCATATATATCCTAACCATAAAATTAAAAACAATGTTACAAAAATAACATTTATTTATTACTGATGAAGCAAATCATTTGTTGAAGCAGCATGATGATATAATATCACAGGAACTCGTGAGTAATAACGGTATGGTACTGAATGCTATTTAACATTATTTTTCGTCTTAATCATCCACATTTTGGATCATGAAATTTTATTTCATTAATTCAACGTTTCTAGTAGGTTTTTCTAATAGTAAAATTATTAGAATGCTATGAATCTGAAAATGCTAGAAATCAATGCTTATAGATCTGATCAATTACACAAATTATTAAAAATACTGAGATTGTAGAAAAAACGTTGAATATACCTTACATCATAATTTGAGATGAAGAGAGATGTCATTCCTTTGGATGAGAAGAAAAAAATCTCTGAAAGAGAGACTCTCTTTTTTCTTACCTGAGATTTGAATAAACTTCAGCAGGGTGAATAGTTACAAGATATACAATAATTCATGGGCTATCTGATAGAAAGTATTGCTGACCGAGCACGATCCACACGATAATAAAATCAGGTTTTATGGGAAATTTTCCACCTTCTAGATGTTTACGCAGTGATACAACTTGTTATTCGCCTGACCACAGACTTGGATCACCATAAAGATATCAGTTCTCGAAGCTTCGGATTCCAATTTATAACGTTGAGACCACAGTGTGCATACAAAAACATAGAGAAAGCAGAAAACTGTGGAAGAATATAACCATAGCCTCCTAATGTATTAGAGGAGGCTATGATATAACGCATTATAGGAAACCAATCGCAGAATAAGTCTCGAATATTTCTGTTGCTCTTATCGATAATATGATACTATCGATAGTATTACTATCGAGTGTCGATAATAGAAGTATTCCAAAACGAAAAACCGCTGCCGGTATTGGAGTTATTATCGATGATAGACAATCAATAATAGCAGAGAGACTTGGCATCATTTCAAATGGGAAGGAAAAATTGGCTATGCTTCAAAAAAGGGTCGCATTTTATTGACGAGCGACGGATTGAAGCTGGAATTCTATTTCATCGGAATTGGAATAAAGAGCTATCAGAATCAAGTATCCTTTTACAAAAGGTTTCTCATAACTTGTTCAATCTTTGTCACATTAGAAATTAATGGAAAAAACTGTTCACAAAAATGTTGTAGCAACGGATGAAAATAAAACGTTCAACAAGCGTTGTATTAGAATAAAAACTTTCTAATAATAAGCTTTGAAACTTAATTCTATAAGCACTGAAACTATCCCGTGAAACTTCAGTGAAATGTTTTGAAATGTCATTTAATAAATATGGGATCGAATTTGGATTTTAGAAGGAAATTCTCGCCTCCATTTCAGTGACCCAATTTATCCGAACAACATTTTTATGCAATTCAAACTTTTTCAAGAAGTTATCAGTGTTATTCAAGTAGAAATTCTCAGTTATCACAAGATCGGATAAACTTTTAATCAAATATAATATATTTTGAAGAATGTTTTGAGTAAAAATGATTTGCGGAATTGCTACCCAACGCATTATGGATTAAGTAAGAATTGTTAATCATTGTAACAATTAATTTTCAAAATTTATAACAGAATGAGAACTATAAATATATTTTCTAAAGAAATAGATGGTATTTTATTCCGTCGTGATAAGAAACTATGTCCAGTTTGAAAAGCGTCAACTAGTAAGTTCTTAAATGTATTGAGTATGAATTCACTTACCAATAATAATTAGAACGTCCCTCGACGTGAAGTGCAATTCTGGTGTTTCAAACAACAACTTTTCTGTAACTATTTTGAATATTCTAACTAGATTTCTAGAGTTCCTATCAAAATTGAATTTATGTTCATAGGAACATTTGTGAACCTATTAGGTTCAAAAAGTGGAAACTCCCAACAAGTTCTCAAGTGGGAACATCATTCACGATCTCAAAGCGTAGCAGGTCAGCAGCTCAACTGAGCCAATGAAAGAAAATTTTTTGAAGTTATTAGAACTAGACCAGAGAGCATCAAATTATAGCCTACAAAATTTATTTCATAGACCAATAAGCTACCGAAAGATAAAGATTGATTATATTATGATTGCCTTTCTTGAGCAATAGCTTTGATGAATTAGTGGTCTTTCAAGATAAATGAGACGATTAAATAAGCTACTAAAGATAATTAGCAGATTTATGGAGTCTTTCATCAAGCGTTGGATTTTTACGGCTAAATTTGCTATAAAGTGATGAGCGCTACTAAGTATCATGATGCATTATCATATTCTTGGCCAGTGTCATAACTTATAGCGCGGAGATGTATGCCGAGATTTAAAGACACTGGATGCTTGGCCTCTTGCCAGAATGCAGGATCAGATGCTACTTCCTTCCGCTCTATAAAGGTCGTCACTTCAAACGCCTCTCAAAAGTATATGAGTAGATGAGAGGCTTCACTGCCATCATCTAGGTGAGTAATTTTATCGAATCAAGTTCAACCACATACAAATACGAGTTATTAATATTAGATCGATTAGAGTGGAAGAACATTTTTTGCGAAAGGCTCTTTATATTGTTCGAAAAACTTAATGGAATAAAATCTACTGGTTTTTATAATTGGTTTTCTCAATTCATCACTTTTTTTATCTGATCATGAAGCTTAACTTGAACTCTCTACTATGATTTTTTCAGTTAGTCTATACTTTGGACTATAGTCTCTTCTATCTCATTCAGTTTTTTTTCCAGCTCTTAATTCCATCCCCACAAGCATTGAGTTGTACTCGTTCAAGCGTATTAATATGACTAAACCTACAAATATACAACTCACGTTATATTATTGCATTAGATTGTCTATTGAATTTCATTATTCGAATTTTTTCCCGTTTTAGCTTCGTTTGTCAGCACGAAAAAGAGAGCTGTGAAGTCGAAAGCATTCAAGAAACTGCTCCTTTTTTAAATGCCTCCTCACTTACACAAGATGATAGGAAATGATAATATTTTCTATTGTACTTTGGAGCTATTAGAAATAATTTTAATCGGCGTTATCATGAACTAAAATGAAAAACAAAAAACAGTTTGTGGAGTACAGGTAACAATAAGAACAGAATAAGGTAAGAATAAAAGGATTAGAACAGATGAGAAGAATATCCTGAATGAATCACGGCTGTAATGTTTTATTTCTCTTGAAAGTCGAAAAGTTGTGAGATGAGGCTATCTCGTTAAGGACTGAACAAATAAATTGGATTTGTGATAAGTGAAATGGCCATGGAATTTATTAAGAGTTGATTGTATGCCGAAGGACGACAAGTCCCAACTTTCAAGATTCCTTGGTTCTTTCTTATCACTTGATGATGTGTAAAGAGCAAATTATCGCAATGGTGTTTTGACAGGAAGGGTTGTTAATAGGATGACTAAGACAGGAAAAACAGCGTCAGACGTGAGGCGGAGGAAAGAAATGACGAGGATGGGGTAGAAGGAGGGGGGATGGGGATGATTGAGTAGAAGACGCAGTTGATACTCAGCTAGTGCTCATCATGAGGGGTGGGGGTGGAGAAGACGCTCAATTATCGTGGAAAGGTCGTCTTATCCGATCAAGACGCCCTAATAACTGAGCAGCGCCACTCTTTCATAAAGAAAACTGGAAAACATGCCGCATTAGCATATCTGACAGCCAATGAGAAGTGAACAACACTAGAAATTGTGTTTCGACCTATCTAAACTGAAGGAATGAACAGCGAGAGGAATGACAGCCATATCTAGCTTACCATAATGGTTCGGTGCTCTTATCAAAAAGTCAATTAGCCCTTTTTCTTGAGTAAAGCTCGAAATTTCAGAGTTTCATTAATAAGACTCGAGGTGGAATATGAACAGCGATCGCATTTAGTCAACTTGCTGCCTGGGATCGATGTCCCTATCAAACGACAATAATAATTAGCCTTAAAAAACTCAAAAACATAGAAGCTACTCCTTTTGACGAATTTTATTTCCAATTGTATTTCAAGAAATTAATATCAATTTGTACTTATATTTCAACAAAATGGAACTCTGTAATGGCTCTTTCAAACTGGTTCTTCGGCTCACCATTAATTATTTGAATTTGTTGTAGGAAATTACTGAGCCAGTTGAAAACTCCTTTCATAGGGCAAATGCTGAACGAGATGTGGTAAGAGACATATTACCAAAAACTGCAAGTATTATTGTGTTTGGGATATTGAAGATGTCGATTATAAACAGCTGTCTTCACATGTCAAATATTTCAGTTACAGTTACCAATACTGACCATTCAGTACTGTATTTATTTCATACAATTAATATGTAGCTAGCAACAATATGACAATAGGCTAGCATTATTGCTATGACACAGCCACAGCGTGAAGTCATAGATGAGTTATTGAGGTGATTATGTGCTGTACGTCACTGATCGGTTGTGGTTTTGATCCCCCGATGGGGATGATAACCCCCCAATTAATTGTAATTACCCTGACGCCGGGAGAAGCCAGGGAGATGTCAAGGTTGGCAATAGAATGCTGTAGGCTACACTGAAGTTATGTGAAATAATTTTCATGCCCTCCGAATAAGTATTTTTAACATCGGTTGTACTTATGGAGAAATTTATGTATAAGCTTTACTTATAAATATCAATAATACCAATGTATTTTTAAAGTTGTATTCCAAATCAAGCTTTCATAAGAGAAGGTACATCATATCCCTCTTATGGTATGATACATTTCTAGGTATGGCGTACCGTGCACCCATCCCCCTCTCACGAGGAGATAACAGAGAAGTTAATACTTGCTAAAAGTCAACGTTAAATTAAGAACAATTGTTTGGTATTCAGTAAACTATCATCGATCATGAAAAAATAATATATCATTTTCGTTTTTGTAGATTTCTGGGTCATATTCTCATGGTGAACTTCATGAAGAAATTATATTCTTTTTAACATAATTTCTCTATCATCGAGCACTAAACCAATACGTGGCGTCACTAATCTCTACATAGTAAAAAAACGGTAACTATATTGAAATCTCTGTTCCAAATATGACTAATGGATCAAATACACCATTCTAGTTTCGTAGAAGCCTATTTATATAAGCTTGACTTATAAATAATATATAATTACAGTTAATGAATTATTGAATGTATTGAAGTATATTATATTTCCTGTTCTAGCTTAAATAAGCGTTCAAATGGATAATACATGGTGATGATGATTAAGTATTAAATATCGATAACATTGTTGACACCTCCAACAATTATCACTGTCCATCACCTTTTCAAACACATTCCGAGACAGTAGTGTATGCTTCTCTGTGGCCGATGGCAGCTGATGACAATGGCATAAATTGAATGTCAGTGAGATTCATGAGGCCAGAGGTGTGGCTTGCGGCTAAACTTGCAATGCCATTCCTCATCTACATCGATTCTGATTGAAATATATGAGTGAGCGCATACATAGACCAAATACCACCATGTGCTTTGTCATTCGAAGAATGGCTGGGCAAAATACGCATGTTCCTGTGGAATGGTCGTGCTTGATAAATAAGCATGAGCGGTAGTTAAGCACGCAAGGCATGTCGTCCGTTGACCTATTTCCTATGTTCATGCTTGATTATTATTCAATCTAATTACAGAACAACGGCCCCCAACGATCATATTGATCCTTATAAACAAACCACTTGGATGAATTTCCCCTATTCATGATCTGTAAGATTAATTAATATTAGTCTAATTAAATGGAAAGATAAATTAGGTATTAGACTTTGATGGAATTCATTGTAATATTGCATTTAAAAACTTTGTACTTTAATAATAATGCAAGCCACCAGGGTTGGCTTTGTGTCATCCACTTAACGGCTTGATATTATTTTGAAAACTGTATGCATTAATCAATACTTAACACTTTATGTTAGTATTTGATTATGAAAAAATAATATTGCAATATAACTATATACACTTCGTGTTGAATTCGAGCAATCGAAAGAGTCCCAATCTCAACATTCATTTATCATTATAAATTTGTTCAAAGTTTGTTACTGAATAAACCAATAAACCCTGTCTTGAGCTGATCTCCAGAATTTAAATTTATTTACAAAGTTTACAAATGATAATGTGTCATTAGATGAAGCTAAAATAGTTAGAATGTAGATTGAATTTAGTTACAAATCATTCCAAATGGCGCATGGATCTTCCGAATGAATTCTTCGTGATAGAGTAAAATAAGAATTGCTAGAAACCCTAATGTTCTGCCGAATATACCTTATTATATTTCCTATTCTAGGTTAATATCTCAGGTCAAGCACATGTACAAAATTATGTGGAGAGTATTATTGTAGTTCATTGACCACATTTCTGCTAAGTAATATAACAAAGGCCTACAAAGTGATCATAAAAAACAATAAAGGATAAGTAATTAATAGAGCAGAATTAGCTTACACTATAGAAGCCAAAAAAATAAGCATCACTTTCTCAGGCAGAGTAAATGCTCGAAAGTACGTCATGTGATTTATTTGTTACTTTAATGCCAGGCTATAAACATTATCGAATCTGTAGCCGTTAATTATAGCTTAGAAGAACTGAATTGTCACCCAATAAACATTCGGCAAATAAGCATGAACTAACGTGTTAAATGTACCTTAGCGTGCAAGATGAATGGCCCCTACAGCTCTCATGATAATAAATTCAAAGAGAGCCGTGAAATCGAAAACATTCAGCCTCACATTTTATTGAAAATAAAATAATTCCAGGAAGCGAATATTAATGCCCGCTCTTGAGACTAGAACAATAATAAGTTACTGTTGAGATCTGAAGAGTCACTTAGAAAGCCAAAATTGGCTATAGAGACTAATGAAAGAGGAATCAATAGAGACACAATTTTCAAAAGTTAGCTCGGAACAGAATAATGTGTTTCATGGATAGTCTTGGTAAATGTAGATTTAACAACGCGATATTCTTATAGGATCATAACATTCAACAAAGAATATTTGATAAGTGGTTGCTATTCTCGTGCTAAGTCTTTTAGGAAGGCGTGATTTTCACTCGAAGCAAACATTGCGTGATATTTGGTTGTATTTTTTGTTTGTGAGATCTGATGCAAACTGAAACACTCGTTCCCCCCCCCCCCTTCAATTGTCGACGCTATTTCGAGCAGCATCGGTCACTCAGTTCACAGGCTGTCTGATCAATTTTTACGGATTTATGGTGATGAAGGCTTTGTTTACGACTTGGTAGCTACCCGGCTCGTAAAGAGACTTAACGAGCCATTCGACGAACATCGAACGTGCTCGACAGTCAAAGCCCAACTCCTACCTTGATTTTCGAGAGAAAGGCTTCCACCGAAGGTGATGCAGAGTTGTAAAATTGCATGAAAACTGAACACTGATAGAGTCTCTCTAAGAGCACCACTACAGGAAGCGTCTATTGAATGCACAATGGAATTGGCTATCACTGCTTTTAACTGACTACGCCTGAAACTTAGGCAACCCGCTCAACTTTCCAGTTGCCGTCAATAATGAGAAAAATGGACTTCTCTCCAAACTCATACACTGATTTTCCTCTTCACCATATTTCCGATTATTATGTGTCTTTCCTTGGCATTTTATAAGAAATATCTCATTCTATCCCTTATAGCTTACTCAATGATAACTTTTAAGTTTGACTTCCACATAACATTGATTCTGTCTAGCCTAAATGTTATTTTCATACAGCTCTCAACACTCCAACAGAAAGCTGAAAGTATGTAGTAGGCAATACCAAATATTATTCGACCTTGCTTGAATGTTTTTTAACAATCATTTATGCAGACAAGATTGATTCTTATTCATCATTAAAAATTATTTATAATTAAACTGAAATTTCTGCTCCATTAAAAATTATCATAGTGCTCCCACAAAGAGAACAAAGTTGGATGGTCAGTGGCATGAAGAGAGAAATGCTACTACGCTTGCGCGACTCTGAAAATTTTAGTGTCAAATCAGTTTGTCCAACATTGTGTAGCTTGCACTAAGCGTGATAATTATTCTGAAATGGCTTTTTCTAGGTTAGGCTATCGCCTGTTTCTTATTTTTCGCTATAGGTCACGTAAGTTTCATTCGTTACACTCATGTTTCACGAGTTTACTATTCGTAGTCTCATTTATATACTGTATATACCTTGGGAGTAGGCCTACTTTTATAAGAAATTTTGTGAGCATTGGAGGAACATACAGATCTCTGTCCATCTCGGCCAAGTTTGTTTTTTTGTGGGAGCACTATAGTAAAGTATTGATCATTTGTGAAAACATGGATTTTTCAAAATTGCTTTTGAGCCTTTGCGATTGAATTGATGAATAGGGTTTGGTCAGCCACCATAGAAATGGTCAAAGATGAATACGGGAAGTTACAAATGATCATCGGCGAAAATCATATCTAGCGGCTGCACAAGAAGAAAATGGCAAGTTGAGAAGGAAAGAGTGCTTGGCGTTAGGGTGCCCGCTCCGTTCTGCTTTGCTGACAGACGCAGCCCGCAACTGATGCAGAGACAAGCCGATGATAAATGAGCGCCGCTTCAACTCGTGATTGCAGCAGCAGCAAAGGAGGATCACATGACGTGTGTCTCCTGTTCAGTTCAGCGGCAGCACACTTTGCGTTGGCATTTGAGAAGGGCAACCGAGCCGAGCCAAGCCCAGCCTCCATCATTAACCACAGTCAGCCAGCTCGCTCCAAGGATTGACCCAGAAACCAGACCAAACCTAATCTTATCGTGCTCTAATCTCTCTTTCACATCCACCACCACTTCAATACTGAATTGATTACGGATTACAGTTTATCCAGTTCTGAAACTCTGTAACTACAACTAACAACATTGCTTGGGAATGTTTGAATTCCTTTCAAGCCTGCCTAATCGTCTGTAGAGCTTGTCAGTCACTTCTATTTATGATTGGTGGTGCGTGACTGACATGATGGCTGGTCTATGCATTGCAGTTTAGCTTGCAATCACGTACTTCAAATGATAGTGTACTCATGTATTACAGTATAATGTGGGATCACATAGAATGATTTCACTCAATTTACAATTCAAGTTCCAACTGAGAAAAATATATTGATTTGCAATCTCAATATTTTGATCATAAGATCAAGAACGAGATTTATGAGTTCAATTGAAGAAATGTTGGTCTTTATTGTATGCATAGTCATAGTCATCATAAAAATAAACCTACTTTGAATACTGAAGATGATGAACAGTTTTATATTAAAAAGATATTTGTACATTTCCCCCGAATCGGACGATTTCATTCTGATAGTAGCCTAATCTACCTAAATGCAAGAAATAATACAAATTATTAAATGATTAAATACAAATGACATTAAAAATATGATTAAATGATTAATGATTAAATACAAATGACATTAAAAATATTAAAAGGAAAACTCTTCCGAGAATCCGTATCAAAATTGTCTTTCATGAATATTATTCGGCGATAAATTTTCATGCTCTTCTATTAGAAGAATATTTATGAAAAGTGAACTGGAGAATATCTTTTCCAAGTGTATTAAAAAGAAGGTTGCAGATACAGGGATGTTGAAACCAGCTGCTAGACAGACTAATTTTTTCGATGCAAACTTTTTGATGAAGTCAGAAAGCTGAAAAGAAAGACGGAACTTAAGCTTGAGTCATGGCGTAAGAAACATGTTTAGTTCGACCATGGCTTTGGCTGAATCGATATTCTTTCGTTGCTCAGTTGAGCCAGCCTTATTTGAAGCATCCAGCACGCCAATCTTTTGAATAAGAGCCAACATACATCAGGTTTGGTGAGAGTCTGCCCCTTTTCAGACGTTAACACACTTTTAATTCAGTTTTTTTACTACTCACCACTCCAATCTCATCACCCACTTTATAAATCCAAGTTTACTCAACCACACAACTAATCTTGCTTTCGCACGCGCTTATTTCTCCCAATGCCATGATCATTATTCGTATTATATCCTGTTTGGTATAAACAGTTTTTATTTCAATTTCAAAGATTCAATAGTTCCACACAGTTTTGTAGAAGAAGAATACAACTCAGAGAATGATCCCTACTATAAACAGTTTTTATTTCAATTTCAAAGATTCAATAGTTCCACACAGTTTTGTAGAAGAAGAATACAACTCAGAGAATGATCCCTACTAATATAATACCAAACACATAAAATATAATGGTAAATTGTGGATTGAATCGTTGACAATAAGTATTGAGAATTGTGGATAGTATAGTAATCAGCAATAGTAAATTTCATGTTACTTTACGTACGTTAAGTAAGTTTTTTTACATGTTCTCTTTCTACAATATAACTCACCTTTGAGATATAATAAGTTTGTCTGGTGAATAAATTTGTGAAAACATCAAACTGTTATGCCGATTTTGTGGACTCAACACGGATACCTTGTGGTACACATCCATCCTCTACCCTTAACTTACTTCTTGATGCAATTATTAGGCCTAATCATAATTATTTTCATTATGAGCATTGGACAGGTTTGGTTATTGAACTAAATTGAATAATCCAACGAGTAAACAAGCATTCAATAACTTCAATTAGTGCCGAAACAACAGGTTCCATTTAGGTATTAAAAGCGGTGTATTTAGGGCAGGCAGTCAGTTCAATAGGTAGGTTGAATTGAGTAAGTTTAATAATCCAGAGCATATATGAAGCTTGGCCTGTTGGAAGATATTCTCTGAATGAGCAACTACACTGAACCGGCTTTTTGTTGCATTACTGGCCAGCGCATTCACTTTTCAACAGAACAGGAGTGTCGCGCTCTCTGTACTGAACCACGGATGTGGTCTGTTTTCGGTTAGTAGAGCTGATGCGAGGGAAATAATGTTTCTATTTAGGTGAAACTAAACAGAAAAGACGTGTAATAGTATTAAAAAGCATTAAACATGAAGTAGAAATGTTTTACACAAATCATAAAAGTATTTAAGAGAGAAATCTCGTAAAATAGTAGGCCTAATAACGGAGATTGAAGTAGAAATATCGTCGAAAAGTCGTAAAAGTAGTAGAGTGAGACATAGACGTACGATTATTTTAGAACAAACGGACAAAAAAAGTACTATCGGTCTTTTTTATTCGGATATCATTGGGTAGGGAGCAATTTTTCCTAAGCAAGGATGTAATCTGACGAATGTCTGTCGCATGAATATAGACCGACAATCACCAAGAATAGAAGTTTTATCGGATGGCTTTGTAGTGGCATCGACTCATGAACGGATATAGTTTCTAGCCATGAATAATGTAGAGGCACCACTCGGGCACATTGTAGTGTCCGCTGCTATGGAGACACCAGTCGACAAATCGATGCAGTGGCGAAAATAAGCCGAAGACAGAAGCAGAACGCTTCGGACGACAGTCTTCGCCAATCAACAATTGTAGGCCATCACTGTCAAAACTACCCGGTTGGAGTTTATCGATTCGGGGACCGCTGCTTCAAGTGGGCACCGGCAGCCCATTACTGTTTGTTGCCTTCAAATTAATTTGATCCAAATACAACTAGATACTATAACATCGCTCGACTAAAATTCCCGCAAATCATGATAGCGTTGAGAGTCAATGAATTTCATTTGCCTATTCTTGCCTAGACTACAATCACTGCATGAAGCACTATTTTCTAGTTCGTATGTTTATGTAGCCTATACCGAAAATAATCAACTGTTATACTGTTATGTTATTGTATCCTCAGAAGCTAACTCAAGATTACATACTTGTTAAAATAATGTGACCTAATTATTTTAAATTATCATTTCAAAAATACAATCTATCGAGGATGATTGAATCGATTGATGGATGCAGTTATCAGGAATCATAGTTTATAAAGGGTTTTATGATAGTTTTTAATCATAGTTTATACTCAACAATAGTTAACAATACTTATCACTGAATATAATAAGAAGACAATCGGTTGAATTAATAGTAATTGTTGAATGGTTAGAGACTCTGAAAATTGTTGAATGTGGAATTTTTTCAGTTTATCGAGCTGAATTTTCCACATTGTGGAAACAGCCTTACCATCTGTAGAAATTTAAACATATACGTCAGAAGTCACCTGTACAAATGAATAACTGGAAAGAGCCCAATACAAGTTGAAATAATGTTTGCCATTCAGTTGAATTATTATTATTAAGAAAATAATAATTGCCTTATCGTCGTACATTGTGACATTTGATCAGTTGAGAGTTGGTAAGTTCATCGCCGGGAGTGCAAGAAATTGCACCAGACCAAGTGCCAGACTGAGTTCAAATTGAAAGCGATTGAAATGATCTCACCTTTTTTTATTCCTAATTATTGACTTATTAAGCCTGTGGTTGAATACATTGAATCTAGAATTGGATTGAGTCCAAATAAGCTGAAATCATTATCATGATAATGTATCAATTGGATCCTCTACCCAACAAGTATAGTTGGATATAAAAAGTTGAACAATTCTGAAAATAGCATTCGTTTAGGGGGAATCGACCAAAATCAGGTCAATGGGAAGGATTGTGTTTTATACCTTTCCGTAATTTAATCTACCTTTCTCATTGGTGGTGTGTAGGGGTTAAAATGCAAATGAAGTATAAAGAACAGCGGAAGTACATTAGTGAATACACAAATTGGTAGGCAGTGCTTAGTTGGCCTTTTCTGAAAAAATATATTGCTCTATTCATTTGCATTCATTGATTACGGAAAGCGCTTCTTCCCACCCACTATGGTAGGTATAGTCAAAAACGTGGTTTGGCAAACCGAATGCTAAACTTTGTTCGAGAACTTTGGTCAGCTCCGCTTTTTGTTCATTTCCAGAATTATTATTATCCATTCCGAATACTTCAGGCTAAGCGTTCAATGAATAGAGAACTTTCAAGCTTCGGCAATTTTTTGGCTGAATTTTATCGATTGTGAAATATTTGATTGAATGAGATATTTCAATACAGATGAACTTTGTAAGGGAGTTAATCATTGTGATTTGAGAATCATGTTTGTTATTCTATTGAATTAATTGATTTCAGTCTACTATGCTGAGTATTCAATTTAGAAATCACACATCTCTTGTTCTTCACACATCTCTTGTAATTTACTACTCCCAAAAATATAAATATTCTTCACCATAACAAGGCATAGCTGAGGCCGCACTGCTGGGTTGTTATCTGGATGATAGATTGTTTATCTATAGCCGTGGCGAAGCGTGGTATGCTTATTTGGTCATCGCCGGGTATATTTCCTATAGGACCAAATAAGCATAACACGCTTCGCCACTGATCGATAGCTCATATAACATCAATAACAATAGAACATGTAGAGAAGTATCACGACCTTCTTGATAAACCTTGTCAATCATCCACCATTCAACCCAATTACTGCCCACGGTTAATGGGGGTTTGAAAGGACTTGTACCTGGTTTGAAAAATCAAGTATAGCAATCAAGAGATTGGAACAGTCAAAAGGAATGAGTTAATGTAATAATTATATTACAACTGCTAAGAAGGATTGACACAATTTCGCTTTAAATATAACCTAGTTTGGGTTTAAGCCACTTCAAAATAAAATGATTACTTGCAATCCTTACTACGCATGTGGAACTATTTTATTGAATAAGGAGTTTCAATTCTTGTTAATCACAGAAAAAAAATCAATTGCAACCTGAATTTTGAAGTGTATGAGCTAAATCATATTCAAATTTTAACTTTAATAGCTAATGGAAGTGATGGGCTGAAGTGTGCTGAATTGGGCGATTAGATAAAGAGAGAGATCTGCCAGATCAAATCTATTCCTTACTGGGCAAAGATTTGCGTTAGAAAATTCATCATTGATAAGTGTAATTGTTTAAAAAAGCCATCAATTTTTAAAATGTTCCAAAACAGAATGATTGAGATAAGGGGTTTCGAACTCCTTTTATACGGACTATAATTGCAGAATTCAATTTCAACTGAAATGTTGAATTGTATAAATTGAATCATACACAAAATGTAATTTGAAATTGCGTATGAAAGTAATGAGGTTAAATGTGTTAAAGCAGCCAAAAAGAGGAAGATCTTTCAATGTCAAATCAGATCTATTCCATACTGGACAAAGAGTAATCAATTGGACAAAGAACTCTCAATTGAGTTCGATAATTGAGAATTTAGTAGTGATAAAAAATAGTACTAATTTAAAGAATGCTTTATTGTCGGGATAAGTTTTGCTACAATGGGTTATGGGAGAGAGATAGAGAAGCATCAGTGTTAGAGCATTGGATTTTAAAGGATGTTATATGAGAAGGTAATATTTATTATGAACGTAGTTTTTTACTGACACTACCTATCTACCCTTGGGAATAGAAGAATAAGTGGAAAATTGAATCTAATGTACGCTTTGCCGATTGTGGTGGCTTGGACTTGAGGGTACACCCACCGTCGCCTGGCAAACGCCCACCTCTAAGCAGGCACACGCTAATAATAAATTAACAGAAAATAGTACAGCGAAAATGAAAAGAGAAGCAAATGGGTTTTTGAACGATGAGTATTTGTTTACCTTTCGTTTCCTCATGAAGGCGTCGGAAGGCGAAAGAAGATGGGAGTGTAACTGGGGAGAGGCACTTCACAGGGAGCACTTCACTGAGTAACCGAGCACAGCACTTGAGAAGAGTAAAATGAGTGTTCGACGAGTTGGTGACGGAGGCGGCGACGGGTCGGCTTCTCACCGGAGGCCAGTCATGACACGGGGGAGGATCGCTCAAACGGAGGTAGCCGTCGACGGGGCGTCACCGGGAGTTATTAACATTGTCAGGCAGCATGTCTTGTTTGAGACCATCCTACACATGGGTGTGTTGCAGAAGGTGGTTTGTGGTGTGTGTGATTCGTGAAGGGCTGGCAGTCGAGAGCAGTGGCACCGCACGCTTCCAACGCTGTCACGTAACTGATGAGTTTGCCCCCTTCCTGCGCACGCTCGTGTCGGCGAGTGCGCGTGCGCCGCCGTTGCTAAGATACAAAACAGTTGATTTCTGTATTTTCGAACGATAACCTTTACCCGTTAACTTTTTAGAGTTGGAAATTACAGCGGCCAGTCGGGGCACCTGTACCGATAATAATAATTATTCGGTTTGTATTGTATGTAGGGACGGTTTGATTGGCGGGCCTCTCAGGGATGACACCGGCCGCGGCTTGTTTGGCAGCAACGGCCGGCAGCCGGCAGTCATCAACGGCGACGGCGATCGTTAGCGATAACCGTCTTACGGCCGACGACGCCCCTCCCCCCCCCCTTCACCCCTCGTCCACCCACCACGTCATCCTCGTCGTCATAATCATCGGCATCGATCCTTCTCCCTTCCACCCACTACTATTTCCCCACCATGCATCACCGCGCCCTCTCAAATTCACCACTCTTCACTCACTCGCATACACCCAAACTTGCTCTATTTTCTTATCATTAAAATCAAAGAGATGCGATTTTTTGTTTTCCAAATGGAAAAAATATGTGTAGAAACGTCTTGCTGGATTTCCAGCTTGAAAAACTTTGATCACATCTCAAGGAAAATACTGAATAGAAATAATAAAAAATATAATACATATTGTACTTCGGTGCATGTACTGTGTACAGTAGATGCATTTATATGCATCTATATACATCTGCATCATTATGGTATGCAGATGATGGTTAGGGGTGAAACAAATAATATCATAATTATAATGATAGTCTTAGAAGAGCTACAATAATAGTAATTTATATTTTTTGGAAATTTCATAATAACGATAGTTTTGTTCTAATGCTAGGTTATTGAAGATCTTTTCAGAACGGAAAGATATCTCAGTGGTTTGAATGGTCAATGCTCCTCGCCAGCAATAAGGAGGTCAGGGGCAACATACTTTGAGATTCATACTACGAATTTTTATAATTTATCAATCTTGTTGTTGATATGAGGTATACGGGTGTTTTCTGGGAGAAGACTTGAGTTTTCTTGTTGTTATTCAAATAATGTTTGTAAAATGACAAATATTAAATATCTTTCTTAGAAAACGACTTTTGAATTGTACAGTTAACTCAAGGTCGTAAGAGATATACATACATAGAGATGCATATATATCAAAAGTAGATGTAGCCTAGTACCATGTAACAATATGAATGAATGTGTATGATCGACGTGTAGGCCACATCTTTGAATGTGTTTCTCATTTGAAGAAAACCATAATGTTATGTAAGGAAACAATTGTATTCTGATGAAGCTCCTGGAAAATCTCGTGTTCAATACTTTAAGAAGTAGCCTATGTATTAGATAGTCCTCAATTTCGGATCACCCACATCCTGCTACCCTATTTGAATAATATAACATATTCCACCCACTCCGTTTCAAGCGATCTAATATCTTCCACCCAACGAAATATTGAAGAGTTCCGTCGAACACGCCTTCAAACTATCAGAAAGAAATCAACCTGATTATTTTTTGATAGTCCCCAAAGTATAGAGTCTTGATTATCAATTCATTTGTTCAAAGTTGTACTCCAACCTCAACTCTTCAATAATAAAAGATCCTGGATTAGAGAGAATATTATTTATGTCGTGGAATAATTGAAATATACATGTTTTCAAGGTTGATACCACTGCTGAGCCACACAAACATTTTTCAGGTCATGTTGCATTGATTTTAGATGAGTCAATTGCTCGTAAAAGGTTTGATAGAAAAATGAATACAAAAGACTTCAGATAATGAATTATTGTTTATTTATTCAATCACTAATATATCATTGTATTTATATTTTTGAAAAATGAATCATGTAGAATGAATACATATAATATACTTATATTTACTAAAACATGAATAGATTGAATGAATCTATTCAATCTATCAACTAACTAATCAATCTATTCAACTAACTTGAAATTAAGAGTTGCGAGAATGTCCATTCTCAATCTTATAATAACTATTTCAGCACAATTATTACACTCTCAAAAAGAAAACTACTGAAAATGAATTTTATCAACTCTATTGTGTCTTCAATCGACCAATAGAGAAAAACTAAGAATCTATTGACTCTACTAATAAGAATTTCCATTGCTCGTTGGATCTAACTGTTGATTGAATTTAGTACATTGAACGTGGAGTAAGTCGTATTTAAAACCTGGAAAGAAGAATACATTTTTAATAACCTGTTATGTCAATGAGATGAACTTTGCAATTCAAACCTGAACAATTTCATCTTCTCACAACCAGTTGCACGAACATCCAATTGTATTTTTAAAAAATGATAATAATTAATGTTATCTAATGGAACGAATGCAACGAGAACCAATGAACGAATTTGTTTTCAATGCAATGACGTAATTTTACAGTGGTTAAATTCAATTGTATTATCGTGCAACTGACTGTTATCTAGTTTAACCCTATCAATCGAAGAATAAGTCATTCAAGCACAATACAAACGGCTGTGGTGCAGTATAATTCACTTCTGTGTTAAACAGTTATTCAGCTTCAGCTTTAGATTGGAAATTACAATTTATTGACAGAAGCCGTTATACTGCACTCTATAGGACTTCTGTGTTCAGCTGTTTAGATTGAAGATTACAATTTATTGACAGAAGTCCATATCTAGTGGTCCGTAGCCGAGGGCGATAAGCGCCTGTCTGATAATCCAAAGGTTCCAAGATCGAATACATATTATACTGCACTTTCTCCATACAAACATACTCAGCTGTTGATACTCGTTGCTAACACACAATACTTTGACAAAGTTTTTCCACATTCACAAAATGAATTATAGCAGAGGATCCTTTCAACTTGTCAGAAAACATATGTTTCGACGAGCAATATCACAATACTTAACCTACAAAAATGCTGAATCTCGCAGACTATTGAAAAGGTATTTTAAAAAGTTATTCTTTGAAAGATCTTCTTTAAAAAGGTCTTTCAAAGACTTTAAAGGTCTTTAAGACTTTTAAGCGTTCTGATTATTGTGTCGAAATCACTGTTTAATTATTACCGAAACAGCTGATTTTTGACAATTTAAAAGGATCCTGCTATATTTATATTCATTGGATTATATCTTATTCCATGACAGTTTTTGAGGAGAAGAATAATCGTCACTGGACTCTGGTCGAAATTAGATGCCGGGTCAGTTTGGTTAACCCAGACAAGGACAGGGAACAAGAGTGTCCGCAAAGTGGCGGCTATCGCCACAGTTCGGAATAGAAGCGAACAGAACTCCTTTTGTCCGCTGAAAGCAGTGCTAATGGAAAACCACCGGCCAATCTAAACAATCTAATCGATGAATCAACTGAGCTGGAATGACTACACAACCAGCGGCTGGCTACTGGCAACGTCAGTTCCATAGTATGAAAGCTAAATAATAATGTGAAAAGCTAAAGAGGTTGGACAATAATTCTTCACACTCCTTCATGAAATTCTTTTTTATTCAGATAATCTCCAAAAAAATTTTAAGATTTTTTACAATATAATAAAATATTGAGTGTGCTCATGTTTATATTTTCTACGTAATAAGACAGCAATCTTGTTAACAGGTGGAAGAAATATTACTAATGGTGTTCGATTACACCAACACCAAGAACAAGAAGATAAGACAAAACAAAAAGAAAGTAATAATTCAATACGGTGCATCAGCAACTAAACTCTGATTAAAACTGCTTTAGGATTCAGGCCCGCTCGAGGCCTATCGAGTCTCAATCCTAAAGCAGTTTTAATTAGAGTAAAATACTACCGTGTTCAATGAGACACAATATTAGGAGCATATTATGAGCTAGCACCGAATTTGGAAAAGGGCCTTTTATTTAGTTACCTTTGAAAGTAATCGACTGCCATGGAATTAAGTGAAGAACGGGAAGTGAGGCAATAAAACTCATTTCAAAAACGACACCAGTGTTTGGAAAAAGGAATAAATAATAAATACTGTTTCAACGTTCTACATAAATGAGTCAGTAATTTTTTTCGAACCAGAAACCTTTGGATTATCAGACTGGCGCTTATCGCCCTCGGTTACGGAACACTCCAACAATTTTATTGTTTTGAACCTTCCTGCAGTCACTAAATTATGTGGAGTCATACATTAAATCAAAATTTGATTTATGAAGTTTCATCAATGTAATTCTTCTCTCTTTTTGTTGTCTCTCTTTCCACCCTTCTCTTCCTTACACCAATCGTAAATTTTCGAATTGGAAATTGTTAATATAAAAAATGTTTGATTTTGTCAATTCCACTTCTTTATTACTACTAGCATTGTTTTATTTTGTCATGGAGTTTCACAATATCAACATAAATGATTCTCTCTTTCCACCCTTCTCTTCCTTCTCCTTACTCCAATCGTGAATTTCCGAATTGGAAATTGTTAATATAAAAAATGTTTGATTTTGTCAATTCCACTTCTTTATTACTACTAGCATTGTTTTATTTTGTCATGGAGTTTCACAATATCAACATAAATTATTCTTAGAATAAATGAGTAATATGTTCAGAACCATTTAAACTACCTTCTCCGTTCCTTTACACTTTACTGATTTTTAAATATTTTTTATCGTCAAAACTTCTATAGGATGTATTCGATCTTGAAACCTTTGGATTATCAGACCGACGCTTATCGCCTTCGGCTACGGACCACTCCAAATGTGTTCCCCTCTTCGTATAATATTAATTCATCTCATTTCGCGAAGAACTAATGCTGTTGTTATAGAAACCAAGATGAGGAAAGCTGATCACGAGTCACGATTAGAATGACAACGTGATTCAAGAGAAGAAAATTAGCTGAAGACGATCGTACTGAGAACGTGACTTCACACATTGGAGCCACAAAAGAAAAACTTTCAAAGGAACAGCTCCCATTCGGATAACAGGGTTACTTCCTTCCCGTGGCAAACAGTTCTCGAGAAATAAAAGAATCAGGAAACGATGAGAAGTATCGCTTGGAAAGTAAACAAAGGGCTCGGTGAAACTGTGCTGTGAGAGCGATGGCTGAAGGAAGTTAGTCAATATGTGGAACAATCTGCAAGGGCTCCAACAATCACCTGTTGATGAGCGCTGCTTTGAAACAAACTTCTGTAAATTGGCGTCTTCACCTCTAACCTCTAACTTTCCATGACAAAAATTCTACGTGCTTTATTTGTTGCTACGACTATTTCAATAGCAGCCTATTATTTTTGACAAAAATTTGTATAAACAGCATTTGTAAATACATAATTCACTCAATTTGAGATTAGCATTATAATATAACAATATAGCATATATTAGCATATAATAGCATATATTACAATATATAAAAAGTAAATAAATATAAATATATATAAATAGTAAACTAACAATTTAATGAAAGTAACTTCATTATTCTCATTTTGTAACATAAATCACATGATTTTCTACATTTCAAATGGCATAAGAAAAAAAAGAAAATTTTTAATTTTGCTGTTGATTTCAACTCAATAATTCCAAGGCCCAAATGAATGTTGTTAGATGTTGCCCAAGGTTCGTAGAGACCTACAAACTCTACATACCTTGGATGTTGCCCACATTCCCAAACTTTGTTATTTTTTATTAATATATATATAGATGTATAGATTGTATAGCTCGTTCACTTTGCTCATTCTGCATCTGTACTGTAATTTTGTAATGATAATGATAAAATAGTATCGTTACAACTTATTATAGCTTTCTACATCAGTAGTCACTCGGGTGCTAAGTAGTCAACAATGGTTTTAAGTAACAAACATTCAAGACCGCTCTCGGGGTGACGTACACAAAAATTCTGCAATCAGGAGAGAGGTGGAACCTACCCGTAAGGGTCTCCCACCGATAAAAAGGCATACGATAAAAGATTTCTACCATGTACAATCTACAATGTTAATTTTACTGCATCATAGACGATGAAATCTAGTTCTTTTGAAACGCAGTAATGATTACGCAGGTGTCTTGGTAAAGTGAACGGACTGTATAGGTAAATTGATTCTATTTTTCTGCTGAGAGCGAATATTATGCAAGCATAAACCATAAACAGGCGAAACCGAAAGAGCCCCCTCCTTCACATAACTAAGGATGAGGAGGAGAGAAATGATCTATTTTTGAATATTTTTCATTGATTTATTACTGATTGAATCAACTAATGTGGAAAAATCAATGAAATCCCTCATAAGAGACTTTGAGCTAGCCTAACTATAATAATACTATTTCGATGTTCTACGAGATGATTAATTTCTCTAATAATATTTGAGTTACTTGTAAAAATATCCAGTAAGATTGTCTTGTATTACTATAGACTTCATTGTCTTATGAAAAATTCTTAGATTTTTGAAATATATCAATCAGAATCATATTATGTGTTACAAAAGTGAAAAATAGACTTACATTCAATCATTTCTGAACAGTACACAAATTAATGATAGATCGTCTAACTTTACCTGTAAATAACATTCCAAATTGATTTCGAATGTACCAGCGCCTTTGAAAACAAGTGGTCTTGTGCTGCAAACTTGGAAAATTTGCAACGACTTCTTTGACGACTGCGATAGCTGCAGCCATGAACAATGGAACAGAGCCGTCTGTACACTCAAACTCTGAAAAATAGTGAAACTCTGAAAAAAGTTAAACTCTTCAAATTTGATTGGTCAATATCAATAGCTCACCGATTATGAAATGATTGTTGCATAATTATTATGAATAATGTATAAAAAGACGTCAAAACCACATATTTACACCATTATCAATGTCTGGTGAACCAAAACTAAATTACAGTTCAGCAGAATTTATACTCGTGACTGAGCGCTGTGATTGGCAGTTGAATGGCCTATAAAGGTGAACGACTGCCATTGGCCTAGATCGCTCCTCCACAATGGGCGGTTTCTACAAACGTCACAGCAATGGCGGTTCAAACATGAAGAAACCACCCATTCTGGGAGGAGCTTATCTAGGCCAATGACAGTCGTTCACCTAGATAGGCCATTCAACTACCAATCACAGCGCACGGTCACGAGTATATATTGCTGAACTATAATTTCAGTTTCAGTTGATAATGTTGTTTTTTATCGTATGGCTTTTGTGTTCAATAGTACTTATTGGTGTACACATATAGGTCTGAATAATAACAGCAGAGCCAATGTATTATTTTTAGTACCAACGTCTGAACCTATTGATCAAGTTTATCGTTTTTATCTAAGAAGATGACCAACTTACCAGAATATTACTATGATACTGTCTGTTGTCAACAATAATTGTCGTTTTGCATTAATCTTTTGCATATATTTAAGAAATTTTCTCATAATTTTGTTGTAATTCAAAGTGCATTTGTCATTTAAAATAAGCTTAAACCCCTCTTTTTGGTTTCAAAAGTGCTCAATTTTCTGGGGGAAGACCCCCGGACCCCCCTCTCTGGTGGAGGGTATTCCATACCGCCCCCCCGGTGTTTGCCCCCCCCCCCAAGGTTTTGGTGAAATGACGCCACTGGTTGTGTGCTATTAAATATGTGGTCTTGACGACTTCATTTTTATTCACTATGGATAACTAACACAACATCGCCTTCACTAGTACACAGAAAACCATGTATCATTATTTCTAAAGCGTCAAATAAATATGATTCCATTCATAAATTTCACTTCAATTCTCAAATAATTTTCCTGAATAATTGTGATCATTCGGATTATTGTGATTATTAAAATAATTTGTGATTCCTCTAAAATAAAATTAAGCTTCACTCCCATTGATTTTATTTGTTAACTTCATAATACTTTAATTTTAATCTTATAATAGATGTCTAAGTTGCTTATTATATTGGAAATATATTATCAAAGCAAACGTTCCCACTTCGAATGGGAAATTAATAAAACCTCACCACTAAGATATTATATAATATTCACTTACTCTATCTTTGACAAGAGTTCCACAGAGGCAATAACCGAACAAATTTAAGAGTTCACAACCCAATAAAAAGAGAAGCTTAACATTATCTGGAGAAAAAGCGGTATCACTCTGAAAAAAATTTCAACAGTTAGTTAAAGGCAAATAAGTAACAAATTAAACATTTTCATAAATTCAGCACCTTCGCACGCTACCATTGATCACTAAAATAATCACGAAATGTTTTTCCACTCCTGTCATCGCTTCAGTTCAATCACAGATGGAGGAGTATTTGTATGAAAAGAAAAGTTCTAATGCGATCGTACTGGTGTCCGTCTGTCCGTCCGCACGATAACTAACGAACGGAAGGTCGTACACTTTTGAGATTTGGAATATAATATCTTCATAGATAAAGTAAGGAGCCTATTGATTTTGAATAGCCTATTGAGGGTTGAATTTAAGAAAAGTTACAAGCAAAAAATAGGTACTGCATTTCAAATACACGTTACAGAGAAGTAGGCTATAGGCTAATGACAATGACATTGAACTACGGCTATTTCAGGCCGAGTGGTTGGCGTCTGACTAGAAATCAGATTCCCTCTGGGAGCGTAGGTTCGAGTTCCATCCTGGGCAGAATTTTTTGCTAACAAATTTCAAGTTTTAATCAATTATCCATACATTTCTTATTGAAATAAATTTATCATTGATGATTTGAAATTATTCATTATGTTTATTATTTATTACAATAGCCTATTCTAATTTTATAAAAGTAGGCTAATCCAAATGTTGAGTCACATTCAGTCAAGTGGATGTGAAACTGGCAACCAGCTGGTAGGCCTAAGCCCACATAGGGCTGTTGAGCCATTGACAAACAAACAAATCCAAATGTTGAAACGTTTCTCTCAATTGCAGAAAATAGCTACTATGTTTACTACTTGAGCAATTCTTGAGAGTACTGTCCTGTTTTTTCTTTTAATCTGTACACTACAATATCGGGTCCTTGGATACTCCGTTGTATCGGTTTATTAATTACCAAGATATGCACTAGTTATCTTGGATTGTACAAGTTTCAAATAAAAAGATGTTATCTAGTTCAAAGTCAGAATTTTTACTACTTGAGCAATTCTTGATAGTACTGTCCTGTTTTTTCTGTTAATCTGTACATTACAATATCGGGTCCTTGGATACTCCGTTGTATCGGTTTATCAATTACCAAGATATGCACTAGTTATCTTGGATTGTACACGTTTCAAATAAAAAGATGTTATCTAGTTCAAAGTCAGAAGTTATCCTATCCTATTATATTAAGCGAGGAATTTCTGTATTTATGTTTATATGTTTATATGTATGTCCAACGGATCTCGAAAACGGCTCTAACGATTTTGACGAAATTTGGAATATAGGATGTTTGTGATACAAAAATTAGTTTGCGCCGGGTCTCATCCCTGGGATAACTCGCTAAAGGACCTAAAAAAGGAGAAATTGATCCTTTAAGGATCAGCTGACAGAAGAAAGAAATTTCCGTCGGCTGTAAATGATGAGAAAGAGTGAGAGCGAGTGAGTGTGTGAGTGAGACAAGATTATTATTTCAGCTGCTGAGACAGTGCATTCCAATCACATGATCACTCGCGAAATACACTACAATAACTTTTCTGGTAAAACCAGCGGTACCATTACTAGAACTGAGAAAAATATCAAAACACATAAGCTGCTCCTATTCCCCTTTTTATTTCTGATTTTAATTTATCCATAGAAAATTAAAAGGAATTTGAAATTTTGAAAATATTCCATAATTATTGTATTGTTATTTTTAAATTTGAGGCATGAAGTTAGCCATGTGATCTGTTTTTATTTATTTGAGAAAAATCGTCAAGAGTTCATCAAAACAGCTGACCTAAAAAAAGTTATCAACCCATATTATTATTTCTATGAAGCAAAATTTTACCACAAGTGCGATTTTTCAAATGATATGCATTCAAACTCGATTATTCATAATATTTCGAAAGCTCAGATTAATTTTTTTATAGTGCAATGATGATTCAGTGCATAAGACATTCCTTTTTCCTTTTCCTTTTCCTTTCCTTTCCTTTTCTTTCCTTTCCTTTTCCTTTTCATTCCTTTTTTCCTTTAAAATTTCCATTCCTGTGCCTTTGTAGACCTACCCCCGAGCAGAGCCACTACCACCTAGAGTTACAAAGCCATAGTGCTAGGTTATGACGTCATCAGTGGTCGATGGGCTGAATGTTCATCAGCTTAACAACTCAAAAAGCTTTACTAGTCGTAATACGGTAATAGAAACTATAAGAAAGACTAATTCAAAACATCTCATTTCCCAAAAATATTTCTCTTAGTAGAAAATACACATTAGCCTTTGAGAAAAACCAGTTCCAGCTCCTTAGTTGAGAATTATATTATGTTAGGCAGGTTGAATGTAGGGAATAGAATAGAATAATCACTTTATTCACGCAGATTACAAAATATGTCGTTTAAATTCTAGGTCAAAAGAGTCATTACAATGAACGTCATTTAAAAATAATAAATACAGCATAAGATTAACTGAACAAAACATGAAGTAAGAAAGATTCTAAATGAAAATATATAGGTATAAATTTTAATTCAAGATTTTTAAATACAACTTAATACTAGTATGATATATTTTATTTAAATGAACGTCGTTGGAAATATAAGTAATTGATTTTGTATCTACATGAAATGGCGGAGTTTGGACATATAAATGTCCATTCTTGGAGAAGGATGTGCAAGGACATCCTTCCCATCAACACCCAACCATAGAATGAGGGATGGAATGAGGAGAGATTTGTGCTTCAAATTGTAACTCAGGTTTAATATGAACTAAGTAAAAATTATAAGTACATATAATTATGTATAATTAATAATACTGCAGATGAATTCCATATCAATCAATAAGAACTATTTATAGTTTATCATTTTATGGATTCTATGTTTTTCTGAATTCTAAATTAGGCTTTGTTTAATAATGTGCAGTACAATTTTTTTAATTATGTACAATATGAACTGTTCTTATTCAATCTTTTTAGAACACTATTCACACAATATCCTGCAAGATAGGTAGTCAGTAGAGTTATCTCTGTGTCCAATTTGTTCAAATCATCTTCAGTTATATCAACATTTTCATGTGGCATCTGAAAAAAAAGATACAATATTCAGTCAACTCCAATGATTTTAGAACATTATTAAGCATGAAATGATATAATATGAAGTTATTGCAAATTGAGTTATTAGTACTGTAATTGAAGCATCCAATCAAATGTATTTTAGTGGGATGGTAGTCATAAAATTTTACAGAATGCTGTGGCATGGCTAACAAGCCCATGATCAACATAATCATTAGGCTGATTGCATATAGTTTATGAATAATTATAAATTTCGTCGATTACACAAAATGCTCATAATCACTACAATCATAAATACACAAAAAGCATTCGATGCTATTAAAAAATGACATCTCAATAAATTTTTTCCAATTAGCTTTCACTAGAAAGCAGTACATTACATTCCAGAAAAGGAAGTTAACTCAATAGGATTGTTGTCAATTCATGATGCATGGCTACTCAATCCATTGAATTAATGATGAATTTTTGTTTCTGTCAAGAAAACAGTAACATTAAAACAATCACTTTACATAGAAAGTTGTCCATTTCAACAGCATTCAAATTCTTTGCAAAAAGTTTATAATAATTGAAACAAAACGTTTCAGGTTAGGTATGCCATCAAAGCATTTGCAAAGATTGTAGAAGTATTTAAAAAAAATTATGAGTAGCTATTACACTTAAATAGTTTATTAATGTTCAGTTAATGAGTAGATTTTGAAACTTACCTTGACTCAGTGAGCAAAACTCATCTTTAGTCTCTGAATTCACAAAATATACTCCGTACTTCAAAGAAATCAAACACCATATGTAGCTGTAGCCTATGTGGTTAGAATGAGAAAGTAGAAAACAAACAACAAGACTGCTTATCCACTAATAATGACGTCACAAGATTTTTGAACAAGCAGCGCTATGGCTTTGTAACTCTAGGTGGTAGTGGCAGAGCTCGGTACCCCGATATTTTATATTAAGCGAGCAATTTCTGTATGTTTATATGTTTGTATGTCCAACGGATCTCGAAAACGGCTCTAACGATTTTGACGAAATTTGGAATATAGGAGGTTTGTGATACAAAAATTAGTTTGCGCCGGGTCTCATCCCTGGGATAACTCGCTGAAGGACCTTAAAAAGGAAAAACCGATCCTTTAGGAATCAGCTGACAGCAGAAACAAATTTCCGTCGGCTGTAAATGATAAGAAAGAGTGAGAGCGGTGATTGTGGGAGTGAGACAAGATTATTTCAGCTGCTGAGACAATGCATTTCAATCACATGATCACTCGTGAAATATAGCAGAATCCAATTCAACTTGTCAGAAATCAGCTGTTTCAAAGAGCAATATCACAATACTTAACCTACAAATGCTGAATCTCGCAGATTATTGAAAAGGTCTTTTAAAAAGTTATTCTTTGAAAGGTCTTCTTTAAAAGGTCTTTAAAAACTTTAAAGGTTCTTTAGACTTTCAAGCCTTTTGATTATTGTGTCAAAGTCACTGTATAATTATTACCAAAACAGCTGATTTTGAAAATATTCCATATTGTACTGTATTGTTATTTTTAAATTTGAGGCATGAAGTTAGCCATGTGATCTTTTTTTATTTATTTGAGAAAAATCGTCAAGAGTTCATCAAAACAGCTGAGCTAAAAATTGTTGTAGCAGGAATATTTTAAATTGTCAGAAAACAGCTGATTGATGTACGCTCGTTTACTGAACGTTAAATCAGCTGTTTTGTGACAAGTTAAAATGATCCCACTATATCAACCCATATTATTATTTCTATGAAGCAAAATTTTATAAGTGCGATTTTTCAAATGATATGCATTCAAATTTGATTATTCATAATATTTCGAAAGCTGAGAATAATTTTTTTATAGTGCAATGATGATTCAGTGCATAAGACTGATGGCTGTAGCCTACTTAAAAAATTGTTTAATTTCTTTCCCTTTTTCCTTTAAAATTTCCATTCCTGTTCCTTTGTAGGCCTCCCCCCGAGCAGAGCTCGGTACCCCGATATTTATAATTAATACTACATCTTAAAACATTATTTTGTCTACAAATTTTGGCCGCCATGAGTATTTTTGAGTTGGCCACCATCAATATTCTGATTCCCCAAGTCCTATAAGAAAGATATTCATACCATTTCCATGTAATGTATCATATAGGAGTCACGAAAAAATTGATTTTACAAAATAGTACAATAATTGTACTTTTATAATTATTATATATAAGATATCTGCATAGATTCTTGAGCTCAAAAAAAGATATTCCCACGGGAGTACACTTAGGTCATAGGATTTCCCATGGATATAGGTCAAAATTAATAATATTGTATATTGCAATGAATTGTGGAAATTAGTACGGTATATTACACTGCGTTCTTAGCCAATATTTGTTTCTGTGTTGAAAAAATCTGGTGTGCTACACTTACACAACTTTCGTTGCCCATTTATTCGTATTAGTAGTTCTGTGTAAAACGAAAAAGTACGGGTATAATTCATAGAAATAATGAACAATAACGACCGGACGATGGTCTTCAGTTTTCTTGCTTCATAATTAAATTTCTTGAAAAGATTGAATTCACTTTAATTATTGTAACATAAATGTTCTAGGTGATTCAAAACAAGTCTTACGATAGATTGTTCTATGAGTATTAAAGCATCCATTTAGGCTAGATGGATTCTAAAGCCTACGTTTATCTATTACATACGTTTCATATAGCCGAATAGGTCAGCAAATCCTGCCTTTGAGGAGTTTGAGAGTTTACCAGAGATTTATGATGGTATAACAACCAAAACCGGTATCTCGAAAAATTTGTAGTTTTGACAACTTCCAGCTTTTTTTCAAATCCTTTCTTGGCCCCCATAATGTCGAAAGCAAAGCCATTCGGCTTGACCAGCAAGCAGTTCAGGATTTAGTCAGTGTAATCTGGACCTTCAATTTAGCTTGAGTAGAGAGTAAGAATCTCTTCAAATGTATAGATCGCGTTCTGGCTGCAATTCGGTGAGTGCTGAACAATCATTCTATTGTGAAAGTGAATTATGTCGGACGATCAATCATCGGCTATTATTACAATAACAGGAGAGAATGAATCAGAAGTACGTTATGAAATAAAAGGACTTCAAACGGAAGCTGAAAAATTTTTATTAAAAGCCTGGAAGGATGCGGATAAAAAATTTAAACAGTCAGAAAAAACTAAATTGGAACTGAAAAATCAACTGGATCAACTACAGGAAAGGTTAATAGCGTTAGAAAATAAATCTAAGAGTGAAGAAAAAAAAGAAGAGGATTATCAAACCGATGAAGAAGACTTAGCTGCCGAAACAGAATGGATTCGTCAGAAGCGAGGAAAGAGGAAGAGAGTGCAATCTGATTCACCTCCAACACAATTAGCTAATAAGAGAAACGTTACTTCACGTGAAGAAAATCAATTGAAAGAGAATGCCGAACCCAAAAAATCTACCAGCTACAAACCAGTTGAAAATAAAGTTAAGAAACCTCCACCCATTATACTCTACAACATACAAGATTATCAAAAAGTGTATAAGATTTTGAATGATAAAATAAAAGGCTCTTATAAAGTTACTCTATTGAACAATGACAGTCTAAAACTCAATGTTGACTCTGAGGATAATTATAGAGAAGCTACTTCAGTGTTAAATGACGGAAAAATGAGTTGGTCTTCTTTCGAAAACAAACAAACAAGACCCATTAGAGTTATTGTGAAGAAATTACACAGTACTTGTAACCCTCAGGAGGTGAAAGAGGAACTTCAGGAGAGAGGATTTAAAATATTGGATGTTGTAAACATTCTTAAATGGAAAACGAAAGAACCACTCCCAATATTCATGCTCACTTTTGAAAATACTGAGAGCATAAATAAAATTTATGAAATAGGTGTAATTATGGGTATGAAGGTTGAAGTAGTCCCGCTGAAAAAATCTAAATTCCTGCCCCAATGTAAAAATTGTCAAGCCTGGGGACATACTAAGAAATACTGCCAGAAAGAACCAAGGTGCGTGAAATGTGCAGGTCCTCACATCACTATCAATTGCACTAAAAACAAAGAAGCCAAACCCAAGTGTTACAATTGTGGAATGGAGCATCCGGCCAATTACAGAGGGTGTGTAGTAGCACAAGAGTTGCAAGCACTTCGAAACAAGAAAAAATCGAACAAAACTGTTCCACCAGTCAGTAGAAGAGACAATCCCATTGTACCTCAGAGAGATATGAATGACAGTAGAGTTAACGACAATCAGAGCTATGCTGATAGACTGAAAAATATTTCAGCTTCCAACAAGAATAAAAAGATACAGGTTCAATATTTTAGCTTAGGTAGAGATTTAGGACTGAACATTGCAACTCAACTTCAATTGATTCTTGAGAAACTAGTTTCTCAAGAACAACTTAATCAATATTAACTAGGCTAGAAAAATTAGAGGATATCACAGTTAAGGAAGCCATCCATAAGAAACATGGAAAATAAATTTAAAATCATGACATGGAATGCCAATGGACTACTTCAGCACAAAGATGATCTATTGGCTATACTAATTGAACATAAAATAGATGTCTGCCTTATTTCTGAAACTCATTTTACCAAAGAATCCTACTTCAAAATCAGAGGTTACAAAACATACCACGCTATACATCCCAACAACAGTGCCAGAGGTGGAAGTGCGGTAATTGTAAGAGAAGAGCTCAACCATCACGAATTTACAAAGATAGAATTGTGTGAGTTCCAGTCAATTTCAATCAAAGTCAAACTCATTGGCCAGCCAACTGGAATGATCACAATTGCAGCTGTCTACTGTCCACCACGATACAATTTGAAGAAAACCGATTATATTGATTTCCTAAGCAACTTCACTGGAAAATTTATCATTGGAGGAGACTTCAACTCAAAGAATACTTGGTGGGGTTCCCGACTGACCACAACTAAAGGAAAGGAGCTGTTAATGGCTGTTAATGAATACCACTGCGAGGTACACTCAACTAGGAAACCAACTTACTGGCCAACAGACAGAACAAAATTCCAGACCTGATTGACTTCTTCATCACAAAACATATTTCATCAAATTGTGTTGAAGTTGAGGAAGAATTTGATCTCAACTCTGACCACTCACCAATAGTTTTGACAATGCATAGTACGGCTGTTAAAAAAGAAAGACCACCACAACTCATCAATAGGCATACAGACATGGAAACATTTAAAAATATGGTTGACATGAAAATAGATTTAAACACATCTCTACAAACTATAGATGAACTAGAATATGAAGTGCAGGAGTTTGTAACCATTATCCAACAATGTGCCTGGGAAAATACACCACTACTTGGGAGCAGGATTATCAAAGGTAATTGCTACCCTGTGGCAGTAAGAGAATTGATAGCAAAAAGGAGAAGAGCTAGAAGATTATGGCAATCAACAAGAGACCCAAGAACTAAAATAGAACTGAATAGAATCACATACGAACTGAGAAAAATGATACAGGATGTGAAACAACATGATATCAATAAGTACCTGGAAGATTTAACTAATGATGCTAATACAAATTATTCATTATGGAAATCAACTAGAAAATTGAAGAGACCTCTTGAACAAGTTACACCAATAAGGATAGATCATGATAGCTGGGCAAGAAGCAACAAAGAGAAAGCCGATCTATTTGCTGATCATCTTGAGAAAGTTTTCTCACCCCATGAAGAAATAATCATGGATGAAGATCCTCATCATCTTGAAGCAGGAGTCATCCTCCAACATCTCCAAGAGAAGTAAAACGAGATTAAAACATTGAGCAGAAAGAAAACGCCGGGATTTGACTTGATAAATGGCGAAGTACTGCAGGAGCTCCCAAGAAAAGCAATTGTGAAGTTATGCCATCTCTTCAATGCTTCATTTCGGTTGAAATATGTGCCAAGTTTCTGGAAAGTAGCCGAAGTCATCATGATACCTAAACCTGACAAGCCACGACATGATGTATCCTCATACAGACCAATTTCTCTACTGCCTGTGATTTCAAAATTATTTGAGAAACTTCTACTCAAAAGATTGAAGCCCGAAGCCCTTTCTGGATGACAATGGATTAATACCAACACATCAGTTTGGATTTCGATGTAAACATAGTACAATAGATCAGGTTCATAGAATAACCAACATTATTGAAAATACCTTAGAGGAAAAGAAAGTTTGTTCAGCAGTCTTCCTAGATGTGGCACAAGCATTTGACAAAGTATGGCATGCAGGTTTGTGTTACAAAATGCAGCAGTTTTTACCAACAGAATACAGTCAGATAATGAAATCATATCTTCAAGAGCGTTATTTCAGAATCAAACAGGATGATGCTTTTTCATCTCTCAGAGAAATCAAGGCTGGAGTTCCTCAAGGAAGTGTGCTGGGTCCCCTACTGTACCTTCTCTACACATCTGACATACCTCAGCCCGTAAATGAAACAGTAGCAACATTTGCTGATGACACTGCAATTTTATCAGTAGATGAGACAGTGGAAGATGCTACAGAGACATTGCAAGTGGCCATCAACAGGATCAATACTTGGACCAAGCGGTGGCTTATAAAATTGAATGAAGCAAAGTCAGTTCATGTAAACTTCACAAACAAAAGAGTACAATACATCCCCTTAACAATCAATGGGAATATTGTACCCTTCTCCAACACTGCAAAGTATCTAGGCATGTTGCTGGATGCCAAGCTTAGATGGAAAGAACATGTAAAGAAGAAAAGAGAACAACTAGGAATCAAATTCAAGAAAATGTATTGGCTACTTGGGAGAACATCGCAGTTGTCAACTTATAACAAATTGCTTCTCTACAAGCAGATTCTCAAGCCGGTGTGGACCTACGGAATTCAACTATGGGGTTGCACCCGGCCATCCAATGTCGAAATCATCCAGCGCTTCCAGAATAAAGTACTGAGGAGTAAAATTGATGCTCCATGGTACGTCAGGAATTCTGATCTCCATCATGATCTGGGAATGGCGACAGTAACCAGTGAAATCCAGAGATTCGCCATAAAACATGAGAAAAGACTCCATCATCATGTGAACGTAGAAGCGATCCAGCTGCTAGACGTCCATGGGATGAGAAGACTGAAGCGGAAGAAGCCACATGAATTAGTTTAGTGCCAGTGTGAAAGTGAAAGTGCAAAAGCAGAGTATATGTGAATGTGTGAAAAATAATTAGTTCTTATTTAATATAGAAGGCTGAACCACTGGGTTTCGCCTTCTTTTTCAATCATTATCATTTTAAGTTAGAATAGAATAGCTTATTAGTCCTTGACTAGGTGCTATAGTAGCAATGAAAAAAAAATAAAATAAAATAAAAATGTATAGATGGGCCAAAATTTCTTGGTACTTGGCAGCTGTCTACTAATAACCGCATTAAAAACATTGCCTGCTGCTATGAATCTTTAAATCCCCCTGTATGTGATAATGCTCTCAGCTGATCGGTGCATGTAGTAACCCAATATTTTCTGAAACGTACCCGCACTACCATCCTCGCCATAGCTCGAACCGGTTGAGCTAAGTGCCAAGAAATTTTGGCCCATCTATACATTGATCAACTCACCAATAGTCAGTTTTAAATAAGATATTACCTTTGCCAAGGTCAGAGATAGCGTAACAATCATCAAACCACTACCAACCAGGACATCACCTAAGAAAATTCCAATTAAATGCTGGAATGTATCACGAAATCTGAAATACAAACAAGAAGTTTTAATGCTTGTTAAGTACGACTGCTGAATTTATAAGAGGAGATATTCCAGATTTTTTTCACAAAACTAATGTGCCTTCTCTATCTGTTATTCACCTTACATCACCTGAGAAAGAGAAGAAAAACGTGGAGAGGTAATTACATTGTATAAGCAGTATGATTTTTATTGTATACTAGCATAGCCCACTTTAAACTAGTTTAAAGGGGGCTATGATACTAGCATTGAATATATATCCTTTAAGAAGGACAGACCCCATGTTAGAAATTCAGCCCAATTCGGCAGGTAGAAACGCTAGTTCTAAGCATTCGAAGCGGGGCAGCGCTAGTAGTTCTTTCAATATAAAGAGTCACTGTATTTCAATACCCTCTAATACGCTCTCTCTCACACCCTCGCCGCGCTCTCACACGCTCTCTTTCTTACCCTCGGCGCGCTCTCTCGATAGGGACCGGAGAACTCTGGTGGCAAATGCAAAAAGTAGCACTTGAAGAAAAAAGTAGGCTGAATTTTGGCCATAAGGTGTGTCCTTCTTGAAGGATATTTTATATTCAATGATACTAGTAGCTAACCCCGTGCTTTGCACCGGGAAAAAAGGTTAGTGTAGAAGGATTTATAGTCTATAATTAAACTCGTAATTAATTTTAATACTTCTACATGAATTCATTTTTTGTAGGCCTAATTCATTTTAGTCTACTACATATGACTAATAACTGTGGTTTATAGTTTATGAATTGGGTTATGGGTTTATGAATATGTGAATATATGGGTTTATTCATAAACCCAATTGAATTGGGTTTATTAGTTCAAATGAATTTATCTGCTTCACTCACAATAATTTACGATGAAAAAATCTATTTTCTACTGAGCTCTGTCAACTGAATTTTCATAAAATAGAATTGGTGAATGAAAAGTAGCAAAAAGTGAGATTACAGGTTAGAATTTGCTTGAAACTCCCGCTCGCCGTGCGCTAGTGCTGTACCCTTGTGCCGAATTGGGGTACTTGAAGGAAAGATTGGGAAAGTCCTTGCTTAACATGAAACAAAAAAAGTGAGGAGGAGGAGGAGGAGGAGGAGGAGGAGGAGGAGGAGAAGGCGGAATTAAAACTATTTCAATTAGTTCAATAGTCGCAGTCTTGTGTGACCAGGGATGTGCTTTTGGTACAAAAAAATAAATTAGAAAAATCTCTTACCTTTTAATCGCCCAATGATGCTGCACATTTTGCTTCAGACAATACAAGAGGCAGCGCTGGTAGTCTTTATTTTCAATTAATGAAGATATATCCATCGCCATTCTAGAACTACTTTTCGCAAAAATGTTATTTGAAGAGTTGAATAGAAGGGCAGCTCTCTTATCCAAATTAATTATTGAGTGATTCAATATTCCAAGTTGAGCGTACATTTCCATGAAGAACAATACAATCGTCGGGACGTAGACAACAACGAGAAAGGCTATTGTAATTAAAGTGATTAGAACCAGAAAGTATCCAAAAGCAAAGCCAAAACCCCATACATTTGAAGTGTCAAATGGAAACCATAGAGGGATGGGATAGTTGTAATTCAAGGAGGGAATCTTCTTTCTTTCCTTAGTCATGTACATGGTTTGAATTATGGGACTCCCTAGAAACAGGAAAACACAGCCTAAACATAAAAAAACAATAAAGTTTTGAAAAATCTTTATGTGTTTGCTAACTTGAATTCTCATCTCCACTGTTTTTTGTCGAGCAAAATCGCTCTCATAGTTGAAAATATTTCTGGAGAATGACATCATCAAGTGCAAATATGAAGATACTCTCAAATGATGAACTGTCAATGTTTTAAGCACAAGAAGGCATAAGCTGAATGCATGTGCTGTTTCAACAAAGACAGGAAAATCGTCCAAAGATTTGGACACAGTTACTGCCACTGTGAAGGTCATAAAAGAGATCAAAATAAGATTTCCCAATACTAGGGACAAAGAAAATATACGGTATTTTCCACTAGGATAAATTATCAACCCAGATAAAGGGATAAATCTCAAATTTGATTTTTCTATGCCATCATAGAGTAAGTTCCAGTCCAACTCATGAATCTCACTAGATCTCCTGTGGACAGAAAATACAGGTTCACATACCTGAAACTTTTAATATTCTAATAAGTTAATGTTCATAGGCTACTAAAAAGTGAATATTGACACCAATCATTCATTTTGTGATAGTTATCTGATATCAATAGGCATTGTCAACAACAATCGAATGGTCCTGTATGTAACCTATTTTTCAAAAATATTCGTAGGCCTAAGTTATTTGAATGAGATCGAGCTAACGACCATTCGGATACCTCATTTTACAGAGCATTTTTAAAATCGACTCAATTAACATTTCTGATGGCTTTATGGAGGGTGGGAGGCATTTATGAATCGATTGCTATATAATATATATGAAAATGTAAAAGAAAGTTGATCCTGTGGTGTATAGTTTCTATATAAGTAGATTAAAGCAAAAAAGTACGAAATCGTCAGCTAAAAATGATTCCTCTATTACACCACATACCATTAGACATACTCTATGGAGACATACTCCACATATCACTGACATACCTAATAATATTATATTATAGCCTATATGTACTAAATCTATGGATAACTATAAAAAGTATATTTCATCACCAATTTACATATGAGTTGCATGTAAGATAATCAATTTAATAATTAACTGGTAACCCTTGTAAGTTGTAACTGGTCACATGGAGTCCCTCTAACACACCCATTTCATCAGAGACAATACAATGAACAAATTAAGTTTAAAAAACTTTCAAACTGTAACAACTTCTGTAAATTAATTTTACTATGAAAATGACACCGCCATAATTTAATTAATAATTAAAAAGTCAGATAGGTCTACTTACGTCATTTTAATTAGATAATATTCACTTCCAACTTTTGCAAAAAACTTTCCTTGTGACAGGTTAGTTATCAGTGATTTACACTTTGAAAGCAAGATTCGAGCGGATAAGAAATCCTTCTTTCAACAGCTTGAACAGTTTTATATGGCATGGAGTTATCAGCGTTTTCGGAGAATCCAAAGACAAGTACCTATCACGCAAATATTGAAAAATTGATAAAGCGTTTCCAGTGTAGGAGGGACGATCAGCAGTACCTTGTTTATATCATATTTATGTGTGACATCTCTCATTAGCTTGTTTTGAAATACTCTAGTTATGAGAAAAGAGATCATTAATAATTAATATATCTGCAAACAACAATGGAAGAGTTAATGTCTTTCTTGAAACTGTAGAATTCATAAAGTTCCATACAAAGCCAGAAGAAAATTTACCGCATAGAACATAAATTATGATTAAAAAAATAAAGACAACCATTAATGATGGTTAAAATTGATTAACTTCAATAAAATGATTTAATTTAATTTAACTAAATGATTAACTTTAATAAAATTGAAACGAATCCAGCAACTGACCTACAGAGATTGGCTTATTAAAAAAGCAATGAGACTATACAGGTGTTTCAGAATTCCCTACCAATATTCTAGGGCATTGTTCCTGGGTAAAAACCATAGACGAGTAGCTGCCAAACATCAGCGCTCAAGTGAGAGAAAGAGGAACAACTTGTCGGGATTGAAGATAGGTTTAACATTGAATCAAATGTAAAAATGTCTGTTTTCAAACCCATCCTATTTGATAAATATTCAGCCAAAATATTCCAGTAACTTATAAAATCAAAGCTAGGATGTTCAAGAACACTTCAGTTGCCTTTTTAAGAGAAAAGAAACAAAGATAATTTTAATTTGATCCTCTTTCCAAAAGCATTCCTTTCCAAAAAAGAGTGAGATAGGTACAGATATGAAATATAACATTGAACGTGAATAGATGAAATATGGAAAATATAAGATGTAAATATTATGTTTTAATCGAATTAAATATTATTTGTGTAAATAATAGTTGATGTCTCTGAAATAATGTCTTTTACTTCTCCTGACATTGATTGTTGCACATATAATATTGAAATGTAAAAATGGAAAATATAAGGTGTAAATATAATGTTGTGATTGAATTAAATATTATTTGTGTAAAATGATTGATGTCTCTGGAATAATAATGACTTTTTTACTTCAAAAACCTAACCTAGCAAGAAGAGTCTAGCAACAAGATGACGAAAATTCTGATAAAAGTACTTTAATCCAATTAATACATTCATTAAAACACCTTGAAACCACTAAATAATAGATAGAAATAACGTATTGATGATACATTAATAATTTAATTGAATTCTAACCCAAAATCGTAGCCAAGCCAACATATGGTGGAACAGCATACGCCGACGGCTGCATGGTCAGGGGAGTGCCTGACATGAGTATGCGAACTCTGGATACCAGGCGACCTCCAGTTTCAAGAAGCCTTCCCTGGGTGAACGCGGAGCTCTGCCCAGGGTGACTGAATAAGTCTCCAGCTACTCTTAGAAGTAAAAGAGGCTGAACAGCCTCAAACATCTAACGAGGATGGGGGATCTCCCATCCTGTTCCGACCTGGAACAGGTTTCAGAGTTATTGCTGACTCAAACCTGCCGGGAAACGGTACATGTAGAGGAAGGCACTACAACTGAAGATTCCGCAATGGAATCTTAGGAGTGTGCAGACCCATCCCTGATAGAAGTTGAACAGCTTCGGAAGGGTGGGTCCATAGCAGAATCAGCAGCACATTTGTTGCTGGAATGTCCAGCACTCTTGCAAATGAGGAGGAGACTTTGAAAGGCAACCCTCCTACCAGAGGAGGCAAGAGAGCTGGACTTCAAGGCCCTGAGTAAATTCTGCTCTGGCCTTGGATTATGGAACATTGCATAAGCCAAAAAGGGGATGCCACAAAAGATCGAATAGCGGTCGCGGTGGCTAAGGGTTACAAAGCCCAACCCAATTAAAAAAAAAAAAAAAAAAACCCAAAATCGTGTTTTGTCCCTATCTCACAATGCTAAAATCCCGACAAGTTGTTCACTCTCTCTCACCTAGGGCGCGCTGATCAGGTCTGGCAGCAACTCCTCTATATCTAAATATCATATTTAAATTATCCGGAAGTCCTTATAGTTGCTCACACACCTGCCATTTTGTTTTTTCACTTATTATTATTTTTCTTAATAATGGTGAAACATATGGAATTGAAAATTTGCACAAACATTAATGACAACTAGACAAAGCTACAAATATTATTACAATTTTTATAATCCATAAAACAAGGTGGCGGCCATTTAAAATTTCGTTTCTTGAATAACTCGAAACCCGTTCATACTACTAAAATTTTACAAGAATATCTTTTTTTAGTAAATTGAATTACAAATCGATTGAGACCTTATTTGTTGAGATAGGACGAATATTAACTGAGATATGGCAGCTTTAGTGATAGATGACCGCTGGATGTTGGTTGCACTCCTTTTTACTGTCTTTAAAATTCACACAAAATAATTCAAAATAGCTTTAAAATAACATGCAAAGCAGAGGGAGAATGTTGAATTGTTGTGGCAGACTTTAGCCGCAAGCCCAGGATGCACTGCAACTAGCCTCCATTACGATTTGTAATATTTACTAAAAAAGTTATTCCTGTAAAATTTTCGTAATATGAACGGGTTTCGAGTTATTCAAGAAACAAAATTTTAAATGGCCGCCATCTTGTTTTATGGATTTGAAATTTGTCATTATTTTTTTGTAGCTTTGTCTAGTTGTCATTAATGTTGGTGCAAAGTTTCAATTCCATATGTTTCACCATTATTAAGAAACAAAATAGAGAGTGAAAAAAACAAAATGGCAGCTGTGTGAGTAACTAAGGACTTTTAAATACGATATTTAGATGTGGTTTTTACCCAGGAACAATTCTGAAACACCTTGTATATTATGAATTCTAAACAAATATTTTCCATTACAAAATCGTGTAATTTTCGTGGGTTATTTTTGAAATTCATAGATTGGTCAACTAGTTTATCATTATTCTATATTACTATTCGCGTTTGGCTTTAATCGACGGGAGAACTGATCAACTCACCGTAAACCTAATTTTCACTTTATAGGGAACCATGTAGGTTAAAATAGTTCGAATTCACTCATCAGAATATAAACTCAATTTTGAAAAATCGGTTCTCAGAAGAACACTTCAGGTTCTCGCAATGTGCATTCTTAGAAAAGGAAATACTTCCTTCCAGCACACTTGGAATCAGCCCTCAAATTCAATGTTCTAGTCAAGAATGAAAATGTCGCAAATATAATAGAAAAAATTATAATTTTGTAGCCCTTTGTAATAATATAATATATAAGTGATGCACAACATGGAGAATATGCATCTTGATCTCAAATCATTATTGAAAAACTTTCGAGGTTGAATGCAAATTTAGACTAAACAAATATGAAATGAATGGATTATCTCTGCTACTTTAAAGCAGTTGAATAACTTGTATATGATGAATAAAAATGTTATTATTGTAGAGTAGAGAAATGATATAAAAAACTTATTCCAAATAACAAACGAGGGGGTAGATATTTGGATATTTTGATGATGAAATCATTTATTTATTATTTAGCGTATGGCTATCGTTGGTGGGAGACCCGAAGGTTGTTCCACCTCGCCGTGTTTAACCTAATTCCACTTTGGTTGAAGTTTTATCCATTCTTTCAGAATGATTTCGAATTTTGAAAAAAGTTCTTTTTGATACATTTAAGTTGCTTGATACAAAAATTGCTTAGATAATTTTGATGACAAAACTTGAATTTGCATCAAACAAAGAAAAAGGTAGGCCTACCGGCAAAAGGAAAACACAACACTTGAATTATATTAATTTTCCGTTTTTATTGAGTGCAAAATTATTACCAACTGCGGTAAACTATTAACTTTTCAAAAGCATAAAAAATAACATTATAAAAATAATGTCGACAGTTGAAAGTATGTAGTACGTTAATAACTGAATGGAATAACAATAATACTGGAAACAGTTAGATCAAATATAAGATATAAATGTACAAATTTTAGTATTTTCGTGAAGAATTCAAATGAAAAGCGCTTTTGAATTGTATGTTAGTGATTTACAAGAGCTTAGCTTGCATTTAGTTTTTTCATTGATGGAAATAGTGTTGTTACTAGCCTAAACATCTCAACCCTCCAGTTCTCCGGATTGATAAGCTTGTTGGTAGGACTTATCATCTTTCCTCTCGGATCTAATCTGATCATATCATCGATACGAAGAATAGTTATTGCGGCCTCAGTTGCAAACTTGAGCGATTTGATTTTTGATATGGCAGGCTCCAATACACCAGCTGTCTTGTTATCTGTCACCGCTCCATTATAAAGGTCAAGACCGACCCTGAAAAAATTAATATATATTAGAACCGTGTTGTATTTGTATAGGTTAGCAATCAAATAATATTCCATGTGTATGAATGAATTTTATTATTATCAGCAAGGAATTACAGTTGTAGTTACAATAAAATTATCAACAATTGAATACGGGTATTATTAATAATAATATTAATATGAGTAATGATATTAATATAATATTAATACGGGTATTCACATTAATATAATATTAATACGGGTATTATTAATACAATTGAATTCGATTGTTAAAGTAATTGAGGGATCGATCGATGATAATTGAGTAAAATTATCATTCTTTTGTATAACGAAAAATATTCTATTTCATTTTAACGACCAGTTGCAAAGGCAATAAATTTAACCGCCGTAAGATGAAGTCATTCTACGGAGCTTAAAAGGAATTATGTTGCACTGTTATGTTATGTTGCATTATTATTATTATTATTATTATCTAAAAATAAAAAATTCATTCATTTATTCAAGAAAGTACAATTAACTCATAGGATGAAAACACACACACAAAGTCCAAAACGTCTTCTTTTCATAATTTTGGTAATTATTTCAAATGAAAGTTATGTTTACATTCACTATTAATCATAAATTTCCACTTTAGAAGCTAAAAACTGCAAGTTATCAATTTAGAATTTAGAAAGGTCGATATAAATCCAAATAAGCACGAAAAATATGAGTGAAATTATTTCGAAAGTATATCAAATTTCCCTTGAAATCTTCAAGCCGAAAATAAAATTATTTGAAAATAAAGTTTCATTTTCTTTTATTAAAAGGTTTTTCAAAACGTAGTAAAAAAACTGGTGAATCATCAAGAAAATGCTAATAAAATCCTCCTCTACAATGACCAAAGCAGATGGCAATATTAGTAGGTAAATTAAATTTTGTCTACTGCAAAAACTTCATTAGAGACTATGATGATTACGGGATTGGAATACTCTTTCAAGATAATGTGTTCCAAAAAGTACGCTTTAAAAAAATTTAAGCCTTCTAATGAACATGTTCAATAATATGAAAACATGCTCAATAATCGTAATATTTTTCTAATTTAAACATGGTACTGTATTTAAATGATTGGGAAACAATTATTTATTATAATTATATGATATATAATTACCACTTAAGATGAGCCTGTTCTTTCTTGGTCTGGCTGGTGTTGTGGAAAGCTCTCAGCTTAGCAACTAGATCAGTTGCGTCTTGAGCAGCATTTACAGCCAACGTTTTTGGAATGACCAAGAGAGAGCGCGCAAACTCGGCAATCGCCAACTGTTCTCTTGAGCTCTGTAAAAAAAATTACGAATCGAAATTGAGTAATTTGAAACTTTATCTATACAAAAGTAGAACATTCATCGACTTTAATAATTCAATACTGAAGACCATCGATTGAATGTTCAGCAAAAATATTTTCCAAGATAAAGATGATTTAGTGAAGGTAGATGTTCAGAAAAAATGTTTTCAATTACAGATGATTTATTAAAGGTATAGCAGGATCCATTTAACTTGTCATAAAACATATGATCACAATACTTAACCTACAAATGCTGAATCTCGCAGATTATTGAAAAGATGTTTTAAGTTATTGAAAGGTCTTTTGATTATTGTGTCGAAATCACTGTTTAATTATTACTGGAACAGCTGATTTATGACAAGTTAATTGGATCCTCCTATAAAGGGTATCATCAGAAGCATGAGCGATAAGAATTTGACTGAGAGTTATCATAGTTTTAAACACATTATTGCATTTTTCCCTTCTCTTACAATTACAGAAAGCCTAGACTCTAGAACAATCTGAAATGTTGACTAATAAACCGATACAACGATCCGATATCATAGTGTACAGAAAAAACAGGACAGTACTTTTTAAGAATTACTCAAACATAGCGGCAATTTTCTGCAATTTAGAGAAAAGGTACAACGTTTGGATTAATTTCATCGTCTTATTAATGAAAATAGACTATTCTAAAAAATAATAAACATATTGAATTTTTAATGAATTTATTTTATGTATGGAAATTCATTAAAACTTGAAATTTGTTTGCAGAAAAAATCATCCCCGCATGAGAATTGAACCGGGAACTCGTGCGTGATAGCCGAGAGCCTTCCCACTGAGGTATGGCTGCCTTGATAGCAAAGGGCTCACATTTAAATACTTCAATGTCATACTTCTCTGTAACATGTATTTGAAATTACAGTACCTATTTTTTGCTTGTAACTTTTCTTTAATTCAACCCTCACTGTTCACAACCAATAGGCTATTTACTCTATATATGAAGATATTATATTCTAAATTTCAAAAGTGTACGATCTTCCGTTCGTTAGACAACGTGCGTAGGACAGAAGGAGTACGATCGCATTAAATCGGGTCCTTAATAAAGAAAACACGATAAACATCTTAATAAAACAAGAAAATCATGTTTCAAATCTTAATCTTAACCTTATTAGACCTATACTCGTAATAAAAGTGATTGATATGAAAGTGAAAAATGTATTATCTATTATAGGTTGTTGAATATTCGCCCAGAAGACTGAAATTCAGCTCTAGCATATCCCCCAAGTGAACTATACATTGTACAGACGAAATTCTGCCACTTTCATTACTTTACTGAGCATCAGCAAAAAACTTTTATGGTGATATTTTCAAAGTTTACGATTTGGATACTATCAACAAATGAAATACTTTTTAGAGGAATTTTTGTTCATTAGTTTTTGAGATATTCAAAGTAGAAATGTTTAAAGTCATCTCAAAATTGTTGCAAATACAATCATGAAATTTTGAGCATGCTTGAAGGTATTCTCTATCACTTGACATAATTAGTTTCTCAAAATAAACAATTTGGAAAAAAATATTTTCGAAAATAATTTCTTTAAAAAAATAACTCAATTTTCAATTAAATTGAGAATTTGATATTTTTCTCAAAAGTTGATATTTCGAGAAACTAATTATGTCAAGTTATAGACAATACCTTCAAGCATGTATGCTCAAAATTTCATGATTGTATTTGCAACCAATTTTGAGATGACTTTCCCCAAACATTTCTACTTTAGACGCCCATATCTCAAAAACTAATGAACAAAAAAAAATTTTCCTCTAAAAAGTATTTCATTTTGATAGCATCCAAATCGTAAAACTTTAAAAAATATCACCATAAAAAAGTTTTTTTTTTAAGCTGATGCACAGCCTTAAATTACAAAATTTGACATTAGTATGATAATGTTTTTCAAAATCGTTTCAAAATTTGATGAATTGATGAGTTATTACATTTGATAAATTTCTTTGGATATACGTGACGAATTGAATTGAAATACATTTTATTCTCAAAAACGGAAGAAAATATATATACCTATTTGAAAAAATTGAACAATGAATAAATATAATGCTCGCCTAGAACGAGTCTGTAAGAGGAGGGACCACCTTGTATCTATTGTATTCAACAAAACAACAAGTAAAAAGGACAAGCCAATTTTCTGTAATATCAAGAGTTGGGCTAGGCGTACACCGGTTAGTCAAGACAAGACAAGACGAGATTAGTCACGTTTAGTCACAGTACTTCACATTGTTGCTTATGAAGGAACACACACCGATTAGTCATTGCATCGGTGTGTACTGCTTGTTTTGACTAACCGGTGTACGCCTGGCCTTATGCTTACCAAAGATGTTGCAAAATTTTCCAGGTATATCGAGAGTGCGGCTTCAACCGATCCACCACCTGCGACCACATGCTTCGACTCCAGCACGCGTTTCACCACGCAGAGTGCATCATGCACAGATCGCTCCATCTCATCGCAGTAGAAGTCGTTCGGTCCTCGCAGAATTATCGAGCTGGCCGTGCGAGCTTTAGGGCTGACAAACAAAACAAAATCATCTCAATCTTTAAAGAACTCATGTGGCAAGGATAACTTAGTTTTATACAAGCAACGATATGGAAAGTTAGAAATAAATGTTCTGTGAAATATTTCAGTAAATAACAGCGAAAGCTGTTCAGGAGGCGAACAATCACAATTCGACATTCAAAAGAATTCAATACAATTTGGTTTACTTCCTTCATCTTTTTAAACCGATTATACATTCAAATACAATCATGAGTTCAAGGTTGTGAAATAGGTTGGATCAGGCATTAGAGCTGTTGGACCACAATCAAAGTACTAACTAAGCAGTCACAATCACAAATTAATAATACATTGTTGTGAACATTATAAGGAATCGCTTTATATTCCACGAGAAAGATAACAAGTGCGGGATTATAAAGGGTGGCGAAACGGGAAATTCTGAAATAACAATAACGAGGGTAAGAAAAGTAAACTTTCCAAGTTCAAGGGTGAACACAAAGAAAAATACAGGCCATTCTATTCTAATGTATAAATTCCAATTCTTGTACATAATATCCTTTAGCTTTAGATGATAACCATTCGAACGAATGCATTCTTGGAAGCAAATGGTGAGATTTCGCATGTGGGTGAAGCTCATTTTCATACCATAGGTTATGTTAATACAAGGAATCGCAATACAATGACACAATGATCACAAAATACAATGACCTTCCTGTTGAGGAAGGTCATTATTTGCATGAACGACTATTGCACAACCAAAAATTCACAGTTTGGAGTTTGGTGTGTTGTTTCAACGCGAGGAATTATTGGCCATCACATTTTCGAGGATGAGGGGTAGAGAATGCATGGTTTTGGTTGGTCGCCATCTTTAAAAATTGCAGTTTCTTTGTTAGAACACTCAATCGCAAGTATTTCTCTTCATGTTTTTACCATAAGTTGAAAGTTAATATTATTCTCATCTTCTTTAGAGTAATTTTAAAATTTCCCGTTTTTCTGCGACCAGATTGATTAGAAGTTATAAAAATCAGAACGTAAGATAAGAAATTAGAAACAATAAACTTGATAAAGAATTCAAAGTATGGAAATAACTCACCCTTTGATGAGGATCAATTCATCATCGCAAACTCTGTCTTGCACAACTTCAGCTGCCTCTCCAATAAAACCAGCATCGAAGGTCTCTTCACCTGTTGAATGAAATAATTCAATTAGAAAACATTCTAAAAAAAAAATTAGAAAAAAAAACAAATATCAACATTGAATATGATATTTGAAGGCGTACATAAGTTTAAATGGACTGGTCAGCAAACCTTTCTTTATCTACAAAAATAAATTATTCAACCAACAATAGAAACGTTTTCACTTTGGAAAACAAGACTGAACGCAGGAACTGAATAGAAGGAATACTGCTGATAAAAATACCTTATAACTTTAACCCATGACATCAAACATGAAATAATTTTTTAGTGAAATTAATTTGATAAGATTGACAAGTGAACGAGGAACTCCAATTGAACGTTCATATAACAGAAACAATACAATAAATACATAAGTGTGTGGGTAATGGGGTGAAGGATGATGCGGTGAAAAAGTACCAGACGGAACGGGAATCGAACCCGAGACCGGTGAAGCGATAGCAGACTAAAGGTGTGACGCTCCAGCCAACTGAGCCACACCAACTGATTATTTTTTATAATAATCATCTCCATATAATTTTTAATATTAGTTAATTTCATAATACAGGGAATATTCTGACTTGATTTGGAAAATTATACGATTTCAACTTTTGAAGGCTTAAAAAGAAAAAAACAAATGGATTTTGAAGACTTCTAAAACCAATATAAGTTCATACCTTCCATATTTGTAAGTGATGTGAGGTAAGCTGCTCCAGTTGCCTTGGCTATTCTCTTCAGATCAGCTTTCTTCACTCTACGCACAGCCATTGCACCGGCTTCAACAAAGTACTGCAAAAATAGAAGGATATCATTACCCGATGAATATTTTAAGAATAGATTCTCTTCTTCTATAAAGAATTAGTTTTTAAAAGATTTACACGACGAACACTTGACTTTTCAAGAAGGTTATACTTGATTCTATATTGTAAAATTAATTTGAAAGTAGAATACACAAGCAAAGGAACACTGAAAAATAGAATAATTCTTCAGTAGGCCTAAAGATTTTTCAAACATCTAGTTGAAAAAACTTAGATCAATTTTGGTTTTGGGGAACTAACGCTAAATCAATTTGAATAGTATTTTTTCACTTACCTTAAGGCACAAATCATCTATACCGCCAGTACACAATATAACGTTTGTACCCACGGCCAGTATTTTCTGAATGCGCTCCTTAGTGATATCAGCTTCTCTCTGCCAAATTGATTCCAATTTTTCTGGGTCAGTAACCAGGACCTATGAACAAATGAGAAGCATAGTATTCAATTCAAGAAATTTCAAAATTTCATAAGAATTTTATTCAGCTTACACTGATACTACACTGATGCAGATGATTTCTTGTTAATTCATCTTCTATTATGGTTTTTCTTAAATTTCGTTATATAAGGAAAAAAAACAATTTTTTAGATTATAATTTTATGTAACGAATTTTTACATACGGTAATAAGCCTTCAAATATTATTTGTACTCTACAATATTCAAAATGTAATAGTAATGTACATCATTGTACTAAAATTGATTAGTTACTTTCATTTGTTAATTTAATAGACACCAATGACAGAATCAAAATGACAATGAATAATTTCAACTTTTGACAGCTCTGATTTAATTAGTGATTATTCTCATTTGACACTAGTGAATTCTGTACCACTCGATTATAAATTCGTTTTTTAATACAGTATTAAACGTGAGTAAACTTTCATCTACAAATGAATTTTGTCTAGCTACCTGAACACCCAGCTTCATCTTGGATTTCTGGAGATTGAAGTCTAGACAAGCAATCTTGGCATTTGTAATCTTTTTCGGCATCGCTAGAAAGTAAAAGTACAATGCATCAGAAAATACTCCATTAAAATAGATTTCTTGATAGTGAATCAAAAATAATAAACTAAATCCTGCTAGAGATTTTAATAATAGTCATGTAGTGAGAATATTATAATACTTATTCTCAGCCTCACTTCAAACTGCAAGTTTAAAAGCTTTGTGCTACACCATTTCTATTCAAAGTAGTTCCAATAACATGATATCATGAACGTGATTCATTCATTAAAATATTCAAGTTGGGTAGAATCATGTTTCAGTTTATTCAAGTCAAAAAACTTTTTGAACTATTAGCCAATAAATCTAATTTATGAAACTTTCCAATTCAGACATGTTGCACGGCACCAAGGCGAAGATGGGCACCTTGGTACTCAAGATACACCTTGCTTGACAAAAAAGAAATAATAGTTGTTGAAAAAGTGTTATTTTAACACTATTTGAGAATATTGTGAATTGTCTCATTGAACTTTCTGTAGAAAACACAAAATTTGAAAGTAATCAAAATCTACAAAACTACAGTAAATTTCAAAACTACTATAATATCAATCAATTAGTGGACAGATACGAACAGACGATATTTGATGGACAAAAGTCGAAATATTCAAATAAATAACAAATAATTTCGAAAGAAGTTGCTGGTTATCGTATAAAACTGGAATTCAATCAAATTATATTTAAAAAAATAATGGCCAGATACCTTGTGAAGCGACTGTGCAGTTAAGAGCATATCCTTGCACGAGCACACTCTCTCTAGCTGATCGTCCATGAGCTTTCAAGACATTGACGGCTTTGACCGGATAAGAGGCATTGCCTTTGCTGTCGGTGATCTTGACGGCTTGCACAGCATCCACCACCATGTTGGAGAAGAACTCATCGTCGGCCCCAATCAGCTTACTTGACATGGATGTTTTTGCTGCGTTCACCACGCACTCGCGTCCCAATTCTTCCGTACCAACTGTCAGATGCTCCTGGATGTACTTGCAGGCTTCCCTAATGGAAAGTAAAGCATTCATCCATAAACAGTGTTTTCAGAATATCTGTTCGAGAATTTAATCACATACTTTAATAATTTTATAGTGTTAATATAGAACTTTGAAAGCGGCTTTTTGCATGTAATCAGATGTAATTAGAAAACCCAATAACAAGAAGAACAGAACAGGAAAGTTTTTTGAAGTTCAATGATTGTGGAAATACTAATACCGTATAAATACAAATATATTACAATACTAATACTAAATAAATAAAATTATGATACTAAATACTAAAATTATTCAACTAATAATGAATGCTACTGAACTATATATTATGTTCAACTGTAATAATTAAGCTATTCACTACTATGAGCATCATTCTATGATTACTTTAAAAGAAAAACTAAAGAACTTCACCATTGAAAAAAAGAAATGTTCTAACAGGATGATCCTCAGAAATAAAATGTTCGCTCTCGGTTTTATTCTCGGCATGGCACTCGAAGCAAAATTTAATTGCTGAATGCTGAGAATTGGCTAGTCTTCATCATTGGATCAAGCTCAATCAATTACTAATTACTGAATAAATAATTTGGGAATGAAACTGCAGTTCACCAACAAGAAACCAAGTAACCAAAAAAATGATGAAATACTACTTTTTAAAGCATATAATCCTCCTTTTCCAGTTTGATGTGGTTAGAATATCACCTAACCTTACTTTTCTGTACGTAGAATCTGTCCACACGTGGCAATCACGCAACTCGATCACTCGGCAACCAGCATGTCGGATCGCAGCGCAACTGAGTTGCTCTGCGATCGAGTTTCCTATTCCGGAATCGCCTAGTCTGAGCGTCATCATTTGAAAACACATGCTGCGTTGCTGAGTTGCCGAGCGATGAGTTGCTTTGTAATTTGAAGTTTCCAGGTGTGAGTAGTGCCTCTCATTCGATGCATCTCATATTTTCTCATAAAAATTAGGTCTCAGACCCATGAATATAAAACATAAAATATAATACACATAAACAAAAATACTAAGCATTGGTATGGAAAGTATAAAAAATCAAATAGTTCTTCACGAGACACTCGACAATTCCACTCTGAGCTCCTTCCACCAATCAATAGCTCTATCTGTGGCTTCATGCAGCCGCCTTAGGTCTCCCTGGAAGGATTGAATAGGACACTAATGTATTGTGAGATCTTACTTGCAAGCTAGACGGTAGCCGCTGATGACAGAGGTGGGGTGAATCTTCTGTTTGACGAGCTCGTCGGCGTTCTTGAGCAGTTCGGCGGCAATGATGACCACCGACGTGGTGCCATCACCCACCTCCTCGTCCTGCAGCTGAGCCAGCTCCACCAGCACGCGAGCGGCCGGGTGCTCCACTTCCAGCAGCCGCAGAATCGTCGCGCCATCGTTAGTCACCGTCACATCCTGCATTCAAACCCACGTTCAGTACAGCAATTTATGTCAACAAAGATCGAAATCTCTTTAAAGAGGCCTTTACATTGGCTACGAGAAATTAGTTTTATAAAACTTGGAGCACGGGAATTTTTACTGCCGTTTTCGAGTACAGTACGACGTACATTAGTTTGTTTCATAAAACTTGGAGGTTTGAGAACAAACACTTTGACTGCGGACACTTTTAAACGGACTTCAAAAATATGACTCATTTTAAGAACATTTATCAAAATTGGTCTGTTTAATAAAACTTATAAATTGTTTTATAAAACTTATGGGTTCTTAAAATTATGTGAATTGTTACTGCCAATAAGTATTTTAAAAATATGCCTGTCCTACATAAGATCTTGTATGTAGAACATATTATAGGCCTACACAAGCTAAAAAGTGTTTCGCTTATAAACTCGAAGAGCATGAATTCTCACTAACGATACGGTTTCCAATACCTTTAGGCTACTTAGCCTGTAATATTAGTTAATTTTATTGGTGATTCCAATTTCCTTTAGTATAATGATTCAATTTATGGATCAAGTTTAAAAAAATTATTATACTGATCTTTGATAACTCATCCAATACTACGAGAAAACTTATTGAAAAAATTATTTTGGAAAATAGGGTACTATTAAAAATTTAGCTTACATTACTATATTTCTTGACACAGGCTGTAATAATATGCTTTATTAAACTCAAGTCTTTGAAAACAGGAATATATACTTTATTCGGCCTATACAGATTTCCAAAACTGTACCGAGCCTTTATGAAATTGAATTTTATTGGAGATTCACCTGTGTAGTAATAATTTCGTATTTAATTTAGCATGCAAGGATCTTTTCTTCAATTAATTCTGTCGGAGCTGAAAAATTCTTAGGGTTCAAAATACTGGGTTCCTAATGTGGATTGTAAGAAGAGAATGTAGTGAAATTTTTGGCGACTAGGAAAATAAAAGGATGTAAAAATCTGAGATAACTTACGCCTATGTCATCTACCAACATCTTGTCAAGACCGACGGGGCCCAAAGAACTTTTGACAATGTTGGCAATCGCTGCGGCTGCCATAACTGAAAAGATCGGAAAATTGATTAATAAATGTCTAGTAGCCTACATTAAAATATTAGAGATCGAAGAATTAAGAAAATTTTACGTACCTAGTTAAAAGCAAAAGGTAAAACTATATCAATATTCTGACTAGGTCAATAGAAATTCAGATTCAGCATAAACTTAATAACCAGCTACGATCTATCCAGATAATATGCTACTTAATAATAATATGATGATAAACCAAGTAAGCTACATGAAAAGAGTAATACAGTATAAGGTTTTAGATTTGAGAAATATATTGAGGATGTGCCTGAGACACATGAGTAGGCTTACCATATTTTTCTGACCCCAATCCCGGCAATTTTCCAGAGACTAGAGAAGGGGTATTGAATAGATTGTTGAACAAGCTTTACTAAATTTAACCTTACTCTATTATTGAAATTCACTACATAATATTAATGAATACTATTTCTCTGTATTTTATTTTTGAAAAATTTTAAAACAAAAATGTTTATGAAACTTCAAGTAAAAATGAAATGAGAAAAATGGAATAAAATAATCAAAATTCTACTTTCAAAGGAATAAAAATTGAACAAGGCTTTGATTAATATTAATGCAATTATTCAAATTTGGTTTGTCTTTGACTTGAAAATGTTTTTTCTTCTTTCCATGAAAACTCTACATTAAAAATACGTTTCTGAAGAGATCACTTTCCTCAAAAACACTTTGTCCCCTTTAGTTTTTTCAAAAAAGTCTACACATGAAAGTTTTGCATTTATTTCATTGTTGAAGAGCTCTCTTACAGCTTTTATCGCACAGAACAAACAACAAAATTCCTTTGCCTCTACCAAGTTCTGAGTCTGCAGCAGTAACTTATAAATATTTCAAATTATTAGACAAATTTTCCCTGTTTCTCTCTATATTTTTAAAATCCCGGAGATAAATCAATCCCGGAGATTTCCCCTGAGACACATACTAATCCCGGCATTACCGGGCTGATCCCAGAGAAATGGTAAGCCTACACATGAGCGACTATTATTCAAAGAAATGAATGATAGAGGAAAGAATCACCGCAGTACCGATCTGCGAACAAAATATTTGGAAAGTAATTGTGATTCCTCAAGAGACGGTCACAAATTCTGCATTACAATCATCAAATATTCAGTTACGCCCACGAGCAAACCCCGGGCTTATGTGGGATGCTACAATTTATAGTCGTTGATTTTGATGTTTTGAGGTTAGATGTCACAAGAGGTTTGAAAAATAACTCATCTCTCCTATATGGGAGAATCATTCTACTTTGATTATTCTGCACAAGAATTAGCTAGCCAGTAAATTAGGGATTCAATAAATTGATTTGATCAGAGAAATCATCTCTACGTTAGTAGGACCACATGGTCAACAAACAATGGGCTAAGATAGTTGCACAGTCTTGGAACAGGAATATTCTTCTAAATTCTAATACTTTGAATGATAATTACCATTTTGCGTTCTCACAGGAGTCCCAGAGGAACGGGAACCGGCAATTGAAAGCGCACTTGCAATAGTAGACATAATTCAGACAATAACAAAAATCCTCTTGAAAAGAAATGGGCAGCGGCGAATGATCAACTGATCAAAGAGTTCTGGGCTTTCTTGATCTTGTACTAGGAGAATTCATAAGAGAGTCAATCTATTATTCATTTTTGACACAGATTTAATGTAAAATTGCATTAAATACTTTAATTTTGATTGATAAAGATATTTTTCATGAATAATAGATCGATATTTCCTCAATTTCAAATCAGTAAGGCTAATTCAATGAAATATTGGATTTATTCAGTAGGCATAGCGAGAAGCGCGAAATACAAATTTAGTGAATGAAGCGTTGACATAATGGTTCAATCGATATGTCTGGGTTCAAATTAATCTTGCTTCTAGATCACGAGAAAACAGCAAGAAATAGTGAGGAAAGGACGTCGCGTGCTGTGATTTATTAGTACAGGTACAGGTACCTGGACTCTCTATAACGATTTCCAGAGACGTTTTTATTGCTGTAGTGAAGACGCCTTTTTTTCAGTACAGTAACAGTAATGTATTCAAATGAATAGACTATGGCCCTCTGACTAGGTATTACAATATATTTATTTTACGTTCAAAAAATATTATTATTAATCTAATTACTTTAATAATGTATTGTACCTAGGCTACTTAAAATTCGAGAAAACCACATTGGATAGTTATGTGATAATTTATTATATTATTTGTGAAAAAAATAAAATTTACTGGAACTCAATTCCCCAATCAGAAATATCCCTGTCAAACGGTGTAAAAAGCACTATATTCGACTTTCGAAAGGTGTATTTCTGTCAACGCATTCCTTATGTGGGTAGGGTCCTTCATGACCATCTGATTTTGCCCCAGAATATAGGGATGGGAACACCCCCAAAAAACCTTCCTTTTTGAATTATCCCATCAAAAATTCTAGGACAAAATAAAATAGAAGAAAAAAGGGATCCGTTGACAGAAAAACTGCTTCCGGAAAATGAGCATTAAAACATCATTTACCTGGGCTAAGATGTTTTAATCGAAAAAGTCCTTCAAAGATCAAAGTGGTTTAAATTTTTTCAACAAAACAGTTTAGGCAGTCTGTTTATTTAACAAAATTCGTGGCTAACTATGAAACACTTCTCTGGTGGTGGTATTCACCAAATACCTGTCAATGCTAATGTAGGAGGGCTAGACTGATGGCCTAGTTCCAGAAACTAGAACGACCCCAGAGGCTGAGAGGCCACTAAACTCAAGGAACTTCAAAAATGAAGAGCTTCTGTGCCCAGAAATGATTTAGAAGTTATATGTTCAGATAAACATAAAATATACTGTACTTCTTTACATATACATTTACTTTAGCTATATTTTAGCTTTTTATCTAAGTATTTTTCTGATGTAACTTATTATTTGGTCTTATTCTTGTTTGTGTTACTTTCTTTTGTGTTATGAGGGCTATAATAGGATTTAATTCCTGGTGCCCTCAACTATGTATTTTTTCAAATAAATGAAAAGACAAGGACGAAGGAATTAACACTACAGCACAGGAGGTTGAAATAAACAATCGATGTAGAAAAACACGTTTTTGTTTAATATTTATGTACGGAAATGATTTGTACATTTGTCTTTGAAACATTTGTGAAAAAGTGTAGTAAGTTATTACACAAAGAGCTATAATAGCATTTTCTTATTGAGATTTCAATTTTCATTATTATTCTTTTTCAAGAATCAATACTAATTAACTAGCTCTAAGATAATTATGTAATGAATTATCTCAATCAATTCAGTCTGAAAAATTATTACAAATTAATAAAATTGTGCAACAAAAGCTATAAATCTTCTGACAAAAAATATAATATACTCAAAAGAAACATGAAATTCAACATTTTAGTTCCAGCATACCATAACTTAATGAATACAGAAAAAATACATTGGATAAATTAAGTTATTAACTCTGCTATGTTTAAACATTGGTGTTAATTTTCATAAACCTCAAGCTTTCTTTGAGAGCCGAAATGTGATTAAATGAACAAACATGTGAACGTTTATTATAAATTATTTCATTAATTTTGAGATCATAAAATATGAAAGTAGGACCATGAAACCGACTTAAATACATATTATGAGTAATCTATGGGAAATAATATTATTTGAACGAAGTTTGAACTTGTCAATAAGTTTGGTTCCAGAGGAATTTTCAATAATCTTCAATAATTCAATTTTATCAAATGAATTAAGACTGCAGTATTTTGTGAATTGTAAGAGGAACAGTGTAGGAAATAAACCTCTTATGATTGGGTATTAATAATTGAATGTTCGGTATATTCAATACAATAGCTTATTCATACAGCATAGTCGATAATATGGGAGCAGTAATGCTAATGCAACAGATCTTAATAATCATTACAATAAATAATAATAATTATAATAAGTAATAGAAACTCGTTAACTAGATTTTAATAGATAGAACTAATCGAATTTTGAATGCCAGTCACTAAATCAGTCATTTTTAATCATTCATTGAAAGAAAAATTCGAGATGTTATGAGGAAGAAGAGTGTTCAGTTTGCACTTATTATTTTAATAATAATCTTTTATCAATATAATATTGTAGTTGACATAGCATAAAATCAATTTCAAAAATGATTCAGACTGGCATTCAAAATTATCAATATTCCAACAAAAGTTTTTAAAAATACTGAATTAGAAATAATAATATATATGAATGAAAAATAGGATATAGTTTTACTGTAGATTCAAATGTGGTACTAATAGTGTAAGTAAAATTCAATAATCTTTATTATTTGAATTGCAGTATACCCGGATTGTTCACTACATGTTTTTATGTTTTGTTTGTCTTTTGCCATAGACTAACTATACTGTCTGTGATTTGTCTGTGCTGTTGTCTGTGCTTTTGCTTTCAGGAATTAAAAAAATTGTATGATCATATTTTATTCAAATTCAATCTTTTAAGAACTTTTGCACAAAGTATTTGAATTTTCTAACAAATTGAGTAAACGAGTTTCTAATACTAGAAAACTAGACAACAAATCTTTAATGGATGTATATGATTTCAAGCTGACCAAATTATTGCAATCAAACAATTTTTGTTCAACTTTTCCCTTTACAGTAATGTTTTAACTAAACAATAAATTCTATAAATGATCTAGAAATCTATAATAATTCTAGAAATGATCGATGACAAGATGAACATAAGAAATACAGAATGTTGATAAAATAATTTGATGTAATTGAAACTATTGTAGCATGGAACGATGGAAATCATTCTCAAGAATCAGATACAACTAAAACCTTGAAATCCACAAGACAAGCCCTTTTGGAATCCACCTATTCAATTACAGCTATTGTATTCAATATAATATGCAACAATAATAGTCACCAACCAATAGATACATATTAAATGAACTTTCTAAAAAACAAAACACGTGACATGATACCAGAATATACTGTAAATATGAATATTACCTAAAAATGGCATCAATCTATTAGGAATGTGTAAAGAAAAAATATAATGGATACAAACTTCAACAATTATGATTTAAATGTTGATTCGCAACATTTTGTAAAAAAAAAAAACTATTGGGTAAATGATTCTGCAGTATCCAAGTATTATAATCTTTCAACTAAAACAACCATCATCCTCAGAAAATACTCAGGTGCTCAAAAACAATTAAGTATTCAAAATACGAAGACTCTTTAAAAAATTCATAAGCAATTATTTTTGTTGGAAAATGAAGTAAATTCAAGAAATTTGACAAGTTTAAACTTTGACTCAGGAGAAATGACAATGCTAATATCTTACTTGCAATACTAGGCTATAGACGGAATTATATCTAGAAAATGATTGATTTCTGAGAATTAGATTACGCATTGGAGATCCATTTGAAAAATTATTATCTATTGCAGCAATATTGGAAAATTTTTCAAATTGTTATTGATAAGTATATCAATAGCTTTCCAGACATTCAGAAGTATTAAAACCTTTCATATCCGTATGAAATTTATTTCGCTAAACTTTTTTAAATAAAGTAATCACAATAAAACAATTATTTGTTCAAAGGTCTTCATATTACTTGACCTTTCGGCCAAATTAGTTGAGTATGTCTGTAAGTTAACATTCACTAACTTCACATTCACAACAGTAGCCTACTCAAGTTGTTTGTTTATTCTGTATGCACTTCAGTATACAGGGAATAACTTGACAATCGTTAATGTACAGGTTGATACGTACGTCATATTTAGCTAAAAAATAAAATTATCAACTGAATTCATATTTTCTGTTCTTGAAAATGTAATCAGTTCAATAACCAATAGTTGAGAAATGCAAACTAATAGCTTGTGATAGTGAAAATATAGAAATATATAATATTTGAGATAATTATAAAGACCAATTATGTCAGTTTATAATGACCAATCCTTTTGATCCAATATTTTACAAAAAAAAAGGGTGATAATGGAAAAATAAAAATGTTCCGGTTGGCCCCTATCAGATTAAACCAACAGATTACTAACAATAGCCTACTTCTATGCGAATTGAAATTACAAAGTAATATTATAATAATATTTAGAGATATCAACAAATTCAACAGAAATATACCATTATCAACTGTTAAAGTAATGTCAACATCAAATCGTCCACAAGATTCGTGGTTTTCAGACAAAAGTCATCCATACACTATCACTTTTGTTTTAATGACATTGGCTTCTTCAATACATGAACTAGACTAACAGAAAAGTACCAGAACGAGCTTGATATCACGATAAAAGTGATCAAATCCTAAGAGGTTGAGGCGATAAATGAATTTTATGATTAAAAGAACTGATAAATAATAATGGAATTTGAATTAAGAATTTTATTTCTCACTGGAAATGTAGCTAATCAAGTCTGCTAGGAAAATAAAATGAATTACTTTCAGTTTCTGACTTCAATAATAGCAAAAAATATGAAATGCCTAATTATTAAATGAATTATGACAATAATAATATGCCATTTAATAGAATTTAGAATTAAATTTGATTGGTAACTTGATTGCACTTCGATATTAGCAACAAATGCTAGTTTAAAACAATGAGAATAGTCGTGAGTGATAGAGAAAGAATATTTTACTGCCAAAATACAATATTGCCTGGTTGGCTTAAACGTTTCAATACATAACTCAATGAGTAGACCTTTCTCTACATTCTCACAAACTTCAAATGAGCATTCAGCAATTTTATAGCTCTTAGAACAGTTTTCACCATAATGAATAGTCTCATTATTAAAAATGAAAAAGTTATATGATTCTTTCTTTTTCATTTAAAAGTCACCATTGACATTTTACAATAATGTGGAAAATTGTGATACTTTATGAGCAGTAATAATTTTTACAAGCATAAATAATTGAAGAAAGTATCAACATTTCTCAATTGGGAGAGGGTTCCAATTAGTTCATCAATGTCCATTCAATTTCAATTCAATTTATGATTGCCAGCATTATAGAATCCTTACTTATCAACTTTTACTTTGAACTTCTTGCTCATTATTATAAAATAAAAACGATTAAGTCAACCACTCAGGTTTAAATGAAACATAATAACTGTGCAGAGCCTTGATATTGCTGTTAGCTGGTACCTCAGTTCTCATTCTACGTAAAGACAAACAAGTGGAAAGTCTTTAAGATAAACTCGATCAAAAAATGTGTATCAGATTAAAATTGTAGCCAGCAATATAGCAATTGGGTTTTAGGAAATAATTGAGTGATACGTATAGCCTATCAAGAAGAGCACTTGGTGATAAAATAATTAGTAAAGAAACTTAGTGAAAACTTATGAAATGAATAAATAGAATTAATATAACATTTACAATATATTTTACATAGGTCATTTGACAAGAATATAATTATATGAGATGATTTTAATGGGGAATTTGAAGTGAATGAGAATGCATGAATGACTTTCATCGTCTCGAAAATCAGTGAGAACGTTGTAACGTGACAGCATAATTCAGCCGCGCCTACCCTTGTCACCATTACATTACAACGTGTACAACTTCCATTTGAACACTATTTACAAAATAAAATCCTTATTATTGTCCAAGAAGTATCATTTGGATCTCAAAAAGTGCAAGTCACTCTAATATTTTTTTTACAAACTTTTCAACAGTTTTACGTCCTGTTAAAACAAGACCGAGTCCATATAAACTTCCTCATATACAATAATTTCTTTGCACTTCAGTATATTACTAATACCCATTCAATATTCACTCGACACCTTAAATTCGAGCAATGAATCATTCGAACCACGCTTATTATCGTAATAACTTCAACAATCACAGTTCATAGAGTCGGCGTATCAAACAATTCACCCCTTTGTAGTTCAATCTCAGCATATGAACTTTCTTGGTAGAGTTCCAAAACTTGAAACTTCTTCAGAACAAGACTTGAATAGAATTTCTGTGCCACCTGAAAAATACAATATGCTTATTAAACTATTAATTCTGTTTCAACACGGAACAAGAAACTATTCTACCAACAAGATTTGTGACAGTTAAAACAAAGTACAGCGGTGTTTTCAAAATTACAAAAATATTATATTTTTAATTTAGTACGAGTTTATCCCGTGCAGCGCGAAGCGCTGCTTGCCAGTACTGTATCCTGTATCGTTTGAGAATACAATAATGATTGCAACAGACTGGTAAATTAAATCTCGCAGTGGTGGGTTAGTTGATGCTACATTAATGACCGGTTTCTAGGACAATAATTCCAAATCTTCACCTACATGGAATGAGATGAATAATTTCCATTGAAATTATTGCAAACCAATAATTCTTCTAATTAGATTTCTTCTAATTATGTTTACTTCAACCAGTTGTGATAATCGGCCACTGTGATAGAAACGGCCACTCCCGTCGGTCCCGACTGCCTAAAAACAGTCATCTCTCATCATCACTCCTCTCATTACCCACGCACAAGTCTAGAGCTCATCTGGGCATCACCCTCAAAAAAATCAACATATCGATAATAGAACTCAGTTCACCAGTTATGGAACATTGCTCTCCCATCTGAAATTTCACGTGTATTCGGTGCATGGTTGGATTTTGGATTTATTTTGAATGTATAGCTTCTGAACTCTATAGCTTCTAAGCTCTATCTAGGCTATGTATGATTTCATGAACTAACACTAAAAGGATTTAATAAATTAGTACATTTCATGTCAACTTTTTCATCTTTTTTTTATCAAATATCTCAGATTTAAAATTATTACTTTTGAAAAACAAATAGAGCCTGCAAAACTTCGATTCTTTATCTTTCTTTTGACGCAAGCCGCATCAAAATCGGTTCACTCAATCTTCTCCACGAACTTTCCAAAGTTGGATACAAAATTATTTTAATATGTAAGATAAGGCAGTTGTTTCAAGTGAATGCTGGAATATTGAAAATCTAAATTTGGAACTAACATAAATTCGTGTAAACAAATGAGCAAAGAACCTATAAAACTTCTCAACACAGTTCTTGAAATTGCCAAAATTTATTCAATTCATTTATTAATATAATATACACAAATTATACAACTCAAGTACTTTACCTCGTTGTGTAGTGGTATTGTGGTAGTTGTTATTCATATCATAGAGAAAGGATTATACATTATCGCATTATGCTTTCCCTATGTCCATATTGAATAAAAATACTCGAAGTTGTCTCAAGCACAAACTTATTACGATATCCAGATACCGGTTGCAGTTGTTACACCTCTATCAACCTTATCATCAGACACTTATCAGAGATTGATAATGGTGTAATAACCGAAACCGGTAACTCAATATTTTAATAATTTGAGGTTGTAACAATTTTAAAGTTGTTTATTAAATAATATTTTCATCCAATAAAATACGTTATTTTGGAATGACATAGATTAGGGATGAGTGAGAGAAGAATATATAAAGTATTTCGCATAGTATTATATTTGTTGTAATTACCTGTTTCCTGTTGTTACGATGAGTGAGGTCCGAAAGATAAAGTTTTGGTGCATCCATGGTTTGCATTTTCGTTTTGACAAGATGGTAAAACTGAGCTGCTCGCTTGTTGAGAACCCGCTCTTCAAACTGTTCGAATGTTTCATCAGTTGCTTGTTCTTCAGGCTATAACACATTGAATGAAGGTAAAATCAATTAATTATTGAATATAATAAAAATCGTTACCTTACTTTCATCACAGATATTCAAAACTACTTCTCCAAACAAGAAATTTTTATACCCACTTTCAAAAATATTATAAAAAACTTTCGTATTTGAAAAAGGTGAATTTTAAAATCAACACAACAAATAGACAGTAATAGCCTACGAACCTAATGAATCTTGAGTGAATAAATAATGAAACAGTGTAACTACTTCTAACTTACTTATTCACAACATTATGAGACATCTAATAAGGTGGAAAGCTTTGAAGATTTTCTAAAATTCTTGTGAATTGGAGATCATTATTTTTTTAGCATGGAGCATAACATTACAAATAAAAACTGAATTTTTTACATTTGTAAAAACTGAAATAACTGTATAAACTAAAAAATAATCAAGTATCTTACCGGTCCAACTGATACAGGTAGTTCATAGTCTTCATTCCACGGCGTTGCATTGCCTTTTTCAGAGATCGCGCCAGGAGTCATAGCTGGAGGATGATGCTCATCATATCCCATATTGGCCATCAAAGGATTCTCCTTAAAACGAAATGGTTGAGATTAGTGAGCAGATCAGTTTTGTGAATTTATCAAGAAAGTTGAAACAGGGTCAGTCGAGCCATGGTCCAAGGATAATAAAATGTATTAGTGATAATAAATTTGTTGACAGTAAAAAACGTCCTAAAGCTTGGGTTCTATGATTAATCTTTCCTCATTATCATACATAGTGGAAATTGATTGACAAAGTTAAAAATATTTTTAGATAGAATGGTTATCAGACAACAATAAGAAACGAGCTCGACTACAACAAGCCTCAAATATTCATAAATTGTAAATTTAAGGACAGTAAGTTAAGAGAGCAGTACTGTATAATTATGAGATTGAATTGACTGAAATTAAAATTGGCATTACATTATTAATTTACGTGTAGCACTGACACCAATAAAAATTGTTAGCCTATGATTTACTTTATAGGAAAAAACCACAAAAACGTGGAACGATTATGATTGATCTTGGTAAAAAATTGTTCCAATTTATAATTTTTTACAAAGAGTATTGTGGGGTAAACATAAGATAATTTTGTTCTACCAATCATCAATTGCTACTAGAAATGAAATAACTTACTTGCTGTGAAACTCATTTGTAGAATTTTTGCTAATGTTGATAAATGAAACACTATTGATGTTGTCAAATGGTTTAAGTAGTACCACTACTTGAAAGTGCTTTAGTCTTTTTATTGAATACTAAGTTGAAAATACTTTTAAAATACTAAGTTAAAGTACTTTGAAGAAGTGGAATTGATAACATCAATTATTGTTTTCTTTTTGTTACAATACCAATCGAATAACATAATTCATGTAAAATAACTATCGAGATAATTGCAAGGTACAAGAATTGGAATCACAGTTAGGTACAGTAGATGAATAAAAAACTGAAAATACAACAATGGTGTGAAGATTAATACAGTATTCAACAAATTGAAAGCTTATTAATATATTTCAATAGCCTGCGATGTTTTAAATGAATGGGCAAAGTTAGGACTGGTCCTGTCTTAAGGCGCGACCGCACAATGAATTTTTGCATGCATACTATGCATCGTGTGGTCGCGCTTGTATAAATTATAATAATAATTATATTCATTCATTTGATCAATAATACATAATTATGAAGGAATGAAAAAACAGGCATCAGCCCTAAACTTCGTCTTTTCCAAATTCTACAAAAAATCATCAACACCTGATTAAAATATCATGTTATCACAGCCTTTCTTCTATTCAACATCATTACTATAGTTATACCACCAATTGGGATTCGCATATAATTGAAGTTTTGTAGTTGAGGATTTTACTACAGTACTATAAAGAGGAAGTGTGGCATACCTGATCGTAGCCCATGTTCTCCATGAACTGATTTTGGCCGGCGGGAGTTTGCGGGGGCAGCACGGCGGCCGGCGTCTGCGGGTCCAAGATGGGCGGGATGACGGGGGCGGGCGTCTGAGGGGCGGCCGGGGTGCCGGGGGCCGCCGCCGCCGCTGACGTCGTTTCTGCACCTTCCAACCCTTCAACTGCTGCCTAATTAACAATAAACGCTCACTATTAGTCTGACACAATTACAAACTGGATAATGAATGACTTAGAACAAATTGGTTGATTGATTATTCCAATCATTCAATTTTTAATAGTAGCTATTCATGGAGAGAATGCAAACGAATGAAATATTTTCAAGGTAAATTAAAGAAGAATCTTAAAGCAGCAAGCATCATGTATAGCAAATTATTTAGTGGTACAGTAGATTATAGTTGAAAAAATTATACGTCTACTACACTCGTGACAGGGTTGAAGAGCTACTTCTGAAAAAATGAATCATATTACCATAAAAAAGTTATATACTGTATTTCGAATCACGAATTTATTTTGACATTGATCAAAATCTTAAATTTTGCAAAGATTTTATTTCAATGCAATGCCTCAAGATTGTTTCAACTTGCACGATACATTATTAAATTGTTTAGCAAATACATAGATGAATCTGTTCAAGAGAACCTAACAGCATTTTTCTACAGAATATTTCAGTATTTTTGAATAGTGTAATAGAATAACATTGAAGTCCTTACAAAATTAGAATAAAATAAAGTAATATAATTCTAATAAGTAATATAATATATAATATAAAAAGTAATATAATAAATTAAGTAATAAAATTGTGATCACAAAGAAAACGTAATAGAAAAGAATAAGAGAAGCTATAAACAGTAATTTCAGAATTTGTACAGAATTTCAACAGTTTCAAGTACGGTAACCAAGATATGTACCAATTTAAATTGAACCAATAATTACCAAAATATTCACCAACTATTCAATGAGAACGGAGAAGAACTTACCTGTTGTTCAGGTTTATTTGCGACTGCTTGGTCAAATGGATCCTGTCGGTCTTGCTGTTCTTTGGCAGCTAACAAACCAAGTTCTTCGTTTTGTGCAGCAAGCGTCTGGAAGTTATGTAAAAAAAGATTGACAGATCAAAAACAAAATTCTTACATTGGAATAAACACACAATTAATGTTAGTCCAACCTGAAGCTGAAGATTGAAGTGCCAATGCTCACTGGCAAAAATATACTGATCTAGTGTAATCTAGTTTAATCAATTGTATGAGAACCATACACAAACTCGAATAAATTCAAATGGCAACCAAGTAAAAAATAAACAATTTCTATAATATTTTGGACATGCTATAAATTGCTCTGATATTGTAATTATTTTTCCACTAGAGTAAGAAATTAAAAGAAACTATCAGTAATAAATAATCTTATACGTTTGCACTAGCTTATTTAAATTATTAAAAGCTTATTTACATAAGCTTTGTCACGAACCCTGAAAATATTGTTTCTGAATTGATTCAACACAACAATAGTGATTCTTCATCATTCTGTCTCATTGTTACTAAAGGTAAAGTTTGAGCTCTAGGCTAGTAATGAGAGGGGTTATGACTATTTTTATTTTAATAATGATAAGCAGTCAGGCATCAATATGATAAATCTACTAATTTTCACTTCGATTTTGAGTTTAATCGATATTTAATACAATTTGAAGACAGAAAAACTAAGTAAAAATTATATTGTTAAGAGAGGAATGAAGGCGTACCTGATCGTAGCCCATGTTCTCCATGAATTGGTTTTCCTCGAGGGGCGCCGCAGGGGTGTCGGGAGGTAGGTGGGGAGCGGGCGTCTGAGGCGGCGCAGGAGTCTCGGGCGCCGGGGTGGCCGGGGCGGCAACGCCTGGTGTCGCCGGTGGCGGAGGCTCAACCACCTAAAACACAAAAACAACACCTCATAACACCTCGTAAAACATTTTCTTGTGCAATCATTCATATTACAATAATAATTGGAAGTTGGACCAAGAAATGTTTCTAAAGGATAACGTAGACTCTTGAACATTTCGTAATGAGTATTCCTGTAGCCTATTATTGTTTTCTTTACTATTGTTTTCGATTATTTATTCATTTTTCCCAATTCTAAGTAGTTATTGAAGTGAAAAGTTTCAGAGGAATTTCTAAAACTGTTTGATGGAAAAAATGTACACTCATTAACATTTCAAGAAGAATATCGTTCATAATTTTTTTTCAATTCTGAATAGCTAGTTATTGAAGTGAAAAATTTCAGTAAAAAGTAGACCTGAATATAAAAAATGGCGAAAAAGCAACTGTGATTAAACCCTGTGATTGAAACAGCGATTAAACCCTGTTGTTCCATTACATTTTCAATCAATAATTGAAATTTTAATTAAATCAGTGTGAAGAATGAATAATGCGCACATCAATTCAAGACGAAGGCTAATTTCAGCCGTTACTTTCCTGTATACCGGAGCAAAACCCCTAAACCTGTTTTCTTGAGGAGGTTGAAAATAGAAACGGCTATTGCGATTCATCGATGAAAAGTGAAATGTGATGCATATAATAAATGATAATAAATGTATTATTTTATTATTGTTATCAACTTATGAGTTAATTTTGAAATTTAAATACATTACATGAATCACGAGGAAAGCAAACTAAATAAAGTAGCTAGACAGTTGAAATGGAACAAGCTATAATATGAGCAACGATACGATTAATAATTTTATCTATCCAGGATATACGTTACTAGTACAGTATAACATTACTGCAAAACTGATGAACGATGAGTATTCTACTGTATTACGATTTGATTGTTCTTTATTATATTTTTGTCGTTTAAATAAATTGACACTTCATTACAAGATGTAGTGAACTAGAAGCAGCAGCAATAGATGAAATATGAAAGTTCTAAAACTGTACTGAGTTAAAAGTACTAATAAAACACAGTGAGTTTAAAATCGAAAATTTAATGTACGCACGACATGTCGACAATTCACTAAATGAAATAATGATTATGCTATTCATGGCTAAGGTCTAAAAATGATGATAAATTAAACCCCTTTCATTTAAACGATATATACGATTCAAACTACAAAAGAGCATCACATAAAAACCTTTGACGGGCAATGAAATTTCATCGGGTTGTTCCCAAAAACTGGAACACATTTGAACTTCACAACACAAAAGACAGGTTTCAACTTCACAATAAAAATGAAGAAGCTGGAACAAACAGTAATGCATTATAATGTCAACTTCTCCACTGCTATCTTTACATGCATTGGAATGAAGTTGTATGATATTGCTCACTTTGTGAAAAGTGAAATTGAAATAATGTGATTGAAAAGGTAGGTTAGGTTTAATCATCATTAAAATATCAGAAGATGCTTGTAAACAGTTTAAAATCATTACATACAGTAACACTAGGATAACAAAAAAAAATAGAGGGAGTTATTAATAGACTCGAAAGTTATTCAATAATAATTCAATTCGAGTAAATTTTGACCAACTCAATTGATCGATTATCTCTCGAAAATTCGTTTATGTCCAGGGCGACAATAATCTTCAAATAAACTTTTCCGTGCAAATGTGAATAAATTGTCATTGTTAGTTACTTTTTCAATGATAGAATACAACATTTAAATATTTCAAATCTGGAATTTAAGCTTCCAATGTCGAGGACCTATCTACTGTATTTTTTATTTTATTTATTTAGCGTATGGCTTTTGTCGGTGGGGAGACCCGAAGGCTGTTCCACCTCGCCGTGATAACCTAATTCCACTTAGGCTGTAGTTTTATACACTTTTTATTATGATTTAGAATTTTGAAAGCATTTCTTTTTTATACATAAAAGTCCAAAAGTTCATAAACCACAAGCACAACACAAGAACACGAAAGATACAAGAAAATATTGAAATTTTGAACTAAAAATTTAGAGCCCGAAATTTATGTTATTTACAAATTTTGTCATGGCAACCTTGTTTTTATTGTAATTAAATCTACTGTATTATTAAAAGTAATAGCAAGTTACTTTGGGAAATCACCCAACTTGAATTGCTAGATCTTGGTGAAAGAGACCTAATGAAATTGAACTTTCAGGATCAATGACTCAAAAAATAAACAGTTTCTAATATTTGGCCGGTTAAGTACAGAAAGCAGGTACAATATCTTTTATGTAGAGGTTGACGCCAGGATTGATCATCAGATTCCACACATCCAAAAAATAAAAATAATAATATTGCAGTAAGTTTTACCGGTTCCTCGGGTTCCATTTCCTTGCGTTTGCGGCCCCTTCGCGGCGGTTCGGCTGCCGGCTGCTCAAACTGCTCGTGAGGCTCCAGATTCAGCTGGTCCTTGTCGCCGTCAGCTTGTAATCCGTTGTCGTCATTTGGAACCACACGGCTCGTAAGATGCCTCTGGTAGTTCTATAACAGATCAATGCAAAATAAGTTGCGGAGTCTTGGACATGTTTTCAAAAGAACTTTAACTAAATAAAATGACTCAACGTATAAGATATAGAATAAATTATCCTCAATTAAGTTCTGTAACTGACATAACTTCAATTGAAAAATAAAAGTGTTAAACATTCAATAAATGAAGAGATGCAGTGTATGAGAAATACCTGTAACATTCTCATCATTAATAGCCAACATCAATACTCCCCAAAATTGGACTATTCATGTGATTAAATCAAGGACGTTTTGGGCAATTTCCTACATCTGTTTTCTAATTATTGCATTTTTTGTCAATGATCTAATAAATATTAATAGCAGATTTGCATAAATACTTCAACAATATTGTTATATCATTGAAGGAATATCTACTAAATAAACAAATAAATAAAGGGTGCGGCGCGGCATTTTCCTTATTTTAAAGAACCCCAAGTCAAGAAGTATTAAAGATAACAACTTAATTTTTTATTTTACAAAAATGCTAAATTTAAAGTTTTGTTTGGTTCACTTACAAGCTCATTTCTTGAATATAATGTCTTTTAGGTGACCTCCACGTTGTTCAAGGCGAGATCGGAAGTTTTGCTCTACCTTTTCAAGCATATCTGGACCAATGTCGACAATTGCAGCGCGAATGTTGTTCTTTAGCTCAGTTCGGGTTCTCGGACGATTGGTGTAAACTACAGTTTCAGATATCCCCACAAAAATAGTCACATAAATCCGGTGAGCGTGCTGGCCTGGAGATCACCCCTTTGAGAGATCAGCCGTCGTGGAAAGTGTTCGCACAAGAGATCCATTGACGACTGCCGTGTGAGGAGTGGCACCAACTTGCTGAAACCACACATTTTATGGAAAAACTCTCCAATCATCTGCGTGTACCGTTCCGAAGTGACTGTAACTGCCCTATCGTCTCTGTACCGCCCTATCTGCAAAACAGCCTGCCTTACTCTCTCTACGTTTTCTGGAGTTCTGGTGGTTTTTGACGGACCTGGATTTGGTTGCCAAACACTACCGGTATTCTTGAAAATATCCACCCACTGAATGATTAGTGTTCGACCAGGAACGCGTCCTTTGGGCGCGACGTTAAACTGTTTCCTAAACGCACGCTGGGTTGCAATGATCAAACGACTGTTGAAAAAGTATGCAGACACAGCGAACGCTCGCTCCTCTCTTGACCACTGCATGGTCGCAACTAACCTAGACTGAGTAAAATTTTAAATTCCACTCATCTGATTGCAAATGGCCACACCTTCCTACGACCGATGGCCGCTGCATGTCCTGTAATTCAAATAAGTAAAATGCCGTGACCCCTTTACAATGAATATTAATTTATTGACATCAATTCATTGATATTCATCTCTTCATTAGTTAAGACATCTAAAAACACAAAAACACACTGTAAATCATATTTGTTTGATGTACCACAATAGTTTTTTCCACAGGTAAAAATGTATATATTACATGGTAATTCTATATATTCTATAAATTCTATATATCAATACTATCTGACCACATTCTGTCGAATGGTTCGAATTCCAAGCTTAGGAATAAATAAATAAACTACTGGCGAGGAATGCGGTCAATGCTTTTTTCTTGAAAAATGATTTCAGGACGAAATGAAGAACCAACACCACTAGATTCAAATTGACCCTGAGGTGGACAGGAAATTGACAGGTGGTTTTGCTGACCTTGAAAAGAGCCCTGGCTGGAATGTGTCTGCCGGGCAGCGCGAATAGTTTTTCGACTCCTCCGGTCTCCTTCCAGTGCATGAGGCGCTTGGTGGGCGGCGCCAGGTCCAGGGTGGTCACAATGTCAGTGGTGTCGCTCAGCTGGGCCTTCATCTCTTCGCCCGATATATTCTTCACTTCGTCCACGATCAGCTTACGCTTGCGCTTGGTTTTTGTGAATCCTGTAAAAAACAATCATACATCAACATATTATGGTTTGACTTATTTACTCGTTTAGAATAACTTGTGTTTATAAACAATTATTTGAGTAATACAAATGATTTTCAATTTTTTCTAAAAAAAAAATGCGGAAAGAACAAGTAAAAATCTTATATTATTAAAAGTTTCGTGTCCGAGTTTGGAAAAATTGAGGAGTAGTTCAAGTAGACCGATTTTGACGGCAGCGCATAAAAGATAAAATCAATTTGTGCATGCTCTATTTGTTTTTGTTTGATGAAAAACAAAAATAGTTACCTGAGGCACTATCTGTTTGCCTTAAGATAAGCTGTACTACTAAATAATTAAATCTCTCGAATTAGTTTGTGAGGAATGCCACATAGAGCTAAAATGTTTTCTAAAAGTAGTATAAAAGTGACTATAAAAACAGTCTCACTGGTGCCATCCAAATAATGCATTGGATTATCAAAGTCAGTTCCAAAAATACATTTCCAGAACAGACTTACAATCGGACAGTTGTCAAATGCAAAAAGACATATTTTCTAAATGAAAAATTTGCGAGAGGGAAACCTTCATCAACATGTGAAGATGGATGAAATCAAGCTAATTGACGTTCATGGGATAAGAGTAGCTTGAAAAGCCAAAAGCTAGTTTATAGTAAAGTATGAGAGTGGAAACGCAGATTTTATTACACCAAAGGTAATGAGATATATAATATAAGTTTGGTTTCGTTAATATAGCTGGTTCTAACACAACATAGTTATTAGACTCAGCAGATGCGGAAGTGAACAAACAAAAATGGAGAGTTAGAGTAATTGAAAATCACTTCAAAGATTCAGTAGATAATACAGGAATTCAGTATTCTATGTTTATTTCTGTGTCTCATGCACTGTCTACAGTTCGTTTTCCGTACATTATGTTTATGCTCAACTGTGTTAAAGTGCTTCTCATCCTTAAAGACCCCTGAGCTCAGAGATAGTCCCCCACCTCTTTCCGAGCTAGCAAATCACACGGCTGCAGCGTTTCCAATACTAACGCACACTTCTTCGATGAACAGATGATTTCTCTTCTACTTGTGAATAATTCAATTTAACACACCTAGTCGTGATAGCAGACTGATATTTTGGTCTAATGCGCATGCATGCCCAGATGATTAAACAGCACACAACATGACAACATTTCCGGATAAATATAATAAATTCCTCCAATTGGATTACGTACCAAGCTGGCCAGAGGTCTTCAAGGATGAAAAGCACTAGTGTAATTATTTTCAACAAATAAATTAATTTTTTTAGTTATGTTCAATTTCATCAAATAAATACAAGGGTTTGTATTTGAAAACAGTATAACTGACCTTTGAAGGCAGATGCATCGACTGGAGCCAGAGCGAAACTCTCCTCTTCGTTATGCAGCAGCGTGGTCTGGTCAGGGTGCTGGACATCGTCCTTGTTGTCCTCGTCTTGCGGCTCAACGTAGGCGGCTTCAGCCGCCTCGGCGCCCGTCGGCAGCGGCCCGGCAGCGGTGGCCGGCGCAGCCTCAGTGTGCTCTTTGTCCGCTATGTCAATGTCGGGCACGGGAGATGCTGCTCTCGATATTCCGTCCGAGCTGCAAACGCAAATGTCAACTGTTACAAGTTTATAACAATAAATAAATAATTTCACTGGAAAATTTCCATGTGCGCCAGTGTGAGTCGTAACATGTATTTTGAACATTAAATCACATTTTCAAAACAAATGGACATGTATATCCATGAATGTATAGTTGCAATGAAAATTGAGATTGTTTGAGTAGGGAAACTATAGCAGGAGCCAATTAACTTGTCATAAATCAGCTGATCCAGTAATAATTAAACAGTGATTTCGACACAATAATCAAAAGGCCTGAAAGTCTAGAGAACCTTCAAAGTCTTTAAAAGACCTTTTTAAAGGAGACCTTCCAAAGAATAACTTTTTAAAAGACCTTTTCAATAATCTGCGAGATTCAGCATTTGTAGGTTAAGTATTGTGATATTGCTCTTTGAAACAGCTGATTTCTGACAAGTTGAATTGGATCCTGCTATATTTAAAGAATCATCAAGGGAATGCGCATTAAGCATATAACTGTTATTTTTGAAATAGATTGGTTACAAGAATGCACGTTGTATCTTTCAATACAGTATTCAATTCTGAAACGACTGGTAGTTGAATATAAAAAACAATATGCTACAAATTCAATCCAATAAATAACAGTTGGATAACATTCCCTTTATAATAAATCTATAATTAATTTATTCCAATTAATAAGAGGAACACGGTTCCTGGTACGTCGAGTGGAGATCAACAGACTTGCTTCAAACGACTTGTATGTATTTATTTCAATAGCTGACCTGTGCCCTCCAATGCTGGGTGGACCACCAAAGTGGTCGTCATCATCGTCGCTTTCGGCAGCCGGCGGCATTCCATCCAACACCTGATCAGCTCCCCCCACCACTGAACTCGACTCCACGGGGGGCACTTCACCCATCGGCGCGTCATCGAATAGTCCGCCCTCAAACAAGCCACCAGCTGCAATCAACATAACGAGAGTTTGATTAATTATGAATTCACTAATTAAATAAGAATTCATTAACTAATTGGGTTGATCAATTAAATGAGAATTCACTAAATGAGTAAACAAATAAAATTCAAAAGGCGAGCAGCTACCTCAAGAATCTTAAAAACATTACATTTCCAATATTGTAAAAGGGTGAATTTGACCTTCAAACATTTGATTTTTGTGATGTTGATTTACTGAACAATACAAATTAGAGATCGCCTCGAGAGTGAATTGATGAGAATCCAGATTACGTTTCTATGGGAATCTCTAAGCTCCTGCGCCCACTTCGCAACTGCTATCTGATTTCAGTCAGCAACCCAATGTTGCCAGATGACATTTGGCTGTTTTTCGGGTAATCTAACCTATCAGCCAAAGTCATCTGGCAACGCTGGGTTGCTGACTGAAATCAGATAGCAGTTTCTTAGTGGGCGCAGGGGCTAAAGCTGTTGTATTGACCGTTGTTCTAAAACCTGATTTCATTAAAGACATCGATTACTATTGTGAATGAGCAAAGTCCAAACTAATTTTTAATTAAAGTTTTGAAGCTGTATAAACTCATGTAGATTAGAAGAATATTATTCAAGATCAAAATATTTTAGAAGTTGATTTAAAATTACACGCAAAAGCCGTGAGGAATATATTTAAGAGAATTTCGAACAGAAAAGAATAACTGTATCGAGAAAATGAACAACATTGATACATTGAACAATATTTTGAATTTGATCAAATTATAATGAATTGAATTGATTTCATCAAATTATTTAATTGATGTCGTATGAAAACCAGAATAATACTAACCAATAATATCCTGACCCAAATTCCCGCCGAACCCATCATCTCTGATGGGAGTGTCGATATCTAATCCACCTCGAGACATTAGACCTCCTCCTGAAGTGGAGGGTTGTGGTTCATCTTTCCCCTTTTCCATGTGTTCAACTCCATCGCTGAATAATAAATTATCCTGGAAAAGTACAAATAAATTATTGACACGATATAAATAATAATGGAATGCAACTGAAAACTGAAGAAATCATTCATTACGATTTGACATAATATAATCGTAAAATAATTGTACAATATATTATATTGTACAATCATTTTGCTGTGTTAAATATGAGCAGTTGAATACAAATTTATAATTATAATCGGATGGATATTACAAAGTATGACTCAAGTCAACAATACAATTAGATCAGAATATTCAATTCCTAATAACATTAAACATTCAACACTTTGATTACTAATACAATTATTGGGAAAATATTACAAGTAGAGCACACATTCAATGGGAGATAACGTAATATTTATATGGTGGATTGATGGTATCCAAATGATAATGAGGTAGCAGTCAGATTCAGATACAACACGCCCGCCTATTCTAAACGTTTCCAATTAATCTTACGTTTAGCCTATAAATTGCTCTATTTTCAATGAAGGACTCATTTAACAGATTCATCTAAGTGTCCCATTTAAGGATTCATTTAACTCGCATAACTGATTATCATTTCAAGCCTGATGTATGAAAGATCGAGATAGTGGAATCCGCATCAACGAAACATCATAAAACTTAATCAAGTTAAAACGCTTGACTATGATAAGAACATATTAACGTATTTATTCGCTTAATGAATAGGCTACATATAAAGGTAAAAATCAGATATATAAGAAGCAAAACTTTACCTGATCTAAATTGTGATCGAAACCACTCTGTCTCAACAATTCGGGAGTATCTGTATCAAATCCCATGTCACCAAAGCCTTCTTCCTGAGGTACCAATGCAGCAATGTTTCCATACTCTTCTCGCATTGTTATTTCTTCGGCACGAGATTGATTTAAGCTGAACTGCGCTTCGATATCAACAGCACTGTAACAAGAAAATTTCAATGTTTTTGGACGGAAATATGAAATATTTCGACTAACTACAGGTTGAATAAGAAAAATGAGATGAGAAAAGACAAACGATATAACTAATGAAAAATATACGATGCTTCTTTTTAAAGAACAGGATTTTTCAAGTACAGTATCAAAATATTTTTGTAAGGATTTCTGAGTTGAGTAGTACGAAAGCTATATTATAACATTTTCAAATGATGAATTTCTTGAGGATTCCATTCTCAATGAGAGAATCAGAGAACTTAACAGCCGAAAAGGAAAGTGGAGACGTTCCAATTAATTTTACTGTAACTTATAATTATTGAGTCACAATCGTAAATGAAAGTCAGGTAATTGGATCAATGAGCGACCAAAACAATTAATACTTCTTCATTCACTTAAAACTAATATCGTGAGATTTTCCCAAACTAAATTCATCAATATTTCATAGGTTGATTGATGGGAGGATCATAGTGAACAACAATCGATCATCACATAATCAACAGCGATAGGTATCATCATCACGACTCACATTTACATCATCTCTCAGCTAGATTATTCGCCTGTTACAGTCCACAGGACGTAAAAAATGACGTGGCGAGAGCCTGAGGTACACTCCGGGCAAACAGAAATTTTGAAAAGTAAAAGTAAACAATGAAGACATCACTGTCTTGTTTTGTTGAATGTTGAAAGAGTATTTTAGTTCAACAACTGACAATGGTGAAACTATAGTCAACAACCAAACTCAGTTTGAATGTGACTAGGCTAAAATCAAATGCAAAAGAGAACCTACTTGAGTTCAGGCATTGCCGAATCGAAGTCATGAAAGACCTCGGGCAGAGTGATGGCGTTGACTGCGGCCACCCCGTGCTCCTCAGGCAGATCGACCATTCCTGGCCGAAAAGCCATCTTGATCTTGACAAACGCTTCATTACAATCGGCAAGCAAATACTTCGCTTTCCTCGAATAGATCCTCACAACTCCAAGAAGCAAATGACCAGATGTTCTGAGAGCCATTTTAACCTGAAGAATAAACAATAATAAAGAGATAACAAATAATTATTTAAAGAATTGTACAAAGGTATTCAATTCAAAAGCAAGAACATTTTAGAAATACAGTAGTCAAGGTGAAGTTGCAATTTACGAAATACACTCCTATTATGGCCTTTCTCTTCAATTATTAGGATCTTTCTCTTCCGAATAAATAATACTAAAAAACTGACTGAAATGGATATTGAACATTATTTATTTATTTGCAACCTCAGAGAGAGAAGAGTAGTGTTGGATTGACTTCTGTGTGTGCGTTATGCAATGTGATGTGTCACTTTGACTTTTAAATGTTCAATATCCATTTCAGTCAGTTTTGAGTATTACTTAATCGAAAGAGAAACATCCTAATACTCCTAATAGACAAAAAGAAATAGCCTACTAGTTCATCATCCTTTTCAGAATTATATCACCTATAATTCAATGAATGCCATTGAAGAAGAACACTTTGCAAGTGGTGACTTGTGTAAAACCAACCGGTGTTTGATTCTCAATTCAACATGTATAGTCCGATTCACGTCAAGAAGTCAGCATTGTTTATATGAGGAGCATTGATGCCAAGTTTCATTGAGAGAGAAAGAGAAAACTGCACCAAACCTGTTTGTTGGGCACTGTGCGACAACAATGCACAGTGCGGCAACTATGCACAGTGCGAATAGGAGAGACATCAGCAACTGCCTTGTGCTGAGCAAGGATAGCTAACTCTCATCTAAGCAATGCTGACTTCTTGACGTGAATCGCACTATAGACTTCTTTTCAAAAGGAACAAGTACTCCCAAATACTTTCTGAAATGGGTGATATTAAAAAGAAATAATGCCTGAAACTTCTGTGAATTTTAAATATCAGTACTAACTATGAAATACTGACAATTCAGATATAAAATGTATGTGTACTTCCTACTGAAAGCTCATGTTCGAATGAAAAGAGACTGATCACAATACTGTACAATGTAATACTCATTCATTATAATTTTGGTGGGTTAACTTTCAGATAATAAAATAGTCAACTTTGGAATGAAAGGTCATTTGAAATTCAGATCTCAAACGGATCGACTCATCATCATACTCAATCATACTTGCACAAAATCGGAATCAAATGTTTTTGCTGCGCGTGAGTAGGCTAATGAGGTGAAGGATGGTACGCTAAAAAAGTGCCATACGGAATGGGAATCGTACCCGAGACCGCTGGAGCGATGGCAAACTGAAGGTGTGACGCTCCAGCCAACTGAGCCACACCGGCTCTCCTTATAAAGCTTTGCTTGTTACTATACTAGTTAGATTTGAATTGAGTTTTAGAAAACATCAGGCCTACGTACCTAATTACAAAACCTCAACTTGACAAGCTTGAAAATATATATAATTATATATAAGATTCTTGTAGGTTTTATAATAAATATGTAATTCGTATTTTTCTCGTCCTTTACATGTGAAGAGCACAATGCAAAAAAGATGAATGTCAAAAATTAACAAAATTGAGGTTATGATTGAATTTCATGCATTATCGGCAGTAGAATACAATAGGCTAGAATACATATTGTGTTTTTCAGAGACATTCCTCTTTTTTGTGTTTTTTGCTGACATTCATCATTTTTGTGTTTTTTTTATTGTACTTAGTATACAAATTTATTTTTTATGACAAGTATTTGAATAAATACTCTTCTATTTACAGTGTATTCTATGTTCTATATTCATATAGTTTCAATACATTTAGAATGAATATTATATTTAAACTTATCCTTCAGTAATAACGTTTTGAAGTTTGAAATGAGTCTCCTGAAAATTTAAAAATTATGACATTCATCTTTTTTGCATTGTGCTCTTCATGTGATGAGAATAAAGTTATTTTTTATAAATTATTCAAACCACATTTTTCTCAATCACGATATGGAGAGGATACCGTACATCAAATATTACCTCAATAATTATTGTTAGTGTTACAATTTTCAACTCTTTTAAACAGTCGAGCTACGTTTTGAATAGAGGTGGCTGGAATGCTAGGAATGTAGAAGCTGGTCGAGTGGGGTAATAAAGATAGGGCAGACGGAAGCGTGCGAGAGAGACAGCTCCCCGCACACCTCATACCGTACCTCTATTCTTTTCGTAGCTCCACTGTACGTTCATTCGGAAGTTGAATCCTGTATATTATTTTGTGAAAAAAGTGGATATCAATTTATTATGGATAACATAGGCTGCTTTAATGAGATTCAATGAGTTGAGATTGATAAGATTCATTTTCAATTTGTATCTTTATCTGCTGAACTAGAATCAAATTCAGTCGACTAAAAACTAAGATCTTACCTTTGGCTGCAGTATACCCTCCACTGACTTCTCAATATTGGTTTCGAAGACATGAGCTTTTGTGAGTTTCTTGTCCCAATGGGCTGCCAGCCAAATTCGAGCCAAAGGGCCCTTCTTGGCGAGCACAAATTGTGCGTAGAACATATTGACGAGTAACTAGTCCAAGAGCCGAATCATCAATCACTCAAACCTGAAAAATATAAAGAAAGAACATGATTTGGAATTGTCATAGCCTAAATTAGTTATTGAAACTACTCGTTATGTACCATAAAGTTTATATTTATTTTCAAAATTTTAATAGCATCTCTACTAAATGAATTAATTGATGATTGTGTTGAGTTGTTGGAAGTATTGTATAGAAGTCATCATCAAAGAAATAAATCGTGCCGTTGAAGTTCAGTTAACTGTGATTGAATACTAACTTGGGTTATGTTATGTAGTAACCAACCAAATGCAGCTCCCATGCAATAATCAATATCAAAGTTCAAAAATATCAACTTCAAGTGAAGCGAGGTACTGCGGAGTCAACTCGCGAAAATAACCTAACTTAACAATGTTAGGCAGTCCTGTTATTCAATTATTTGACAATGTTGGAAGTCAAAACTTATTCTTCAAATGTATGAAGAGCAGAATTTGCTCCGTCATATTGAGGAAGGAAACTACATTACAAACTATGTAAAACCTCTACCTGTATTTTTAGTTTGATGGCAGCCTGCAATAATGTTTACACAGCACAATCAGAAAGTTTGTTCTTACGAAATTAATTAATCAAAACTTGAACAAAATATAATATTTGACAATAATATAATTGAATTAACTGATGAATAACCAATAGTGGTGTGAGAAGAAAACCGTGTCTATCAATGTAATCAAATGTCAGTAGGTAACTAACCTACCTACAAAAAGCTTGTAAAAGTCGACAAGTGGAGTTCGTGATTAGAACACTGAGGTAAGCTACAACATACACTTGGGATTGAAAGTATTTAATCAATACAATTATTTTAATTCAATTTCCCATTCAAAAGAAGCATATAAATGAAAACAAAGCGTTTGGCGCCCATTTCCTTCGGTATGCTTCTATGGAGCCGAATCTCTTTTACAACAGTTTCCCTAAATGCGTTACTAATGTTCTCACAATAGTAAACCTCTTCTTTAAGGACATATAGATAAAATATATGTTAAAAAATAAATCAACTTACCACTTGAACTGAAATCCATCACACAAAACATAATAATATCCACATAAACACTGCACTGCACTGAGTTTTCTGGACAGAATAAACAGAAACAGACCAACAACACGAACACAAACGAACGAACTGACTACAGTTACAAGATGGCGGCAAATAATACGAATGAAGGGTTGGTACAAAAGTGTACCAGCGACATTCTGGTCCACTGCTCCAAGGATTTCAAACGACATTTTGTCCCATTTTCACTGCCGACATTCTGTCCCACATTCCTGAGATGGACCAATATGTCGGCTGCATGCAACGACATTTTGGTCCAATTTATATTCCTTCAAATTCCGACAATGTGTACCAACGACATTCTGTCCCACATTCCTGTGATGGACCAATTTGTCGGCTGCTTGCCCGACATTTTGGTCCAATTTACTCAATTCCTTCATTTTCCGACAATGTGTACCAGCGACATTCTGTCCCACATTCCTGTGATGGACCAATATGTCGGCTCTGTACGACATTTTGGTCCAATCTATTTTCCTTCACTTTCCGACAATTTGTACCAACGACATTCTGTCCCACATTCCTGAGCTGGACCAATATGTCGGCTCCATGCACGACATTTTGGTCCAATTTACTCATTCCTTCACTTTCCGACAATGTGTACCAGCGACATTCTGTACCACGTTTCATTCTCAATATCGATTTAGGCGAAATATCGACTGTTGAACTTCTAGTCAATTAGAGTGTAAGTGTGACATCACAGATCCCAATCCGACATTACATGTTTCCAAACATTTGAAAGTGATGTTTGAAAGTGTATGCAGTCAGTTTTCGATTAATATGCTTTTAAAAATAAAAATTGGTATAATATTTTGTCTTTTTTCATAAGGTCATAATTAAGGTATGTTTTGAAGCGATAAAAAAACAAGGTTAAGTGACTTTTGAAATTGTCAGTATTTGGATTTTTAATTTTCTGTAATGCTTCTTTTTCTCCACTATCAAAATTAAGAGAAAAATCATTATTTTGAGGATATCCACTGGAGATAAAATTAATTAATTATATCATTGATAAGACAGGGGAGTCAAATCAAATCAAAATCCATTTTTTGCAAAAGACAAGTAATGTACATGTATAGGCCAAGTCAAAACATAATTACATCAAATCACTCACAGTTAACAGTCAATCAATCACATTTATCACATTTTTAAAATTCTCCATATTAAAGCTTAAAAATTCATTATTATTCTTTGTCATGGAGCTCCCTAATTGGAAAACGCTGAGTGAAAATGATTCATTTATGGGACTTTGAGGTGTTCTTTTTGTTTGCCCACCAACTTTTCATTCTCTGTGCAAAAGCAGCCTTTCTTTCATCGCTCCATTTAGTGCCGGTTCTTGGCGGCTTTACCTCTGGCTAGGGATGGGTATCGGTCGAGGACTTATCGATATATCGGTTATCGATATATTTTTGCTTCAGTTATCGATATCCGATAAATATCGGTAGAGAACTATCGATATATCGATATATTGGTAGAAATCTATCGATATATCGATGCTCAATGTGATGCTGAAAGTGGAGAGCAAAATTTGCTGCCAACCTGCCATTACCTAACTTACCCATTTTAGATTTAATTAAAAATCATTTTAATCATTTAATTGGAAATTAAAAACATCACACATGATCGCGGCTATTCCATTGATATCAATGGAATATAATATATTTATATCAATGGGCTATTCACCCTGAACAACTGATCCTGATCCTACAGAAATCAGAGTATCTTGATACACAGGAAATGGGTAGCTAGGTAGCGGTTTGGTCTCCGCATATTTAATTTAAATGGAGCTTTTAGAAGGTTTTGTTGGAGATCCTGTTTGAAATGAAAAATAAAATTACGTTGTTTCAACATCTATTTTACATTTAATAGTTTAAGGAATATTCCAACCTTGCTACTCATCTTCTGTTGCTTGTGAATAAACAATAATCAAACATAAAATTCTAAACATTTCAAGAAAGAGTTGAAAGAGCTGTCACTTGTTTTCAAATAGCAATGTTCATACCTACAAAATATTATTGCATCCTAATAATGAAAAACACAGATTTAGACCATATGGTCACTAAACCAGGATTGTTATAAATAAAATTTGTGTAGAAATTGACAAGATCTGTATTTTACATTATTATGGAACGTTTCTACAATATTAACTCTAGTTCAGTTAGATTATTGCATCCAATATTTATCATCCGCCTCATGTAAACAAAACAAAATGGATGCCCCAAAAGCAAAAGTATTTATCGATATATCGATGAGCAAAATATCGATAACCGATAAATATCGGAAGGAACTTATCGATAATTATTTATCGATATTTTTTCCCGAAATATCGATATATCGATATATCGATGTTATCGATACCCATCCCTACCTCTGGCTTTATTTCCCACTTTTCAACTTTCATTCTAAACTTATCTTTACTCGTTAATCTCGTCATTTTTTATTATTATTATTATTATTATTATTATTATTATTATTATTATAATTATTATTATTATTATTATAAAAACAGTTACTTATTAAAAAATCCTCAATTTTAATTATGAAGTTTCTCACAGATAAATCTATTATTTCTATTGGTAACTGATGTAAAATCTAATTGCACAAGCCCTAAAACTTACATGACTAGGTTTATAGTGGCAATATGCATTTTTAAGGTTGCGCCTGTTTCGTGTATTGTGAGTGAATTTGAGAATGACTAGAGAATGAGAGCAAATTGGATTTTACATATAAAACACATTAAAAAATAAAATTACCAGGTAAACACATAATCTTCAGTTATGAATAGAGGTTTCTAGTGAGTTTGTGGTGGCCAACTCTAAGTTAGTCTAAGCCAAGTAAGGCCAATGTTTCCACTGTCAATGACATTTTTCAATGTTGAAAAAAACTTCAACAATCTGAAATTTCTACAACATACCTAATATTATCTAATATAGGAGGGCTAACCCCCCTGCCGAGCGCCGTGGAGCACGATTCGAATATATCAAAGTTATAATAATACAATTTGTCAACTTAAACTGAAATGGCAATAAAAGAGTTGGAAAGGGATTTTAGTTCCTATTATATTTTCAATATTATTTCGTTCTTATCTTCAACAAATCTATGATCAATAAATGAAGAATTATTTTTAACCCGTGTAGGTTTATTTATGAACGACCTGAATCCGTTTAGAAGAGTACCTAGCGCTCAAGTACTCGTTTGTAATATTGCAATTTTCTAGTGTATTTTTCATCTTCAATTTTGAATTCAACTGGGAGACAATTTGCTTTATCTATTTCATGCTCTATCATTTCAAAGTCAATGATGACTATCATGTCATTGTCAATGAATAGACAAATGAATAGACAACGGTTCTTTTTATATATTATAGTTCGGTATCCATATATGATGAAATTACATTGACAGTCGCCGTTTTAATACGGTAACCCGTTGATAGGTAAACATTGAAATTCTTTAATTTCAGAACTTTGAGCTTCTTTTAATATTTCACTATGATGGCTGTTTGATAAAAAAAGTTATGACAGTCCTGTATGTCAAGTACCGGTATATTATTGTCAAGCTTATTAATATGTAGCTTATGTAGGCTACTGTATTGTATAGGCTGTCATCAAACATTTTCAAGGTAGGTATAGAATCACTCTAATGATAGAATTGATGTGTTGTATAAAAATCCACCTACTTTTACCTGGTAACATTTGATACAAATTAACTTGATCTTCCAATTGCATGAAATTAGCTCGAAATCTCAATAATATATTGAGCATGAATTCAATGGCAGGCTCCATAAGACTGACCAAAGTCCCTCTAATGCCGCTAGTAAACTTATTAATAGGCTCCCGATTGAAGAGAGGCTACTTGGTTATAGGAGGTTTAAGATAGTATTAGCATATTAGAGTAATATCTCATAAAGAATCCCTTCTACTCCATCAAAGAGTTTATCGAAAAAAATTAATTGTAGATGATTTTAAATTGTAGCACAAATATTGTTGTATTATCTATTGTTGTTGTATTATTTATTTATATATCTTGCTTAGCATATACTTAATTGTAATATAATAACTGACCTAAATGTCAAAGTGTGATGTCTTCGTGTGGTCAATAAATATTCTATTCTAATGCTATATGAATTGAAAATTTGGTAGGCTATAGGTACCTACCGAAAATGTTCAACTTGAAGTTGATGGATTCGACTTGTTATTGAAAAGTCCAAATCAAAAGAAAACTATCTCAAGTTTCATTAGTCATTTCACTGCATTTTACTCTAGCATTAGGTACTCTATTGAATCAAGGAGCTGCTGACTGCTGAGCTCTAGCTGAAATATGTTCAGATTTAATAATGTTGGGTTGCATTAACCAGGTACAACTATTTTAAATAAGCTGATCCCATTTGATTAGCATTGTACGGTACTGATCCTGGATCAAAATTGATTTTGCTTGGTGCAACCCAACATAAGCATATAACTAGAGAACACAAAGGAATCTTTTTTGAGACATATGCAGCAGAAATCATATGCGAAATCTTCCAATAATATTCTTCAAGTACGGTACTACAACTGCCGCTGTTATATATTTCTGGCTGGATACTATTCAAGCAGAAATTAATATGTGATCTCTATCAATTTGAAAACGATTCAATGATCTCCTAAATGAAGTTCATTACCAAAGAGTTAACGTTGAATTTTATAATAATGCTGACTCCTCAGTTCAATATGAATGAAGTACAATTAACTTAGGTAGGCTACTATTGCATATGAATAGATTCCATAGATTACAATTGCAAATATATACCGTACGGTAACTCATATAAGATAACTTATAGATTAGCCCAACATTATATTGTCGAGTTACAGTTGATTTGAAAGCAAATTGGTGAGAATTTGAAGCTAAGAAATACAGCATCCTATGAAAAAGTAAGTTGGACTATCTTCCTTTTCAAAATTCTCAATATCATGCATAACATAACCATCTTGTACAATTCAAATTTCGAGACATAGGTTTTACATTACAACCGACCGGCTCACCGAATTACGAATTCTAGACCAATATATATCGATAAGTATGAATGAATCGATGAAAATATCGATATTTACGCATTCCTGAGTTGGACCAATATGTCGGCTCCGTGCACGACATTTTGGTCCAATCTATACTCCTTCACTTTCCGACAATTTGTACCAACGACATTCTGTCCCACATTCCTGAGCTGGACCAATATGTCGGCTCCATGCACGACATTTTGGTCCAATTTACTCAATTCCTTCATTTTCCGACAATGTGTACCAGCGACATTCTGTCCCACATTCCTGTGATGGACCAATATGTCGGCTCCGTGCACGACATTTTGGTCCAATCTATACTCCTTCACTTTCCGACAATTTGTACCAACGACATTCTGTCCCACATTCCTGAGCTGGACCAATATGTCGGCTCCATCACGACATTTTGGTCCAATTTCCTTACATTCCTTCACTTTCCGACAATGTGTACCAGCGACATTCTGTCCCACATTCCTGAGTTGGACCAATCCATGAAACGACATTCTGTCCCAAAAATGGGACAGAATGTCGCTGGACCAAACTGTCGTTGGGACAAAATGTCACGTTCCCCGAATGAAGAGAAGAAGATAAAGAAAATAATATATTATAGCTGATTGAACTCTAAAAGTACAAGTTTTCATACAAAAAATAATTTACAGAGAATATCTTGAATTTTATTGAATTTTGTCGAGAAAGATTAGTTGCATCATTACCTTATAAAATATTGAGAGGAGTGGCTTTCTAGGTCAAGAATGTGGAAATTATTCTCCCATCCAATTAAAAAAATTCAATATCATCATATTCTCTTAAAGTTTTTGTTTGGAACTAGATAAATTTCTCACTTTATGTAGTAACTTGGACTGAACTTGTTCAAAAAATTTGAAACCTCTTTGGTGCGCATACCACACTGCCACTGTCATCGCTTTCTGTCTTCTGCATAGAAAAAGACGGGACGGGAGAGGCAAATGCTGGCTGAAGTTCAACTAGAGAATCTGCTCCGTGAGATTGTAAATTTCTTGAATTAATTGATAGTTAATTTTTATAACTTAGAATTCAACTAGTTTTATTGATATCTTATTTAACAAAGGTCAGCTCCATTCATTTCTTATTCTTGTTTGCTTTTTTATGTTTTATATCTGATCGATTTGTTTTGTGTAAAGAACGAAGAAAAATTCTTCTTGGCAGACCATGCATTATTTGTGAAACTAACCTTTAATATAGGCTATCAGGTGCATTGATATCAATCTACACTATTTTTAAATGTATTGAGGATTTATTCTTGCTCTCCTATGTATTTTCTAAATAATCATTCTGTTTCTCTGTCAAGTTTTTGTAGTTGTTTGACCAACCATACATAAAATTATTTGCTGTTCACTGTTTTAAAATAGGGTACATTTTCCCCTTATCATCATTTTATCTTTATTCAAAATTATTTTGTTTGTAATGCGATTCGTGAATGTAAAAACCTTTATTGTGTTTCTAATTGTGTAACTTACTGTGAGTCTACTGTTTATGTATTTTGTCAACTCAGTTCATGAATTCAAATGAGTAAATAATTGTGAAAAAATTTTCTACTTATAACAATGAAGGCTTTATTCATTAAGTTTACTCAAAATAACAAAAATTAATTTACTCAATTCGTCTTGAGCTGCTTCAGCTTATTGTGACACTTTTTCAACTTTACTTATTTAGGGTTTGCAGATCTATTTTCAGAAAATGTTCTCATTAATTTTAATAATGGTGATTAATGAAGTTGAAAGGTTGAAATTTCTTGATTATAAAACTTTTAAATCTGAAAATTTTCATAAAACAACAATAAGTTAATCCACTTGGATTGGGCCTAATTATTCTTAATTGAATACCGTACATCAATATAGTTGGAGAAGGAACAGTTGAAAGGAACTACAATATTCAATTCAATTAATTTTGGAACTCATGTAAAACGAATTGTGTAAATCATGATAGATTGTGTATGTTAATAAAATCACTGTGGAGATATGATGAGTAGTGGCAGCACATTTTGGAATGCTATTAAATTTTTCAGTTTATCTTCTGATCTTAAAGCAAGAAATGTCAACCTTATAATATAAGTACGTAACGAGGAAGTTACTTGTCCCTGAGTTAGATTCTTTGTAGTTACTCTACTAGGTTCATAGTAGAAAGAATGCATGTAAATTGATATTTAACAACTAGAACCTGGGTGTTAATCTTATTCTATTGTATTGTCTTCTAGGGAAATTAATTGAAGATGGCTTTGAGAGATTTGCTGGATGGTGAGTGTGGCGCTTCCAACTCTCTTGTTCGCTTAACGACTCATTTCGTTCAAGACCGAGGACTGAAAGATGAAAATTACAGGCATCCGTTCCAGCCTAATGAACCGATTCTCAGTAGTCAAGATCCGGATCAAGTAAGTCATTTTTGTACCTGAAACAATCTTGGATGTACATATATTTCAGCTATTAGCTTGCCTTCCAAATAATCCAAGAACATTGATTGGTCTGTGCTATACTTTCATTAAAATATTTTTATTGCTAATCTATTATTATTGAAAATTCTAATTTTTATTGAAAATTTTGTGGCGCATTTCTTTCTACTGTGCTTCCACCACTGCGAGATTTGATGTGAAATGTTGAGGAAAATCACACTGATACAAGTCTGTAGCAATGATACTGTTTGATTCCCAAACGATACAGAACTGAGCAAGCAAGCGGCGCTTTGCGCTGCAAGGGGTAAACTTGTCTAACTGATAATTAAATTATTTGTACGCCACTATATTTTACGCTACTGTATTTTTCAGTTCTATTTAAATCTGCTTGAATGTTCGTGTAGTGAGATATTTTATTGCTAGAATATTCTTCCTTATAATTTTTTGTTATGAAAATTTCCTTTTTTTACAATTAGTAGCCTAATGTTATCAAATCTATAACATATACCAATTATTCAATACAGTATGCTACCTATTTATTTATTATAATTAATTTGAATTATTAATTAGAAAGAGGATGTTTAAATTACCGTTAAAAAAAGCTCTACAACCACCACCACTTTTCACATTATCCTAAATAGTTTATCATGATTAATAAAAGTTGAAAAAGCGACTTTCGAAAATATTACAAAAAGTGTTGGCAATTGTTCGAAAGCCGATTCATTTCAACCGCCGTTAAATGTCATTATTTGGCGAAACCAACTCTATCGAGCTTCGTTAAATGACGTAACTCTACGCTTGAACCCAGTTTTCCTTTCGTACAATGGGTTTGCAATCAAAATCAATAGAATTTAACCGCTGTTAAATGACATTGGTTGTTGGAATCAATTTGATTGTCACCCTATTGAACTCCATCGAATTCACGTCATTCTATGGTGATTAAATTTAATTGCCTTGTGTGTAATCGGCGGTAGAAAAGTAATGTTTCATCGCTTACAGATTAGCTGGTGCTTGAAATAGGCTATAATGTTTCATTTCTTATTGTTTAGCTCGTGCTTGAAATATAATGTTACATTTCTTATTTTTTCAGCTGGTGCAGCAATTTCTCGAAGAAACTGTTGGCTCAACGCCTCAGTCATTCAGAATGGACTCATTGTTAGCGGAAATGAGGGACATAGAGGTGAGAAGTGCACAAAGCCCTCCGGTGCAGTCGCCGCCTGTCTCACAGCTCGCCATTGAAGAGGACTCCAGCTGCTGGGCCGATGCCGAAGCCAATGAAGAGAATGTCCGAAGTTGGGCTGAGCAGTACATTGAATCCGGCCGACATTTCCCAGTAAGTACTCGTCTTTATGTCCAATTTTCAACTTATCTAGACAGTTTATAGAATTAAATTATATAAATATCTATTCTATATCATAGGGTTGAGTGGTAGAGAGGATCAGGAGTCCTAACTCCGCCCTCAATAAAGGCATTTAGTTATTCAATTCTTCTACATAACTCTTTGAGTAGTTGTGAAGGTGATATTGTGGTAGTTATCCATAATAAATGAAAAGACAAGATGTTGTCAAACCACTGATTTAAACATCACTACATTCATGATCTACAGTAATTATCTTTATAGAGTTGAGTGTTGAATTATACTTTTGTGAATCTTGTTTTTGTTTTTATTACTTTTTTTCTTGAAGGTTTTATTGTTCCTTTTGAAGGCCGAGCGTACTATTCTATTAAAACAAAAAGGCATTGTAATAAGCTATCAGTATATCAGTACTAAGTAGTTGAGACTAAATACTACGTTATAAGTACTGTCGTGATTACTAATAATAGAATAGAACTACTACTTCGTAAGAATTATACTATAATGGTTTTTTTTTAACTTGATAACTGTCATCTGGAGGGTTAAATCACAGATAAGGTAGTAATCATTCCACAGATTACTACCTTATCTGTGGTTAAGTGTAAGAGAGGGCCGGCTGTGCCCTAACTTCGCCCTCCCAGTACATAAAGGCAGCCAATCAATCAATCAATCTATTGCAGATGCCAGAAGAGAAAGGTGATCAGTACGCCATTTGGAAAACCGATGACGAAGATGAGTCTTTACCTGCTACTCTTGAAAAGTATGAGCTTGGTTTCGGACCAAATTGGGCTCAAGAATATTTGGAAACTTCAGAAGAGAATAAGTGAGTTATAAATGTTTTTGAATTTGCATGTTTGTCAATTATAGAAGCTGTACTACACCGTAAATTGATGAGCTACTGTCATAAGTCCTCTCAGATTTGGCACGATCAATCATGTTAAAGTATACTAATCAGAAAATGAAAGTTCTTCGTATAGTCATTCATGATCCATTACTTGAAAACGAGGTATTATCTACTTCAAGATTTAATGTGAGACAAGTTTTATCAAGTTTTTCTAATGAAGTGAACATTACTTAAGTATAGTAATATACTTGAGTTTTATATTGAATTTATATTATAAATATCATATTTTATATTCTGTATAATTTTATATTATAGTAATGTAATATGTTTTGAATATTTCAACTGGTTACCAACTTGGGAGAGGACTAGGAAGATGTATGAGGCTACTCCACAGAGTAATCCTACATGACTACCTATGCAGTATTTCGATGAAATTTATATTTTAGTTGATGAGTTATGACAAGTTTCCACAAAATATTAATCAGTTGCTGTCATAATATATCAATGATGCGAATCAAATACATTGAGTGCTGAAAATGATAATTTTTATATCTATTTTTGACTAGAAATTATGCAATAGTTCTTTGACCTTTGATTTTTTCGATTTTGAATTTGTCGGCTTTTTCTAATGATGAGATTTTAATTTCATTGAAGGCTTGATGAATCTACTGCAACTCCACTAAACACTAGTGATCTTGCAACATCAGTTGAATATATTGATGAATCAAAGGATCAAAGAGAATTACAAGCAACAGCTAACGAAATCCTCTCGAATGTTGATGATCCTCAGTTATCATACTCAAAGGTGAGTTCTCTATTCGTTTGAATTAGTTAAAAACAATATTCATCGACCGTTAGCTTGAAGTGAAGAAATCAATCTTCAAGGCTTGAAATTATATTGTTTATATTATTGTTTATATATTGTTTTAATTATTTATATCAAATTATATTGTATTGAAATGGGAGAGAATACTATTCTCTGCACTGGTGATCTTAACTTTAGTGGTTTCTTCAAGTTAATCGGACATTTCTCTATATTTTTCAGTCAAAAAATAATAGTGAATTATGTACATGCAGGATTCTCTAGATAATCTTATACAGTATAATGTAGTAGAAAAAGTGAATTTTCATTTTCCAATAGATTGAACGGAAAAGGGAGAGCCTATATCATGTTTTGTGTATGCAAATAAATAAAATTCATCAAATTTACGAAATTAAACCTCGCCTCACCATCAGTTCTCTTCATAGAAATATCAAAGTATAAACACTTTTGGTGTGCTGCTATGCGAGTTAACGCTCAATCTATTGTTGCTCATATAGTCGTGTCCTGTATATGAGGAAAATATTCAAAGTACATTATCCTTTTCATCTTTTATATTATTATGTTCATTATTGTACGTTATTCGCCATTTGTTGTGGAATAAACTAGTGTCTCACTCAAGCTTTTTGATTTGTGTTTTATTTTGCAGTTTATGAAGTTTATGCATCAATTAGGAGAAGGTGAGATTACCATTGAATCTGGAGAAGTTATTGACAAAAGTAGTCTTGATAACAAATTCAAAGAATGGTCAGATGAATATGTTGAAGCGCAGAAGCCAGAAGAGTGGGCATCTGAATTTCGTGAATCAGCAATCGGTTCACAAGCCTTAGCAGGTATGTTTTTTTATGTGGAAAATATACAGTTTCAATAAAATTGCGTATCATCACAGTACCTTTATAGTACCGATAATTTGGCGTATTATTATCACTATTCATAATATTTTAAACTCTAATGCGCAAGCATGATTGGTCGAATAATATTGTTGGTTAATAGGAGTTAATTATTCGTATATTATTAACTCAAGATATAGTAATTGAAATTTTCAAGTACCATTGTGATTGTAGTTAGTCTTATGAATTCAGTATAACTGTTATTCATTCATCTTGATTCAAAATAAAATTTTGAATTACATGGCTGTCAATAGTAAATAGTAATAATAATTTTTCAATCACATGGCTCTCAATAGTAAAATTAAGTAAGATATGAAGTCCAATTCATGAAGTTTGAACTTTTCAAAAATGAACATGTTCCTTTTTATAAATTGATATCATACAGTGAGTTTTGATGAAATTTAACTGAAAGTTTTAAAAATTTGGATATGCCTGAAGAATGCAGTACTTATTTTTAATTGAAACTTTCATCTCTCAATTCTTCCTATCATTTCCAACCAATCTTTGCATTAATCACAATGCTTTTTTTAGATAATCCTGAAGAATTGGATGATTTCACCACCAAATTATGGAGTAAACTATCCCATCAATGGGAAGAGTTAGCTAATACTAATGAAACTGAAAATCTGTGGTCAAGTGAATTCGAGGATTACTCTTCAAATTTTGTAGTGAGTATTTATCTCATACATGTTGTACTTTTATTTCAATACAAACAAATTGATTTTATCAAGTTTTCTAACGTGAATCATCAAATTACGAGTAGAATGACTGGATCATTTCTGATAGTGATTATTTATCACAAATATCTCGTACTTTGAGATCTCGTAATTCATGTTAGATTTCTAACATGAATTAACTAATTAGAATGACTGGATCATTCCAGATAAATTATATAGTATAATTATCATCTGGAATGTATATATCATATACTGAATCTAGCTGATCTATATAAATTATTTAGCTCAGTAATAAGCAAAATATAGTCGTTGTTTTCAAAGTAATTGAAAACTACAATCAATTGAGGATACTCATCTGACTAATTTTTTTTTAAGAATCATGAACTATAGATTACATTCCCGCTCATACTATACGGAATCGGGTTTATCCAATCTTAACTTACGACTTCTTGACAATATTGACTCATGTGTTATAAGTCTGGGACCTAAAGTCAGAGAGAAATTTCTTCCAACGAGACAGACAAAACAGAGTAAGTGATCCTATTCTCTATTCTTCACTCCCACCACAACGCCTGTTCAATTCGGCCCTATTCGCCCTGTTCGGCCCTACTAGCCGGTTAAACAATTCTTCAATGAAGCCATTCTTGTACAGAATGTCCGTAAGCCATCACCTTGTCCACCCTCAACCTATCAGGGTTCTTTTAACATTTTTGTCCTTCATCACGCCAGTTTGTTTCATTATTCGAAATTATGCATGACCAATGCAGTGACTACGTTCATTCATTTGCGCCGCTCGCTGGCTGCAATTGCAGCTCAAAATTCATCATCGCACCGTCCTAGACAAATAATCGTAAAATTTGTCAGCTACCAGAATCGGCACAGAGTCATCTCCAATAGGCGCAAACTGGCGGGAACGGGAATAACTATTCATGAGGACTTAACACAGAAACGACTTTTGTTCTTGAAACAAATGGCTGATAGAGTTGGGTTCAGGAACGTTTGGTCGCATGACGGTAGAGTGATATGGAGACAAATGGTAGGATTGTTTCACAGTCTTTTATAATCCTCGTAATGAGCTCACTGATCAAGCAACTGTTTTCAAGATGAAGCTGAATAGGAAATAGTTTTTAATCGGTGAGTAACCAATGTTCTCAAAGTATTTCTATTGTTTTTCTTTTAATTAATTCTTGCTAATGATCCAATAATTCTACTCTTTCATTTTTATTTTTATTCCATTGTTACATATTCTATTTCTCAATAAGTTTCAGTACTGTGAAGCAATCTGACCTCTCTATATATAATATAATACAGTATATATATTCCGTTCTTTGCATATACTGGTAAACTATCAATTAAGTTTTGTATTGCTATGTTAACGATCGAATAATTTATTATATTATCTGGTGCTCTTATCTATTATGAATATACACTATTTTTGCTTTTAAACACTAATCCTCTTCTGCTACTTCATCGGTTCATCTGTCAGTTCATCAGCACCTGAGATTTGTTCAATCAGTTTCGGTGTTATCGCTTATTATTGTGTTTCTTTTCTTATTAACAACTTCGAATATAATGAATGAGATTGTAGTCGATCTCTCTTCACTTAGAGTCTGAAATGTTTTCTCTTTCAAGTAGCGTTCGCAATTTTCGACCTCACTTTTTTTCTTATCTAAATATTGACTTATCTATTGGCGTTTACTTTCTACCCGTTTCATGATTTATTAATAACTAAAGGGGGCTCAACAATCAAATGTAATAAGCTTCTATCGAATTGAGCTCGCCTACTGAATTAAATCTATTTCTACTAAGCCTTTTACAAGTATATTCAGAACACAGAACTATCTTTTTTTTACATATATACTAATTTATTTTGCTATTTCAAAATGTCTGAATTGTGCCTTTACTACCAGAATGTTAATGGTTTAAGAACTAAGTTAGATGAATTTTCAGAGAATCTATTGAACTCTAACTTTGATGCAATAGCTTTGTCTGAGACCTGGTTATACTCTCATATATCCGATCAAGAGTTATTTGATAATAGGTATACTAGCCCAGGCAAATTAGACCAAAAAAAGGGTCTAGGTCCTAAAAAATAACATAAGGCTGGAAATGATCTCAAACCACTTTGGGCATCCCAAAGAAGGCTAATATGAGTTTGCGACGGTTTCTGAGTGCCGCGTAATATAGGGTGCCCAAGAAACCTCGAAATTTTGGTTCCGTTTCTAGTTATCTTCAATTTACGTCGAAACTAAGCGTCGGACAGAAAAACCCATTCAACCTTTTTTCTAGTAAATGAAATTTCCAAAAGATTGGTGCCTAACTCATTCCTCTAAGTCTAATAACTACCGAGTTATGATTTTTCAAAAAAAGGGTAATTTTTGGAGAGAAACTAAAATTCAAGCATACTAAGTTTTTGATTGTTCATATCTTTCGTATGATGTATTAGAATTGTGTGAATCAAAATCCCTCTGGGGATAATTTTCTCCTCTACAATTTTAGACCAAGTAGGCCTTCTTATCTTGTCTACTATTTGAGCTAGAGCTGTTAACAAAATTCCTTGCATTTCAAAAAGGACCATATTTTTGGTGGTTAAGTCTAACACACGTTTCTATGTAATTCTATTGAAGTTTCCTATTAGAATATTGTTTCTGAGATCATTCTCCCTCAGAATATCTACTTTGCGACTCCAAAAATCAAGTTTTTTAAGAAGTGGGATGTAAGAAAGGACCCTTCAAGGATGATAAACTGAGGACGCCCCTAACTTTTGTATAAGTAGATGGATCTTAACAAACAATAGCTCATTGTTTTCAGCTCATTAAGGCGGTTCAAATTCATATATCATATGTTAAATTCGGTCAAAATTTAAAAATTTTGTGCCCAAAGAGTCCTTTGACTTTATTCCCATATACCGAGAATAAGGCGATTTTTTGTTTTCAAATACATCTATCTTGAATGCCATTGATGATAAAAAATTGTATTTGGTCTCAAATTGTAGAAAAGAATCTCCTCTTTCATGTGCAATCATTTGCGACTGGAATATCGCATTCTCAAGTTGAGTATAATGCAATATAAAAATATGAGAAAACTATTTTTCACGTTTTTTCATTATTTTGCTGTTACTAGTTAGCTTCTAAATTGGGATTAATGGAAGTTAAAAACATGTATCTGGGCTCAATTTGTAGGGAATTTTATTCTCTACGTGTATAGTTGGCTCAAATACCCATTTAAGCCCTTTAGTCTGGTGAAAAATTGATCTAAACATGAACGAGGGAAGAATTCTGATGATTTTTCGACTTACTAAACCAAATGATTTCAACTTGAGAATGCGATATTCTGGTCGCAAATGATTGCAAATGAAAGAGGAGATTCTGTTCTACAATTTGAGACCAAATACAATTTTTTATCATCAATGGCATTCAAGATAGATGTATTTGAAAACAAAAAATCGCCTTATTCTCGGTATATGGGAATAAAGTCAAAGGACTCTTTGGGCACAAAAGTTTTAAATTTTGACCGAATTTAACATATGATATATGAATTTGAACCGCCTTAATGAGCTGAAAACAATGATTTATTGTTTGTTGAGATCCATCTACTTATACAAAAGAAGCGTCCTCAGTTTATCATCCTTGAAGGGTCCTTTCTTACATCCCACTTCTTAAAAACTTGATTTTTGAGTCGCAAAGTAGATATTCTGAGGAGAATGATCTCAGAACAATATTCTAATAGGAAACTTCAATAGAATTGCACAGAAACGTGTGTTAGACTTAACCACCAAAATATGGTCCTTGAAATGCAAGGAATTTGTTAACAGCTCTAGCTCAAATAGTAGACAAGATAAGAAGGCCTACTTGGTCTAAAATTGTAGAGGAGAAAATTATCCCCAGAGGGATTTTGATTCACACAATTCTAATACATCATACGAAAGATATGAACAATCAAAAACTTAGTATGCTTGAATTTTAGTTTCTCTCCAAAATTACCCTTTTTTTGAAAAATCATAACTCGGTAGTTATTAGACTTAGAGGAATGAGTTAGGCACCAATCTTTTGGAAATTTCATTTACTAGAAAAAAGGTTGAATGGGTTTTTCTGTCCGACGCTTAGTTTCGACGTAAATTGAAGATAACTAGAAACGGAACCAAAATTTCGAGGTTTCTTGGGCACCCTATATTACGCGGCACTCAGAAACCGTCGCAAACTCATATTAGCCTTCTTTGGGATGCCCAAAGTGGTTTGAGATCATTTCCAGCCTCATGTTATTTTTTAGGACCTAGAAGTCTAATTTGCCTGGGCTATACATCAATTTATCGAAATGATTTACCTAATGATGGCAGCAGAGGGTGGGGAGTTCTTATAGCTGTAAAGGATTGTTATAGCTCTGAATTGATAGCCTCCTCCCATGGTGAGGGCTTCCAGTTTTTGTGTGTAAAGGCAAAGTTTGGTAATTGTAGTATATTTTTGATTGTTGTTTATGTTCCGCCTGCTTCCAATCTGAATGTGTTTGAAAGGTTTTATGATTGTGTTGAGAGTCTCAATGGATTGATTGATGGTAATATTATTCTGGTTGGAGATTTTAATCTACCCGAGATAAACGCGGCTGATTTCAACTTGCTTTCTGGCTCTGTACGTGCGCGTAGGCTCAATAATTTCTCAACTATGTTCAACTTGGAAATGAAAAATAATGTTATTAATGTCAATGAGCGTACTCTGGATTTGGTTCTCAGCAATATGGATTTGAGTGTAAATAGGATTCATCACCTTTGGTAAGTGAGGATGCTCATCATCCTGCTTTGGAATTAGTATTTGTCGTGCCTCATTTCAATTTAGACCGTAATCTCAATTCTTTTGTAAATAACCTTGTATATAACTATAAAAGAGCTGATTTTTGAATTTGTATATTGATATAAGTAATATTGATTGGTCGTCTCTCTATTGTATGACAGATGTTGATGAGGCTGTAAATCAGTTTTACAAAATTTTATTCTCTGTCATAGATTTACGTGTGCCTAAGAGAAATGCTGCCAGAAAACAGGGCTATCCCTTTTGGTTCACTGGTGAATTAATAAGAGATTAAGCTTAAGAACAGATTGGCTAGGAAACGAAGACGTTCTGATGTAATTAATCGTAGGTTTGTATTGATCAGACGTTCTTTAAAAGCTAAAATACGTGAGGCCAATGCAAGATATTTACTTTCGGTTCAGTCTTCAGTTAAAGGAGATATCCGCAATTTTTGGTCCTATGTGAACAATAAGCGTACTGCTGCAGCCCGTATGAAGAAAACCATGTTTCTGAATTCAACAGTCCTTGAAAATAATTCTGATATTGCAAATGGTTTTGCAAATTACTTTGCGTCAGTGTATGATGATTCGGTTGGGTCTTCAGGTGTGAGCTCACCGGCTGTGTCTCAACAGAGTGTTCTGGATTTGAGGGCTATCACTATTGAAAACGTTCAGAGAGCTATTAAATCGCTCAAACCTAGAGCATCATGTGGTCCGGATGGAATTCCTCCTTTCTTGGTGAAGGGATGCTCTGATCTTCTGTCCATTAGCCTCTGCTTCATATTTAATCTGTCTCTGAAGCTTGAGTCTTCCCAAAGAATGGAAGCTCTCTAGGGTATCACCAATATTTAAATCTGGTAACATGCAAGACATTACTAACTTTCGGCCAATAAGCTTGACTAATGTATTTTCAAAAGTCTTGAGAATGTTATTTTTGATTATATTTACAAACACATGTTGAACAATTTTAATAATCAGCAACATGGCTACTTACCAGCTAAGTCGACTAATACAAATCTAATTGAATTTTCTAGTGACATATTGCAGGGTATGGATTCTTCGGGGAGGGTTGATGTTATATATATCGACTATCGCCGAGCATTTGATCTTGTTAATCATGATGTTCTCCTGCGTAAATTACTAGCCTATAACATATCTGATTCAACTGTTAAATTTCTGTCTTCCTATTTGAAAGACAGGAAACAATTTGTTTCTTATGATGGTTGTGATTCTGATCCATATGGCAACATATCAGGGTCCCACAAGGTACATCCTTGGGTCCTCTTTTATTCCTCATCATGATTAATGATTTACCTGATGTGTTGAAGAACTCAAAATGTCTCCTTTTGCCGATGACGTGAAGGTATATAAAACTATTACAAATGTTGATGATTGTAATTTATTGCAGGAGGATGTTGATAGAATAGTCACATGGAGCTCTGAAAATGGTCTGAAGATCAATTCCGATAAATCGAACATGATGACTTATTCAAGACAACATCTTCCTTTCAATTTTTCTTACCGCTTAAATGGTTCAGCTCTTCCAGTTATTACGTCATGTAAGGATCTAGGAGTCTATTTCATGAATGATTTCAGATTCAATTCTCATATTGAACATATTCTGAGTGTCTCTAACAAACTGTTAGGCTTTGTAATTAGAACATGTAGAAATTTCAATGATCTGGATACTATTACCTATCTTTATAAGTCCTTGGTGAGAAGTAGATTGGAGTATGCCTCAATAATTTGGGATCCTTATCACACTGAATATTCTGATTCTCTTGAAAAGTTCAAAATAAATTTCTACGTTACTTGTATTTCAAAAAGTTTGGTTACTATCCCTGTTTTGCTTACCCGACTTCTCAACTCAGGAAAATGTTCAAAATTCCTACTCTAAAATCCAGACGTAATTTTCAGTCTCTCATTCATTTATATAAAGTGATAAACGGTAATATACGGCATGCTTTTCACCTTGAAAGACTGGGATTTTATGTACCGACCGTATCGCGTGGAAGATATTTTTCGTTTTTTATCCCCAGATCTCGAACTGTACAAGATTTCAACTCTCCCATCAATCGCTCTATGAGACTCTTCAACACGGTATCACGTAATATTGATATTTTCAATCCCTCTTTAAATGCATTTATAAAATCTTGTGAATTGCTATTAAAATATTAGGATTTTCCTGTTCTTTTGAATTGATTCGTTCTTTCTCCTTCTCTTATTTTTTTCTTCCATCGCTTTCATTTCACTTTTTTTCTTTTCCAATAGTTTTCTTCCTTACTTTACTATTTACTTACTTTATTGTTACTTACTTATTTTATTATTTGATTTATTGATAACCTATTAACCTACTTTATTATTTCATTAAAGGAATGTCAAGTGAACTTTGTTTATTTCTGTACTATATTTATATTGAGATTTATATGCTATACGAATTTTTTGATTTTTTTGTATTTAAACAATATTTATTTAATTGTAATTGTATTCATGTAATCGTGGAGAGCGGTTCTGGGCAAAATGCCCGTCGCATCCACTTGCTGTAATGCTTTTTTCCAATAAATTGAAAATTGAAATTGAAAAAAAATTTCTGAGCCGGTCACATTCTACCCTGTATTTTGACTGACTTCACGAAGAACTGTGAAGTTAGAACCTTCACACAGCTTCGTGTTGGAAGAAATATTTCTCGGACTTAAGTAGAAACGAATCTGAAAAAACAATTCAAATCACAAGGGGCCATTTTCATAGAGCATATAAGTAACATCAAACATAGAAAAAGGCAGACAGACACTAGACGTTTGAATTCATTGCATAGTACGTCGTGCTGTGCATGTCTAGTGTGTGTCAGCTTTTTCCCCGAATTACAGGAATTTCAAGTTTTATGATAAGGATCCGTGTTAATTTTTTTAACAATGTACTGGGTGTTGAGATAGACTCTCTAATTTTGATTTATTGTTTACCATTTGTCAGGATTATAAATTTGCTGAGGATAACCCGATGAAAGACGCAGAGAATGCATTAGAAGAAGGCATGAAGAAGAGAGCCGTGGGCGACCTGCCTTCAGCGGTGTTGTGCTTTGAAGCAGCCGTTCAGGCCGATGATCAAAACTCAAAGGCCTGGGAGCTGCTGGGCGTTACCCAAGCTGAGATTGAACAGGTAATGCTTATTGATTTCAGGCTTCTTAATGTTTTATTTTCCAACTAAACTAAAATCTTGTTATTTATCTTTCCATTCTCGATCATTTATCAATGAGTGAAGAATGATTTATAGTTAATAGATGAAGCGTTTTAAAGCTACAATTACGGGCAAATTCATGATTCATTCATCAATATAGAAATTTTCTATTATTATCTATGTATTCTATCAGGAATATACTGAAAGTTTTTCGAGATTCCAATATTATACTGAAATCCATAAAGTAGAAATCCTATTTCTTTCAAATTTCTTGATATCATGTACAGTATTAGGCTGTAATTCAAACTAATAATATTTTTGTTTTCACAGGACACCCAGGCAATAATTGCCCTGAAGAAATCTCTAGCTCTCGACCCAAAGAACCTGACTGCACTTATGACGTTAGCAGCTAGCTATACGAACGAAAATTTCCAGAATCAGGCTTGTCATGCTTTAAAAGTGAGTAATAATTAATTCTTCTATTCTTGATAATTTTGTATTCATAAATTTATTTTCATAACCGTCCTATAAGACTCAAAATCGTTGAGTTTCTATCGAGTTGTCATTTCATTCCATGTATCTTAGTACTTGAAATGTATGAATAATACATTCGCATTCTATCCTTCTTGTATTCTATTCAGTAACTCTTCAAATATATCGATTTAAATTGTATGATTTGATTGATAAAAACTTTTATCTACTTCACTCATTTTGATAGTAATTGGGTGTTCATTCTTCATACTCTGTTTGTTCTTGGTGAGGAGTAAGTTAAGAGAAAGACCTTTTTCATTTAATTTTTTCCCCAATGACTCCCACGCAAAGTCCTCATAACTTCTCATTACTTGGAACAAGTATTTAATTTCACGTTGTCCGAAAGTGGGGAAGTTTATTTCAACTATGGAATACATAAATTGTAGCTTAATCGTTAGTCAAATAATTATTTTCTCTTCTTCTTAGTGGTTTATCTTCTCGATTATCTCATTGTTGATTGATTTGAATATTGTAACAATAATTTAAATTTTTTTCGAGCTATTAGCTAATGATCTTATACTGGAAAACATTGTTATCCATGATGAACTGAGAAAGCTGGAATCTGTCTAGCTCAGACTACTTTAGTCTTTTTCCTAGTCTGCAATTACTTTCCGTAAGAATGATTTTTTCCATGTGCACCAATGAAAATGACATGAATGATTATATCACATTAATTACTTAGCCTGTTCATAATAAGTATTAATGAATTAGTTCAATTCCAATAATTCAGTACTATTAAAATACTTTTACGTTTCTAGGAGTGGCTGCATGCTAATCCGATGTACAATGACTTGGTTCAAGAAAGTCCAGAAACAATAAGTCAATTCCGGTTGCAGAATGTTTCTTCTAAAATGTTGTCGTAAGTATACTTGAACAGTCAATTCAATTGATAAATTTCAATTAGTGTTAAAATCTATTCAAAGAAACAATAAAACTTGATACTGTAGCTCAAAAATTTAATAAAACTGTTACAAAAATATCCATGCAGATTCATCTTCCCAAGAGAATAATAAACTTCGAATAGCTTTGTACAAGTAGAGATCATAAAGTTATTTTTATTGAAAAAATATATATATATTTCTGGAATTTATATATAAGGAAACGTAGGGGTTTAGTTATTCTACGCTTTTAATGCATTGTTATAAATTTTATATTCAATTATAAGTAATTCCTGAACATAATTCTCCTCAATAAAGCTATTTGCGTTATCAGTGTATTCCGCACTATCAATAAAATTTATTAATTATGAAACACGGAAAATTGGACAAAAGTTGGTGTTTTTAAAATCCTTAATTTTCCATTTGATAAAAGTGTTTTTCAGGCTGACTTCAAACTGATGTTTAAATTCAAGGCAATTAATGAATTCCCATTTTCTTGATCTATTAAGCTTGTAAAAATATGGTTTCAAATATTCCTCTAGGAATTATACAAGATGATTATTAATATTCCAACGATACTTTTGAAATTTGCTTAGACTTCTGTTTAGACTTCTTGTATATTGATTTGTGTTCTTCAAAAACTGATGTGACAATAATTTTTTTTTGTGTAGATCATTTCACGACGAAGTGAAAGCGAAATATTTGGCAGCTGCTCGTCGAAATCCGACTCAAGGAATAGATGCTGATGTGCAGTGCGGCTTGGGCATCCTCTTCCATCTTTCCTCTGAACTCGACAAGGCAGCTGATTGTTTCCGCGCTGCACTCCAAGCCAGACCCGATGTCAGTATTAGCTCGAATAGGCTATTTCTCTTTTCTCATAATCACTTGAATGCCTAATTGTGTTTACCAATTCCCGTTTTGGTGATCAGCCCCCTCGTTCTGTTATAATGTTTTTGTAATATCGACCTTGACGTGATAAGTCGAGTGAGAATACATAGGCCTATAAGTACTTTATTGAATGAAAGAATTATCTCGAATATTCATCATTTCTCGTAGTCACTTGAATGCCTAATTGTTTTCTCCAATTCACATTTTGGTCATTAGTCTTCGCTTTCTGTTATAATATTTTACGAGTAGTAATATCTACCTTGAAGTGATAAGATAGGATAAATAGAAGTACTTTATTAGATGAGATTACAAGAGATAACTACTCATTGTTACAGTTCATTTACATCAACACCTAAGTTTCAAATACAGGTTACCTTATTCCTATTCAGCTATTGTAAATTGAAATAATTTCCATTTTCTCTTCCTTATTTAAATTAAAATATTTTTTTCGGGTCGTTTACACTTTACAGTGCGGTAGAGCCGCACATTTGTTTTAATGAAGTAGTTTTTATTCATCCAAATGACAAGTGCAGTCTATTTGAAAAAAAATAACAGCTCTGATATTACAGTGCATTTCTGACAATTATATTACAGTTTATTCTAACAATTATACTACAGTGAATTTCTGGTAAAATATTTTTTTTTCAAATCGGTTCTAGTTATGTATTGAAATGAAAGGTGGGGTTCTTGTGCAAAAGACACATTTTTAGGGCAGATAATGCATGGTTTCTCATTCATATTTGATTTTTATTTGTTTATTAGGACTGTAAACTGTGGAACCGTTTGGGAGCCACTCTTGCCAATGATAACAAATCTGAAGAAGCCGTTGATGCATATCACCACGCTCTCCAGTTATCCCCGGGCTTCATCCGTGCTAGGTACAACCTCGGTATAACATGTGTTCATCTCAGAGCTTACAGGTATGCAATCGTCAATCATTTTCTATCAATAATTCTCACGAATATAATGTACTCTGTTCTATAATCATAAATTCTTCTCTATATTCATATTACTTTGAAAATTTATTTCGAATTACAGAAATTATTTCAATTGATGAACTGTAGAGTGAAAACCGATCTTCTGAATCTTGAAAAATCAGATGTTCCATCCAATTGATTAAGGACTTGGCTCACCAATAGAATGACTTAAAATATAATTTCCAATTGAGATATTAATTGTAATAATAAATAGTTCTCGCTCTTATGATATAATATTTTTATTTGATTACTAGATTGATTCATAAAACAATATATTTAAACAGAAACAATACAAACTGACTCTGTGTTGTAGTTGAGGAGTGATATTGTGGTGGACATCCGTATTCAATAAAAAGGCTTGTTGTTGTCTTCTCGTTATTTAAAAAAAAATGTATGTTTCTTACAACTCCAAGCATTTTCATCCAAAATAATTGAAAAAATTGTCTGTGCGTATTTAGCTCAAATTTTTCTAATGTTTTGTGTTCTACATTTTCCAGTTCTCCCCCTTTTGGCTTCAATATTGTTAAACAAAAGATTGTTGTTTGATGAATTGTAGTTGACTTGAAATGAACTGCAATTACAATATGTGATTCTTGGTCAAGTTTTTAAATGCCTCTTTTTATCACGTTTTCTCAGGGAAGCAGCCGAGCATTTACTCACTGCTCTCAATCAGCAAGTGGCCGGCAGAGGAATTCATGGGGAGAAATCGGTCTCAATGAGTGATTCAATATGGGCGACGATGAGGCTAACGGTTTCCTTACTGCAAAGATCAGACTTGATTCCAGCCATCAATCAAAGGTAAATTTCGTCCTGTAATTTCCTGTCTTGAGTACTGAATTTCCTCCATGATTTTCTAATCAAACTTTATCTTATCGTCTTGTTATGGGCCAGCAAAGCTTCCGTTTTAAGATGCCTGTTCTTTGGCTTTCTCAACGTTTAGTTGATTTTTTAAATGTAATTTTTGAACAATTAATCAATTCTTGTGGAATCTTGAATCACCTCCATGATTACTTTTGACATCAAAACTACTCATGTACCTTTACTAAATTGATTTAGTAGTAAATAGTCTGTGCAAGCCTAAAATAACAATATTGCGCTTATGGATGACAGTGCTGCCAGATTGCAAAGCTGTTCGTAGCTGAGAAAGTCGAGTAAGCTATAGAGACTGTATAATGTTATACAGTGTCTGTAGATTAAGCCACTCGAGTTACAGAAAAATGGCAACAGCGCTTCCATGTTCCCGTATGAGATAGCTTTCCCGTAAGACTCCTTACTGCATTTCAAGTTTTTCCACATACTATGGCTAATGTAAAATATTCTAGGTCTAGCTGTTCCAAGAAAACTTATTTTGAATTTATAATAATTTCATTGTCGTTGCTATTTAGTCAGAAAAAGTCTGAATGCATCTGTTTGGAAGCTTGTGATCAGTGATTAGAATGTATTTCACGTTCCATCTCTTCAAATTGTTACATTTTTGTGAATTAAGAATAATAATTATCGTGGAAGTTGATTGATTGGTTCCATTTTTCAACCATCAGTAAGCTATTATCATCTCAATACAGTTTACAAAACAGTCATTGAAGTATGGTGGTTATAAATTTCTGTATTATCTCAGGTTGAAAATTTCTGCTTTGAAAATCATGCATTTTGTGATCAGAATTGTAATAGAAGAGCATGTTTCCCAAAAATCACTTTTTGAATGTTTCTCATGTTAATATTAGGTTTCCAAAAATTACAATTTATGTTTTTTTTTCTAGGGATCTGAAGAAATTGAACGAAGAGTTTGGAATTGCTGACAACGACGGATAGTTGCAAGTGTAGAGAGGGTGGTGGAACTGTTTGTATTGCGGTACATATTTTTGGATATGTGTTATTTTGGGGCATTAATTTTTTATCTTTCAAATCATTAGCCCAATCAGTTTCAAAGCAAACGGTATTCAGTCATAGCCTCAGTGGATAATTTGAAAAAATATCTTTGCTTTGCCAATTTCAAGAGGAATCATTACTGTGGTTATCAAGTTATGCATAAGATTCTTCTTGATTACTTATTGTCTTTGAACGAAAGTTAATTTGCATCACAAAGTTATAACTACTGATTTGTCTTTGAAATACTGATTTAAATACGGTACCTACACTATTTAATCAAAATTCGTTCAAATCTCTTCCAACTTATCCAGTTTAGTTGGATGTGAGGTAAAATTATTGAACTAAATTTTGTCTCATACATATTGTTTTCTGCATTGAGTGGATGAACCATTCAATCATGTTGCCTCGCATTGAGAAAGAAACGAAAACTTTCTTGAGGTAAAATTGAGCTGTTTGTTATTCTAAACAAGTTCTCAATTTCTCCACAAAAATGCTAGATAATTCATTGAAAAAGTGCCTCCGGTCAGACTTCTCATAATCTCATTATGATAGTGCATGTAATTCGGATTGAAATTTAAATTTACTCCCAAACACATCGTTCCTTCTTGAACAGATATTGATTTTATCTGGGAGCTACCTAAATCAAAGTTTGGAATGAAGATTATGGGGCATGTTGTTCAGTGAACAATATTTACTGATTTGTTCCATGTTACTGATACCAAGTAGTATCAGATACTAGTTTTCTGGAATGACTCGAAATACTCAAGAATGAAGTGAAATATTCATAAAATACATTATTATCCTGTCAAGTGATTAGAAAAATCACTTGTCAAATTAGACAGAAACAATGAAAATACGAATTCAGTCATGTAATAGCATGTTTTAGAAAAAACCAATAGGAATTTTCTATACTAAAATTATTATGGCCATGAAAAAGAGAGAATCTGGAAGAAGAGAAAATATTTTTTTGTTCGCAATAAAAAGTATAATGGATTGTTGCTTTGTGAAATAGCAAATCTAAATCAGCAGCAAATCTTAGATGATAGATATAAAAATTGAATAGAGAATAGAGGCTTATCCGGATTTTTGTGAGAATCTATCTTTCTTTTGAAAACTTACTGTATTTCTGAGTAGTAAACTAGTGCTGCAAACTAGTGTAATTCGGGGTAAGAATGCACTCTAATATTAACATGGGTCTAGGAACATATCCCTTAAAACATGGTCCATGAAGCGAAGCTAGTAAACTATGATATTTCCACTAACGTTTGTATTTTTAGAGCCAAGTATTTTCATGATGGTTTTGAGTGCTCATTTGCATCATGAAGAATTGCTTTTTAAACTCATTAATGTGAAAGATTTTCCTAGGAAATGATAGTTGAGAAAAATCTATTGAAACAAATAAATACTACTTCTTTCTTATCCCTTACTTCCTTCTTACAGACGAAAAATATTACTTCATATTTCAGCAAATGCTACTGAAGAGCAATTATTGCTCCAAAAAATTTGGCTAGCGTATAATATTGTAGAATACTTGTTTTCTTCGTACGTTTATGAATCGCTCAAATTTAATTAATAATGAAACTCTCTTCATATTATTCATTCATAAGCTCTAAGCATATTTTCATTCACAATTTTATGCATAAAATTTGAAAATGGATGAAACTGTTCAATTATCGTTTTAAGTTTTTTCAAACTTATTATTTGCTAACTTACAATTTTGTATATTATCTTTTTGTAAAGTAATAAGAACTGCATACGTTCATAGCCTGCTCAAAGCTGTTTTAGTGCATTCTTAAGGAATAAATTATTATAAAAACATCTTTAAAGTTCATTTTAGAAATTTCATTTTTGCCTACTCTAGTTTTTTGAATTTTAAACATTTTGATGAGGAAGCTTATTTGGCTCAATCTCCGCTCACTGCACTTGTAAGTTATAGTCACTTCACTTCAAGTAAAACACTTTTTACTAGTTTATTTCTCCTTCCCCATATCAGATTTCGATGAAACTTAATCAAGTAGGTACTTGTTGTAGGCGAGAACAAGAGAAATGCTAAATTTACATTTCAATTCGGTCATAAAACACAGTTCATTCAACATTTCAACTCCAAAATTGCTTTGAATGCTATGACCTTCTTTTCACAATTTTCAATTCGACAATTGCATGTATAATTGATTTTTTGCAAGGCGAGGTGAATATTTGATTTTAATTTTGGTATACAAATGAAGATTCGTTCGTCCTGATTGTTGTAGATTGTTCCTCAAACCCTTGTAGTAAAACCAATATGCTAAAGATCAACAGAATTATGGATCCTGTAACATTTCTTTTTTCTCAATTGCTTTTATAAAAAAAGTGTTGGTGGTAGGCTCTGGAATGTACCAGTTTTCAGCAAAAGTTGATAATGATGAAGATCATTAGTGTTGTTGACCTCTAATTCCAAAGCAAAAACAAATAATTATGATATTATCTACAGCTTTAACGATTTAAAATTTGAATGTTTTTTAAAAATTTGTGTTAATTATTTAATTTTTACACATGTTTCAATTGATTTTGATGTTACAAAGAAGAGATCAATTTGTTTTAGATACTCTATTGTTTTGAGTTTTATCGTGATATGTTTTTAAATGTTATATCATTTCACTTTAGAAAATTACAGAAAGCAATATTCAAGACCTGGTATTTGTTAGATTGTCTTGTCAAAATAATGAAACAGTCATATTCTGTATCTTGTCTTATTATTATCAATAAACTTTTCTATTGCGAATCTGAAAAATTCTGCTTTTTATTTCCGAACTTAATACCGTTTGCTGTTATAAACCTACTTCATATTGGAAATCTTACCTGAATAAGATAATTAATGTATAATTCTATAGTTCAAATGATTAAAACCTCTTATTTATGAAGAGATCCAACTTTCTTTACAATTCAGTTTCTGGGTGCTTGCAAACTTGCAATTGTTCATTACCTTACATCCAGATCCCATAATGGGTCATAAAACTCGTCTATTTCATTTGTTACCGACAATAAACATGGCTTTAGCTTCATCTCTTGTTTTTATTTATAAGTATCAATATCAAAACTTTGTAAGAAATTGTGAGATATTTAATTTATTAGTAGATCATTCAATTGCTGATTGAGTTATTGCTTCAGCCTTATGATTTTAGTCAAATTAATAATAAATTCTAAGTTTGTTGCTAATCTGGTTGGATTGAATCAATCCCAAGAAAAATGTAAATAATTTTTTTAATTCTTGAACTTCAATGGAAATGAATGAGAACTATTACCATAATAGTTTATTTATATTTTAATTGAATATAAAAATCAGTAATTAGTTCATAAGTACATTCTAAAAGAGTTGGAGATAGTTTCATTATACAGCACAACCCTTCCCCAAGGAGTCAATGTTTTTCCATCTTCAGCATAGAAGTATGGTCCTATTATTAATCTTCCAATACTCTTGTTTTGCTTGATTGCATCTTTCGATTTCAAACATATCACAATGTAGTTCTGCTTCATTCCTGACGGATCAATTTTCACTGACATCGAATAGTTGAAAACCACTTTTGTATCGTAATTGACAGCGTCTGACATTTTCTCTTTCTTCTTTTCTCCAAATAAAAAGAATTTCAGGTACAGTTTGCACTTTCCTGTAAATGAAAAGACAGTTTAAACAATCTCCAGACATAAACGGTTTGGGAATCACTCTTATCACTACGGATATTTAATTGTAATTGATAGTACTGTAAATAATTCAAATCGCACATTTATCTAAAACTTGAAACATCTTTGAAAATAAAAGTCGTACCTTTTTTAAGATCAAGATTTTCTATCTGTTTTACTGTTAAAGTAACATTATTCTTCTCTCTGTTGAAGGACATTGTGAGTTGCATTGTACCAGGGTAAACATCAGGCTGTAACATAACATGCACAATTTATTATGAGCTCATAAAATTTCTTCAAGGCTAAGGCCACATTACAAGGAGCTTTGCTTGGTGCTAAGAGCCAAGTGACTCGCATTGTGACTGATCCTAGTGAATGAACGCATTGCGTACTATTGCGGTTGGCCACACTGCAACCGCTTAGTGACTAACGAAGCTCCTACCTTAGCACGTCGCTCGTAGTGTGGCCATCTGCAATAGTACGCAATGCGTTCGTTCACTAGGATCAGTCACTATGCGAGTCACTTGACTCTTATAGCACCAAGCATAGCTCTCAGTAATGTGGCCTCAGCCTAATAGATTGATTCAAAATTTATTGTTAATTACTTTTCTTCAAATATCTATTAAATCAAGAAACAATGTTAATAATGATTTTTTCATGGCATTTCATATAACAGTAGAAGAGCTTCAAATCTTGTTCAATGCCAAGATTTTCAGAGATGTTTAAATTATTTTGAAATTTTGTCTTTATATAAAATCAAGAACGGTATTGAAAAATATTTGGAGCCCTTTTATTTTATTTTTTGAATGCTCGTGAACATAAAACTTCTTATGACGTATTTTAATCATTAGAAAATTCAAGAACATTTTTCAAGAATGGATTGAGAATGTATAATTGTTTCTATGTTCGTTAATATACGTATCTAATACTTTGGCATCTCATGGATTAAAGTAATTTTCTTTTTTTGCAAGGTACCAATGATACGGTAGTCCAACAAACAGTTGTCAATTTTGAGTTTTCTTATTTTCCAACAATCTTCTATTAAAAATCCTCTTCTAAACATCTTATAGAAATCAGGGTGAAAAACAACCGTAGATGTTTAGAGGAAATACTGTAGATGAGAATCATCATCCTTATATAAATAAAATATTGAAAGTAATGCTGAACTTTGAAACTGCACGCAATAAACCAATTTGAAATTTATTCATTAGATTTTGATGATAATCATTTAATTGAATACTTACTACTGATTGTTTATACAGTTTCATTTGATGAAGCCTGGAAAATGGTTGCAAAATATCCTCTAGATAGAATAAGGCATGGCCCACTGCGTCGTACTTGCCTCTTCTATCCATGTCAAACACGGAAAACCTATGAATTACAGAATTTTTCAAAAATGAAACAAGTTCACAGTAATCTTATAAACCCTAGCCTAATGAGTATTGCGTTGGTTGAAATACGATAAATTACTTGATTTGTGTGAAATACAAATGCTCAATGTGTGTACTTTCCGTTACGATTATAGGTACCGTACCGGTAGTGATTTTACTCGTAGAAGGTTAATTTTTTTTAATAATTTTTCAATATTATCATTCACTTGAGAGTGGGATTCCAATCCTCATTTCATCCATTGTCAAGTGAATGAATAGATTAAAAAATTATTATAGTACGAGTATCTATTGATATGAAATTAAATTAATTCTCTATTCACAAATGATATTGATAATAGGCCTATATTAATATAGCCTAGCATATTTTGGAGTGGATAATTATACTATTAAATTTATTATTTTAGGATTCTTGTAGTTTAAGGCAATGTCCCCCTTCCCTTTAATATAGAAATGATGAAACATCTGCCACACAGCGTCAGTACCTGTTACAGAGAGTGTATAGTAATATACATTACTATACACTCTCTGTAGTACAGTAGTCCCTATATACCTGTGATTTCAGGTAATGTAGTGCTTTCATCTCAAGCACTTAGTGATTAACTTTACAGTAGCCTACCTACCGTAAAGCTACCTACCTTTGAATAGCAACACTGGGGTTAATAGCAACAAAAAGTCATACCTACGTTCAAAATTCAGTACTGTACTTAATATTATTAAAATTGCAGAATCAGTTGCTTACCTGAGAACCTTGTCATTCAGCTTCTTGACATCGAATACAAATGTTTCGTTGATTGGTCTGTCTATAGTATGATGGTGTTTTGTTGAGTGAAGCTCTTTTTCACTTGGTAATATTGTTAATTTAACCATGAATTGATACTTAAGTTGGGCTTCCCCTTTCCCAGATAACTTTGGAACTTTCTCAATTGTAACACTCAACCTTGAAAACAATAAAATTATGAATTTTAGTACTTTGACTTTATTGCTCATAGAATTTCATACATGAAGCATGCTGCGCTGTATAATTCTATTATGCTAAACTACTATATTTTTATATTTTCTCACAGAATACTAACTTACACGTATTAATCATAAATATTTCATCATAGAAATCTCCATAGTAGACCACTACTATTGTTATTTCAATTTTTTTATCATATTTTCCAGGGATAGATAATTTCCCAGTTCCTGGAAATTGTTGAGCTTCTTCGTTGAATTTGTCTGAACTAAATTTAAGTTTCTGCATTCATTGCTTATCAATAACAAAGTCAATAAAATGATGAAATTACTACCCACTGTACTGTGATTCAATACTTATCTCTCTCTCCAATAATTGAGACCTTTCAATAGTCTAGCGAACATGGAAAATATCATTTGCTGAACTCCTATTGTTAAAAATTATCTTTTCATTTTTTTTATATCTTTGTTGAGCGAATATCAAGATCAAATTTGGTAATAGTAAGTGGATAAAAATTTGAAATGTAAAAATAAGGAAATAGTCTATTATACTATTCAAGTTTTTTATAGCCCACTGCTTGGTAAGATGTTGGAAGATCAATAGCATCATTCATATTCCATTGATTTTTTCAGTCATTAAAAAATGTCAATTTCCACGAATACATAAAACTAGTTAAATTAATTTTAAAGAATGCTTGCATCTTACTTCTTCTTTTGTTCGTCGAAAACTACATCGAAAAATATCGTTCCCAGAGGAAGTTCTTGGAAGATGTCTTCTCTGCCAGATGCTTGCAGAGTTTGTCGGGCCTTATTCACAGCTTCGATTGATTTGGACAGTGGAATATTCTGATAGAGATTCAAATCCAAACCATGGGCTTTCGCCAGCTCACGACCTTCCTTTGAACTGTCCGCTTCATTTGAGTCGAGATTCTTTATGTCCTACGATTAGAAAAATGATCCATACAACATTAAAAAATCATTTCAAAATTATTAATTGAAACATTATTTGAAAATCATTTATTTGAAAAATTGAAACTCAAGAAATTCTAAATTAACCCTTTATTCTGAAAAGACTGAACAGACATTAAAAATTGTGTAATAAATCTAAACGGTTCCATCATAAATAATGTTTCTGTGTTGGGAAAAATCTTAATTATTTTACTTTGTATTTAATGATGATTTCAATGCAAATAATATTGTGAATGATGTAATATCAACAAGAAACCCAACAATTGGAATTTTTATTGATCTATATATGTAATAAAATAAACTGAAGTGGAAAGAACTTACCAAACAGCTTTGAGACTTCATCCAAATAGTTTCGTCAGATAGACTGGGGCTGAGAAACTCTTCACTGTTTGCGGTATTCTCGGTATTTAAAGCTAGTGTTGAGAGTGAGCTCTTGCTTACAGACTGAAATCAAAATCACCATCGAATGAGTTTGAATATTTTTTGTCAGGCGTTCAGTGATCAGTACAAACTTATTCCAAATCATGAAGTAGTAAAGAGAAATAAAAGTAGACATAAGAGCCTATAAGCTGTAATTAATATAGAAAATAGTATAAGAATAGGTAATCGGTGCAATAAACCATTTGCAAATTGAATTTCTCAAACATTAAATTCCGCTTGTATCACTAAAACTGATTTATCAGTAGCCTACCAATTATCAATATTTTTAACTTTGTACTAAATAATTATAGGTAGTCTCCTAAGTTTTCCATCCAACTATATTGTGATATAATTTGGGATTGGAGAAATTTGGGCTATTCCTATTGTTTCTCCTCAACCTGTGAAGAATAATACTGTTATGACATGCCTACTACTGTTACTATTGTTATCCCTACCGAAGGGTATTTTATTAATTTTGTGAATCACTTCTCACTGTGAACTTCACTCCCCTCCATGGCTAATTATATCATTGTATTAGCATTGTAATAGTGGTTTCAATATTGTTACTACTGCTACTTTACTTTTTATTTTTTCCTACCACAGATGAAATTTCTATATTTCTTATTACTATACTACTTGATATTACTATATTTCTTGATTCCTTTATCTGTGCTTTAAACTTCAATAATTAAGCGTATGAATGTTCTCAATACTAATACATCATTACCAAATAAATCCGCTTAGTTCACAGAGATAAATTGTATTTCAGAAATTCCAATTTACCTTGAGATTCACCAATGCACCCAATGTAGATCCTTGAAAAATATTTAAAGAAGACAATATAATTACAATCATAATTGTAAAATAATTGTTGGTTACTCACAATATCTGGATTAGAATAGAAGAGGGTTGAATGGCCGTTGTCGGGCAGCATTAGCCTGTCAGTGCTGCATGTTCCGCCAATGTCCTTCTTTTTCTCAGCCAACAACGATTTGTTCCAGTTCCCTCTGTTCTTCGTCTTTTCTCCAAATGATGAAGATTTTTTCAGATCCCCTGAAGATTTTTCAGCATCTTCTTCGGTCACAACTTAATCAAGAGATTGCGAACAAATTACTCAAGAAACCCTTATTAGGAAATACAATTGTAATAGTGGTATCTAGAAAAAGTAATCCATTAGAACGTTTTAGAAATGAATGTTTCCATTCTCATGGATTCATTTCATTATGTATTTTGTAAAAAGTTTTTCTTATGCTGGATATAAGTGGATGAATCTAACATAAGCTCAACCACAGATAGAATATCTTTATTATAATATAGGTCTTTATCTGCTGTGTCTCAGAATTTTGCTGAAAGGTGCGATTGATCCTCATCCTCAGTTAACAATTACTCAATATTATTTCTCTGAATAATCCTATTTTCATTCTTCAAAAGATTAGCATTATACTGTATGATTAGATTAGAATGTATTCAAGATATTTTAAGTATATAATATACTGTTTATATAACAATACAATGTATAATACAATAAATATATAATATAATACAATTACATATATATATAACTTAATACAAGATATAAGTATTATAATACTTATTCGACTAAGTTACTGTAATGTCGTCATGATCCTCAACCTGATGAGTTTCTTTCTTCTGGAAAGTAGGTTATAGCCTACCTAAAGTATTCCAAAATAAAAAAGGTGAGAAAGTTTAAAGCATTCGTCTTTACAACAAAGTGCAATACCTACTTTAATTATATTCCAATTATTTCTGCCTCAATTATTTCGATTTGCTTTTAAACTCTAAATCAATAGGCCTACTCCTTAATTTTCTTACCTGATAAATGCTTTTCTTTGTTGGAGCCGGATTTCTTTGAATTTGCTCCTGAGTCTTGTTTATGCTTTTTGTGACCTTTCGATAGTGCCTTTTTCCAACGTTTCTTGCTCTTTACACCTTCCCATTCATCTTCCTTCAGATCTGTTATTGAATCAATAATATTTGGTTACAAACAATTTTTGTAAATTATCTTCAACTAACTGATTAATAGATTGAAATATTAGATGTATGAGAAATATTGTTCTTTGCCCTTTTGAATTATTGATGCGGAATTACAGTATCATACTATCATCTCTAATCATACGCACAGTGATGATATTCGCTAAAATCTACATCATAATAAGAGAAAATCAATAATAATGCTTCAAATGTGAGCATGTACAAGCAGAACTGAATCCAAAATACGAGAATACGGTAAGACATTACTACTTTTTTGTACCACATATCTCAATAAAAATTTGATAGTTCTTGTAGAACTTATTTTAGTGACTAGTTTTGGAGAATTTGAATGCAGGCTACGAAATTATTCTATTCTAGCCTACTTCTTAAAAAGGCTTATGGGTTAAAACTCTCTACCGATTATCCGTTCTCAATTATTTTGAAGGAATTTGTGATCTAGTATAATAGCATATCGTATCATCATAATCTAGAATCACCTAATTAATTGTAATACTGTAGAAGGTTTTCAGTATAAGTTCCCACAAAAACTATGATAAATTATTGTAATATATCATCAGTTACTGGAAATTAGGGTTGATTGATAAGGAATAGGGTTAATGATGAAAAAAATATTGTACAACCTGGTTGAATGGTTATTGTGACTTTATCGCATGGTATCATACTTGGAGATAGAAAACTATTGTCATTGTTCTCACTGCGTAGCTCTCCATTTTTCTCAAAATCTTCATTGGATAAAGTTCGTCCAAAGCTGTTGGCAGAAATGATTAGATCTATTAACACAAAATTGCTATGCAAGAATCAAGATATTGATATTAATTTACTGGGCCATGAAGTACAGTTACCCATCAAAAATACATTAGATAGAAATATATATACTTGATTGACATTTTTTGCAAATAGATGCATATTATCGGTTATCTAGAGTGAATTTTGTTGGATCTATCCAAAAATTGTAGGTCAAATTGTCACAGAAGATTAAATTTTTTTGCAAGTCTTGTTTGATTTTTGCTATTTTTGCATCTTCTTCATGAGTCTTTTTACATTTCTCAAAAGTACTACTTGGAAAATTTTGTTTAAAATATTATGAAACACCTTACCTCGATATCCTTCTCACATTGTAGACAGTATTTTTCAAAGGCAGGTCAGGAAAGCTATCCTTCCTCTCTCTCTTGAAACAACAACTAAAACAAGATTCTTTGATGCAACTCCAACAGAACATTATCTGGAAAAGTTAGAAAATTCAAAACTATAACCAATACAATCAAGGCATTCCTTGTAGACTAGGCAAGTCTAAACTATAAAAGCAAGAAATAAGTAGGTAATCGAAACTATACAAGCAAATGAATAATCTTCTAATATTTAACAGCCTGCCTCAATCTATGTTTAACACAACAATAATATTATTGTTGTGTTAATTGATCTAGGTAATTGTATTGTAGTGTTTCCACAAAAAATTGTTTACAATTATTGTGAAACCACCTATTACTGAATGTAATTAAACAACAATTTTTGCGGTTTTCGGTAAAGCCCGCACATTAAGCTTTAGTCTTGTGCAGTGCATGTGTATTGTGTATTGGGAAGGATAATGAGAGTCAAAAATTTCAGTTCCGAATCATCCGATCGGAAGTAATCTTAAAACTCATTGGCCCACATTTATCGGTGCCTCAAGCAGTCACCTGTCCAATTAGAGAAACCAAACCACTGTTTTAGTAAACCAAAGATAGAAGCCAACTGATTTTCATGATATTTTACCTTCATTTTGATTAAAATCTTTCTTGCCACTTGCAGTTACAGTATCTCTCATTTTACGTTGACTGAGCTTACATTGATTGTTGCAGGGGTTGATTAGGCTTCCCGCTTAACAGGGGTGAATTATTTCTTATTTCAGTACTTTCCACTAGTACGATCCACTTCTATCATAGAAAAGCTTTGATACTGTGTATTGAAATACCAGTTAAAATTGATGAATTTTTCTTCTATTGTTCTATCCGAATATAAAAAATTTCTTCTTTCAAAAATATTGTATGAGTGCCTTTGATTCTAAATTTTATCCACAGAGCTCATATCGACTCAAATACCATGCTATTTAGTATTATCAAATCATAAATTTTTCATCATTGACATATTTTACTACTTCTTCATTGAAAAAATATATTTGATAATACATATCAATATTGAACTTCATATAATAGTTTTTTTCTGAAAGAAAGATTCGTCTTGTAAATGCATACAGATTAATATAATATATTTATTCTATTTTCAATCTAAACAAAACTTTCCAATTTATGATGAGAACTCATTGACAACTTTTCCTTGATCTATGGGTTTTTGAAGCAGTGAAATAAGGAACAATGATTTCAGTTCTAATAAATTTACAAATTTTGAATGAGGAACGAATGGTTCTCAAACTATGTTCTCAATGGCTCAAAACTATTTGAGACATTGAAACTCAATGCATCGATTACTGGTAGAATATGTGACATATGTTTATCTAGGCCTAACTAACAAGAAAAAAGACATGCTCTTAACTGTTATCACTTGTTCAAAATTAACCCAATAATCATGTCAAGGTCACGCTTGGTGTTAGCATGTTTCTTGGAAGTAAGTCAATTCTGATAAACGTGACAGAGCTCACATTAAGGAATATTACAGAAGATAAAGACTGATAATATTTCACTAGTTGAACAACACCGGTTCCTAGTAGTAGAACAGTAACATTATTATTTCGAAGGAGGGGAGGAGGGATTTTTTATAATGTCAGCATTTTCATGGAAATTTCCACATTCGATGGATCCTTAGAGAACTCAGATCCTTGGAATTTGTTGATAAAGTGTGTTTTTATATTGATATATTGTAATATTGACTACGGGATCACACTGGAAAAGTACCAAGTGGTAATCAATCACCATAATAATCTCAAAGACTTACTATATTTCAAGTGTAAAGTGTGTGAAATATAACCTTATTTTGGACTGCATTTCTAATCAAAATTCTGAAGAGAATTAGTACAGGCTCAGCCTAGTATTTCCTTCAATATTATAATATTATACCATAATTATAATTTTTGTGATTGTATCACTGAATAAATAAATATAGTAATTCTACTCAACCCTTTCAAACATAAATAATAAAAATCTATTTATCATGTCACTTTCAATCCAACTTCGAAGATATCTAATGAATTTGTATGCATGAGGCTCACAGAATAACCAACCAATCTGTCAAAGACTACGTTGTATAGAAAATACAGTGAAATCGAAATTGAAGAAAAGAATGCTCTTCAATTCAACTTTCATTCGGGAGCTTGTTATACAATAATTACAGTACCTTACTTGCGTCTGTACAATTGAATGCTGAATAATGCGATTTCAATTTTAGTCTGAATTTCACGAAAACTTAGCATTGCCAAATGCCAAGCTGGCTAAGTGGTGTCATCACAGGATCTAACTTACGGAATCATACATGGCGAAGAATGAAGTATTTGATTGTATCGAATATTATTGTTTACTTACACATTCTATCTAAAACATTTTCCCGATATTAAATCAGTTTAAGACTGTGATCTGTGAAGTAAACCAGAAGACATTTTTCAGATAGAAACTAACAATCTCACCAATAGCGTTCACAAAATATGTAGATAATTTCTTAGCTAATAAATGTTTAAACCTCTTACCTTATCAGTCGGCGAGACGAAGATGAGGAGCTAGTAGATTATGTATTCCTCAATATCAAATTTTTTTAAACTATATTCTATTTTTTAGCCGTAATTTTCTCCAGTTTATGATGATCCAATAATTGATCATTCATATAAAATTCTAAAATTCAACAAGTTGATCAGACACCATTGTGCAACTATTCTTTTTAATCACTCCACCTGTACTAGTATAATAATGTAATATTCACTAGCACAGTTGTTTCTATAATACCACGACTTATACTGATCACTACCGGAGACGGTTTTTGTACAATCATTAGGAAAAATAACTTCACAAGCAATTAAATTAAAAAATATCTCACTATAGAAATATTTTAATGAACTTCACGGATTCTAATTGAGTGATTCGCGGGCAGAAAGTGTAGACTGATTAAAAAAAATTCAACTATGAAGCCAACATAGCAGATGTGTTCAGATGCAGGTGTTTTAAGAATCATCAATACTCGTTGAGTCAATAACAGTGTCAGAGTTTCTAGCTCACAAGCATTGGAAACGAAAACACGGTGACAAATTTAAAACTACGCTCATTCTATTACCAGTATTGTCACCTCTAGTACTACGGTATGTCTATTAACTGAACTGCACTTCTCATGTTGTAAAGCAACAAGGCAGATAATAGTAATGTTATTTAAAAGTACAACTTTAAATGGGACAGCTTATCAAGTCAGCTAGTATGTAGGAAACACAATAGGATGTGACGGATTATTATCTACACCCACAGTCGAATAGAAATCCTTAGTAAGTGGATTAGCAATCCTTTCAACAATAGGGTTAATTTTGGGAAATCTTAACTGATTAACATATAAATCAAAATAAAAAAATGAGTAATCATTCAACGAGTATGAAGTCTGTATGAAGTCTGTGGATAAGGACTTGTTTGTAGACTTGCCTTATTAGTTGATAGTTCTTCTAAATAGTTTAGTGTGAATTAATTTATTTTATTCTGTGAATTAATTTTGAACATCTTTGAATTAATTAACATCTTAGCTATCTTGATTTCAAACTAAAATATCAATAATTTCATATTGAATATTTTGATTTATATTTGTATTGGATTGCTGAATGATGATGAGGTTAAGTCACCAACACTCAAGACTTCTCTTGGATGGGTGACCAACACAAAAACTAAGCGAGGTGGAACCTCCCAGTAAGGGTTTCCCCACTGATAAAGCCATACAAACATAAATTAGATAAGATTTATTATGATGACATTTATACAAATCCATTTGAGATAATAATTATACACTAATCATTCTCGACAAATTATAAATTTTGCGCAAGATTGACGGATGGTTTCAACTTTTAGTATTGTTCAAAAATTATAATGGATGATCATTAATGATGAGCCTAAAATAGTATTCTTCTATCAATGATTGAAAATGTTCACGTAGCCTACTTGAAATTTATTGACTTGTTCATTCAGTCTGGGATTACTTACTTACGTAGAATCTTCTATTTCTAAACTTATTTGTTGATACAATAGAATTAACAAAATATTCATTTTCTAAAAGCAAAAGGGTTTCACTAAGAAAGTTTTGCATTCTGTGACTCTTCAATATAGTAATAGTGATAGGTATTCAACTTGATAGAATTTGAGGAAATGTTTATGACTGTCTTATTAAAAACGATTTCTTTATATAGGAAAGTTGTTTCAGTAGATAATTCAAACCACATCATGAACAATATTGGCAACATGAATACAATAATAGACCAACATCATTAACTGGATAATAAGAATCAGTTGGCTGTTCTGTGATTTGAGCCAAATCGATTTCCAATAACTAGAGATACTATCATCAGCTATCCAGTCATTATCTGTATTCTACTCCAGTCACGGAACTACAAAATCCGGATTGAACATGAAACTTCATTTCCAGAAGAGCTGACAAATCATTTCCACGCATTCGTGACTGACGGCAGGTGAGCTAACAGCAAACATCATGCAATCGGATGTTTGGTTTCTCTCACAAAAACGCTTCAAACAATTCGAAGTTGTCCTTAGTTTGACAGTTCTTGTTATAATATTCGTGGACAGAAATAGACTGAACTCAATACAATCTCATTTGGATGTTGACTATTTGCACTGGACTTCGAAATTCCCAGCTGTGTCCCTGTGTCCCGCGGGTTTTCAAGCATCCAGGAACTTGACAAGCTGTGATGAAGTTTTCAGCAAGTGCTTATGGAATAATCAGTCCATAGACTGTTGTACAAACTTCGATCCCCTGGTTTCGGCTTCGAAAAAATTCTGCTTCACTTTCAACTCAGACTTCACTGGCAACGAAAGGCTCTCGAAATATGTTGTCAGTCATTTTGCGAAGTCGGGGGTGTTGGAAACTGAGACTAGATATCCAGTTCGAGTAAGTACCACACATGTGTTGAGTAAGTATCAAATACCAGTTAAAGAAAGTTGCAAGAGGTAGACCTCAATAATAATTATTTGAAGAGATAAAAGTTCATATGATTTTATTTGAAGAGATAGAACTTGCCGGTTTTGAAAAGTAGGCCTAATTTATCGTATTTGAAGATATGAAAAGTAGAGTCAAGTTCCAGTAGTGAAGTGGTGAAGAAAAGTCGAGTCTCTCACAAAAGCTATGATAATCATTATAGAAATTTCAGTGAGACTGTACAGCAGGAAATTGTGTTTTATTTCTGAATTGTCCAAATATTTTTCTTTAATATTAGAAGTAATATTGCTATTCACTGATTTCTCATTTCTTATTCGTTTATGGCATGATGATTCAATTTTATCAATTCAACTTAATACTCTTATCCTTGAAGGAAATAAATGAATGTAAAGAACTGATGAGAAGTAGAATTCGATTCAACTGGGTAAGTAGTAGAATTAAACTTCGATACAACTTGGTAAGTACTAGATGCAAGCAGGAATTTCAATGGAACTGATCACTGATGCAAACTTTTACCAAGTAACATTCGCTTCTTGCATAGGAAAACTTGCATCAAATTTGCAAACTTGATTGGCGAAATGTTACGGAGTTATTATGATTATAGCAATAATTGCTGATTGTACGAGAAACAGTCCACCAATTTATAACCTTCAGTGAAATTTGAAGTTCTTGTTTCAGTGAACTTGGAAAAAATGTGAAAACTTTCCTTTTTCCAGGTGTTTGTTCACGATGGAAGAAGTGTGAATTTCACAGAGCCAGGTTTTGTTGTAAGCAAACGTCGGACTGCAGAAGTTCTCGTAAAAATCAACAGCATCATAGTTGATGAATCTTTATATGACTTATCTTTCGAGAAGAGAGGTTGCATTCTTCCTGGAGAGAGATCAACTCCTGGATTTCCGATTTACAGCGAGAGTCTGTGTCGGACTGCATGTCGGACTACAGGGTTTTCCTGACCAATGGAGAACACATTTTTCGGCCCGTTGAGTACCCAAGAGTACAGCACTTACTTTCCTCTTAGCTTTGAGACACAAAATTTGAACAGGAGGGAAAACGAGTGTGATTGTCCACCTTCGTGTGAGGAAGACGATGTTCGAGTTGTTTGGAGTAGTCAGGGCAGACGTAATGGTCATACATTTGCTGGACTAAAAGTGACTTTAATGTCACCTCCCACTGAGCGATTGATTTTGAAGGCAAGGTTCGATCGGCTTCAGCTATTAGGTGAGTCATAAATAAAGAGGGAAATAAAAATATATTTGACGTATTCTCTTGCATGGTGAAGCTGAGCTGGAAGCTATCGTAGCTTGAATAGGAATACAATACTGTACATTTAGAATAGAATTGTATGGATTGTATGAAACTCATACCGAGTTTCATCAATGAGATAGAAGAAGCCTATTATTTTGTTAATGAATATCATGATCAATTCTGAGAATCCTAATTCAAATGAAAACAGAAACATCGGAAGATTAAAAATTTCTCAATTTTTTTCATATATGCCGTGAATTTTGAACATATTAAACTTTATGTTTCGTAATTAGAGAGAATTTTTTTACAAAAGTAGCCTATTTCTAAACAATATGCTGAAGAATTCCAGAACTAAAAATCATTCTCAACTCAATAGGCCTCCTTATCTAATTCATTTAATTTATTTGGATGATATCACATCATCGCCTTAATGTGAAGGAGCCATCCGTCCCTGGTCAGACTCTTCTCATGAACAACGAGAATCACTTCTCCCTAATCAAAAATTGATTACGATTTTGGCAATGTCAACAAGTAGAACATGTCCACCCAAGTAATATGACTGTCTTGATGTACGATGTTATAGTAGTAGAGTCAAAGCAAAGATAATACTATTTTTATCTTTCGAAATTAGGGAGAATAGTATTGCCTTTGGTTGAAGATAGTGGAGAGCCGAGTAGAATAATATCAATGAACAATATTACAGTATTTGAATATTATTGGATTACTTATAGTCTTTGCGGAAAACACGTGAAGTAAAAGTCCATATTGGTGCGAAAATTGGAAACCACAACCGAATTAGCTGATAAGATAATCAATACATTGTACATGACGTCAGTAATGATACTCTGCAAGAAAATAATACCAATCGATAATCATAAATTGACCGTTCACCAAATTGAATTAGAAATAGGAGTCACCTCTCATTATCATCCTTCCCATTACCCACGCACAAGCTTAGAGCTTATGTGGGCATCATCCCTAGCAGAAAAAAATTCAAATTTCTTCTGTACTTGAATTTCTTTCCTATTGGGTTTGAGCATAAACTGAAAAAATATTCGTGGAATGGATATTTCTATGGTTTTAGGTAGCAGTGTAGCCTCCACCAAATCTTCATGCCAAATTCGAGTATTGCTGATCATGTACTCAAGCTTCTTTTGTAAAGATACGGGCCAGTTGTACGAAAATCCAATTGTATTCAACGGCTGTAAAATCACTTCATCTATAACAGAACCAATACAATGAGAATCAATGAATGAATCTGACGTCGATGCAATTACGCCATCATACGGTGGTTGAATGCTTCTGCATTTTCTTACAACTAGCCAATAGTGTTATTTTTGTAGTTAAACAGACTTTTGAATAGACTCTTATGTTGGGTTGCACCGAACAAGATCAACTTTGATCAAGGATCAGTACAATGGTAATTAAATGGGATCAGCTGATTCAAAAAGTTGATCCCGGTTGGTGCAACCCAACATTAGCCTATGAAATTTGATAGCACAAGATAATTTCAAGAACATTTAGTATAAAGCCTGTAGAAATGGGAATAATTCATTTACAGAGAGAAAAGCCAATTGCCTCCTTCTCTGTGCTTCTGCCATATTGAATTGAGTTTCTGCAATATTTTCTTGATAAGAACAATATTTAAAATATAGAGGGCTGAAAAAATCAGCTCGCCAGACTCAGAATTTTTTGTTGAAGCACATAGAAATAAAACGAATAGGCCTACAAGTATCTAATTTCAAATTTAAATGTTCTTCGATAAGCATAACTACTTCGCTACCGTAAGCAACCAAGGGTATAGAAAACTTTATTCTAGAAGAGGCCGCATTTTACTATTTTGTGGTTCATAATAATTATTTTAACTGAATAAAAATTAAAGTTCAAATTATCGGTTCCAACCCTGCAACTGGATTAATCAGTTATTTATTTGGGATATTGCCCGAGCTGGGATATTGAGATATCCAGTGCAGTTACATTAATTTTTAACCAAAGTTAATTTATATCCTTTCAATTTTATATTTCATAGTTCATTCATATTTGGTTTGTTTCAGTAACAATGGCTTGCTTCTCAAGATTATTCACTTCAAAGAATCTTCTCGACTTACTATATTCAGGACTTCAATGTATAACTCATTCAACAACCAGAACGCCCCGCAGAAAACTGTATATTACTGAACTTGTATAAATTGTGTGATATTTTTTGGAATTGTATGTTCAACTTAATAAATTTGAAATGGAAATAATTGTTTTGTCTTCAATTAGTGAGACGATCTTCACGAAGGAGTTTCACCTAATCTCTTAAGACATGTTATGGAAAACGAAATTAAGTCGAACTCCTAAACATTACATTGCTCTAGGGCTCTGAGTAAACAAACGGTTGAGTAATAATGACGGAGATGACGCGAATAGATAAATAAGTAAGTAAAGTATTCACAGATTTTTATGTGAGAGCAGGAATATCATTTTACAATTCTCACAAGGTATGAATTGACCAGTTCATTTGTGTTTGGCTTGGAGAGCAACCATCAGATACCAGTTTCAAAAGAAAGAAAGAAACTCCTTGATTTTCGCCTTGATAATAGTAAGAAGAATTCTTTATCTATCACCATCTAATGATGACATGGAGAGGCTCATGATAACATAGAGAGACTCGTAACATTGAGAGACTCTTTCATTTTTATCTAACATAATAGTAATAGTAGGTAGCCTTTGAGGTACATCTTTGTATTCTGAATCTTTTTACTATATGTACTCTTTTATCTCTTTGTATTCTTTAGTATTTTTACACTAACGAGAAATAATTTTTTTCACCACTGTGGAGTGTCTGAGAGCTGAGGATAGGGACCTTATTTCAAGGTATATTATAGTTCCAAGGCACCTAAATTCCTAGAAATCGTGCACTTACAATAAAATTGTGTACTATAAAGTTACGGTACCAATAATACTTGTTTGTTACCTGAGAAACTTTATTCTGTACTCATATCTAAATAAATTGGAGTTGTCACAAGTTCATTGATCACTAATTACTGAAGGAAAGGGGTTCCTGCTTTTCTTCTGGAGCTTCCCCCTAGAGCTGCTTTTCTCCTCTTCATTCGTCATTTTCATTGCATAGGAACAGGTATGGTAACATTAACATATGAGTTTCCTATTCGTGTTTGTAAGTTTTGATTGTAATGATAAAGTTTCCAATGGAAATGATATTGATAAACAGCTCTCTTATTCATAAGTTGTTCCTGCGGAAGGCGTAAAGTGGAATAAGCATAATATATAAGTCATAATAATCTTTTTTATTTGAAACTTATTTTTATTATTATTGAAGGATTGACAAGCAACATCGATAATCAAATGCTACAAAATTAACATGATATTTGAATCCAGAGACTTAAATTGATATCCTCAACAAAACAATCACTTTTAATAGCAGCTTGAAATAAAATTTCAACGCACAAAAAATTTAGTTGCTGCTGGGGTATTTCAGTTCATCTTATCATATTGGGGTTTGTTCCAGTTAGCCAATTCTCATTTAAAAATGTCTAAGTAGTGAGATAGGAGTAAGCATAAAGCAGATGCTTCTTAATGCGCCGAGCTAAGTCTATAATCGTCTGATGTTTCGCCAGTATTTCACTGAGTTGAGCGCGAAACAGACACGATAAGACGTAAACCGCTAGTAAGGAAGATATTTCAGTCTACTTAGAGAGTGAATAAGTAGATAGTGCGAATACTTTCGTCTGTTCTGATGTATTATCGACAATGTTCAAGTTGTTATTAACTTGCCACATATTTTTCTTCTCCATCTTCGGTATAGGTAGGTGGATTTCCGTATTACCATTAATTAACCTACTATTATCAATAATATTCCTGCTATAATTCTCCAGTTTATGAAATTTTTAAAGAGAAGGTTTAGCCGCATAATTTTAGTTGAGAGAACTATCACAATGATGGTCTTTTTGTGTTCCTAAATTGATAGATTTCAAATATAATTTTTATAAAGTATCGTTTTATTTGAATCATTTTAGATAATATTATTTTTCAAATCATCGCAAATGAAGAGTCAACGTTATTCTACCAGTTTCATTTTAAGGCGGGTTACCAGTAGTCGCTCATGATTTTAAAGTATACCAATTGACATCATTCTGGAAGTAAAATATTAAGGAAGTAAGAATTTGAGGAAGGATTGAGTGTCTATTTTATTCAAACATTGTTAACTGAAAGATCCTATTTTTAATGAAGTTTGGATATTTTCTTTCAATTATTGGTTAGCAATATCAGACCTGTTACAAAAATAATATTATCGCCAAGAGACCATACTTAGGTGCAGAGTTAGGTGTAGAATGCCCAGTCCGACGGGTTACTAAATATTGCATTACTTATGGTCCTAATCAGGAAAATAATATTGTAACTGAATCACCAAGAACGTGTATAATAATTTTATATTGAGTCCATCACTCAATTTCAGTTTGTAAATCATCTAAGGAACTGCTTCTCAATATACTGGAAAAAACATTATAATGGTAAACATTGCAATTATAGGTCAAAGATCTATTCCAATATTCTTCTGCTCTTTTGTAAATTTCTTACTGAAATTGCAAGTTATTCTTATTAACTCTCACTTATTAAAACATCAATCAATGTCTCTCTAGGAGGTGATTGTGAAGTAGCCTATACTTTTATCTCTCAATTATCCAATTTTTTCTTAGTTGAAAATTTTTCGACTCTTATATTGCTTATTAATACTTATTAATTGTTATTTATTATTACTTATTATTTATTGCTCATTGTTACTTATTCGATTCACACTAACATCAACTGAAAAACTTCCAATTGTTGATAATTACTTTTAGATCTTGCCCTGTGCTAAGGAGGATGCTGCAAGTAGGCACCACTAGGCCTAATTGATAATTACACACTTGCCCTCACATTTCTTATTATCTTAATATTCAACTCATGTTTATTTCAATTTTCAAATAACTTTTTTTATCAAGTTTTTCATAATGAGTCAATGATTTATCCCTTTATATTCATTGTTGAAAACAATTACCTCTAGAGATTGCATGAACATGAATTCCAAAAAAACGTCAACGACGTTTCATTGGTCGAGTAGGCTTAATTTATGTATTTAATTCGCCTCCTCTCTATTACCTGCACCAAAGACAATTAAATGTCTTTGCCTGCACACAATTGTGAGTGACGCTTTCCAAAATTAAAATTGGATGGGAGATAATAATTATTATTTATAAACACGGAAGAGTGAAAAAGAAATGATCTACTTCAACAATGATAATTAATGTTGAATAATATGATAATGAAAGAGCTGTCTCCACTTTGGCAAGGCTGTCAAGACGGAATGCCTGAGTAATGATGAAGGTGGAGCGAGCTGAACAAGTTGAGTTGCGCTATTTCTCAAGCGATTATAGTCAGTTTAGTGGTGTGACAGCATTGCTGGAAGTTGTTTCCAAGTTGACGCTCTCGGCTCTCAGTTGACGCAAACTTGATGGGTTTGATTGCTTGCGATCGATATTATTTCATTGATCTTTCAAAAGCTATTATGGGGCTGATTTTAAAGGCATCGCATTATGCCTACTCCTCACTTGATAAAATACTCGTTTTAAACATTTAAAAATGACACTTCAAATGAATTTCAACAATACTTAAATATTAATAAGATATAGAAAGGATAAGTATCAGCACGGTTTGTAGATGGACAATGATAATTCTGTAGTAAAGGACACATTCAAGTGTATTAAAATCTAACTCAGTCAAAAGGTTCAAAAATCTCAACTCATACGATTGAAATTTCATAGTAGTTCTGAGTATTCTTCTGCTGTCGCAGTTGCAGATCTACATTGAATATTCTAAATAGCCGTTATCAGGAATTCTTGGAAAAGGTGTATTGAGGTTTGGCCTGCAGATAACAGAACACAGCGAACAAAAATAAACACGCAAATATTTACATTTTGTGCGTGATGAGATTTACATGCCATGCATGTGTGAGAACTCAGCGGAAGCTGAGTATAAATATTTACGATTTTATCTGTGATCTCGTGATGCCTCATCTCTCAATAAACGAAATCACTTGAAGAATGTTTCCTAGGATTGAAAATAAGATCGAAATTTCAAAGAATTATGTAATTCTTTAAATTCAAAGCTCAGAGAATGAGGATTCAAAAGTTGTTTTTTGAGAAAGACGCCATCGAAAGAGGAAACGATATCAGACCTCTGATGACAAATTTTCCATTAGAAAAAGGAAGGTAGAATTTAGTTGTTGATGAACTATAGTTTCACTTTTATTTTCAACCTTTTTCACTTTCCTTTCCCTTTGACCTGCCTCTTCCTTTCCACTTTCCTCTTTTCACAACCTTTTCCCTTTCTCTTTCCATTTCGATCTCTCTTTCCTTTCCTTCTTCTCTTCCCTTCAACTTACATTGTTCCTCTTCTCTTTCAAGTCCCCTTCCACTTTCATTTCAAGAGAAATTATATTTTTACAAAATTAAAAATCTATAGAAAATTAAATTGAATATTCAATAAGATGAAATTGGCGAGCTGGCGTATCCTAGTGGGCTGGAGCGTCACGCCTTCAGTCTGCTATACCGCTGCGCTGCACCTATCACTGGTTCGATTTCCAGTTCATCTGGCATTTTTTCACAGTATTATTCACCTCATTATCCACGCATAATTAAAATACTTTTTTGGACATCCGCAGCGAAAGGATGAATTTCATTCAAATAAGAGAAACTTATTCTCTATTATCGTCAATTTGTTACGATTTTTCCTAACTTTATACAACGATCAGTATATTATAAGGATTAATCTGTGTAATGAGTCAATTCAATTTATGCAATACAATCTCGTGTGAAATGTCATTCTGTAAATCATTCTATTTCATTCTAGAGTAATTAGGGCCCTCAAGTTACTCTAAACTAGGAAAATATATCAACACGAGAGTACTAATAAAGAAAAAATACATAGAGTAAAGGGAATAAACATTGAATTCAGCAGTCTTGTGCCTTGATTCCTATTTCAATTGATTTATTGTCAAAGCAGATCCTAATCGTGCGTTTAAAGTTGATAATGCCCGTATTTCACAATTCAAACTTTCAAGGAAGCAATTAAAATGACTTTTTGATGAAGTTATGAGCATTATCATTAGGGCAACTGGCAATTCATATCCAGGCCCCCAAAGTATTATGTCTCCATTACATTCATGAAGAAACTCATTGTATGGCTTCAAAGATTCTCTTCAATAAATATAAGGCTAGGAATTACAAATACAAATTCTTAAACAAACTAACAACTTTCTATGATAGCTGTTGGGAAATAAAGTGGATGCGTTATAAATATATCGTTCTCACAAAACATAATTCTTCCGGGAAGGAAGTATTGGCTATTATTTACTTCAAGCATAACAGATTTGATAAGCAAAACAGACCTATCAAAACACAGCGTGCGTCATAAATGCCACTTTGTTCAGCTCAACAGAATAAAATGATTATCAATAGATTAACAAGTCGATTTTTCCAATTGATTTTACAGCGCCGATTTCAGATGTGTCCACATCGAGGAAATAATACTATAAAGAGATAAAATTGATATTTGAATTACAGTAATAATAAATTTTATAACGCGCACAATATTATTCTTCATCGTATGAGTTTAACGGATCTATTTTTTCAAGTGTTGAAAGTTAATAAATGATAATAAAACAATGAATAAGATGCTAAAAATATTGTATAAAATGTTATAAGGGAAGATGCTATTTAAGATGTTTTATATAAGATATAATTTGCTATATTCAGGAAATTAGATGACTTATCTATTGAGAGCAATTGAATTTAAAAAATTATGAATTTATTCTCAATCATCAAAAATATTTTTATCCATTATTATCTATGACAATGTTAATAATGGCAATATATTGATTGATTGTGCTCGATATAATGACAGTTTATTCCAAGAACGTTTGGGAATTGCTTCTCTATACACAATTTGGCAATAAATGTAACTGTCTGTCTGTCTACACTACTTAAGAATCAGTAGTAGAGTGGTCCGTAGCCGAAGGCGATAAGCGCCGGTCTGATAATCCAAAAGTTCCAAGATCAAATACAGTTGGAAAGGATTTTGACAAAAAAGGCCACTCCCGTCTTTCGAGACGAAAACCGACTACCTAAAAACAGTCGTCATCTCTCATCATCACCCCTCTCATTACCCATTCACAACCCTAGAGCTCATGTGAGCATCACCCTCAGAAAAAAGTAGTTAATATGATATTTATCTGTTGGTCATTTAAAATAAAATTGCTGGGCTTATTATTCAAAATAATTTCTATCACTAACGTGCATATTATTTCTTTTCAAGATGGAAATCTTCATATAATTCCAACTGCAAAGTACCTGGAGTTGAATTCGAGTGAAAGTTTCCAGTTGGCATGCGTAGGACCATCAAAAAAAGAATGGAATTACCCTAGAAAAGAATTTTTAAGTTCTCCAAAAGGATTGACAGAGGTAAGGTTGAATTTTTAAACTAAAACCCCAGTGAGAGCGTATTATTTTTCAAGAAACAAAATATTTTTGTGAATACATCCACATTATTCCAATAAGCGAGGATATAATTTTGATTGAAATATTGCAAATATAGTTGGGCTTTAGATTATAGCTTACAATCATTTGAAATATGATTTTTTTTATATATAAAAAACATAAATTACAAATGTAATCCAGATTAGCTCACGCAGTATGATTATTTCATATTTGGGCAATAAGTTTAGTTTATGCTTTCATTTTCAATGAAGATTACACAATACAGAATAAAATCAGGGTTTTTATTACTTTATTGTATCACACAATGCATAGATACATGTTCAATATACATATTTTCTCGCTTAAAAAATTGATCCATGCGCGGGGAAAGAGCTTATAATCTAGATTCTAGAATACACTATTTGCAAAGAAACTCACAAAACGACGAGTACTTAAAACTGTTTTTATCACCGTATATATTATATAGAATATATTCCCACTTTTTCCTATGCAGTAGAGCGTCCATTATTGCATATTTTCCATCTCATGTTATTCAGGTTTCCAATGTTGACATAGAGCAAAGTGCGGAAAATCCAAATAAATCAATACTATCCGTAACAAGTGCAAGCTACAGTGACACAGGTGCATATCAGTGCCTGAATGGAAATGATAGTGTCCAAATTTATGTTTTTGTCAGAGGTGAGTGAAACATCAATGTCACATGAACATTATTCCGTTCAATTCACAAACTTATTAAATTTCTTTCTATGAAACTCAATCGAAGTCTCTCAAAACTGTATCGCAGAGAACCTTTGCTTTTCTGTCTTTTCTTCTTTATTGCAGTGTGTCGGCTCTGTCACATCCTTATTCCCTTCTAGAATAGAGTAGAACGTTTCTTACACAAATACACATTTAGCTCCATCAATAAATAAAATGTTAACTTAACCGCTTTTGAAATAAAGTTCTTCATATTTAAATCCATGCATGTTATCCAGTAATGTTTATCAGTTATCAAGCAAATTTCAGATCTTCCGTATCAGAAGAGAGAAAAGATTGTCAATGTTCATATTATTGCAAGTTTTTTTCATGGTTTGAAGATAAAATTCTCACAGATTACATGATTTATTTTTTTCACGTCTCCGATTATCTGATATATCTTAATCTTTATCTATACACTTCCATACCGACCATGAATCAGTTCTTTTACTGTTCTCAGTATCAACGTTTTTTTCTTCATCAAGCGATAAAAGGAAACCTGTGTGAGCACATTGTATTATTGTTTCTCTACTCTTTTCCCTTTTCACAGATAAAGATCACCTATTGATGGATGCCAAAACTCATCAATTTGCACCTGAGTACAGTAATTTTACCTTACCTTGTAAACCAACTGCACGGGATGTTACAGTAAAACTTGTAAAGAGAATTAAGCGAGATTTTATAGAAGTAAGTTCAAAAACTAAATTTATATACATTCAATCCAATCAATAGACATTTGAAACTGGGCAATTACGGTTCAGTAAAATACAGTAATTAATTTTCATGTTAGCACTCTTTCTCCACTCCAACATATCAGCTATTCTTTTACCTTTATACAATTGGATAATATTTGTTATCAGTTCATACGAATGGGGATTGCAACAAGATGTTATCATCTTTATTCTTCATATATTCATTATTAAAACTGCTTTTGTTTCTTGTCCATATCCTACTATTTTGTAGAACAGAATTTAATCCAAATTCTTTTCCCTTGTCAATTTAACTCATATTACCAGTAATTTTATTTCTTCTTGCGTGGTCTTAATGATCGTATATGATATGGGATAAAGTAGACGTTTTCTCAAGAAGGCTTTCTTCCTTACTTAAGCTGATCAAGATCAAGTTAATCCCCTTTCAAGTTATGTGTTGAGTCGTACACTTATTCACGAATAATTTTTTCATGGATTTATGGACTCAAAACTATGCTCATTTAAATTTATGAGTTCATGGGAAAATATATGAAAATAATAGTAGAGACTGCAGAAAATTGTTGTTGAAATGCGTGTAAGCTGTCTTACAGGATAATAAAATACCTGTATAGTCTTCTACTTCGAAAAATAATTTTCATATTTGTATACAATGTTTTGATTGATTTGATATTGATCAATATATTAATTATTTTAATCCTCAACTAATTCATGAAATAAGTTTTCAGTGCGTGATATGAATTACAGAAACAGTTTACGGACGGACTGTAAACTTTCAACTTATAATGTTTCATTTTTGCAGTTGAAAGTCGGAGAGAAAGCTTTGTTCATAGGAGCTCCTGTTGAATATGATATTGAGAAGGGGTTTATTCTACCTTTTGTAACATCAGACGTAAAAGGCGAATACAAGTGCATAGCAACAAGTGGAGAGGCAAAACGAGAGGTCAAGTCACTTCACGTCAAGTTTTTTGGTGAGTGATTTTAGAAGCAGTTGAGTTCTTATAATAATATTTATTTTAATTGAATATAATTAGAAAATATTCATCAATATCCAGTCAGTAATTGGGTATGAGAAAGAGTATATGAATATTTGCTTAGCAGTTAGTCATTGGATCGTCAAATGGCAAGTTTTATCAATCAATTAATTTGTTTTTCGTCATTTCTCTGCTTCCATTTATGGAGTTTGGAAAGGTATTTTTCTAAGACATTGTGTCTCACTTATTATCAATATCTTATTATCAGATCCAATCAGAATCACGTGGAATATAATAGATTTGTTATAGATAATTTTTGAAAAATATTTAAGCTTGTTATTAAAAAAAAAAAACATAATACAAAAGTGAAATATTGAACTGGAGCTTTACATGTAAGTTGATTGATTTTTTTAACTAATTAATTGAAAAAAATCATTTGATCACATATTTCCTGTTGAAATCGCGTACTTTAATGATTATTATGGATTTTCGGTTATAATTATGATAATATTTTACTTACGACTGTGTATTTTGTGACTTCTTAAGGGGTTTCACTGGTAGGCTACTTTCAACATATGCAGAAATGAATTGAAAATTCAATTCCCCACTTAATGGAACTATTTTCTGATTGTATAGGATTTACTGACAGTTTCAACATGCCACGCATTGTTGCAAACAAATCGTTTGTACTGGTGGGAGATAACATTGAGCTTGACTGCATATTATTGGAAGATTCTAATATTAAGATTTTGAGCACTGTATGGGATGTTCCTGAGAAAGTCAAGGTCGGTATCGTCGTTTTTTTATAATTTTATTACACTGGTGTCACTGGTGTATAATTTACACCTAGTTTTCTAGTGCAACGTTTAAAATAAGTATGTTGTGTAATAGAATATTAATTATGCTACCTACTCTTTATGAATTAATAAGTCAAGAATTGCTTTGGTAGCCAGAAGCACAGACCTATTAGGCCTAGACATCAACAGATTTTAATGTTGGTACTGGTACCCCCACAAGAATATTTGTTTTCCCAATCACTTTTTCAGTATGAGACAACTCATCACTTCCAAAATTACCAAGGATCACTTTACCCAATTTATCATAGTTTTTCTCTTGTTTCTGATTGGTAGTATCAATTAATTCTATTTGAGGATCACGAGAATCATAAAGATTTTCACGGAATGAATGTAACAAACTACAGGGAGCTGTTGTGTGGAAGGAAGAAAGGAATTGAAAGCTCCTTTTCAAACTATCGTTTCTCATGTAGGCTACTAGGAAGGATTTCTTTCAATCACAGAAAGAAAGGTTGAGAAGGGGAAGGATGAGATGAGACAGAACAGGGCTACACTAGATTCAAGGTTCATCTAGTGCAGCCTTGGACAGAGGGGGGTGTTACGGTATTCCAAAATGGACCTGGGGGGTCCATCAATAAGCAAGCTCGTTTTCCCATAAACATTTTTTTATAAAATCTTACTACACATTTACATATATCTATTGATTCATTTCAATGATTTCCACAGCAATATTTGTTTTCATGTTAAAAATATTTCTGTTATCAGGATTATAAACAAGAGAAAACTTTTTTCTCAGAACTAATAGATAACAGAACCCAAACCATGCGTTACCACTACAGACTGCATTTGAAACATGTTGAAATGGGCCATGAAGGAGACTATACTTGCACTATAATGGATATATTCAAAAATATCAATAAAGCAAAGTATCACTTGAAAGTTCATTCAAAGTACACTACATTCCTGAATCTCGTTTCTGATGACGCTCCGGTGAAAATTGTGGCTCCTTCCACAAACGAACAGAGGATCACAGTGAGGATAGATGCAAATCCTAGTGCTGATAAAGTGGCGTGGTAAGTTCCAAAAAGATATAACTTTTTTAAGCCCATAATCATAAATTATTTAGATAAAAATTGAGATCTATTAATGTATAGCAGGATTAATTTAACTTGTCAGAAAACAGCTGTTTCGACAATCATATATAAAAATGCAGAGATTGTTACAATTCCAACATATACTTTCAAACCTCGTTATTGGATAAGATTAATGGAGTTGAAATTTAAAGTTTCTTCTGTTTTCAGGTATTTTACTGATCGGAAGCAGAATACTGTTGAAATTTTTGATGATAGAAAGTATAGAAATGAAAGTTTTCATGAAAGCTATGCAACGTTGATCATCAGATCTCCAGAGCTTGATGACAGTGGAATTTATCGATTTTCTGCTAGCAATGGAAGAAGTTCATCCCATATTGATATAAAGTTTTTTGTAGAAGGTAAGAATTTTAACCAAATCCAATCACTATCCTGTAAAATTGTTGAATCTGATACATTTAAAAAAAATACACAATGTTTCAAGGAATATGTGTAGGTAAAAAATTATGTTCTCTTCCACATTTTTAAACACTCTACTACTGTGCCATGTAACTTGGTGTTATAATTTCAAGTACCGTACGAAATTTAAAACGGAAAACTTTCTTTTTCGCAGCAATGCCGGAGATTCTTGAGCCTTTAAATCCGTTATGTGAAAATATGCAGGTGAGCTCTGGATTGCTGTTTAAATATGGAACTCAACATGAAATAAGTTGTTTGAGCATTGGATATCCTAAACCAGTAGTCTCCTGGTACTTTCAAGAATTCTCTGTTTTTCCAAGTTTGAGTGGTAATGGTCCGCTTAAAATACATGTAAGTGACATAAACCATGAAAGTTTTATTTGCGAGAAATGAGAGGCAACTTTAAAACTAATCAATAAAATTAAATTCGTGAGCTCAACCTACTGAGATTATAAATTAATATGGTTTAGAGGTATTTTAGAAAAAAGCATGTTGCCTATAGAGGTAATTGCCAGGGTCTCATATACTATATAATTATCTCACTCAAGCTTACCGTAATAATTGAGTTGGATATGTCTTTTTGAATTAAATTTCCGGAGAATTTCAAGAAAAAATACTCTTGTCTCAAAAATTAGATATGAATTTCATGAATGTTCTTTATGTTATTAATTTCTTTCATAGGATGTTTTTTTTTCTATTTGGTCAGTAAGTTACAAACAAAAATAGTCATAATTTTTCTGTAAGTTTTTAGTATTCCTGAATTCTATTCATTTATTAATCTAAGATTAGGTTTGAAGACTCCAGTAATGGAATATAGGAGAAGTCAATATAGTATATGCCTTTAAATAACATCAGCCAATTTTACACATTTTCATTCAAACTAATTTTATCTTAAAATTCAACCAATAATTTTTATACCGTATTAATGCATAAGAGAAGAAAGAAATATCTAAAATACAAACTTTTCAGAGCTCAAACTTCAAAAATTTTGAAAATAATGCATCATTTGATCTCACAACTGATTCAAGGCTTGAGGGTCATTCATTGAAAAGTGGAATGCTATATTGCAAATCCTGCAATATTTTTGGATGCCGAGAAGCAAACATGACATTTCTAGTAACAGGTACTTTTCTTGGAAAATATCATTTTTAGAATAGAATTGACATTCAAATGAATAGAATAGAATGAATTGAATGAATAGAATTTAAATGAGAATCCTTCTCATTTTTAATCACAATGTGGATAAAGATCTAGACTTGAGAGTGAAAAGGTCATTTTTTCCTCTTTCATCAATCCAATAAGCCTAGAATATATGAATATATCCACAATATTTGCTCTTTTGAATTACATCTCTCAAGTTTCTTCATTCTTGCAATTACATAAGAAGTCTCTCTTGAATGAGATCTGAGCAAAGCCAATGTTACGATTTTTTATTATTCACAAAATAAATTTATCTTTATACACGGTACTTAGAACAATACAGTAAATTACCATTCAGCACTATGTTGAATATTATTTAAAAACAACATTAATCTCATGAAAAATTCAACTTCACTTCAAATTTTTCCAACAATTTTTTTGCAAAAAAATCTATTGCTTTCAGACATCAAGATGGGATTTGATACATCGGGAAGTACAAATCTCATTAGTGGCGATAATGAAACTATTCATTGTAATGCTTCAAGATTCGAGTTCGGTCCAGGTCTGAAATGGAGCTATAAAAGTCAACTACAGCACAGTCAACAACACGATCTAATGTACTTAAATGGTAAAAAGATTCCTTTGATTTTTGGAACAAATTATGATTAAGGCTGTTGATACTCTTCACTTTTCAGAGAGTGATAAGGGTGGTGGAATTGTGGTGTTAATAATAATAATTATTATTATATTTATTAACATTATATTAATTATTATCATTAACAATAATAATAATAATAATAATAATAATAATAATAATAATAATAATAATAATAATAATAATAATAATAATAATAATAATAATAATAATAATAATAATAATAATAATAATAATAATAATAATGACATTGCAGTGCCAGCAGATGAGAACTCCCTAGAAAACAAAAGGTGAGAAATTAAAAAAGTACCAGTAGCTAGCATTTGAGCTCAAAGATATGTATGGGCTGAAGAATGTCAGTATAATCCCAATTATGATATCTGTGAATTGACTGATTTTGAAGACAACAGTGGAGAGTTGTCAGATTATTGACATAGCTGAAACTCTGGTGGAAAAAATGCAGAAATCTGTTCTGCTGGCTACAGCACGCATAATACGCCAAATACTCCAATCTACTTGGTAGAAATATTTTACAGTCAATAGAAATAATGTTAAAAGGTTGCACTAAACTGCCCCTCTTTGCAAAAATTATCCGCTAGAGCGTGAAAAAGGAAAACATAATAATAATAATAATAATAATCATTATTATTATTATTTATAACCGTGGAAAACTCATCCCAAGTACCACATCGAGTATTATTAATTTTTAAAATTAAAATTCACGGTTAGTTCAATATATGTATTGGGAGAATGCGATATAGCTGAAAAGTATACTTCTCCAGACTTCAACTCTAAAACAACTCATCTTGTTTACTCAACTCTCACCATCCAAATCGGTGGAAATGCTAAAAACGAATGCTAAAATCTATCAGTTACAAGCGATCATAGAAATATTTTTCAGAGCAGTAAACTGGATGGGTGATCTGCACAAAGATAAGGTGAGGTGGAACGTAGTACCCATGAGGGTCTCCTCATCCTCAATAGAAAGCCATAAGTTACGAGTATTTTTTATAACTCTGGAAAGATTGACATACCGGTACGAAACTATTTCAAGAGTCTGAATCTATTATGAGGAATTCTATCTTTTTGAAGAACTCCATCTCTTTTGAAGAGTAAATAAATGATTCAATTTGTAAATTATTATAAAATCATGATCTTTGTTTTACAGAAAGCAATAATATCTTCGTAACAGATACGGAAACAGAACTATCGTATTTGTCAACTATAGTGATAAAAAATGTGACCACAAATCTAACTGGCTTGTATACTTGCGAGGCAGAAACCTTCAGAAAGAAGAAAAAGCAGAGTGCTGTCTTCATAAGAGTAAAATGTGAGTACAGTAGAATTATTGGGCTGTATATTCTTAAAACTCATTCAAACTTATCTCTTTAGTTCATAACAATTCAGCCTAGCAAAAGGTGATAAGTTATCACAAAGAAGAAATAATAATAACTATCAGGGGCGAACCCAGGGGGGATTTAGGGGATATATCCCCCCTCCCCGGAAATTATAGAACAAAACTGAATAATATACTTATATATATTATATTTTGTATTAAAGATTCGCCCCTGATAACTATATATTATTATTGTCACTTGAGATTTTCCAGTTATTTTGTTTCAAATGTGTAAATATTGTTATTATTGAAATTGTTCTTGATAGAAAGTAGATTGTTTCTCTCTGTATGATATCGTATTCAAATAAATTATAAATTGAATTTCCATTTATTTGTTGCAGCTTCTTCATTCCCAGTTTTTCTGAATGATACGTCGATGAATAATGGAACTAGACATGTGGAAAATGACGCTTCATTTGAGCTCTTCTGTGATGTTGCAGGTTTGCCTAAGCCAAGGATTGTATGGTTTTATGTGAGTGACACGACGATACTCAAATAATGATAAATTATGAACGAATATTTCGTTTTAAATTGAAAATGAAAGAGAATTATTTATTTATCGGCGCACAACGCAAATTATGTCATTGAATGATTGAATACTGGAATTTTTTCAATGATTTATGAAAGCGAATAATATTCAGCACAGACAAAAATACAAACGCGTCAAGTGTCAAGAATCGTTTTGCTTTCTTCTGTTTTTTAATCATTTTTGTTTTTGGAATACCCAAATAGTTATTATTCAAATGCACTATTTCTATGTATGAAGAAATCACTACCCATCCAACTGTTATTACGTTGCAAGCTCATTATCATGATGCCATCCAGCTCTTTTAGAAAAATATCACTATGGAATAATTTTTTAGTACGGTAGGTAGGAATGAAAAATTACATACATTTAAATTCAATAAGGAATTTATTTCAAAAATATAAAATAAATGAAGGTCAGAACTTTTCCTAATTTTTTATTGTACCTGAATTTTATTTCAATGATTTTTCCTCCCCATTATTCGTTGCCTTTTTTGAATTACTAATAATTAATCCAAAATTCAATTCAATTGAATCAATAACTAATTGATGAAGATTTATATGCTATGAACGTTCCAGAACAATAAAGAGATTTCTGCGTTGCTTGAAACGAAAACTATCGACAAGGGAAGAATAAGTTTGATTGATGGAGACTCGAAGTTGAAAATCCTGCATGCTACAGAAGCTGAGTCTGGCAACTACACTTGCAAAGCAATCAATCGCCTGGGATCTGTAACGGCTCACAGCACACTAATTGTGGCAGCATCGGGAGGTATGACAAAGTACCACATTAATTAATGTATATATAATTCTCCAAATGTTTTAAATGTTGTGAATTGAAAAAGCTGTAAAACAATCCATCGAGCATCATTAATTTGTATTTGTGAATTTCAACGAAAATAATTATAAATTTGTATAATATGTTACGAAAAAAACATTTTAATTCAATATGCTTCAATTCATGTGGGGGAAATAAGTTTAATTCAATTTCAAATTCAATAAGTACAAATTCAAAAAGATATTATTGATTGCGAAGATATAAAGTAATAAAAAATAGAGAACACTCATGAAAATTTAATTAGGCAGAGAACTGATTGGAATCTATTTAACCTATGAAAAATATTGAAAAATAAATTGATTTTGATATCAAAAAATTAATTCAGCAGGAAGAACCAAGCCACAAAACAAACATTTTAATCTACCATTATGAGGCATTTGGAGTCTCTTGATAATTACAAACATTATTATTCATTCAGGTCGTCTGGAATTATCGAAAAAATTAATAACCATTTTCTTTCAACTGAATATTGGAACTAAATTTCCTAACCAGATTGCATGGGTAGTTAATATCTCACATTATGAGATTTTGAGGGATATTTTCCAACTGATACATGGATTTGGAGAATGTCCAAAGGTACAGTGACATTCATTTAATTTGACGCTTGGCATTAGATAGATAGAGAGGTATCGTTTCTTGACGTTGCTGATGACCGTAGAGTACGATGGCAAAGAAATAATATCTCTCAATCTACAGAGTGTACTCTGTCGTACACTCTGATGTACTCTCTATCTATCTATCTAATGACAAGCGTCAAATTAAATGAATATCACTGTACACGTATGTACTGTAATAAATACCACCAGGAATCAGGCCTGGTGATTTTTCATGATAATAAAAATCGGTAAAATTCTCCAATATCGGCAGCAGCTCTAGGCTAATGTTATGGCTATTCGGGAATTTATTTAGGCTAGTATGACTCATATTATGGGAGATTCTTAATTTATAGTCAAATCTGACTCATCGTTAAATCATGTCATTTACTAAGCTTCTATATCATATTATATAATTTATTAAATTGCTCACTAACTTTAATAATTTTTATCCCTCTTAACAGTGAATGATAATTTCAAACAGTGGCCATGGATAATTTTTTCCACAATATTCATCATTGTCATCTTGTGTGTCATAATAATAATTCTCTACCAAAGAGTGAAACACGAAAAAGTGAGTATTGTCATAATTTTATCAATAATGATCCTCCATTATTCTTAAAACTTATGATTATAAAAATTTGAACAGATTATTTTCAAATCTTAATTCAAATTAAGAATTCCCGCTGCGGCATGTTTGAACCATGTATGCTCATGCATCTGGGCCTTTTTCATTTTAAAGTTAATTCAACCTTATGTTCAACAATTTCATTTCTTTAAATTTTTAAAAAAATAAGATATAACCAATTTTATACTTACAAAATCAATAGACAATATTGTTTACTCAACAAAATTTCAACTTATCTTTTCTGGAAAATCATTCTGGTTCTTTCAAAATATATTTGAACAGGTAATTTCTTATCTCAAATCAAGAATACTCCCGAGGCATATTTAATTACAGATCATGCTTCTAGATTTTCTATTTTAGAATTTGATTGAATTATGTACAGAAATTCAATTTCATCTTATTTTTTGTATAAGAAATAGAAAAATGTATACTTACAAAATCAATAGACAATATTGTAAATGTACAAATTTTCAACTTAACTTATTTGAAAATCGTTGTGGGTCTCTCAAAATAGGCATTGCTGAGAGAATTGACAAAAACTGTTTTGGAAACATTCGATGATGGTGCGGAGGGTGATCTCAACCCAGATTTGGGAATTGTTGAGCAGGCAGACCTCTTGCCCTACAAGAAGCAATATGAATTTCCTCGAGAAAACTTGAAATTAGGTAAGTTTATTATTATATCACCACCTGTTGATTGATAATCCACATCGCCTAATAACTCCTATTAGTTCAGACACCTGAACCAGAGGAAGGTTTTGGAGAGTCTTTTAGAATTTTCATTGCTAACAGTCATCTTTTTTCGTTTGATATGAGACAGTCAGTTTTCAAAGTATGTTATATAGGTTGTTCTATTACTATTATTCACTTCATATACAATAATAAATGTTATAAATGTGATGTACCATCACAACATGAATAAAACCTTACAGGTTGTATATTGTGTCTTTCATACAGTAGAACGACGGCAATCTGGGACTATTATTGGAACATCAGGATTATTAAATTTTCTGAATTATCAAAATTTATCTGAAAAAGAGCATGCACTATTCAAGCAAAAAACTATTTTAAATAGTATATTTTCCACTATGGGTGCAGTAAAAAGGTCTAAGAGATTAATTAATTTTTTTTATATTTTTAGGAACTGTATCGTATTTTATTAATAGCAGCACTTGTAAACTGTACAATAAAAACAGACAATTCTAAAAAGTAGGCATAGAGAGAAATCCGGATTATTCACGGTCCGAATTTTTTAACGTCCGAATTATCGAAATTATCATTGTATAATTATCGTATGATCATTATTTTATAATTGTCAATTAGGGGACTAGATAATTCTTGTTATATTATCACAATATTTGTAGTTATAATAATTATTATTGTAATATTTGTCATTTTGTGAAAATGTTTAATTTTTTAGGAAAACAGCTAGGCTCCGGAGCTTTTGGTGTAGTCCTGAAAGCTGAAGCGAATGGCATTGTGAAAGACAATGAAGTGACAACTGTTGCAGTGAAAATGCTCAAACAGAACGTGGATGTGTCACACATCAAAGCATTAACAACAGAACTCAAAGTGATGATACATCTTGGAAAACATCTGAATGTTGTTAATTTGCTAGGTGCTTGTACAAGGAATTTAAATAATAGTAAGTACTGTACCATTTTCAGAATCATTTCACAACTTCAAAGTCTACGATATTCCAGACTAGAATAATTGTATTTCTCAAATTTTAGGGGGAAATATATTAATTTTTGAAGATATTTATATATCAATTGCAAGGTTCAAAAATTAATTGTAAAGACAAAATTATTATTCCAGCATGCATAAATTTCATTTCTGAAGCAATATTGCTTATTTATTTGACAATTCAATTTGTTCTATGCAATTTCGTTCAATTTTGAGTGTCCCTTATTCTGTTCTCAGATGATTTTTTAGAAAATGTTCGGTCGCTATTGCGACTGTTCAAATGTGAATGAAACTTATTTTACTTGTGACAAGTATTTTCATTCTCTTGATCTCCCACAACCTTTTACAGTAAAGGACGTCTCGTCGCGGTATCCCTGGTGGGAGAGCGGCCTCAGTTATCTCATTTTTCTTCTAGGCCTATACATAAAATCGCTATTAGAAAGTTTGATGCAGTATGTGCATAATAAGGGTATGCCTATTATTCTATTTTTTCGGATGGAAAGCCGTTCTAAACTCGATCATTTTATTAAAAAATATCAAAGTTTGAAAATTTGATATTGACAGCCACTTTTGTTTCATGTTTGTGTGTCACTACAATCAAACTGAGTCACTTATATACTTTTCTTTCACAGGAGAGCTCCTGGTCATAGTAGAATATTGTAAATATGGAAACATGCATGACTACCTCAGAAAAAATAGGAACAATTTTATAAATCAGATCAACCCCAAGACTGGATTGTTCGATTCGAATCTGATTGGCACACGAATCACTGAGACTGAACGGAAGCGTCTATTCCCAAGCCAGTCAACTTCGAGTTACACTGGAGCAACTCACTCTGACAGTTCAGTTACTTTCTATTCGAACTGCACCGTCATGACAGACTTCTATTCCAATCAACTAGAACCTAACTCAAGATTGGTTCACAATTACAAAAACCTCGCTGTCGATCCAATGGATGAAGAAGACGACTACATTGTTAGCAGAGATTTGCTGCCCGCGTTGAAGCCACAAAGCAAGGGAGAGCATGAATTCTGTACAGAAGATTTGTTATGTTGGGGTTTTCAAACTGCCTGTGGAATGGAATACTTGGCTAGTCGAAGAGTATTGCATGGAGATTTAGCGGCAAGGAATATTCTTCTGGCTGAAAATAATGTCATCAAGATTTGTGACTTTGGAATGTCAAAGAACATGAACTATGATGATAACTACTGTAAAAAAGGCAAGCAACTTCTACCCGTGAAATGGCTATCTATTGAAGCTATGCGAGACAGGGAATTCTCAGTCTACTCAGATATTTGGTCGTTTGGAGTTGCTCTATGGGAGTTCTTCTCTCTGGCCAGAACACCTTATCCGGGTATTGAAGGTGTTCAAGAGCTGTATAAGAAATTGGAGAGTGGCTACAGGATGGAGAGACCTGCTTTTGCTCCTGATATAGTGTACAGGATCATGCTCGAGTGTTGGAATGAAGATCCTAAGAGGAGGCCATCATTCACCGACCTTGCTGCAAGATTGGGCTACATGATTGACAGAGATGTTCAAAAGGTGAGTGCTTGCTGGGCTACATGATAAAATAAATTCTACCCTTAACTTTCGTTATTTACTTTTTACAATTGAAAAAATCTAACCCATTCTCAAACTATATGTACCTACCAAAAATAAGACAATAAACATAGAAAAAAATAAGACAATAGACCTCAAAAAGTATGTTGACTTGAAAATCAATATTTCAACAAAATATTTCTCCATCAAAGACAATACATGTGTTCAAAATTCTGATGACTCAAGAAGAGTGAGCTAATCACGATAATCTCCGAACTTTTTCATCTTTGAAAAACTAATTGAGAAACGGGTGGATTTTAATGATTCAGCTGTCAGTTATTAATAATTTAATTGATGTCGACTCAATAATCAAAACTCACTGTCAACATTTTAATAATTATTATAATGAACCAATATTTTAACAATATGTTACAAAAACAGGAATATAAAATCGACAATTGATCAATATTGAAATATCCTCTCCTGTTATTGATTATAATACAACACTGTCAATATTTAAAATTATTGATGTCGATTCAAAAATCAAAACTCACTGTCAATATTATAATATCTACTCACTTTTTTGTGGACTTTACTTGGAATGCATACTCATAGAGCGCCATTAGCCAAAGAGGCCTTGATAAACAACGTCTCATGTTATAAAAACATACAAAAAATCGTCAATTGATCAATATTGAAATATCCTCTCCTTGTCATTGATAAAAATTTTGTAAAATTATGAGTAAATTCTGTTTCAGTACCATATAAATAGTTTTTTTCTAGATTCGTATTACTTCAGACTAATGTTGTCAAAATTTCGTAATCTGGAGCTAGACAGTAGAAATACTAACATATTATTCCACACACTCTTGGCAAGTTGATAAAGGAGAGAAATATGTGATAATTATGAAGATTATTATTTTTTCACAGCATTTCCTCAATCTGAGTGAACAGCTATTGAAATCCAACGAAGAAGACTGTGATGAGAATGACTGTCTCATACAACCTTCAAATGTCGAGTACCAGAATTTGATCGAGAAAGAGGCTGAAAGCTCACCAACTAAAAATAATAAAGCCGTCAAAAGCTCTGAACCATTGGAATTGAAACATAGTGAGTTCACATCACACGCGTAAAATTGAAACATATCTATGCACGTATATTATTCTAGGTATTGCAACTATATCATAGAAAAACTTCTCAGAGAATTTTTTATATAGATTTTTGTGTAATATTTGAATAGTATATCATCAAAGAGCTTATATTATAATAATATATGGAGCTTGAATAGAATGAAATAGTTGAAATTGTTCTAAGAATGGAAAATTGAAGAGGATAAGTTTGATAGACAGAGGCTGTTCAGTTGTTCTTAGATATAAAATTGACTCATTCATTAATATTCAGTTCTGTGGAATCCTGAATCAGTAGGCTTCATAGAACTTCAAAGTCATCAAATAGTTGGATAATAAAGTTAATATATCTTACCATACATATTATATTTCAAACCGTATAGTTGTACATAGCACACATAATTTTAGCTCTTCTATTTGAATTTACTGAGAAATTTTCTTATCTTACAGTGGCTCGAAATAGAGTTGATTCTGAAATCAACCAATGTGGTTTCTCAAATCAGTCGTACGGCAATGTGGATCTGGAACAAAGGATTCCTTCTGTGAATGTTCAGCTTGTATGACGAGTGAATTTTTTAACAGAAAAAAGTCATTTTTATCAAATGAAATGAATTATAGGAGCCGAATTCTACAGAGGAACAAAAATATCCACAAATTTATTGGAAATATTAAAAGTTATAGTTTTTTCTAAATATAATTTACAGTATTAAGAGTAATATTTTATTCTTTCCTGATAAACTACCTATTCAAAGTAAGTACAGTATACAATGGAATGTGATTTGTGAAGGTTCTACGAAGAAATAGTATATATCACAGGATAATGTGTTGTTTGTTAGAAAAATAAGTCAAAATATTGAGAGAGGGTGAGAAATAGGGAGTGAGAGGGTAGTACCGGTACACCTGAGAGTGTTTTTGTGAGAGGATAGTACCGGTAAGTAAGTAAAAAAATGATGATATTCTTTCACGCGTCCTGAGTTGGCCGGATTTCCATCAACTCCACAGAAAACTCAAGATTTGAATGATCTGCATGACTATTTTGATTGTCAAGTATTCTGTCATACAGTCACAGCCTACTATTATAGATACTATCTATATTCTATAGTACACTGTGATACAGTGGATCGATTTCATTCACTGTTAAGCCGCGTCCACACTATGTCGATCGACACCGATTGACAAAGTCGATCGACAATACATTGTTGAGCGCTGTCGAGTCGAGTCGAACGCAACCCGAATCAGGTCGGTCCGGATCAAAGACAGTCGAGTCGAAGGCACCAGTGTGGACGTGTCGATCTTGTCACTGCCGTTTTAAGAAATAGAATAGTGCTATACTGTTGTTCAAGTGCTTACATTTTTATTGAAAATGAATTGGAGTGATACCCAAACGTCGAATTTTATTGAAATGTAACGTGATCGTTCTTACTTATGGGATTCAAGTGATGTTGACTATAAAAACAGAAACAAACGGCTTGATGGTTTGGTGGAAATTGCGGTGTCATTTGGCATTGAAAAAGTGGAGGTGGTAAAGAAAATTAGAAATTTGCAAAGTCAATTTGCAAGGGAGAAAAAGAAAGAGAGCGAGTCGAGGAAGACATATAAAAACTCGATTTATATTTAAAATAAAACACTCGATTAAATATAAAACACTCGATTATGTATGAAAATTTATGATGGTTGTCGGTCGACTCGTCCACATGTACTGGGGCAATTTTGTCGAGTTGACACAGTCGAAGGTGTCGAGCGACTTTATCGATCGACCGGGTCGACAGAGTCGATCGACATAGTGTGGACACGGCTTTACATTCTATATATATTATTGTTTACATACAACTAGTCAAGATGAAAGCATGCAATTTTTATCCAGTGATAAAGGGAACAGCTGACTGCTAAAAAGTAAATGAATAACCTTAAATAATCTTTGAGAGTCATCATCAGATTAATGCAGTCAATAAAATTCAACCAAGCACTGATTTGTTTGTGCAATTACTTTGCTTTTCTGTGTGGGGAATAAATCACTTGGTCCACCAGTGAATAATTTTTGACAAAGAAAACGTCATGACAAAAATGAAGAAAACATCATCTCAGAAAAAGAGAATAAAAACTACACCGAGTAATTCATTGCAAGAAAGCCACTTCGATCCAGTGAAAATTGACATAGAAAATCCGCATAATCTTTTGTTTTTGCTCAAGTGTGAAGACTACAAAGTCCAAGTTCAAGTTGGTTCAATTCTTAATTATAATACTATATAACTTTCAAATTTGTTCTCACTTTTATTCAATTTTCAATTGCTATCTTAATATTCATAATTATATGGAAATTATACAAAACCGAAGTAGCTTAACGTTAATTTAAATTACCGTAGGTAATTAAAATTACCTACACCATTATCTTGATTGGAATGATTAATTGGTAATGAATCTATTACCGTACCCATTTATTGGTGTTATGTACTTTTAAACCTTGTTCTATTCGATTTCACTTTTATTTCATTTTCAATTCCTATCTTAATATAACTAAGTTATATGGAATCGAATTTTCTTTCACTAGAAAATTCAGTAAATTGGTATTTACCGTTCAAATTTTATAAATAAGAATAAGAAAATCTTGACTAGCCTACTTGCTAATTATTGTCCTCCACAAGTGGTACCTACCTTCAATGATATCATAAATAATAAGTTTGCTAAATTCATAGCAACTACAAAAATAATCTATCATTTTAATGTCAACGTCAACCTGGGAATACCAAAGACTCTAATATTTTAAGACTCTATATTTTACAATATAATACTCATTATTTTCTATTATGCATTATTTTACAGGCACTTTATCACCTAAAAAAATATTTGAATAAAGCTAACAGCCTGACAATTGAGCTGATGATAGAGAAAAAGCTCTTGGATATTTTGCATACACTACTTATTCATCAAAATCTTTGCATCAGGAAACTCAGTTATGGAATTCTTAGCCATGTGATTGAATATTCTTCAGTGAGATTCACTCTTCAAGATTCAAGTTGGACCGAAATATTTTTGGAGGCCTTTACCAATGTGAATTGAGTATCAGCTACAATTATTATTATTTAAATAGGCTACTAACATCTTTACTGTAGCATAAATTTAAAGCTTAGGTCTACAAAGAAAATTATAATTTTCCACCCTAGAATAAAAACATGTTATAGCAGAATTGTTTCATTCCATCTCAAAAGTCAGCACCTTATTGTTGGGTTGCACCAACCGGGATCAACTATTTTGAATCAGCTTATCCCATTTGATTAGCATTGATTCTGATCCTGGATCAAAATATTGATCTTGCTTGGTGCAACACGACATAAGAGTCTTTGAAAAAACTTCGACTGTGACAATCATACTGTTGGCCTAGCAGGTCCTTTTAAAGTGTTGAACATCTCACTTTTTCTACAAGGTACGTAATTAGTTTACGGTACCGATTTGATTTGTTTTGATTTAGTTTAGTTTACGGTACCTGATTTGGGAAATGATAAGAGCCTTCACAAGATGAATAGCACCAGAGTCCTTAATTGGGCTCTTTGCTACTATATTGGGTTTATTTGAAAGAAAAACAGCATGTTTTACATCGAGATAAGAGAACTAGTTATACAGAAGATTTCAGCTGTACGCCGTACATTACAAAATTATATCACTCAGGAAATAATAGAAATCAATTCCCTATCATGATAGAATGGAGTTTGGAGTAGGATGGATAGTATTCACATTCAGTAAGATACATACATGAGAAAGTTTTTTTTTAGTTAATTATGGAATTAATTTGTACCTTACTCGAAGATAATCTAACATTTATATGTTTTTACAAATAATATCAAATTTCTGTAAGAATATTTATACGTTTCAATAGTATTATAAAGATTAAATTGTTTGAAATATGAGAAACCCTTTAAATTTTTTTCCAAATTCGAACATAATTTTTGGAACCATAATTATTATATTATTTAATTGTTAAATCTGATTGTTCTCCACCAGAGGGATGATTTGATCATACTGGAAAACATAATGAAGATCTTTTCTTTCATCACAGAGGATGAAGTCGGAAAATCTCTTCTTACAAACTCAATACCCTTGGAAAAAATTTCTGCATGTCTTGACATTGATGATCCAGACATTAAAAAGCATACTTTGAAGGTAAAATATTATTATAAGAGAGAAAATCATTTCAGATATAATTTGTATGACTTTGATAATGGCGTTTTTATAATGATGAATGTTATAATTTTATCTCATAATATTGTTCCAATTCGTTGCTCATACTTTGATCATCGATAATTTAAATTCTTTCGTTCATATACTGTACATCAGTAGGCTACTGTATCTAGCATAATTATATAATCTAGTGTATAATATTGGTATGGATAGTCAAGAAATGAAGATATGACAACTCAAGTATTTTGAGACTTGTATGCTTACGCACATTAAATATCAAACATTTAATGCAAACCTTGTTTCAGACAATTTTAAACTATTTAGAAGATGAAACAGTTAAATGTGATGGTGTAAAATTGGAAACTTTAGTGAAGCTAATAGACAGCGAATACCCTGTCATCCAACAACTCACTCTGGATGTTTTGCATGGTATGATGAAGAGGCATGATGGAATGGAAGCACAATTGAAGTTCAAACATTTGGGTGGTTTCAACAAGCTTATGAATTATCTAGAGGTATGAGATTGTACATTCATTGCCGATCTTATAACGTACGTACCAATACTACAGTATAAATTAACATTAGGCCTTCAAGCATTAGGTTCCTACTTGATTTCAAATTCATTTTATTCAAAGTTAACAAACTAACTCATAGATTTTCGAATAAATGTAATATAAAACTTCATAGACACATTAAACTTGTCAGTTACACAACTCATTCAATCTTAAGATTTTAGCTCAACAAATGATTGCTATTCAATGGTTATTTATAATATCGGTATCAATTTTGTCAATTCCCTTCCCTTCTAATATAGAAATGTATGTGACAGCAATAAGTTGATAGGTACCCGCACTGCAAGTACTGTACAAAAAATATATAGAAAAAGGCTACCGGTATATAGGAGTTCATTCAATCTTTCAGATAACTCAGTAATATCTATAGTAATGTACATCATTGTCGGCTGAATTTTTCTATAGAAGAGTGCCGTCTGCTTTCTGGTGATCAACTGTTTCACCTGATGCAGTTTTATTAAATTCGATTGAAGTTCGACATTTTATTGCAACTATGATGAAATCTTTCATGCACTTTTTCATGAATTCATAAGGCTACATACTACATAGAAAATACTGAACAGATAACTCAAATTAAAAGACAATTTTATTTGTTGTAGAAGCCCGAATATGAGGATATACACCCAAGAATTATGAAAATCTTGGGGTGCGTAACAGATAATGAAAAGAGTGAAATCATGGAAGCTAATAACTTGAGAAGATTACTTCTTCTGTCCAGAAAAATACTAAATGTCGATAAATTGGAGCAACTATGGAATACAATTATCAGATTGGCACATTCAAAAAGAAATAATCAAGTAAAGAAACCTCACTAATGAATTTTCACAAGTAGTCACAGTGAATTAGATTTATTAGTATATTGTATTATATCTGGTATTATAATATCAGAAAATTCTGAAGAGCTGATTCAGTAGACTCGATTTTATATTTTTATGTTTTTGAAGTTTGGTTAATACTGACACCATATTGCGCTAAAATTGCTACAAGATTAATTTTTTTACACATATTGTAGAATGAAAGCATAAGCTACGGCGAATCTTTTAAAACACCAAATTGCTCATGAATAAAATGTTGAAATTTCACTCAATGTGTATACCTAGCTTGAAAATTCTAAGTTGATTGCCTGGATATTATTCAGGAGTGATTTATGTAAAAATTCTACAGTACCCTTCCTATAATTTTTTCTTTATCATTTAAACTACTCTAGGTAGGATTATTATTTTCCTTTTCGGTCTTATTTACTATGAGAAATTAATTGGAAGCGGTTCAGAACCCAATTTGAACGGCAGTTATTATCTAATCATTATAATAAACTAAATTTAATCATACATTCGAATTTTGATGAATGTATAAGCATTGCTCTGGAAATTATACAAAAATCTTCATTATTATTGATCAGAGTAATAAGCCTACTATAACTTTTCATCAAGAATTTTAACCCAATTATCTTTCATCAATAAGAACGTAAAATGATAGCTGCTTACATTCTCCCAGATTCTAATGGAATACAATGTGATGGAAACAATAAAATCTTTCTTGCACTCTTCTAATGAAAGATTGATAATTGTGGCATGCAAGGCGATATCACAGTTTCTTAAAGATTTTGATCAAATTGAGAATGTGCTCGCCCACATCTCAGTAGACTCACTCACTGGATTGATGGAGCAGAACATCGCTGGAAGAACTAAAGAGGCAGTCATGTCGACTCTGCTAAGCTTTCTGAAATATCATACATTAGATGAGAATAATCCTGTCGAAATGGAAAAATTCGTAAGTATTAATAATAATCCTGGTAAAAATATTGTAATGAATATTCCAAGTGATAACAATATAATTCCTATTTCTCAATGATAATGAATCTAGTTTGGTTGATTTCTTATTACATTCACTATTCCATGAAAATTTATGTTGTGTGACTTTACTTCCAATGAAGTTCTTTGAGATCTGTTCAACTTATTCTGAAAACACAAATATTGGGCCTACGCCTAGTTCAGTAATTACAATAGAAATTGTATTGACAAAAAATGTTTCTTGAACAGATAAAACTTGATAGATTAAGCTATTATCTTAGAAAAGATGAAGAGTAAAAAAAACTATGTAGAAAAATGTACGGTATGAAGTGAAAAAATTAATGTAAAAATAAAGGTGGCTATTCAATAATATCCTTTACTCCTATCAAATCGGAATGGAAGTTCTTGTGAATGTCAATCGTTATCAAATAAAGTTCCGTAAATAATGTGAATAATTGAAACTTATTTCCAGAGCTTTATTTTGAATATTTTAACTTCATCATCTTCCACAAACATGGACGTTTCTACGGAGCTTATGAGAGAAATAATAACATGTTTGACAATTCTTGCTCAAAACTCATTCTACAGAGAAAGACTTGATGCAAAGGAGTACATCGAGCAACTGGCAAGGCATTTGTTGGTGAGCTCATTAACTAGGAAACATTGTTTCAAGTTTACAAGGAGTAGATTAAGACTGTTGGTTAAATACCTTATTCTACTACACAACACAATTATATTCGAGATGCAACATATTTTCTCTTTGAATAGAATAATTTCCGTCCTAGAAGTTTTTGCTTTTGTGTTATTTTTTGTAGCTGTAAACATACCTCAAAATCATGATTAGTTGGAAAAGGTTTAGAGTCTGTCATATTCCCTCTGAAAAAAATCGCATTGAAAAATTGCGCTCCCTGAGTTCACTTGGGCCGCTTGAATATATTATTGAGCTATGCTCTAGTATTTTTTTAGCACATTCTCATATAATATTTTATTTCTTCCCGCGGTCCCCCAACTATGATTTTCCCTCTCCGTCCAATACCTATGATGATGGCGTTCATCTGTAAAAATAATAGTATCTATGAGACTATTGTGGAAAATACTTCATTTTTTATTCTACTCTCATTCAGAATAGAAATATGTAACATTTTCTATAACTATATACTCGTAATAGAATCGATGGATAGTATAATCAGATTCATTCAATTTGGCGCTTAGCATTAGATAAATAGATAGAGAGATATTATTTCTTGACGTTGCTGATGACCGTAGAGTACGATGGCAAAGAAATAATATCTCTCTATCTATCTGCTTTTCCAATGCCAAATTAAATGAATCTGATTACAAATATTCATATTGCTGTATACAACTATACAGGCTACAAGTGTTTATAAGAATTGTGATTATGAAGAAAATAAAACTAATTCACGTTTTTTTTTCATCAAGGAATCGGGAGATGATCAATTGAGCATAACTATATTGACATGTTTGAGTCAACTGGTCTACGATGACAGGATGTGTCAAGTTCTATGTGACGGATACATTCAGAAATTGTGGGAGCAACTGGAGAAAAATCTCGATAAGAATAAAGTTTCGGTTGCCGTGGGCCAGTTCATACTTATTGCCAGCTCAGCACAAGAGACAGCTGCCAATTCATTCATAAGAGTAGGAGTACTGGAGTGGTTTGTATTTTGTCTTAAAATTAAATTATTAATTTTATTCATTTACACACCATTTCCAGAAATAAATACTCATTAAAATACACATAATGAAATAAATATAATAAAGAATACACATTGAATACCCTACAATGGGAAATACAGTAGTACTTATTAGGTAATATCATTGAAACTCGGGTTCACTATTATTTTTCCTATCCAAAATTTCAAGCTCTTCAATAACAAGTTATCAAGAACCCATCTTCCTCAACAAACCAACCGGAATAAAGATATTCTCCCATTTTATTTCAGGCTTATTGGGAAAAACAAATGTGAACTCATGCCAGTGTGGCAGTCTGTCCTCAACAGATTGCTTGAAAGCCATCTATCAGCCAAGTTCACTTTACATGGTCGCCTGGAATTTACTGATTTGATAAAAGAAAGATTCTATGCATGGCGTTTTAAAGAAAGTAATGACAAATCTTTTAATGAACTGTACCCATTGTATGAAGATCTTCAGAAGCTGAGCTATGAAGAGGAGTCAGATTCAAATGTGATTTACGCGGTGAATCTCAATCAATCAACCTTACGAAATTCTATTGAAAGCCGAACATCAAGTCAATCTTTTGGTGTGTTTTTTTGCTAGCCTATAGTAGATATTTCATTCTAGTTTGTATAGATAGATATATCATTTGTTCATATTTTTTTCATTTACATTGAATTTTAAAATTAGCTTATTGTTCATTACGATTACTATTTGTATGCCTGATCTATCTGTATATCTGATGGAATCTATTCAGCAGTAGAAATATTAACAATGAGAGCCAGACGGTTATTTCGAATGAAAACCAATAATGTTAACATCGTAGTTCTCTACATTCTAAATTTGTTTTTAATTTCGGAAAATATGGGACCAAAGAATTCACAAGAGAGAGCCTGATCACTTCCATTATTAGTGTTATTTTCTAGGATCACTGGGCTCGAAGAGAAGTTCAACTAAAAGAGGATCAGAAGAGGAGAAAGTGAGTCGCAGAAAGCACTCGTCAAAGGACACATCAAAGTTGGCTCTATGTGGAGACCCATTTTTGAGAGAATATGTCAATGAACTTCTGGAAAGATTGAGAGAGGAGGAGAGGACTGCGATTATTGAGTATGATATGCTATTTTTAATAATATAATATAGTATATTGAGCTTTGTAAATTATCCTTTTCAATATTTATGAATATTTACTGCAAATTTTTCATATAATATAGTGGATTTTTTCAAGTGATTGGTTCAATTCATTTACATATTTGTATATCACCAACACTCATTCCAACTTAGTTATTTTTTAGTGAAATCGAAAACCTTCAAGAATCAATTATGTAGTCAGATCAATACTATACACTTTTCCTGAGCTTCACAATTAACAAATTAGATGAATATAATAATTTAAACTCTAATTAATGCTCTCATGAAGTACCTGAGAGCTATTTATTTTTTTACTGTTTCAATTTCTCCAGCAATGAACGTTAGGTTCAATGATTGTAGTATACAAATCACTAAAGATAAATAAATTTTACATCGGAAGTGTTTTGTATTTGGCTGTTTCTAGTTAATATAATCATTTAATGCTGATAAAAATATCATTCAACAGTCGCCCTTGGTTTCATATCATGATATACCTAAGTGATGTAATATAACTTACACAAAATAAAATTTATATTACACGGATTTTTAAAGTGAGTCTATCTCTACTAAGAGATCTGATTAAGAGATAGTCTGTTTTTCAAATTTTTCTTCAAAGATGTTTTTAACGGATTATGATAAGCTCTTGATCATTTCAGGGAAGCCAACATTGGAGTTGCCAGAAATGTGTTTGATACACAGAAGCAACTGAAAATACTTGCAAATTTTGTTTGCGATCAATTGAGCGGAGCTGACAACGGTGTTCCTTGCACTAAACATTACTTCGATTTGCATATTTCTGATCTGAAGGTGAAAAATGATTTTATATTGAGTACCATATCATATTAAAAATAAGTTGAAAACCATTAGAAATTATTTCCCATCACTTTTCAAACTTCTGGTACATGTTCGAGTAAAATTAAAATTTTTCATTTCTTATTCCTTAGCAGCTTAGGCTATGCAATTGCAATTACTGTATTAATAATAATATAATGTTTTGGTGATTATTCACCTCCAACATTTTTCCATGGTTTTTCGAAATCCATATTTCAATTATCCTTAAACAATTATGAATATTCAATCAGCAACAAGATAACTTATCTGAAAATCTTATCAGTTATACCAAGTGACCTGATGAGAGGTGTTATCAGATTCAATAGCCCACTTCTGGAATAAAATTTGTAGATTGGAGTGCCACAATAATACATTGGATCTGACTTTGAGGAACGTAGATGGAGAATCTCATCAGGTTTAAAAATAAAGATTCAAAGATGATTCTACTCGTATTAAGTACCGCGAATGCTGGCATATCATTTCACCCCTATAGTATCAAATTAACTGAAATCGCACGACTACTAATATCATTTCAATAATATTGTTGTATATTTATACAATACAAATACTATTTTGTGTAATATCTTTTTCCACAGGCCGAAGTGAGAAGTAGAATTATTCCTCTGGGACTTCTGCGCTTGGGAATGAGCTTCGAGCGGTCATTGCTGTTCAAAGTTCTCGCAGACCAGATCGGCGTGTCTTGTGCTCTAATGCGCGGTGAGCATGGCCACGGCTGGGTCGAAGTCGCTTTGAACAGTTTCGACAAAGTGCCGACTCACGTGGTTGACTTGGCGCACTCACCTGGCAAACTGATCAAGTTGAAAACACCAGAGGCCGATCAGTACAAAAGTTGTCCAAAATTAATCTGTGAACAGACAGCACTGAACAGGGGAAGAATGTCTTTCAACTGATGACAACCTTGGAAACGCTGAGAGAGTGAATGGCAGTTTATCTGAATTTGCACATGGCCTATAACTAATTTGGATTGAAAATTGACCAATGAACTCACAGCAGAAAAAGAAACCTTCTAACTTATGAACAAATATCCTGAGAAATCCTGAGAGAGGTGTTGTCATATAATTTTTATTTGCACGTAATAAAAATTAATTGCACAAATAAACTGATTTGGGTTGAAAATTGACCAATGAAGAGTTCAGCGAAGAATTCAATCTTATAAACTTATCAAGGTGTTTATAACAATCTTATCAACTTATAAAAATCCTGAAAACCCCTCAGAGAAAGCGATCGTCAGATGATTGAGATTTAAATTTGTAATCAAATTGGTTTGAAAATTAACCAATGGACTTAAAAAGGCCTATTCAGCAAAGAAAGGACATTTTTTTACTAATAAAAACCTTGAATACCCAGATTGATAGGGACGATTGAAATTTTCCTCAGATGGTACAGGTTTAAACTTATAATAGATTTCGATAACAAATTCATAAATTTCGAAGTGATTCAATACATTTAATATAATAAGTTTTTAATCATTGAAGTAAATTGAACAACAAATTTATATCACATCTATTATTTATTTGTTTGGATTTTTGAATGAATTCAACATATTCTCATCAGTATTAGCGCAGACTAGGAATATAATCTTATCTTTGTCATATATCTTGTCTGTAGTATTAAAATGAGGTAAAAGTAATCTCAGGATCAGACTAATATAAGAGTGTAATGGGAAGTAATTTTGTCACTATTGACAATAATTTTAAGACTGTTCAAGACTTGAAATCATTTTGAGGTTCTGCAGGTCAAGTTCAGTATCCTCCACATTCAATAGTCTTATTATAGTCCAATATAATTAATATTCATTCATTCATTAAAATGGCCTGTCCCAGACCAGTGATTGATGATCATTCATCATCACAAGCAGGCCCGTCGAGAGGGGGGTGGGAAAGGTGGGATTCCCACCGGGCCCGGAGTTTCTAGCGGAGTTTCACCGGACCGGAGTTTCTAGATTTCAATCAAAATCTCAAAATTTGGGAAAAGTTTAATATGTACTTTTGCAATCTGATCAGAACTGTAAAAGAATGTAACTGGTGTATTATCTACCTATCGGAATCAGACATTATGCAGACGGGCCCGGGCTCAACATTAAAAAATAGTTTTGGTGGGGGGTGGCCCGGAGGTAACTATCACCGGGTCCTGATATTCTCTCGATGGTCCCAATTCCAAAATATAATATTCTAATTCTAATATAGTATTCTAATTCCAAATTATAGAGATATACAGTACACTAAATTGTGAACCACAAAAAATGTACAATTAATAGCTTTAGTTAAAGAAGAAAGAAGTACTTAAGAATTTATTTAAGGAGTCTTGAGAAAGGAAGAAGGATTTAGAAATGTATTTTGAGGTTTTAAATTAATATACACAAAACTAACAAATTATAACTATTTATTTCCATATACATGGGTAAAATATAATTATTACGGTTTTTAAAGCCAGTTCATGAAGAATTTCAATTTATCAAATATTATAAGTTCTCGAAGGGCAATCATAATTTATTTCCTAACTAAGCTTTGGATAAAATAATAATGGAATTTGAAATCAGTTTTAAATTTCTCTTCGAATTGATTTATAGCAAGTAAATTGCAGTAAAAATATGAAAGTCAAATAATAAAGTTATAAAAATAGAAAAGCAAATTTCACAATAATTTTCTTATACAACCAAAACTAAAAATAGATTTCATAACTGTAGACATTCTACTTGATTTTTCGTGAAGCATCATTAATGATGCTATTTTTCTTTCCTCTACTAAAGAATAAGCTACCAAAAGCATTTTGAATTTTACTTTTTCATAGCCAGATTATGCCAGTTTTGGTGCTGTATTTTTTAAGAGAGATCAAGCTCTACAATATTATAATACTGCGATATGAAGATAGCGGTGAGTATTTGGATTAAGAGTAATTATTATGTAATTATTTAATTTATTAAATGCAATAATTACATTTATTTTGAAAAGAAAAACTTTTCACCACAGTTATCAGTTTCAACTCCAGAAAATGGTCAGTCATAGAATTAGAAACATGTTTTGTTTTATTTATAAAATTTCAACTATGTTTACGCAAGTGTTAAGATAGAATTGTTTGATTCTGAATAATTACACCACCCTTTTTGTTGGATCTGGCAAATTAAATAAAGTTACATTATGCTATAAAATATATTCTGACTAGTAAATTATAATTTCATGGTATTGAGCACTAATTGTAAAAGATTGACTAGTACGTAATGACATTAGCTTATCAAAGTTACATTTCCACGTTTCATTCAAAGATCTTCAGGATGACTGATATCATGACTAGACTAGAGAAATAAGGTCTTAAATCTTAATTAACGCATTAGTATACGAAAATTAGAACACAACTCTCTCCGAAGTAATAAAAATAAAAAATGTATTACACAAGAGTATCTGGAAATGGTTTTTTTTACAAAAGTAGTATCAAATTATTGAATCCACACATACCTATCACTGGAGTGATAAATGGATAGCAATAACTTATATAATTTTCAATAAAAAAACAATTATTCTTAAATAGACGATTGTTTTAATTCAAGTTCATTTCATTTTGTACTTAGAATGATTACTGCTTTGTCTTTTACATCATATAAAAGATTAAAAGATGTTCCACATCTTAGCATATTTTCTTATAATTTGAGTGCTTTGCTAAACATCCTATTGGACTAGAAATTTAACCTAATTAAATAGCTCTGAAAAATGTACATGGATAAAAATGCCATGAATGAGTCTGGTTGCTTTAGATTTTCATGCATTTCAAACTAGATAATACAAGCATAAATCTAGTATCTGTGGTAGATCTCTTTGGGACTAAAAATTTCAAAAATTTCCAGATTTACATTAATAATAAAATATCGCATAACTTAATATTAATAACACAATTATCAACCTGAGAAACAAATATGAAACAAAATTATACACTTACAGCTCACAGTTTGTATTGATACCATCTTACTTATGGTACTCTTACTCTCAATAATAAAATGTTTGAGATCTTAATTAAATTTCAACAAATTACCAACATTAAATCTTATCCAAAATGGTAAACATATTCGGTAACAACAATAAAAATGGTAACTCAATAATTGGTTCTTAAGTCTGTTTACAATCGTCTGAACCAAAAGATTTTCACTTTGAAAGGATAATATGGGATGTCAACCAAAGATTGGGAAACATGGAATGTCATATAACATTATTAAAAAATAAAATAAAGCTAAAATTGAACTGGAATTATGTTTTTTCAAGGTAACATTTTAGACGGAAATGTTATTAGATTTCTACAACCTACAAATCCTAGAGATTCTATGCATCTATTTCAAGAATGCTGCTGTAATGCACTTGGCTCAAGCCTTATTCAATCGATTGATTCATTTTGATGATTTTTTTTTCACAAATTAAATTCAACTTTTTTAATTTACAACACATTTAACCTAATGAGTACTTGTAACTCTTTTATAACAACCTATTGTAATGATGTATTGTCACAATTAACTGTTTTGTCAACTGTACCATTATTTACTTTCTAACAAGTTTACTCAACAAGGCTACTATTTGGCGAATAATTTACAACTGCACATTGATCTTTTACATTAGAAATCTACATTTTCTATATATACAGGAGGAATAACAGCATTTTTTTACCTTGTCAAAGTTACAAACATGCGATACTGTAATAGTATTGATAGAACTGCAAATCGATCACAGACGATAATAAAAATGGTCAAAACCTAATGATGACTTCTTATATTAAAATATAGAACTCTCTTGAAATTAACGTGAAAGATATTCTGCGATGATAAAATAATATTTCACAAGTGAGAAACACAGTGGGTAAAAGCTTGATGAAGTTGAACTATGAGGTGCCTTCATTAGAAAATGCGAGGATCTGGACCGAAATTCCTATCCCAATAGCCACCTCTGTACAGCCAATCTTGTTGTCCAGTGTACGGATTTGCTCCTTGACTGAACCACCTGTGAAGATTAAAAGTATCAATAATTATTACATGGGATAGAATAATATTTCAACGACAAAAAAGAATCTCAAGAATACTCAGGTTCAAAAATCTAATTGTGAATTACTTTATCTATCGATCACGTTAACTGGTTCATTTTCCTGAGGAGAATCCATTATAGTTACAAATCATCATAAAATAGAGCTTTCAATAAGTCTAGTAATATACCAGAAATATTAAGCTTTGTTAGATTACAATCATCATCCACAGATGGCAATATTTCCACATACAAATATTTTCTTCCAAGTAAAATCGATACCTAACAACTACCCAGAGTTTCATGAAAACTAGTAGATTGATTATACAGTATATTATGTTTAGAGGGAGAGAGTAAAGATACTCACACAGGCGTCCACTCTTCGATCTTTTTGTTTTTCCTCAATTTCCTGGTATCTCTTTGTTTTTCTTCTAGCCTTAATTTCTCAGCTGCAGCCCCATCTAGATCTCCAGATTCGAGTTTTCTTATATCTGGCCTCAACCTGTAATTGAAACAATATTTTCATTAACACATTCAATTATTTTCAAGATAAATTTAAAAAAAGTTTTGGGCCAAATATTGAAGTTTGTCCAATGGAAAACATAGCAAACAATTTTACTTGAAATGCGAAATAAAATTACCTGCAATCGGTGGGACATAGCCTTTTTTCCATTCCATCTTCCAATTCATTCAGCGACATTGCAAACAGCGTGAAGTGGTAAAACTGGAATAAATTACTTGAATTAGCGAACCACACAATATGTAAGTTACTTGATATTCAAAAAAATTCTACCCTAGTGATAATAAGAATTTGGAGGGACAAGTCATTTGTTAGTGATTTGGAAATTGTAAGTTGAATTGAATTAAAATTTGTTTCTTTTGAACAACATCTCTTGCAATTCAAATCAAATCAAACTTTAATTCAAATTTCTTTAAAACTTCATTTTATGATGGCTATAAAAAATAACAAAACAAGGCCAATGTATCGTACTAAACTTTTATACTTCTACTAGCCGTCTATACTCAACTCGCTTAATCGTTTAAAATGCATTTCATTACTTTTCTCTTTCATGCACTTCTCATACTAACATGTTGATATCCCATAAATTGAGTAAGGCTTTCTTTCCTCATTCGACTTTCTAAATTAATTTGTTTTCTGTTCACAATAGACAAAAACATCAAATGCTGGTGCTATGTCTGAATAAGTTCAAAACGTTTTCTCTACAATAATTTTATCAATATTATTGAGATATACGTCCTCAGTATTTAAGTATGGTCACGAAAATATCTCCTACGAGTGTCAAGAAACTCTTAAATTCAAAAAATAAGAAAAAGATTAAAAGTATAAAGATTTTGAAGAATTCCAAAAAAAGATCAGAGACTCACTACAGCGAATTCCCTGCGAATTAATACACAGTCAATTCATGATTGAAGGACCCTCTAGTTTTCAAATTTTTATAAAGTACTCAGTAGAAGTATTGAAGTAAATAAATATGATTAAAAAACATTCAGCTCACATCAGACGTATTTGGAGGTCTCGGTTCAGCCTCCCAGAGTGTAACTGAATGAGGAATATCAATGGAGTAGACTGAATCACTCTTCGGTATGTCCCCACCTTCAGCACCGTCTTCTCCTGTCTCATCAGGCTGCAAAAATCGATATCTTATAAATAAATACGGTCTGCGGAATGTGTTTATTAGCAAATGCAAAGCTAATTTTGGATTGCGTTCCGAAAAAATAAGAAATAAAATTTTCATTCCAAAAATATCAATGTTGAAGCCCAAATTTAATTTCCTTTAGTGTTTCAAATTGAAGCTCAAATACCATTCATTAAAGGTTAAAATACTCCATAATGATTTAAGTTCGCTTAGAAACTTTACATTAATAAACGGGTGAAATTGCAGCAGCTGCGGTGGAGCAGTTGGTAAGTCTCCCGTGTCTCCAGACCGTACTCCAGTTCATCAGGGGTTTAATCTCATTTCCAAATTTTTTGACATCAAACTTTCAAAAAATCAATTATTTTTGCTTTTCATCGAAATAAAATTAATTCTTTAATTTTCGATTATTTATTATTAAACAATATCAATTTTTCCAATATAAAACAATAATAATTTATTCAATTCGACTTATAATAGTTCGATTTTGATAAATTTCAACTTCATGCAAGTAAAACAAATTTTTCTAATACTGTACCCAAATCATGATATTCAATGTTGGATTGGCAAGAACTAATCAAACTAGTTTAAATTTCAAGTTTAGCGTTTTGAATGAAAGTACAAAATTGTTATGGAATTATCTGATGGAATAATAAGGAATAATATGGAATTATCTGATGAAATATCTGGTATATTGTGGTACATTAATAAAATTTGTAATGAAGGAGGATTATTCACGGGATCTCAGTTGTCTCATAATTTTAGCAGTTCAAGAAGATTTTTGTATGTGATGGCATTTGCAAAAGTAATGAGATTAATAACAGGCCTTCTTAAAATAAAATGCTGAGAAGATAATCAGGTAACTTACTTGACAAATGATGAATGTAACACAGTAAAGTGAGAATACTATAATAATAAGTATGCAGTTGTGTTTACTATAAAGAATAACTTAGCTTATGCCACAATAAATACTTCTCTTCATTTCCTTCTAATATTTTCCTGTTAATTTCTGAATTGGTCCAATTCATTAGAACTTTATTGGATGTGATGAATTTCTCAATAAATTTAAGTTACTTTGCCCTTATTATGTTCAGTTTAGCATAGCATTAGGCTATAATATTTTAAACCTAATCCAGAAAAATGAATAATATCTTTGATACAGGAAAGAAATTATAATGTAGCTTTGTTTTCCGTTGCAAAGATATTCTAGTCGAAATATAATATCAATGACAAATTTATGATGCTCAAAATTATTACAAAGAATTAAATTATTCATTACATTTCCGTAACCTTACACAAATAACTCATGGAGTGAGGAAATGGTTTTTTTCTATATGTTATACTTTAACATACAGAAGAGTATGTTAAACTATACTCTATAGTATGGCTTTTTATAGACTATACTCATAGTTTTCTATATTTTTTTTGAGGATGATAACATATTGTGCGTGGGTAATGATGATGAGATGACCCGACAGATATGAGGTGATGAGATATCACTCTATAGTATCACAATCATTTGTACATAATTCACTAAATATAATATAATCTAAATATGAGCGAAAAAATGATCTTTTCAAGGAAACAAAATCCTGGAGTAACCCGACAAAAGAATGCTTATTCATTGTAAGCATTCAAAGATTGAAGCCATAAGACATGCGATTTTAAAGTTGAAAAAAAAACAATTTTTCAAGTTATTTTTTTAGTGTATTTTGTTTTAAAGGAGATCGATGAGTTTGCACAATAAATTATTATCAGATTATGATGACGAATAAATGAAAAAATAACAAACAGATATTGGGAAATCAATCTGCTTGGATTCCAATTCAGGAGTTTTGAATTATTGTAGAGAATGAATTTTCAGGGATGAAATTCACCTTAAGGTCCATCAAACATTTTAAATCTGGAATTTATTGAATTTTCCAAGTATATTGATTGGAATAATTGTGAAGTTATAAAATTATAGATCAAGTGAGAAGAAAATTAGGTAATTATACCGAAAAAGGATCAATCTAATCATCAGGACAAATGGAGAGCATCATATTAAAGTGAAAATCATATTCAAATTCACAAAGCTGCCAATATGGTGAGCTCACATCAAAATAATTTGAAAACTTGAGTTACTCACTTCTGAAATCGACATCGATTTGAAAGCACCCATTTTCAAACTGTTCAACTTGGCTAGAACCTTTTTGGGAGTGTGTACAGGACTTTCAGACATGTTTGGTGGGTGAGATTTTCCATCTGACCTGAAAAATTCAAATTCAAAATAATTATCACAAATAATGGTCCATTCAAACTGTATTTTGAATGAGGGGATTTTAATAAGACTATGATTGTAGTAAATGCCAGTAAGGATATAAACTTTCACGAATATCTATATACGCTCATCATCTAGACATTAGAGCAATTTCAGATGATATTCTTCAAGTAATTAGAAATTACAAACCAAATATACCATAGAATGCTTATTTAGACTGGAAAATAGTCAAGTTGAACTGGACCATGAATCAAAATTAACTTATGTAGGCCTATGATACTGAGACTACCATCAAGTAATTCGACTGTATTAAAAACATGTTTTTCTTGAAGAGTTGTAATAGACGTATATAATAGACGAAACAAGTAAGAGAGCTGGATGTATTCTTTATAGAATTTTATGATAAAATAAATAATATTATGCTATTAGCAACTTACCTGAACTTGTCAGCATTTTCTTTCACATATTCATCGTATGAGTGAATATCTGTACATCGAATAAAGTCAGTCCATTTACCATAAAGAAAGTTGAGCTTTTTTTTGCTGAAAAAAATCAAAGATAAGCAAACTATTATCTTAATAGTAATCGACTATACTAGTCATATCATACTTATGAATGACTACTACAGAAAATAAAAATAATAATACAATTTGAATGTTTTTCATTGGTCGGGAGACCCTTGATATTTCCACCTCGCCGTTTCGAGCCATTTTTTGGGTAGATCTATTTTTTAAGGTGAGTCCAAAATCACTTCAAGTAATTATAAAGCAGCAATAAAGATTGAAATACAGAAGGAAATTCTTGTACTAAGGTAACAGTAGATCTGAAATCATCTTTCAACTCCTTCTAAACATATCTTGTAATGAATGTCCAGTAATTTTTCAATCATGTTTGAACTTATATCTTGTGAAGATTCTGCAATTAGTGGCAGAATCGACACTAAGGAATTCATCATGAAACAGTAAAATATTATTATTTGCCAAATGTGCTTTCTGCTTTTAGATCAAACCAACTGGCAAATAAGTTACCGTACTAATACTCAAATAGAAGTTCATAAAAAGTACCTAGGAATTGATTTCTTTGTAATAGATGGAAAATTAAATCTTAATCGATATGGATAAATACATGCATTAATAATTAAATAGGAATTTCATGATAACTTATGACTTACTTGACCAGTATGACTAATTACTGACAAACAAGTTAAAACTAGATTGAATTGATACAATACTTGGCAAAAATTATGTGTTCTCATCTTTATACTCACTGTTTATCCATTATAAAACCTTCTACTCGATGCAAATCTTTCGAAAACCATCCCGCAGGTTTAAAAGTCAAGATTGCTTTATGACCTGTAGAAAAATGATGAATAAGTGAAAATTTTTCTAATAATAGTTAGTTTACATTACAGTACTTTGACAATGGAATTTCAATAACAGTAGGCCCATACCAGAGATAATTCAGTCTCCTCTCCTTTTCTGTGTATATACCGTACATACATATATTATTATATACCAACGTCTATATAATATACATCTATTATTGAGAAATAGATGATAGAAGTGATAATATCGAGTTATTATCTCGTACAGCTTGAAAATAGCTAGTATATCAGATAGTAGTGTTAAAGTAGATTACTATATCTAAAATTCACCAAATTATATCATAAAGGAGTTGAAAACTTACACATTGAGAGAAGTGATAATTTCATTTTACTATCTAGTACAGCTTAAGAATAGCTAGTGTAACAGATAGTAGTGGTTAAAGTAGATTAATACATCTAAAATTCACCAAATTATAACATAAAGGAGTTAACAAGCTACTGGAGTTATGGCGCTGAATGAATAATGCTCACACTGTGTATGACCAAACAAAGTATGTGCTAAAGTATGTGCTAACGCGACCAATTCATTTGCAACTGAACAATAAATTTTAGTAAATTAGATATTTGGAATTTCAATATTGGACCTAAGCTTCAAGTGAAAATAAGCATCACTGTGAGCAGCTCAATTCAATACACCAACATGACAATCAGCCTTTCAAAATGAAATTATACAAGATACATTCGAATTATAAGATTAGAATGATTAAATGATAAATTTAATAAAATTAAATGTAAAATTCCAAATGAAAATTTGGAATTTGAATAAATCGCATTTGGGAGTAGTGAAATAAAGTATACCCCTGTTGAATATTGATCGATTTATAAAATAGTATCATAAATTAGTTTCAAATTTTGAAAACCTTCATCGTAAGAAAGTTATTCTTACATTCATTTTACAAGTAATTTAGGAGACGATATGAAATTGAGGTACTAAAATCATCTATTTGGTGAAGACATTTCTCTAATTACCTGTACTATGATTTACGATTTCCATTGTCCCGTACTGCTCTATCCATAATTTTCCGACAATAATGTTATGAACACAACAGTTTACACTACTCCACGAGTACGCTTCTCCCCATCTGAAAAAAAAAACATAATTTGGATATTTAGACACTTCAAACTTCGAAGTCAGCAAACCAATGGAAAATGTAGAATTCAATGGAAATGCACTTGGAGGTTGACAAATAATATCAGTGCAGGAACATTTTCACTAGAATATTTTCAGGTCTTCAGCGAATTAAAAACTTAGTTGACAAGCAAAAAGCTTGTCTCAAGCTATTCTTATTTATTAATATATTTTTTCTATTTTTAATGGCATGAATCCATGATGATATAAGAATAATAAAAAAATTATTATTTTCATGTTGTGAAACGAATCCTTATAATAGAATCAAACCAGAACGAAATTAAAGTATAGTGAAGAATCCTGATACGAACAAATGCCTCAATCTATTGCTTTAATCAACATTCATTGAAAACATTCAACTGGCCATTTCTTCCTTGAAGAAGTAAAAACTATTTGCAAGCCTGATTAGCTGAACTAAGATCATTACAATAATTTTTATACTTACTTAGGAAGTTCTAGAGTCATAACGCCTTTCGGTTGAATCTCGACACTTTTGCCCCAGAATTTCAGTTTGGGATGAACTGATCCGTGGAAGATGAAGTGTTCACTATCGGCATGGAAGGCAGATATTGGAGGGTGATGGCTAACTTGCTCACATACTACCCTGTTAAAGGAGAAAATTGAAATATTAAAAAACCTCATATTTCTACACCCTAATGATCATTACAAAATAGATTAGTAGATGAATAGAACCTACGGAGAGTTTCACAAAGTCCTTCAAGACCACTTAGCTAGGAGAAATTAATTGATTGATTAATAAGTATTATATTAATTTCTGTATATTTATATTTATGTATGTATGTATTTATTTATGTATGTATGTCCAACGGATCTCGAACAGCTCTAACGATTTTGACGAAATTTGGAATAGGATACAAAATTAGTTGCGCCGGGTCTCATCCCGATACTGCTCAAAGGACCTAAAAAGGAGAAATTGATCCTTTAAGAATCAGCTGACAGAAGAAAAAATTTCTATCGGCTGTAAATAATGAGAAAGAGGCAGTGGGTGAGTGAGACAAGATTATTATTCAGCTGCTGAGACATGACAGAATCAGCTGACAGGAAGAAACAATTTACGTCAGTTCTTGATGTTGTTGGTAAAACCAGGGACCCAAGAGTAGGAAATAAATATTTTGGTTTCGGACGGACTTTTAGCAGTGTAAAACATCGTAAATTGATAATAATTACAACTGATTCTGATTGAATAGCTTTCAAAACTTGATTCAGCATAACGATATTAGATCAATGATATTGAAGAATAATCAAAGTTTGACACAAACGATATTAAAGTTAACCTTATTAGTGAATTAGTGAATAACCATTCTAACTGTAGTAGAGAATCACACCTACTTCTATAAACTAAAAACAAAGAATCTTAAAATTTTTATATTTTGTAAATATCAACCATATTCTCTCAACAGTTTTGATTTATACCGAAAGATACCATAAACTTTTAAAGTCTTTATGAAAATGAAACTTAACAAAAGCTCTGAATTCAAATACAGCGAAAACTCCGTCAAACTAGAGACTCAGAAACTAGAGACTCAGCCTACATACTATGACAGATCCATTACTAGAATTGAGAAATATCGAAACACATAAGCTCTCCTATTTTTTTTTCTGATTTCAATTTATCTATAGAAAATTAAAGGAATTTGAAATTTTGAAAATATTCCAATTACTGTGTCATTTTATTTGAAAAATCGTCTGAGTTCATCAAAACAACTGACCTAAAAAAATTATCAACCCATATAGCAGGATGCAATTAACTTGTCATAGTCAGCTGATCGACGAGCATATGATCACAATGTAACCTACAAATGCTGAATCTCAAGTTATTGAAAGGTTATTTAAAAGTTATTCTTTAAAGGTCTTCTTTAAAGGTCTTTTAAAGACTTTAATCTTTAAGACTTTCAAGCCTTATGAGTAAATCACTCTTTAATTATGATCAGCTGATTTATGACAAGTTGGATTGAATCCTGCTATATTATTATTTCTAGAAGCAAAACTTTACCACAAGTCATTTTTCAAATAATATTGATTTAATTTATCTAGAAACAAAAGGAATTGAAAATTTGAAAATATTATATTTTATTGTTATTTTAAATTTGAGGCATGAAGTTAGCCATGTGATCTGTTTTATTTATTTGTGAAAATCGTCAGTTCATCAAAACAGCTGAGCTAAAAATAGTTATCAATAAATAATTATTATTATTTTTAATTTTACCACAAGTGCGATTTTCAAATGATATGCATTCAAACTCGATTATTCATAATATTTGAAAGCTAAGATTAATTTTTTAGTGCAATGATGATTCAGTGCATAAGACTGATGGCTGTACTTTGAAAATTGTTTAATTTCATTTTTCCTATAATTTCCATTCCATGCCTACTACACAGAGCTCAGTGCGATATTAAATATTTATTAGATCAGTCTTTAATAAGATCGATAAATTTCTCCTAGAAATGCTAGATTTTCAGTTATAGGAGAGCAGTTCCAAACTACCGGGGTGAAAAATAATAAAGCATTCCATAGGCTCTACTCACACTTGGAAACTCAAATCGCTGAAACTGAGCGACTCTGATAACAAACATGTGTTTTCAAATGATGACACTCAGACGATCCTGCAACATTGTCTGAACGTCATCATTTGAAAACACATTTCTGTTATCCGAGTAGCTCAGTTTCCGCGATTTGAGTTTCCAAGTGTGAGTAGAGCCTTCGAATCCATAGAGCTTCTTTGATTGAGTCGTAGTACACTTTCAAAATTTTTATGAGAAAGGCCGCTGGTATGAGAATAGGATAGTCTCAAGAGAATGGTTTTCAATGAATAATGAAAATGATTTGCTGAATTAGATCGTCTCCAAGCCCCGAAGAGTGCATTATTAAAGATTCTCATCAGGAACAGCTTTAGTTTGTCGCAGTGAGGACATTTGAAAATATCAAAGTGGGTTGCCAAGCGATTTTATTCTATATGCGCTTCTGTGGCCAGGAATGAACTTTAACATTCGACCTTTCATTTTGTTATAAAGAATGTAACTTAGAAACTCAAGTATAGAACTTCATGAGAATTTATCTATAGAATGTTAATTACGAATAATTCCTGAACAAGGGATGAGTTTTCAGAATAATAATAGCTAATACTTCCAGAATAGTATATCTATAAATTAATTAACACAAAATTCGAGTCAATTGAGCAAATTACAATTTCTTGAGTTTCCAGAGCCTTCAATTATGCAACTCAATATGCTATTAAGATTCCACACATGAATGTTTCAAGTTTGTTCTTTGATTACGAGCTTTTCCTTACCTGAATTGGTCTCTTTCCAATTCGTAGGTTTCTCCTAATAACGGATTGAAAGGCTTTCCTAATCTTTCCAGGCTAGAAGCAAGAGCACTGACAGCAAATGCAGCAACATACTGTGGAAAATAAAAATAAGAGATTGAAAAATTTTGCAAGCAAAATATTTTTACAGCAAATACTAGGAGAAACAAGAGTGTCGTTCCAAAAAATTAATACTATTACACGCATTATACATTATTGAAAACTCACAGAATGACATTTTTATTATCATTACTCGATGATTATACAAATTTACCATGGCTTTCTGACCGCAGGGTGATTTATTTATTTATTTAGCGTATGGCTTTTAATAGTGGGGAGACCCGAGGGTGATGATAACATACGATGATAAAATAAATCGTGTGAAGTTTGTAATAGATAGAAAATACAAAAATCCAGAATTACAAATTTAGACCCGTAGGCACAATTTCCGTTTATTTGCTACTTTCAACGAAACAATAATTAAAATTTGATTTAAACTTAGTTCAACTCAGCTTGATCCAATTTTATTCAACGCTATTTTGAACCAGCATAGTTACAGTTCAAATCACAAATAATGATTTGACAAAGATTTGTGGTTTTGACAACTTCAAGTATTTTTATTCAGTATGGATAACTACCACAATATCACCTTCACTACTACACAGAAAGTTCAAATCAAGTTTCTACTATCGTTTCGTTTGATTGAAAAGAAGATGTTCATAAGGGCATATTTTAGTAATTTAAATTTTCCTCAAACTATTCTAGATCATGTTTGCAATACTGTATAGGCTACATTAAACAAATGGTTATTCTATTTTGAAGAGGCACCATGACCGACCTGCAATCGAACGACTGGATCGGTCTGCTCCGAGGCACTCCTCACCAGATGCGAATATTCAAGATGTTCGACCAAACGCTGTAGGAAGCTGAGAGGCTCATTGAATACGACCGGCATGACTATTTTGTCCAACTCCTTTCCAATACTGTTCTTCAAAACTGACCACAGGCTGAAGTCGTTGCGACTGAACATTGGCGCGGGCAGACATTGTCTGAAACAGAAAAAAAGGGAATAGAAATGATATTGAATATGCGGAAAAGAAGCGTTATTGTAATTAGATTCATGTGTAAGTTGTCAATAGCATGTAGCCTAAGTTTGTTTCAAAGCAATGTATGTATTCAAAGAAAGTATGTCCATGTCAAGTTTGATAGCACATAAACCAAATTCACAAGAAGATTACAAAATAATGGTTTATTTTATAGATAGAAATTGCATTGACTAAAATTAGTTAGGTGATCAAAATGTTCCTCCGCAGTGAAATATACAATAAAACACTCAATAGCCAAAGAACACGATTATAATGTAACTATACAACTACAGTAAGACTGTGACGCTACTGAGAATGTTGGACGAAATCACATACATGATAGTAGTAACCTGACAGTAGTAATAGTAGTTTGACAGTAGACACGGTAGTAATTTGACAGTATTGAACTTTGTTACTATTAACCCTGTTAACCCTATTAACACTATTAACCCAGTCAAACTGATATCTAACCAGAACACACAATCAAAATGTGCACCACAATCAAGTCATTCTGTGATTACTCTCGAAAATTAACATTGATAATTTGAGCCTCAGCTTAACAAACCTTTGTACAACTAGCACTTTTAGGATGAAACACTAGGATATATCTAATAAACTATGAGAGATAGATCCTTCCTCCTTGAAAACACATCCTGGTATGGATTTCAGAAGCGAGCAACGAGTTATGAGCTTTCAAAGGTTAGAAGCACAGGTAATGGAAGTACATTTACTATACTGAATGTGCTTTATGGCATGGATGCCCATGGTAGTGCAACACAGCATAGGGATTGGACCAGATACATTATCCCTGCAAATGCTACATAATCCCTTCAGGCACGGTACAGAGAGTACTGGATCAGGATTTACAGGACCCAACATAAATATTGAGAGTAGCCCTGACCCAAATAATGTTGTTGTAGCACTGAATTTGGAGACGTTTTAAGCCTATCTATAACAATGAGAAGAACCTATAAGATACTAACAATACAGTCTGCAGATTTATGGCTTCAACAAGCAGGGTAAGTTAGATATACGATACCAGTAGGCGAGAGCTATCGATAAGAGTCGAATCAATAGAAATATTAAAAATAGTTTCTTTCAAGAACGGTGATCTTCATTATGAGAGTACAGAACTAATATTCCAACCAAAGCCAACAGATCTGTTAAATCACTATATTATTATTATAGAAAGATTCTAACAGTTAATTTCCTACTAGAAGAATGTTTGTTGGCCTAGCGCCACACCAAACCCCACAACCAAATCGAGAGCTTTGCCTACTAATCGTCTCCAACTGTAGGCCAATTAAAATAATTATTAATCAGAAACGATCTAATATAATTTTGGGACAAATAAAGTGAATGACAAACAATCCTGCAGTGATCAATGAGTTCGATATCAGTTCCTCAGTCTGTTATTTTTGAGATGAAAAGACCACATTACCCAAGGCCATGGCAAGTTTTATACAAATTGGAAGAGCACAGGAAAAGGGTTATTTTACACCTTAGATGACTGAATTTGTTACATAGCACGCTGTCCTATCCAATAATAGCTATCCACGTCAAGTGTGTGTCCGCCTTTTCCCGGTTTAACAAGACTACAAACTTTTATGAAGCAGCCCTCAGTTGTCATTTCATTTGCAGTTAAAATTCGATCTTCGGGATGCGAAGAGCTCATTAACTAAGGGCAAGTTGTAGTTCAATCTGCAGTTTTAGTTTCTTGTCTGCAGACGCAGTAACCAGGTGGAGACCTTTATCCAGCCATTACAGATTACCATTAGAATTACCCAAAGACATCGTACTGTTTTAGGATCAAACCCAGGGTTTTTCGGTGTAATTCCTGAATTTAATACATCCAAATAGAATCACAATATCAAAGAATGTCAATTTCCCAATCCTAAATCATGCTTCAACACAGACACTATCCAAATTGTCCACGATCCACGAAAGTCGTATATTTTTTATTCAGGTTTTAGCCGTGGAATATTACATTGACCAAGTGATAATATTGAACTTTGTTAACTTTAAAACGAATGAATAAATCTGTAAGATAATGCGCAACTTGATTTTTCTATGAAATGAAGAATAGCATTTTCATCTGGAAGTGAAAATCGTCAAATCGGTAATAATTGAGTTGTACTCATCTAATAATAGTTTGCCCTTTTATGGAAAAGAGCATTGCGTGTGGAGTATCAACAAACATTGATAAGCATTTCAAAAGTACTTTGTTATCCAACTTTTTTTAGAACTCGTGGCTAGAAATGAAGGCTTCTCTTAATCTAGCCAAGCCAAAAATACTACATCAAAGTTTGTATTGTATTTTTGTTTATTTGGAAATAAAACATTATTTTTATAGCAGTATATCTTTCTAAATAAGGAGTATCAACACAAAATATTAATCGCGATATCGATTGTATGTAGGCCTAGGAGCTGAATTTTCAGAATACTGAAGAATTTCATCATGACGAAGTCGAACAGCTCAGTTGAATACATGCACGAATACGCCATTTCCATTGTCCGCTATCACGTGAATCTATTCACACCGTGACAGCTATTCATATCGGGCCATTGCGCGATTCCTATTTCAGTCAATGAAGGGGAGGAAAATATTTGGAAATCGATATCAAAGCAGTTTCCAGAGCTCATGTACCCAGAAACATAAATCGAAATTAACTACATTGGGTTCTAAAATTCAGATGACTTGTCACTTTCTACTTTCCAAACCATAACAAGATAATAGGTTCTTACCTGTGTGATACCATACCTTCCATAACAAAGTAACACCCAGTTAATGAGTAAAATTAATAACCGAATGTTGGTAGGCTGCATTAGAAATTAACAATAATGAGGGCCGGTTACACAAAATTGGATTGAAGTTAATCTTCGATTACTCGTAATAATTAACATTGTTAATTGGAGATTAGGTTCAACAAATCTCTCTGCAACTGGGACTACGCCTCCAAAACAATGAGATGATGATTTCTGATATAACAAAGTTTGAACGCACAATATAATTCCCTACTTTAGTGAAAACTTTTTGTAGGGGATTGCTTTTAGCCTCTAAAATATAATTCCATATATTTAAATCAACCAAATTATACAGAAATCAATAAACTCGATAACCGATAAAATAAAGTAAACAATAAGATTGCATTAACTCGATCATTTTTTTACAATAGAGCGGTTTGATGGACAACCTCAGTGGAATCAGAATTAAAATTGCGTGTCAATTGTTTTATTTGACAAGTGAGATTAGTGAAGTGGAAAGGATTTATTCACCATGTACACTAGCGAGATAGAGTGAGGGCGACAGCAATTAATAAGTTAAAAGCAATATGTATGAATATTCATCAACAGTTTTGAGATGACGATGAATACTGGAGAACAACAGAGGTGCTGATACGACCTTAGAGGGTGATAAATGACCCCTTTTAAAGCTTCAAACTACCTCGCCATCTGAAAAGAGAGCAATGGAGTTTCTTTTCAGAGTTCAGTCGTCGAATAGATTCAGGTCATGAGGTAATGAAAGCAAATTAGAGCCCCCTGTGTATGAAATCAACAAAGCTGCTAACGATACAGTTAATGAAACGAAAGCGCTTTTCTCGAGTCCCCATTCTGCTCCATTTCAAACGGAATAATGTGATTGGCAACACCCACATCGATCTAAAGATTGTAGAAAGAGAACGATAAAGCATGAAAGCACTGTTTTGACGGGCTTTTTCATGGGAGAATACAACTGGAATAAGTAATCTGGTAATGTGATTAAGAAATTGAATATACCAATGATACCATAAAATATGGAAAGTTCTACTAAAGTAGAGTACTGGTTCCATAATAGAATGACTTCATCTTTCTGACGTGGCGAAGTTTGGACAATAATGTACACTCTACCACTTGAACTGAAAAGCAAAAGCAAAGTGAAAAATATAAAAAATAATGAGGTAATTAGGTATAATAGAAAATGTAAAATGAGATATGGAATTTTAACTTGGAATTATGCACTATGCAGGCTTTTATCAAGGTTACTATAGACATGTTTTTAGTAACCTTGGGCTTTTATTGATGAATATGAGTGCTGAACTTAATCATCATCATCATAATGAAATCCTTCGTTCATCAAACAATGTTTATTAATGGGTTTTTATTTTATTTTGAGTGTTTCAATTCAAGTTTCAAAAGTAAGGAGCTACAAAGATATTTATAAAAAACCTAGAGCATCGAAGTCAAGTGCATAAATGATAATCATTTTTGTAGTGTCATTACAGTCAGAACGCAACGGAAAAGTTTAATGCTTAGCTTATAAGGGCCCAGGACGCCAGGACATCTGGACATCCTGCATCATTCTATCAAAGACAATTCAATCTATATGAAAAATAGTGATAGTACTACCGTATTCCACAAGTCAAACAAACAAAATTCGTTGCAAAATATTTCTCCTTTTATGATTAAATTTTGTTTTTTAATAATTTCATTTCGTTGAAAGACAAGATTTTCTTATGAAATTTGTTGAGCTATATAATGTGGTTCACAAATACATATTTGAATAAAGCAATATTAGTTTTTGCAAAATACATAAAAAATTAATTTTATTAGAAATGTTGCTTTTTTAAATAAAACTTTCAAATAAAAATGTAGAATTTTATTCTGAATAAAATGGTATATATTGTAAAGAAACATGATAAATAGGAAGATATCATTTGAGATTACAATAGTGTTTCATCTTTCAAGTGAGAATGAGAATAAATTTATGAATACAAAACAATATGTTTTATTTTATTCATTCAATTTATTATTGGATGGAACAATTGATGAATTTCATGAATACGAAATATGATACATATAATTTGAGAACGCTCAAGACAGCAATGGCGAATTGTCGAAGGAGCCATAGCCCATCAAAAATTGAGGTAGGGTCGCGACTCTATATCATGAATAAATACTACACCAAAAAGTATCACATTCTGCTGTCTGCTACAAAATATTTATGTTAGAAGTCGTTGGGACTACACATATAAAAAATTGAGGCCATGAATAACAATGACTTACTTGGATGAGTTATTTCTAAAGAAATGTGATGAACAAAGGCCGGTATGATGAACATAATATCTCCTACCATTGCTTCTTTCTTATTGAATGAATGAATAAGCCAATTCTTTCTCAAAACAAAACAACACGTTGCTTTAGAAACTTGATTAAATAAAGCTAAATTGGACAATTTGAACATTCTTATTCTACAAGTACTGTATTTTGATTTGAACCGAATAGGGTCATTCACTGTACGGTACTCCCCGTTTTTACTTTTTCTAAAATTACAATCTTCATTGAAAAACTTCCGCGTTTTGTTCTAATTACACATTTTTTACTAGTATATAATTACAAGCTGTCCCGGCGAACTTCGTATCGCACTCTTCCCCCCCCCCCACAAATGTCCCCCCTCTTCTCCCCACAAATGTCCCCCCTTCATGCCACCCCTCAAAAAATGTCATCCCCCAAATGACCCCCGTTCATTCCCCCCCACATATCCCTCTTCATGTCAACCCCCTCTTTCCGATCAAATATGTCACTCCCCACTTCCCACCAATTATTATTTTTTTTAATTTCTTCTGTTTTGTATTTTTTCTCATTTATTTATTTCTTTTTAATTTTTTTCAATCTCTTCTATTTTTTTTTTCATTTAACTTATCATTTTATTTCTTTTTAATTTAAAAAAAAAAAAATTATTTTCTATTTTTTTTCCGTTCTTCAATTTTATTATTTGAAACAATAAAACATGTATGATACGAACGATAACTCATTCTTAATTGATGATTCTAGCGTAAAAAAATAATTAGAGTAGAAAACCTAGTACAAAAAGAAATGGTTCGGAGCGGGAATTGAACCCAGAAACTCATGTTTACAACGCAGATGCTCTAGCACTACGCTACCGAAGCCTAGGGTCTGCGAGCAGATTTTCCCATCTCAAATACATGATCATCTTTCCGTAGCCGCTTGACCGGCAAGTTTGAACTGTCTGTGAAATGTTTGATAGGTTAGGTCATTGATGTACTAATTATTTATTAATTATAAAGGGATTTTCTTATATTTTAATACATATTATGTTAACCAGTGCTGTAACAATTCAAACTAATCCAAAATCATCTAAATCGGTTCAGCCGTTCTCGAGTTATAAGCGAGCGTACAGACACCAACTCTCTTTTATTAATATAGAAGAAGAAGAAGAAGATGATATTCAAGGAGGAGAAAATGTTGATCAAAATGGCTTTACAGATTTAAATTATGGAAAAACTTATTTTGTTTTATTGTAGAAAATAGAAAGATCTAGTAGTTGGAAGATAGAAGCAAATCAATTTAAACCCATTTTATGACATATTTTTCTTGATTTTATTTGAGATTATTTTAATAATCGAATTGATCTCATGCATAACAAAATTTTGGCAAAATTAGATTTTGAGCAAGGGATGTAAGGCAAAAGGAGATGAACCAAAGATATTCATAAACTTCCAACTGGTGAAATTTTGGAAATTTTCACTATTTCGTTCTTTGAAAAAATATCACGGTATTTCTTTCATACTTCTTCTTTGAGAAGCCATCGAAGCTTCACAAACTATATTGCATCTTCAAAGACATTGCTAGCTGATCACAGACAGCAATTTTACAGCACTCTTGAAGACGATGGATAGGATGGTTGATCTTCTAAGAAATGTATAACGGATAACTTCCTAATAAAATAACGTAATTGCGTGAAAATATTCCGTGGAATTTCAAGAAGTATCTTAAACAATCGTTTAGTACTTCACAGAACATTTTCCTTACTACGGTCCTAATCACACTTGTAATATTTGTGGAATCAGATTCTATAACAATGGAAAATGAGCCAAGGACAATCTGGCTTGTCACTTGAAGAATGGTGAAAGTGTGGGTGTGCTTCCTTGGCAGTATGTTCTGTTTTGATCAGTAACCATAGAAACAAATGTCAATATGTCCAATTACATCCTTACCTACAATCTGAGCAGCCTGGATAACAAAGGCTTGTAAAAGTGATTGGTATTCGATGCTACAAATCATTATGTTCATGATTTCTTTACCAGAATACTAATGTAGGCTAATTTTTAGGATGAGTCCATTTTATTTATTATTAGTAGTTCAAGTGTGCTGTTGTTTACGGTCTATAGAAACATACTAAAATAGACGTTGATGAGATATAATCAACTATTAAAATCATTACCATACTGAACCGTTAAAATTATATTTTAATGAAAAAAATTAGTTCAACATAAATGTGACCGGGAAATAATTTTTCCTATGCAAGTTCTGAGTTTAAGAATTTATTTCCAATTCCTATCTATATTTTATTACTTATGCAAATTTTTTAGGGAAGAGAAAGAGATAAGTTTTCGTGATGGTTTAACAAAATCACTACTGAAAATAGCTACTCCTACATACTATTCAGGAACGAGAAAATGGATTTTAGAAGCCATTGACAAACAATCTAATTAAAATGAGAGCAGCGAGAAAGCTCAACAACCTCTACCTAATTTCAACAGTCAAAAAAGAGTGACTAGCGATAAATGTGGAAAACACATGATTGTTATAATAATTGATACCTATTCAAATGGTAATAATTGATATTGAATTCATGAAATTTGAAAATTCTCACTGAAATAAATTGATGCAAAATTACATCGGGATCGCTATTTCTATTCTATTTTTGGCTGTAAATACTTCAAGGCAGATTAACTTATTTAAAAACATGAAAATTTAATCGAAATTATGATTCCCCATTATAGTTGTTACTAAGAAGTTGTTGACTGTAAAGATCGTTTACAAATGAAATGATCAACCATTTGCGAAGCGAATATTGAGTGAAAATGGCTTTAGATACCAATCACATTCACTAATTTGACGCTCATTGAGAGACATTGAAAAACTGACATGAATAAGATGGAAAATTCTGGTTGGAAAACGTTGCAAATCAATATTTTCCGACAGTTTGGGAATTTTCGTGATGAATCTGAAGGTTCTTACTGACCTGCGCTTGAGATGATTGTTTTCCATGGCTTCCGACTAGCGACTTCCAGCCCCCTCGACAACACACTGACTTAAAAAAAACGACAATCCAAAGCCGCAGCTAGCTAGCAGGCAATATCGACTCGCCATTGGCTGAGAAGGGCTTTGTGCTTTTCAGCCGGGCTTTATGAGATCGTTAAATTCCAAGCCGAAAACGTGCTCCCTTTCATACAACGGAATGTTTGTTGATATAGGCCTAGGTTCGCCGATTCATGAATAGAATCCATTCATTGTCTGCAAGCGCTAAGGCGTAAACTCAACAATAGAATGCTTAGAGTGGAAGTTTGATAATTACGATGCTGGATACACGTTTTTGTGATGAACTGATTTTATTAAATATTCGAGATGTAGTCAAAATGATGCAAAATTACTTGAATCCGCCAAAAACAAAATCGCTATTTCTATTCCATTTCAATGATTGATCTCTCATAGGAGCAGGATATCAATCTATTCATAAATTTTATGAAATATGTTTAGATTATAAATTTTCATTCCCATTTTCAATGTTAATTAGAATTTACATAGAACTTGGTAAATTAAACAGTATGTAGGTAGACTATTTGAAGCATTAGTATTATTATCACTGCACATATAAGGAATAACCGTATAAGTAATAAGTTGATTACCACAATTCAATATTTAGACCAATCATTTCAAGATTGGGCGATAACGTGAATTTAATCACGATTTATTAAATAATATTAAATATCCAGATGGATGATAGAACAATAAAATAGTTGTGGTAGATAAACATGTGATTCGTTATCAAGAAAGCATCCATTATTGTCAAGGAATGAAACGAATAAATTGAGTCTAGAGAAAATGCTGAATGGAGAATGTCAAGGTATCGCAAGTTTGATTAAGCTGCCAACTATTCTAATGAAAAATATATCGGAAAAACTTAACCAAGTTCGCATGTGAACTCTAAAACAGTTTTATTATCATCTTTGTTATGGCCTTGTGAGTTATTGCCTTGGAAAGGTGTCAACAAGATGACAAAGAGAACCAGTATGTATTTACAGATGTTCCTCGCAAATGCAAATGATGTAATTATTGACCGGATACTGATGGATCACGAATGAAAATATGATGAAAAAGAGAATACAAGGTGTCAACTGAGAGCGAAGATAGGATGAGCTGAAGGAGTACAAGAACCTAGAAAGCTTTCCTAATAAATAATGAAGCAAAGAAGTGCTATGAGAAGAGTAGAGAAAAGTATAAAAAGCGGAAGGAAAAAAGGTTTCTGAGTGAGAAATTCCCATGTAGTGAACTATCATAGTGACAGTTTTAGAGGGAAGCAAAAGCGTTGCTTCAAGTATCTTTACAATTCACAGACCATAGAAATATAGACATTGACGATGACAGAAACCGAATAGGTAAACAGGACGCTCGAGAAAAATTTATGTATAGAAATTTATATTGTAATCATCAATTGCAATGTACTTCGAGACGCGCGATGTTGAGACTAAAGACGTAAAGAAACGCGTGCATTAAAGAAAATTTGGTTTTAAATTTCTTAGGCCAGGAACAATTTTATCAAATCTTAGAGAAATTATTCCAGAGTGAATAGAATTATTACAAGAGTGTAATAGTGATAATATAAATGTGTCAATAATATGAGTTAGCCTTAATAATAAAAGGATGATTGAGGCGCTATGATTGGCGGAACTACGTAAGTTTTGGCGGAGAGTTTACCCGTGTAAGATAGGAGAAAAACAGGATTTTGAGATAGAATACAATCAAGTTGCTATCTATCAATTAGTGGGTCTAATGTAATTTCATAATTGTATTAATCAAATTGAAAGTATTTCATTAGCATTTTCGTTATAAAAATCTTGATTTGCCATGATTCATTCACATTCATCACCATAATTCTTTCTAGTTTTATCAATATTCGCACAAACAAAATTAAATGGTTTCATGCATCCATCCAAATTTGTCTTGTAGAAATTAAATATTCCATAATATGTAATACATGCAGAAAATTATTTTTCTGAATAAGAAATGAGAATCAGAATGACAAATGACGAAACAACAATCGTTTTGTCTTCTTCAATCATTCTTTATTCAATGAAGAATGGTGAATCGTTTTTTATAAACTGATAAATTTTCTCATTGAGATAAGATTAGCTTCAAAACGAATATTTAAGGGTCAGGGTTAAAAATAGCAATAAATTGAGGTCTGGGACCAGTTTCATAGAATTTAGGAGACCCGTAAAACAGGAAAGAGGCGAACACACATGTAGAGCGGCATACCATGTCCTATGTACTACGTTCAATAAGATTGAACGCCTAGTGTGTGTTCCCTTTTCCTTGTATTATAGGACCTATAAGTTTCATAAAACAGGCCCCTGAGTTGAAAACGAATGATATTCCAGAAAAGTATTAAGTTGTGGTGATGGAATCCAGACAACTATGAATGAAACTTTACGGAAATAGCTCGATGATTCCACTTGAATATTAAATTACTTGTAACTTTGGAGATGAAACCTTGATCGAGTGAGTAAGGTTATATGTCAAACTCTTGAGCTGCAAAGTTTGAATTGACAAACTTCTGAATACAGAAAACTCAGAATCAGTGCTTATTCAACTTGAAGAGGAAAGTAAGTTGAACAGATCAGATTCAACTGGCCACGTAACTCAAACAAGGGAATTATCGTTTCACCTGCCTTTAGATGGAATAAAGCAACACATTTTCGTTACTTCATTCATCTGATCAAATTCACTTTAACATAGTTTCCATCCCATTCCAGAATTTGAATTATAATGGAATGAATATTGTAATATTACAGTACTATATGCAGTAGTTATAGTACACAATAATAGTAATAACTCCCTAAATATTGCTGATGTGGGAGAAAAATGCAATAAAAAGTAGTATTTCGGATTGAATCAGGAAAATATCAAGTTCCAAATAATACTAATATCCCTCAAATATAATTTTAGGTAAGTTCCCTGTAATACAATCTTCTTCACACCAAAAAGCCATTTTATTCATTTCTTAGGAACTCTGAAACAATTCTATTTCGATAAATCACAGCTAAGAAACCAATATACTCTTGAAATTATTTTTTTGTAACTATTGATCAGTTACCATCAATTCATTATTACTAATAGAGGACTCAATCCAGTAGACGTGGATTCATTTTCTTTTTTCAAGGTTCATTTCTAAATATTTTGTTGACTGATGATGCAATGCTTTAGATTTTATATATTTCCAGTTATAATTAATTGATTACTATCAAATAATCCGTTGGTTATTAAGTATTGGTACTCAATACTCAATAATAATTTCAAACAAGTGCATTATCGTTTCATCTGCTTATAGATTGAGTGATGTGATTGCTTTATATTTTGTAGATTAGGCCTACTTATTAATTGATTACAATGGGATAAACACACTCTTCTACTTGAGGAGACTAATATGTCACATCAATGTTATAGAACTCGCCATTTAGAACATCAATAATTCTACAAATGTAATTCTAGAATTGGAAGAAAATATTGAATAATATGGAAAAATGCAAAATATCGGAAATATGAAAAGAATAATGGAGAAAAATAACCAAAAGATCTCTCCATGGAGCATGATGAAATGAAAATACCCTTTGTTGAGCGGGGTTAAGACTAAAACTTCGATTTAAACTGCTTTAGGACCGGCTACAGCGGTCCACCACTGAGGCCGAGGGGTCTCAATCCTAGAGTAGTTTTAATCAGAGTATAGAAGGTCCTCTCTCCTAATCAACCTCATAAACATCTCAACATTCATTGAGAATCTAAACATTCAAAACATCAATGATTCTACATGATTTACAAAACCTAGAAGAATTAGCAAAAACTCTCCATGGAGTATCTCAACATTCAAAAATATCATTTGTTGAGCGGAGTTAAGACAAGAGATTCCTCTCTCCCAATCAACCTCATAAGCACCTCAACATTCATTGAGAATCATAACATTCAAAACATCAATAATTTTACATAATTCTATGAACAGAAAAAATCACCGAAAAATCTCTCCAAAGAGCATCTCAACATTCTAAACATCAATAATATTCTACATGATTTTTAGAATTTACCAAAAAATCTCTCCATGTTGACCAAGTTGAACAAATATCCGTTAGTGACCTTGGAAGTGGACTCAGATCGTTATTGTGCACAGATTTTGGTCGGGTACGTCGGAATAATTCGGTGGTAGGTTGGGACGGAGGAGCAGACCGTGGAGCGAACAAGTGCACACGTGTGGACAGCGAGCGAGCGTCACCGCGCGATTGGTCGTTAAAAATTTGACGCGTGCTGAGCAAATGAATGAGCAGAGAGCGGATAGCCGCTACCGTGTGTCGTGACAGAGCAGAAGTCACGCAAACACCGTCACACCGATGGTACTGTTCCAGTTTTGCCGATACGGCTTGGGGCGCCTGCGTCCTGCTCACTGCTGATCCTGCTGAGTCCTGCTGATCGACCCAGGGCGGGCGCGGCCGGCGCTCGTGACTGTGCGTGCGAGCGCCGCGCCAGCGCACACTGCAAGAGCCTACCACAACCAGCGACGAACTTCAACCCCTGTCAACCCCCTCACAACAGTCCCCCAAACCGAAAAGCAAACTCGACGACAGCCGTTGGTTCATTCATTGCTCGATACTATACACACAAAATGCATGGCTGAATCTCATTTAAAACCGAATTTAGTTGCAGTACAGATTGTAATAAATAATAATAGAAGCAAACATTTTTATAGAGGCGAATATTTCGAACTATGTCAACTGAGATTTTGTCCACCAGACTACTTTGCTAGAATTTACAAACTATGAAGATTTCGAACAAAGTTAATTAAGATTTTGTCCACAAGAATACTTTGTTAGAATTTATAACCTATCAAGTTGTTCATTATGAACAACTAGAACATCACCATCAGCAACATAAACATTTTATTATCTTACTCTACAGCAAGGTTCCTTGTCACTGTAGTTTATTGAGAACATTAATGAGCTGTTTTAAGTGATCTAGATGGCTGAATATAAAATAAATTTTTACGGTACAAAAGCGGGCAAAATTCAGGGTGACACACGGGAGACGGACGGTTTGAATAATACTCAGCCAACTTTACAATTAATGCATGTTTATTTACACAAAATCAAAGGTCATTATTTGCCATTTCAGTTGAGAATTATTTGTGAAAAATAATGTTGTCAAAGTGATGTCCATCATTTCGAATGCAGAACTCTCTTCTCAAAATCCTCCATCACACGGACTAAAATCTCTGCAGGGATGGCAGCAATTTCTTGACTGATTGCATTATTTATTATGTAGTATAATTGAGGCCAAAGAAAGATTATCGTACATACTAGTGCTCACTCTACAAAATCAGCACGATAGCTTGGAAATAGAGCTCCAATATACTGGAACTCAATTTCCAAGGTATTTGTTTTGTTTGCTTTCAACTCACGTATTTTCACTTGTATTTATTTTATACTCATAAATTGGAATTGGAACAAACAGCCGCGCAAGATTCCTTCTACTGAATATTTATCATCAAATAGTCATTTTATGAAACAAGTCACATTCTATAATATTACTAAAAGAATTGTAAAGGATTTAACATTAAGGTTAAAAATTCTCAAGGATTTGATAAAAAATACCTCGAAGGAAAAATGTTTTCTCAATGATTCACAAGATGTCAAAATATGATCGGTTTTGAGGATGATACATTATTTAGAGAATAACATTGAGATGAGACGATTATTGTAAGGTTACACTTCAAGTGCATAGTCAAACAACATCAAATGACATTCAGTTCACACTCTACGCAATACACAACGTAGACTATGAATCCAACAGCATTTTCAATTCATAGAATTTGAAGATATTTTCTAGATTTATGAAACTGTAATAGTGAACTGAATTGAATTCAATCAAGAAAACAAATTTCAAAATTGGAGAAAAAATTAAATTCTCGATTTCTTCTTGTTTTGATACTTTTAACAAAGTTGGTTGATATCAACCACATTAGAATACGATTACATTCATCTTGTACCGACCTTTACACATTTTCTAGCTATTGAGCAATCAAAGAAAAAATGAACGCAAGGAATAAGTTTGAGAAAAGCACAAACCGTACAGATCTAAGAAGTCTCAAGGGAAAACATGAAATGAGAGCGTTCTGTCTGGAACAGATGATGAAGAGTCGGAAGGATCAAGTTTCGCTTTGTTCTGTAGGATCAGGTTCAGAAGTTAGTGGCCAGAAAGACGTGGGAATACTCAGAAGCACAAGGAGAAATCAAGGGGAAAGGGATGGTGAAAACTCGAAAGGCGCCAGAGAAACTCTGTATCATTCTAGCTTCCATAACGAGTGTTCGTGTTACTTTACAAAGCAAGGAGAGAATTGAGCATTTTTAAACTCGATCCACAACTACTATTGAATACAAATATTCCATTACAATAATTATTCTTACTAGAAATAAAAAATTAAATTTAATAATATATACTAATAGATGAGAATGGAGGCCTACTCTGCTGTTATCTTGAGTGACATGTGACAATCTTATGATTAACGAAAACAATCAATGTCAAACATGTGACAATCTTATGATTAACGAAAACAATCAATCAGGAAGATTCTGTTCTAAAGTGATAATTCATTTTTAATTAAAGTTTTCACACTGATGAGATTCAATTGATTTCATCTTATAATTTGAAAAACAAAGAGATGTGTCTTAAATTCCGAACTCTATTGGATTTGTCTTTAGCAACATTTTCTATCTCATCATTCTAACATTATGCTTCACTGTACTTCAATAATAGAGTAATTTCAACAGTCTAGGGTAACAACTAAATTAACTCAGCACTGAATGCAAAAGAAAGGATAATGATTCAAAATAGCTCTAAGCAGGAAACAGAGGTAGAAGCAAAAGAAACAAAAGGGGAAGGAGGTACTGCAACGGAGAACAAGAAGGAGATGGTGAAAGAGGAGGAGAAGGAGAAGGTTAAGAGGGATGAAGATAATTTGAAAATTAATTTGGATTGGAATACTACTGAGAAGAAGTTTTTGATGAGTGAGGAAGAGATAGAGAGAGACAGAGAAAGAACTACAATTAGGAAGGGAAGAACAATAATACGAGAAGGAGAAGGTGAAAAAAGAGCCGTGTTATAAAGTAAAATATAGTAAAGAAGAAACGTTGGTACACTAGAAGAGTACAACAGCAGAGGGAGTGGGAGAAAATGGTAGAGATGAAGAAACGCTCATTACAAGGTTTCCCATTCAAATCTGCTTTGAAAACACTTATTTTCCGTTGCTAAATAGCGTGCGTTGGAGCCGGGTATTTTCGCTGTCTAGATACAGGGATGAAGGAAGATTAATGTTTTCCATCACTCTTCATTAACTTTGTATCGCATTCCGCTTCACTACTCGCTTCATCTTTCAATCCCTGTCCATTTGCCAAGATGGGGAACAATGCACAGTCATTCTGCAGAACAAGAAGTTCAAAATACACTATATTCGAGATCCTAACATAATTTAAAGAACAAACGAACTCCTGCAAAACAGCTAATTACAATATAGTATTTTTGCCAGTTTTCGTTTAAAAACATGGTACGAAATTACAATCTTTGCCAGACTATTAGAAAACATTCACTATTGTATGGTGGATAAGGGTGGATATAGTATACTTTCTACTCAATCCAAGAAGCGACCAGTAATTCAAAAGTTGCTAGCCTAGCTGATTGTTTAGGTTTAGAAGTTATTAGATTTGAGAGCATGAGAAGCCAACAAAAAGCGAGCCAGACTACATACACGTCAATGAATTTTCATCACACCTCTTCCTTGTGATAAGGAAGGAGACAATAGAACGACTTCCTTACTCGTTATCAATATAATAATATTATTATGATCCTCTTCTATACTCTTTTATATAGAACTTTTATTGAAGAGCATTAATACAATTTATACTAGAATTCTGGTTTCTATGTTACTCAATAATGAAAATTATGAAATTGGTTTTCATTTAGAAATATGCAACGATTATATTCGAACTCGAAAACAAAGAAAGTGAGACCAGTCGCTATATAGGTTTATAATAATAATTTCAACACAATTATTCGAGCTTCAATACTTTGTTCAGAAGAAACGTGAGGGAACTAAATTTTCCTTTACACTAAAACAAATATTGTATACTTAAAACAATATCATAAAAACATTTATATAAACAATTGTTTTCTGAACCAAGCATTTATTTCATTACTGTGTCAACTTTCATCTCAATGTTTATTTTGCAGAAAAATACGAGGTCGATTACTATGAGAAAAGTTTAATTTTCCAGGACTCAACTTCAAGGTTCAGTTGAGTGCACCGTGAGCTGTATTGAATTAAAGGGAATGAAAAGTAAACCCAAGTTACTAATTTGATCAATAGCAGAAGTTTCTCACAGCAACACCCGAGAAATGAGTTCTGTTGGTAGGAAAGTTTTCAAAACCAATTATCAATTGACGCCGACTTCTTTGACTTGTACTTTCAAACAAAAAAAGTTGTTTATCCTCAGTCACACGATTTCAAAGTATGAAATAAGTGAAACTGTTTTATGGGGGAACTTTCAGATTATATGAATAAACAGCGACATTTCTGTCCCATAAAAAGTTTCCAGAACTATTTGCATAAAATCTTTTCGTGTGAGCTTACGTGAAGTAATATTTTTTTAAAATCAGTTCGAGGAAATTCTTAAGGGAAATTTCTTTATTTTCACTTACCTCCATCCCACATTTCTTCCTGTTCTTCCCTTTTCACTCTTTCTCTATTTCAATTGATATTTTATTATTTTCGTGGCACTGGATTGAGAAAGATCGTTTCATTTTGCAGAGAAGGTCCAAGTTGGATGTGAATGTGATTAGATTTTTCGAGAAAAAGGTAGGCTAAAAGTAGGTTAAAAGGTAACTGTAGGCTACCGTACAAATATTTTACTAGAGAGTACTTCAATTTTCTGACTCAATCAAAAAGCGGGATTGGAGACAATAGAATTTTCTAGGCTTATATTAGATAAGAGTCGGGTTTTAAGCATTATTACAAACTCATGCTAGACTAGTGCAGGAGCTTTATTGCAGTGACAGTCTCTATCAACAAGATGATTCTGTTCTAGGCATGCATTCCACTTCAGCGCTCTGAGTGTCCTAATATAATTATCTCAGCTCAATGATGATAGCAGTGGGTGACTGAGGCACCCTTTGAACGCCTTGACGGTTCCATTATTGGAGGAAAATGGTTCAAAGACCCATAAAAGCCTTGAGGCCGAGGCCGAGCACTATCCATATATTTGGTTTCAATCCAAGTAACAAGCTAGAATTAACGATATTGGTAAATTATTAGCGGTCTGGGGTTCCTCCCCAGGTCATCCAAAGAATTTGGATAATATTGTTGCATAGTAGTTAGAATAGACTTAGGAATATAATTATAAAAATTGACAACAACAGAAAATAGCTTAAAAATCTACATCAATTCCTAGTTACACATTCACAACACTATAATTATAAATTGTTATCAGCAAGAATAATTTAATGAATAATTTGATAATGGTCATGAACATATACCGTATTTTTTTATTCTTGGCAACGGTTGAGAGTTGAAGAACAAATTAAATAACCCCAAACCAAACTAGAAACATTCCAAACCGCTAGAGAAATGGCTCGCTATACATGGCAATACTAGACATGGCAAACCGCTATTGAAAAGGCACTGGTGAAGAAAACATGAAGTTATCCTAACTAATAAGTAAAGAATAGAATTGAATAAGGAGGAAATATATTAGTATAATGGGAATGTGGAATACGTGGGTGGTTGAGGTATCCAGATTCGGGGAGATGGAAGGTCTCAAAAGACTTGCAGCAGAATATAATTTTTGTTTTTCAACTACATAGAAAAGTACTTCGTGGAAATCTCTCATGAAAAGGATGGCAATCTCAGGAAGAAATTTAATATGAGGAAAGAATTCGCGAGACTGAGCAAGGTATGTGGCATATTTCAAAAGCATAGCAGTCCAAATTGACTAGACGGCAGAGAATTCTGTAGGGCAGGACAATGGCCAAGATAGTTTTACTTTACTCTAGTTAAGTGGTAATTAAGAGTCCAGCACTTGTGCTCTTAAAAAAGAGCTCACCTTTGTTCACTAAACAAAAGAACTGAGAGAGCCTTTCTCCCACTGGAGCCCCCATCGTAGTAGACTGAATGCGCTGCTCTATTCAATTTCACTTACTTTTATGGATTCCTTTCCATTACAGTACTTAAAAAGGGATTCAATAAAAGTTATAGTTCTAAAAAGCTAATTAGATACACGTTTTCAAAAAATCATTCTAGACATTGAAATTTGATTTCTATGCATCCATTAACGATTTTATGAATGGAGACAAATGGGGAATAAATTGATAGATATCATAATTATTATTATTAATAGCGTATGGCTTTGATCGGTGGGGAGACCCTTAGGTAGTTCCACCTCGCCGTATAACCCAATTTTCACTTGATGGGGAACATGATAGGTTATAGTTCGATTTCTCTTTTCAGAATACAGTATCCACTTAATTTTGAAAAAAGTTATTTTTGATATCAGAGAGTCTAAAAGTAGCCTATATAGAACCGAAACACAACACAGAACCACTATAAAATAATAAAATATTATCATAATAAAAATATCAATATAAAAACCTCCGTTTCGTTTGAATATTCAATTCACAACAAATTTGTGTTGAGAAACACAAGAACTATTATTTTCTCTATCCAGACTTGAACAATGTGAGCCACAATACAATAATCATTTTATTTGCAAACTAGATATTTCCAAGAAAAATTAGCATTTCTGATGCGACAAGGTGTTAGAATGATGTTCACAATACAAAATGTAATAGATCATGAGTAGAAAACGTTGATTTTGAGGTGAAAGTTCAATTAGTAACAATGAGTCAAGAATACTTGTGGCAAATTTACTTCTACAGGTTACTCGAAGCAGATCCAAGTAATATCTAAAATCCAAGTTGAAGACCGATTAACCAAACGAAAAATCTAGATTTTTGAAATGGGGTTAATTTTATCAGAGCTATAAGTCGTCCAAACCTGAGAATAATCCAGTAATGGAAACTGTAACCTCTCGTTCCCCTCTCACCCAATCACAAGACACCTGTGTTACAACATGTGGTTGAAACCACAGGTTGCATAGAATGTTACCACATGTCACATCAGGCACAATCAAATAGCGCTTTACCGTGATTGGTCAACAGGATTCGAGTCCCAACCAACACCGACATTCAATTTGTGCCGTTTTAGAAGCCATCAAAAATTCCATGTAGCACTCTGTATTTATTAATAATGTACAAAGCCAAACACAACTGCATATTCATTAATAAATTGAGTGGATAATTAAAAATTATTATTTCAATAATATACCCTGTTATATACCCTCATTTCATGGATTATTTTCTCTCCATGATTCATCTCAGTATGGGATATTGTTTAACTTACGTTTTATTGTTCATGCATATTTTTTGTTAAATTTATGTGATTGCTAAGTTTGTTATGTTTTTGATGAGCAATACAGAAGTTTCGTAATTCCATTTCAAAAGTTGATCATAATAATTACTTAGAAACACTATCATCCTAGTGATAGAGATGCATATTGTAATATTTGAGATAGAGGAGGAAGCCGTCTGAATCATTGTAGTGCTTATTTAGGCTATCTACCCATTAAGACTATAATATTAGACGAGTATTTACAAGAAAAAGTTCATAATTTTTGGAAGATACATTTACAGGATAATGTATACCAATCAAAACGAATTAATCTATTTCATGAATTTGTTATACTTGTGGCTTCGATCACTTATTGTTGGCCGTATCAATAACGATGTTTCATTTTTATGAAATTTAAACTTGATGTGGAATTTCTACATTGTAAGGTAAAAGAATAAGATGAATGCTGTCATTGAATCATTGTGGAATAGACAACTTGTATCTCATTCTTCAAAATTCTTTGTCGCATTCTATAATGAATCATTGCGGAATAGACAACATTTGTCCCATTCTTTTACCTTACAATGTTTCAGCTAAATGAACGTCCTGAGCGACAAATTTCATGAAGTTGAGTCAGGAGGGGTAGGGAGGTGGCTGAGTTGTTATGGAAAGTGCTTGATAATAAGGCGACCCAAGGGAAATAGCTTATAAGGTTGTGTTGAGACTTGCACGACAACAGACTGATGCACGAGACAAAGTGTACGTGTGAGGTATTGGAATTAAGAGCAGTACAGGCATAACATATTCGCAGAGCAAGGTATGCACAGCGTGTAAATATAGGCTCTTGAAAGCGTTCTTGAACGCAGTTGCCGGCGGCTCCGCAAATCAATACTCGACGAGCATCTAGCAGCAGCAGCAGCATCAGCAGAGCCTTCCGCTTCTATCTGCCTGCCTCTGTTTCATACAATTCTTCTACACAATGCTTTCCACCCTTCACCCCCCCTTCACTACACTAACACTCATTGTTATCATCATCATCCATCTACACTGGCGACTGCACTCGAGCCAACACGGAACACGATATTGGAGCAAGCTAGTAATTAACAGAAAAATCCCCTCGATAACCCAACATCAGGAGATATGAACGAGTATCAGTTTTTTGCTGAGCCTGTTGTTTCTCTCCCAAATCATGTTAATGTTGATTTGTGTGTCCATTGATCGAATGGAATTGAATAGGAATAGGAATAGGAATATTAGAATAGGAATAGGTATAGGAATAGGTATAGGAATAGCAATAGGAATGGGAATAGGAATAGGAATTGGAATAGGAATAGGAATAGGATAGACTAGGAATAGAATAGGATAGAATAGGATAGAAAATAGAATAGGATAGAATAGGTATAGGATAGAATAGGATAGAATAGGATAGATAGAATAGGATGAATAGAATTGAACTGAATTGAATTGAATAAAGTGCTTGGAATGTTCATTGTAATGATGGTGATTATTTTTGAGTTTTATTGTCATTGACATGAGAGAGGTTTTGCTGGTTAATTAGAGAAGTACAGAGACGTATATCAAGCTTAATGATTCCATTATTGTGGAGAGAGTGAAAGAGGAACTGACAGAACTATGTAAGCTACACAAAATACCATACTGAATTTTAAAGTGATGAATTTCATAGATGAGCCTCACCGATTCAATATGAGCTTCAAATAAATTGTTTCAAGAAAATAATTCGTAGATTTAAAACATTAATTCAATGACAAAATCCGTTGCAACTGTATTCGATCTTGGAACCTTTGATTGAATTCAATGAAAGCTACCTTGAAAAATGAATTTCAATTGAAATCCTGGAAATCAATCATCAAAATTCATTTTTTCTAAAAAGTATCATTTGTGGGTGTGGAAGAAGGGGCTTGTATGCCTCAACTTCGCCCACAGCACTTTTGTAATGTAAAAAGTGAAAAAATCATTTATCTATCTATCTATTTATCTTTCTACTTCTATAATCGTTCATGATAAATCAAGCAAACCATTATAATCATTGTAATTTTTTCATTATTTGAAATATATCAGAATGACTATGTAGATTGACAGACTGAAAAAATGTATTTGCAGACAAGTGAATGTATGATTGTGTGTGATTTAATTATCTGAATGCTACATTCAAGAAAGTGCTCTAGACGATTTAATATTAAACGACATACGATTAAGAAAAAACTGTTAAATTATCATTTGATATACATTATTAAATATTTCAATCAATTATCTAGCATTAAAATTCACACTAATGGATCTGTATTTTTATTTGTCTGGAAGCCTCAAATCAGTTGAATTGACTTCTTATGAACAAGTTGGAAGAAGCAGTACCTGATAAATTATAGGGTTTATCTACGACTATTTAATAATGTGATTATTACAGTTTCACTGTATAACAGTTGACTTTTCAAAATGCTTTTCAAACCCGTTGCATGATGAGTTTATTATAACACGACTTCTAACAGTTTCCAGACCTATACAGACCAATCAGAAACCAGGATTGGTTTCAGTTCCGTATCGAAAAACTGAAATCAGCTGCTTCGAAATCGCTGTAGTGATGCGAGTGTAACTGTTTACTGTTCTAACCTAACAAATAAACAACGCTGTAACATACTAAGTTTAAATCAAGGTTAAATTTGGTTAATGATGTCAATATTTTCGGTTTTTGTTGGTCGTAGATAAAATGGTGTATGCAATGGTTGTATATTAGCCTTTAAAAGACTTTTGAGATACCTTAGTGTACTCGGGTTGCCGCTCTTATTTAAACTTGGTATCTCACTCGTGGTTTAAAGGCTCTCATAATACAACCATTGCATAAACTACTTTTAAAAGTTGGATGGTATACCAATTTATTGAACTTCATACCAGCATCCCTACAATGGAACTTGAGGGTTAAATTACTTGGAAGCGAGATTACAAGCTTAATACCAATAAAATTGGATCACGTATATTTGAGTTATATATCAAATACCATGTTTTAGTCGAGGAATCGAATGGACTGGTTTGAAAGTCGTATCTCATTTTATATAATAAGTATTTGTAGTGGAATGAGTTTCTACATTATTATGTGGAAACATAGAAAATTATTGCATAAATCAATTCTAGGTGACAAAAGTATATTAATCCATAAATAGTATGTAGAAAATCAAAATTTCTCAAAACTTGGTTTTAGATACTAGTATATTCATTAATAAAAAGTTAAAGGACATGATCAGTACATAGCTTAAATAACTATTCTATTTGAACGAGATACTGGACTGCAAATATCCCATTACCATATTGGCCTCATCCATGGCTTACAATACAAATCCATTCAGTGAGGATTTAATCCCACTTGCCTACTCTCCATTATTCTACCTAATACCTCAGATTCAACAAAAGTTAATGGGATTTGTATATTTATATTTATACCTACTCACATCTTACGATAGACTAAAGCATATTACTTTCACAAATTTTATTCATAAATCAAGAGTGAGTGGTGAGAAGTTGAAAACAAAATAGTTGTTCTATTATTTGAATTTCGTGAATAATAGAAGTAGTGAGAGAGAATCGTTTCCATTCTAAACCATTTATAAAGCACTTGGATTACTTCACTTGCAAAATACAATTTAATAGCGGTATCAAAGTCACAGTGAGTGCAGTTATTTTCCGCAAGATTCAAAATCCATTTCGGAGGTTGAGAAGCATTTTTGCACAGCTTTATGCAAAAGCGTTATTTAGCTCGCTCCACAATATTTTGTGGAATTCAATTTGATAGCATGACAGCGTAGCTTGAAACGAGAAAACGTTGCAGTACAGAAATGTCAATAATTCAGACGGTGCTAATGAAAATAGTCCTTCCTCCACAATATCTATGCACAATGAATAAATAGCGAGTGGAGTGATACGAATACTTTTTCTCTTTTTCCTGAGGGTTTCTAATAAAGAGTAGCCTGACTCCGATTCAATTTCTCTCTAAAAATCTACAGGGAATCCTATTGCATAAACTAGAAGCAATTAAAATGAAGATAAACTACCACTGTCCAACGCTTGACAATTAAATTTGAATCAGCGCATTCAAGTAGGAATACGTTATTATTTTTCAAGTGAGTTTTGTACGATGAAATGAGTTTGAGTACGATTTGAATATTATATCTAGTGTACTTTATCCTAAATTAAATTATTGTTTGAACAAAGAAAGATATGTGTAGTAAAATCATAAAATAAAGCAGTAATTGTAGTTGTAGCAGCAATAAATAGTTGGACAAGTGAGCTAAATAGCTATGGATCCTTTCTTAATAACAAATACCGGTACTGTATTACATACATGGAAAAAACCAGGTAAAAGGTTTAAAAAAATTGAACGTTATTCTTTCGGTTTGAAGAGATTAATTCCATGACGATTCATTTCTTGGGATATCGATGATCAACATGAAAAGTGACTTTATCAATAAGAACTAGATCATAAATTTATGAATTTGAAGAAGATTTCAGTTGATTTAATATCAACTTCAATCAAGGTGAAGTAAATTCATCAACAATAGTCTAATCGTATGAAATATTCATATGTATTATTCAATTTTCATTAAATATCATTATATTATCAATAATACGACCACTACCACTGCGTAAGCCTTCAGAGCAATTCGTTGCATTAAAATATTTCCTTTCAATCATCAGAATATCAGAAATTAAAACTTATCAATAGGATTCTACAGTTTTATACTTGATTTAAAAAAATGCTTTTTCTATAATGGTTCAAGTATAACACTCCACATTTTCAAATAACAATACAAAAATTAAGAATGAAACAAAGATTGTCAGTGAAATAAGAGTGTTTCTTAGAATTAGAATTCAAGTTAAAAGTTTACAGAACTATATTGACCGCTAGCACGAATGCCAATAAAATTACTAGCCATAGTAGAGTTGAATCATCTAAAATCATCTAAAAAGAATTAAAAATCTAAAAATCATCTTAAAAAATCTAAAAATCTTGAAATCATCTGAGTTAAATCAATGGAGCTCGATGAAGAAATCATTGCATAGATTCCGTTGAATGAAGCCATTTTACGTTGGGTAAATTCAATTGGTTTTTTGGTTGTTCAATAGGCCGTAAGAGTAAAACTAACTATACTTGGATCCATCCAAAAAATTTACACTACATGTATATAGATATAGGTCGAACGAGGAGCTTGTTGGAATGGAAGAATCAAATTCAAGGGCAATCCATCATTACGATAATACAAAGGAAGTCATGTGACACATCCATTGTTAAGACAGGAGAGAAAATTGAAAAATTGTGTTGGAGACAAAACGAATAGCGTCCTTGGAATATGATCCTCATAGATCTTTCTGGGACAGAAAGATTAATGTCACAAACAGGATTAGAAAATTCTGTAGGATTAAAAAGGATTACAAGAATATTAATCACTATTTTCCGTCTCGCTTTCAACAGTTATTTGCGTACCGTACTCGCTAGAACGAGTCTTTGTAATAATAATTAGAAGAGGAAGAGTAGAAAATTAATTGCTTGTTAGTCTGTAACTGGATGTTGGTTCAAATGATGCATCAAAAATTAAAATTCTCAACGAGCATTGAATCAATATTCAAAATATACTGTGATGTATTCTGATAAACTACAACCCAATATTGGATTTTTACTGAATTTTAAAAAAACAATTCGTATAATTAATTATTACTACTCTTATTTCTTCCTTCATGATATATTTCTTCCAAACAACTATGATGAAAGTTACTGAGACAATTGAAAATAGTCTTAAATTAAAATGCAAAACATAAGTGACCAACAAAATTTCATTTCAATTACTGTAATTCGCCATTCAATTTTCCTCCGAATATCTCGTTTTTGATTTATTAAATAAATCGAATATCCTAAAGGAGTTGAAGGTGGAATAGAGTGAATGGAGAGGAGTGTAAGTAAGGGAGGTGATTAATAAATAGGCAAAATCAAATAAAAATCAATACAGAAGAGTTGGAGGAGCGACAACGGATGAACCACGGGTGAAAACTGATTATTTTTAAAAGTTTCAAATCCAGGGAAACATATTTTCGAAAGCAACTATTCTAATTTACACCATGGTGACAATTATCGAGTTCAGGGACTAGAGGGATGTTCAACAACTAATGATTGGTGCGAGCCAAGTTAATCACAATTTGCTCTTCAGAGACTGCCGTGAATTTGAATTTTCAACAGTATAACTAATCCCTGCAGTTGATTAGTATGCATGGGATGTGTCCAGGCCAGAGATGAAAGGAATTTCAATGCACACAGACCTTCTTCATTATGTGCACTCTATTCGTCGCGCTTTGCCCCGGACAACAAATCGCACCACTCTACATAATACCACATTTGCAGTAAAGTAGAATAGAAAATTACATTCAAGTTAAAAGAAAAAATTACTAATTCAGTACGAGCATGGAGTTGAGTTCCATCCACAAAATGTAGACCCAAACATCTCATCTTTTTTTATAAGAAAATTTAATTTGTTTACATCATCATTCAAAACCAAAAGAGGATACCATGAACTAAACAACAATGAAGAATAAAAATAAGGTTGGGTCTTGTCATACTGAAAAAGAATTTACATAACATGTAGGTCAATTTCAAGTTCACAGACAGTATATGGTTTTATGGCATAACCAATCCACATCTTCAACACTGTACTGATAACTAATGGAAATTAGTTGGTTCTCTACTTTCCAATCCATGAGACCAGGTGAGGATCATGTTACTCCATGCCATGAAACCATGAGCCATGAAACCGTATGTTACTTCAAGCTTGAAATAAAAATTTAGAATAAATACCTAATGTTTAAAAAAAACTTCAAGTTCATTATTGAAGATTATTACATCATTAAAAAACACTTATTTCTCAAACGATGAAAGGAATCTCTATACAATCACAATAATTCATAGATTTATTTCAAGCCTGATGCTAACCTCCAATACCGAGTCCAAGGTACTTCAGATTGAATGCTATCATAAGTAGAAATCTTTTCCTCTTCTCTCTGTAAGAGGACAAGTGTTACTCATCCGAGCTGAGACTACTCAGCTGTCAAACCCCGTCAGCAAAATGAAACCCAAGGTAAATAGAATCTCAGTCAGGAAACCGTGAGCTACAATTTTATGATGGAATGTCCAAAAATCAATGAGTGACAAGCTGGAGCACACTGACAAGAATGGGCCAATCACATTCGCTTTCGTTAAGGCAAAAGTTAGAGCAGACCAGGGATCGGATCGAAATGTAATTCAAAAAAGATTAAATAAATGGCGAAGGAAATTTCCAACTCATGTTACTGTTAGTGGGAACATTGATCAATTAATTATGATTAATAATGCAGATACAAATATTTGTTAGAACAGTGGTCGCCAAACTGTCGATCGCGAGCTACCGGTAGCTCGTGGGCTAATTTTGGGTAGCTCACATAAACAAAAGATTGTTCCGTTTAATGGGCCTGATACCGGAATGGATATATTTTTAGTACTTAAAAACGCTCATTGAATGTAAAAATATTCCTTTAAAGAGGTTCGTATGGTTATTTACAGATGAAGTTCTTGCAATGGTAGGTGTGGAGAAGGGCTTTATTTTCTTGTGTCATAGAGACAGTAACATAATTATATCGAAATTCGTTCTTAACATTGCATAATACACCAGCAGTCATTGGGTGGAAAGTTTTTAAGTATGAACAAAATTTGTCTTTCTCGCTGATATAAATGAGAAGTTGAATGATTTTAATTTGCAGCTCCAAGAGAAAGATACATCCTTCATAATTGAATGATTTTAGAGGTAGCCTACCGTCATTTTTCAAATAGCTTGAGATTTGGGAAAAGAATTAGAATATAAGCACTTCCCTAATCTGAAGAAAATCAATGACCAGAGAAATCCTCTAAATTTAATAATCAACCAATATTCTAGACTAGAATATGTTACAGCTCTTTCAGACTTGACAACATTTTGATCAACGATTCCATTCATTTGATTTCGCTTATTTTCTTTCGTCCAATATTTATTGGTAGCTCACTAGAAGATTTATAAATGCTGTGGTAGCTCACAGGCTCAAAAGTTTGGCGACCACTGTTCTAGAATATCGATCAGAACCTTCCAATAATTTTGGAAAACAGTAAGGTATTATGAATATAAAGATGATACTTAATTAAGACATTAATATTTGTGAAATAATTGGGGAAGACCATCAGTTTACAGTTGTTTAAAAATAATAATTCAAGAGCAGCCTCCAACATCAATACTTGGTAAAGAGCGATACTCATTGAAATTTTATACTTTTAAATCTAATTAAAAGTTTTCTATGTATAATACCAGCTCCTTCTCTACAAGATACCAGTGAAACAAATACCCAATTGATAAAAGTTTAGCACGTGTGAAAGGTTACACAAAACTACAATACTATCATAATCATGAACATAAAGTACAAGCCAATTATGTGGACTTTACAAAAGAAAACTTGCCAGCTGACTACCCAAAGGGGAATCGACTCCGACGCTCCAAATGGGCAGCACTGGAAGCTTAACAGTGCCAATTTGTGGTAGCAGTGGCGGCGCTTCCATAAGGGCCAAGTGGGCCGGGCCCACCCAAATGAAACAGTAAGGTACATTTTTAAATAAGTTTTGTGAATAATATTATTTAATATTCAATAAAATACAATGTAAATTAATTTTGAACTGTCAGCGGGTCAAAACTCTCGTAAAACGGGTCAAAAATCATCACGTAACACATTGGAGGGCCACGGATTTTGGGCCCTTCTAGCTATCTTAAGAACGTAATGGCAAGGCTACGCAAGCCGGCGGCGCTGGCTAGTCGGAGAGCAATGCATTGGTATATGAGCATGATGGGCCGATTCCAACGGGCCCATTGGACGTTGTTTCTCAATATTCTCTCTCGAAATGCTGAGCGCTAGGCTAGTAGTAGCTTTGTTTACATCCTGTCATGCGAATTTCTTATTTTATAAAGTAATAAGTACTTTTAGTCACTTTTGTGCTAATATTTATATAGGTTTATTAGATTAGCCATAATCCAATTGTAGTGATTGTGATTTTATTGTGAAGTGCTGTGTTATTGTGGTAGTGATCATGATTTGAATGAGGTTAGGCCTACTTCAACAGTACAATCTTCAGAATAATATTGTGAGTTTGTTAATAAACGAATCAGCTCATTCAGCTCTTGGCATGTTTTTAATTCTGTAGTAAATTCGCAGGCTAACTGTATGTACTTGTAGATAGTTTTCAGCAGGTCGATTCCTATAGTTTTGTTGAATATCACAACTATAATATAGTCGTAGATTTAATCTTAACTACATTAACTTGTAAAATTGGATATACTTCATAAAGCATGCCCCCCTTCCCAGCCACACCCTGGCACCCACAACAAGTCCAACCACGGGCCCACCCTACTGTTCAGGTCAAGCGCCGCCACTGTGTGGTAGGGTGCGCAAGCATTTTTTGGCTTCCCCTCGCTTTACCAGTTCCTTAACTGACAACAGCGCAAAATCTTTCATCCACAGCACAAAAGGTGCGAATACACTTTTCCAGTCGAATGGCGCCAGTCAACTAGCTTTCAGGGTTATTTCTGAAATATAATGTAAGGAAACGCTTATTTTTAAATAAAAATTATATTATAAGTGACATTAAAGTATCATGGTATCATAAATAATGCTATTCATATTCACAAATTATTCATATAATTCTCATAAATAAACTTACTACTTGCTTTCCAGTCGACTGGCAACCCAAAAGTTGCCAGTCGACCAATTTATAAGAATTATATGAATAATTTATAAGAGTATGAATGCATTTATGATACCATGATACTCTAACGTAACTTATAATACCATTTTTAATGGAAAATAAGCGTTTCCTTACCTGAAATAACCCTGAAAACTAGTTGACTAACGCCAGTAGACTGGCTTAAAGTATTCGCATCTTAACCAAAGATGATGAGATTTCCTTTCAGAATAGTTGTCTAACCTTGAGGTATGGCCGCCGTGCGTTGAGCTGTGATAGTTGCACTCGAGGGCAGAGCGGAACGAGTGGACCGAGACCAGAGTGGCACAGGAGGATGCAGGCGAGAGCACTCCCACCAGCGTGTCACTGTCCGAGTCAGGAGTCGCTGCCGCTGTCACAAGGTTTTCAGTGCCCGAAATGCTACCTGCAATCGACAAAATGTGATCCATTCATTACTCTGCAACAACGAGGATGGAAATAGTATTCAAGTGATTATTCATTATCAAATTGGTAACAACTTACTCCTTGTGCGCTGAAAATGAGGCTCAGCGCCTCGAAACGCGTCTGACCATCATAAACATGAGTACTTTTGCAAAAGTGATAACCATGAAAGTGGTGACCCTTACAATGGGAGTAACAGGTACAAGTCTCTTAACAGTTTTATAAAGAATAACATTACTAACTTAAGATTTATTGAGAAATCATTTGGAATATTCAAACCGATTAGTAAAAAAAAATATTCCAAGTTGAAGAAAACTATTAAGATTGAAAGCATATTGATTCAACCTAACATAGATCTTCTATTTATTATGAGCAACGAGAAGATTTTGTTGAGTAGGCTATTTCGAAATGTTTAAACCTGATGAGTGAAATGTCTGAGGATTTCTCATTCATCAATAGATGTGAGAAGATTTTGTTGAGTGACTTGAGAAGTACATGGGATATGAGAGCAATCATTGAGAGAAAGTTTTCGTAAGTCTAATGAGTAACTTTTAGAATAATTTAAAAATACATACCAGCTTCAAATGCATCATAGAACTCGTCATCAGACATATCATAGAAGCGAGGACTCTGCAAGTACACTGAAAAAGATATTTTGTGCATTTTATTACAAAAAACTCACACAAATTACCAATAAGAATAATTATTCATGAATTATTACAAGAATACTTATAAACTGAATTTAAATTCTAGTTACACTGAAGAGGCTGAAACTAGTGAAACAGAATATAAAAAATTGTATCTCATACGATAATCATAATGATAATAGTTAAATTGGATGTGGAATTTATTTACTTCATAATTATTTCTTTAAAAAATTAGTTTGTTTTTCACAAAACAATAATTTTAAACAGCAAAATTAATGCCCACAATATAATTATCATTAGTATTACTGACTGTTTACATTATTCTAATCCATGAATCTGTATTATAGTGTTCAAAGAGCGTAAAACACTCTCAAGCAGCTAAGTTTACAACTCTCTTTTGCTAACGCAAATGTTCTACGCTCCTATGGAACCTTATACAGTATCTAATACCAATTTGGGTATTCAGCAACCATTGCAAACTTTCACCATAACAAAAAAGGTTATGGATTTGAGAAAATTAAATAGGTACTTGATTAATCAAGTTGACAATCACAGATTAAAGAGAGTTGATAGATATTGCATTTGATTTAGAAGTTATCTGTAAAAACTTATTCAAAAAATACTTACAACTGACTGAGCTGTTGTGCCTTGACATTTGTGGTGAATTAGAGAAATGAGAAGCCATTGATTGTTCAAGATCATGGTGCTCTTTTGCAAGAACACTGAGAGCCTCTTCAAGAACGCGACATTTCTCTTGTTCTTGTTTTAGCTGCAGTATTCTTACCTGGAAGCCGATAAGTTATTATCAATCAAAAATCGAAGAGATGAACAATAATATAAGCAAATAAAGAATAAGATTTTTTCGACAGCGTTCATAGTGACTACTTCAATAGAAGGTGAAAGATGTTCGTGATGGAGGAACAGAAAGATGGCTTACAACTTACTTACATCTTCCTGTTGCTGAATTAATGTATAACAATGGCTCAGGGCGGAGAGCATATTGTTGGCAGTATCCTGTAGCTCATCAAACTTCTGTAACAGATAATTCAAAAAAGACTATTGATGTGATACAGCCAATATACTCATAATAGTGAATTAATTAATATGTTAGCAATATAATAAAGCAGAGTTCAAAAATAAAGTTAAAATTCTATTAAGACCCTCTTTTGTTGGTTTGCACCAAACGGGATCAATAATTTTGAATCATTAAATTAGCATTGTACTGATCCTGGATCTAAATTGATCTTCCTTTGTGCTACCCAACGTTGGGCATTAATTGAAGGTTTATTCCTTGAACTTGATACTTTCATACATTACATACACTTCATACTTTCCCTACACTATATTTTTGGGAAGATGTGTCAACATGCTTGCCGGATGGTGAAATATCCAGTGTTACTTTTTTCATCTTTATCTGTATATATTGTGTAGTAAATATTGATACTTACATTTTTATATTTAATTCTTAACTTCGATGTTCTCATCTTTGAATTTTTATATCTACTCTTTGTATATTTATTTTAATATTCATAGTCTAGAACAAACGTAAGAATTTAAGATGACTAGTTTCAAATGGCTAGATTTCTCAAGCTCAATAATTTCCGTTCAGTTGAATCGTTTTGATATCTGATTCAACTGACTTTGCATTTCTTAAATGTATTACGGTATTATTAAACATGATATTTGTTCAATACTTGATATAAATTTCCTCAATTTTATTTTCCTTTTCTCTTAAAGATTTATTATAAGTGATTTTTTTTATTCAAGACTTCCCATTTTTAGAAATTTCTCATAAGTTTAGTCCATTCTTCAGATGAAAAGCTTCTTCTTACCTTTATCACATGAAGAGGAAGGTCTGAATTCAAAAACTGTAAATCTGAAGAGGTAGTTATCTCGTTCAACTTTGTTTCTAGCAATTGATATCTTGCTGAGGCAGTTTGTAAGGAATCCTGTAATTCATAATGTAATTAATTCTTTCAATAAGAAATTACTTTAATATTACGAAAAAAACATGAGCAAGCTCTTTCATAATAATTGTGACCCTGCAGTACTCTTTAGCAACATGCATAATATCCATCATTCAAATGTTATAGATGTAGTTCAAATATATAGTTTCAGATGTAAATATGTAAATGGGCCTATGTCACTCCTTGGTATACAGGCAATCTTTGTGCAAAATTTCAGTTTCATCAGTCAAGTATTCTAGGCGTGATGGTCCTACAGCTACAGATAGACAGACAGACAGACACCATCTCATTTTTATAATAGTATAGTTAAGCTATAGATTTTTCTCTACTTGATGAATAAAACAAGATATTTGAATCGAAATTGGCTTGGTAATCACCTGCATTGAGCCGAGAGGTTTGAGTTCTTCTTCATCATCACTATCGTCGTACTTTCCTTGATTGACGTAATACGAACTGAAGGCGGAATGTTCGTTCAAGGCAGCAATCCATTTCTGAAAACATAATACATAGATTACACTTTGACCAGCCCACAAAAAAGTGGATTCCGAACCGTAAAATACCAAAGATGCATTAAATTTGGTAGGTACCAGACAGAGAAAGAATGCGTTGGGCGCGTGCCGGAGAGCGAGATAGGCGTCTCAATTTTCCAAGAGTTTGGAAAACTATTAACGAAGAAAATAAAGATAATATACCATTATATTTAGCAAATTATTTCCTGAAGGAGACAGACAGCCCTTGCTTACTGAATACTTGAGTCCACAAAATCTAGGATAAAAGACCTCTTATGATACAAAATATCAATTTATAAGCACAGATAGTTTTCAAAACGGCAAGTCAAAACATTAGACCTTAAATTTCAAGAAAAATCAACGTATTATTACATGCTATGAATGGATCATCAATGAATAATTTATTGAGTAATATGTTTCCACGATATTAGGCAAAAGCAACTCTGGTGTCGCATACTATCTACAAGCTACAGATAAGTTACAGATTAGATTATTCTATAGCTTTCTAGTATTGTTAAAATGAGAAAAGGCTATAAATCATACAACATGGATCAATAATAACTGATCATGTATAAAGCGGTATTTAGCAGAAAGGAACCAACCATCAAATTAATTATATTTGGAGTTACTGTATTATGAATTTTGGATAAGGGAAATTATATTCAATAATCAGCTGAAAGGAACCAGTTTAAGGAAATAATTTCAATGATATTCTTATAAAATGAACAGATTTAAAATAGAATTGGTTTATATGAGACTTCAACTTTGATGCTCCATAGCTTTATTTATAGCTCAGTTCCTTTCTACTTAGTACTGCTCAAATGATAGCTGAACAATAAAAAATAAAGTGATGTAAAAGTATTACACTTTTGAAAAATTGGGAGAAGCCTTTTTGAGCGAAGCATTTACCGTTATCAAAAGACTTTATAAATATGTCAATTCTATGTGTACTATATCCATAGTATTTAATAAAACACCGTATACGATACGAATAACTCATTTATTTTTCCTTTTTCATAACCAAAACAAAGACAGAGTACAAATTCAAGTTCAAGTCTAGAGAGTGAGAGGTACACTGCTGCCAACCCAACTTTATAATACCAAAATACTTTACACTATGCTTATTCATTTTCACGAAATTCTCATAATAATTATAAAACAATTCTTTCTAACAATTCGACTCACATAATTCTCTATGACAACTATTGAAAGCTTCACCTGAGAAATTAAATGAGACAGTTTTGATTACCTGTCTATTGACTTCTCCAGTGATGTCTTCAGCTTCTAGAGGAACACTCAACCTGTGCACAGCGCCGTCATTGAAGAGGATGTTGAAGGCAGACGGAGCCACTTCAGCCGGAATACTTCGTGCGCCATCCAAGTACTTGAAATCTTTTCTCTTCACGCCCGACGTTGCATCGGCCCTACTATTGAAATAGGTCAGTACTCCTCGTTCTAAAACAGTCTGTAGAGACAATATCGATATCAAACAGATAATATACTATTCATCAGAAAATATCAGAATATTATATTAAATTTATCAGAACAATATACTGTATATAAGAAAACACTATTTTCTTACAAAATTCAAGGTGAGAAAATGAAAAAGATCGACATGATAGAATAATACAGCAATATATTTTAGGAATTGTTAGACAAGCATTCAAAGTTATGAATTGAAGAAACATAGACCTGGAATGACTTATCATGCATTGTAGACGGTACGTAGGACATTGGAACATGATTGAGTCTCCTGGACAAAAATCTAAAAAATAATCGCATGAAAAGATTTTCATACAGAATTTCCACTACACGTAACTTATATTCTTTATCACTGAGGGATGCCATGATGTGTGCAAAAATAGTTACAAAAACTATAGTTATAAATATAATACGAAATAGACTAACTCGGTTCTGAGAATTAGGCCTACATAAAAAACTTTAGAAGCAGTAGCAAACACAGACAGCTGAATATACTAACGTCAATCAAGATTTACCTCCAACAATTCCGATTTATATATAAATTGATGAGGAATCATGTATTGATTGCAGTTCGTTTTACTGGCCTAGGTAATGAGATTCTCCTTCTCTAGTTGATGAGTTGGGGATAGTGATACTGCAACGCTTGATTTGTGCTTCTTCATGAATTAAACCGAGCTGGAGTAGCTCAGTTTCCAAAGCTTGACAATCTTGAAAATCTGTAAGGCTTGATTCACGATCATTCAGCTCTTCATTAAAGCACAAGTCGGCAGTCGCAAGTTGCCAGTTGCACGAAAATCCTATTGAACATTGAATTTAAACCCCGTAAAATGACTTCATTACATTGATGTCAGATTCGTTCATTGGCTCTCGTTGCATTGGTTCCGTTGGATGACATCATTTTCCGGCGGTTTAATTCAATCGTATTTTCGTGCAACTTGCCATGAGAATTACATGAACATGTTATCAAGGAAGAAAAATACTCATGATATTTAAAAGGATAGAGATCTACCCTTTAGATCATACTAAGTGTATTTATTTCATACCCAAACTGGTTTCCAGCCAAGGAAGCGTGATCTCTTGAGAAGTTGGCCTTCAAATCGGGTAGCTGTCTTTTGCAGATGCCGCACTGGCTGGACAGCTAGCACCTGCTCCATTTGCGTGTCTCGTGCCAGTTGTAGTGCAGTCTGTCCTGCATTATCAAACAGAAAATTGATACAATTACTAGATAAAAACGAAAAATTTACTCTCCAATCATTTGCTTCATCATTACAGAAGATCATAATATTATTTTGAAGATGCCAATTTCTTACCAGGATACTTCATAGCATTTGTTCTCACGAGATGGAGTAACTCCAGACTTCAATAATACAGAATTCATTATTTCCAAATACAGGACACTGCTTGTGCAGCTTGACAGCTATATGAGAATACAATTGGGTTTTGTCAAAGAATGTAACTTCATTGAGAACTCGATTGCTAAGGTATAGTTGAAAAATATTTTTATATGGAATTGGTGACTTGGAAGTCTAGAATGTTCACTTTGCTATATCCTTGACTTTTAGACAGACGTAGTTCTTGAAGAACTGTCATTGATTGCATTTATCCCAACCCTTAATTGCTTCTCTTTGAGGAGAATACGATAAATAACTCATTATAATAAAAATAAATAATACTAATATCTTATGAATACCATTCAAACAGGCTGTTCACTTTCTAACAAAAAACATTTAATAATCCATCTACTATGATCTATTGCTGAAAATTACCTCTGACGTTTTTGATTGTAGTGTCAATTCCATTTTGTAAAAGTAGTATAGCTGCTTCTTTATGTCCTCTATAGGCAGCACAATGGAGGCAAGAGTTTCCTTGATTGTCCACACAATTGATACTAGGGGCACGTTCATCCTTTAGCTGTAATTAGAAACAAAATATATGACAAAAATGAGTTAAAACTATATATAACTTGGAAAAACTATTTGAAAGCTTCTTACACACTGCCATGAACCTACTGAAACATTCAAATATTTTCTAATTAAATATTATAATCTCCAGCGGTCACCTATCACTAAAGCTGCCATATCTCAGTTAATATTCGTCTAATCTCAACAAATAAGGTCTCAATCGATTTGTAATTGAATTTAATAAAAAAAGTTATTCTTGTAAAACTTTCGTAATATCAACGGTTTTCGAGTTATTCAAGAAACAAAATTTTAAATGGCCGTCATTTTGTTTTATGGATTTGAAAAATTGTCATAATTTTTTTGTAGCTTTGTCTAGTTGTCATAAATGTTGGTGCAAAGTTTCAATTCCATATGGTTCACCATTACTAAGAAAAAAATAATAAGTGAAAAAACAAAATGGCAGCTGTGCGAGTAACTAAGGACTTCCGGACAAATTAAATATGATATTTAGATATGGATTTTACCCAGGAACAATGCCCTAGAATATTGGTAGGGAGTTCTGAAACACCCTGTATAGATAGATAGATGTTAGGCATATTGCATTGTGTGCTAGAAATGCAGTTATGATAGAGTAGTGGAGACCTACTCTCCATAACTCTATCATAACTGTATTTTTAGCACACAATACATGACGTATGGAAGGATCTATAGTGGTTTACCAGCACCACAGAAAACAGGATATCAAAATTGAGAATCTTATTACAATTATTACAATCGAACCCTTATAATGAGACACAAGGTGTCCGAAAGAAAAATTCGTTGTATCGAGGTAACATAAAATCGAGAATCGGTCGAATGTGAATAAAAAAACTTGAAGTTGCCAAAACCACAAACTTATTAAAATAACGAGAAACCGGGTTTGATTGTCACACCATTATTAATCTCTGGTAAACTGATTGATAATGGTGTAGGCATAACAACCGAAATCTTGTTATTTTAATAAATTTGTGATTTTGACAACTTCAGGTCTTTTTATTCAGTATGGATATAACTACCACAATATCACCTTCACCACTACACAGAAAATCTATAGAGTGTTGAGTACCTTTTAAAAGGATTTAGAATGAAAAAGTTATAGGCTACTGTTGAATTCAAATGAATTCCTTATATCGGATTGAATAGGCTAAAAGAGGTTCCGTTATTCCTCAATTCGTTTCAATTATATTTTAATGATTTGTGCTTGTATCAATAAATGAATTGAATTATTAAAAAGTGGAAGAAATTGTCCACATTTTGCAACACTGACCAGATTTTTAAGAACGTCGAGTTGACCGTCGCGTGCAGCAGCCAGCAGTCGTTCCTCTCTCTTGCGCATGTCTGTGCGCTCGGCAGCCCAGAGCAACTTGCCAGCATCCAATCCATCTCTACAAACGTCCCTTGGCGTTCGGCCTTCGCCGTTGCGTACATTCACATCAGCATTCTTCTCCAACAGCAGCAACACTAAATCCTGCAAATAAGAACAGATCAGTCTCTACATAACGAAGTAATTATACAATTCATTGAGAGAAAATTTACTGTAGAAGGTATTCATAGTTGAGAGATTGCCGTGTCAAGAATACCAAACCATACCGTGTCAACCCATCCTACAGACAGACCGTATAATATGTTGGAGCATGAGGATTCCTTTAAAACCGCTCCGAGCGGGTTTAGAGGATTGCCTAGGGGTGCACCGCAAAACCCGATTTTTTCTAATATTTATATTTTTCAAAGATTTTATGCGACGACTATGTTGAAATTATTAGGAGTGAGGCTACTTTTAATATGCCAAGAATCCCAGAAAGAGCAATTTAAATTGAGTGTGGTGGTTATTCCAAAATAATAAAGTGAGGAAATAACTTCGTTGTTGAGAGGTTCTAAATTTGTTTCATAGAAGTAAATGAGCAGTGAGAATTCTACAATAAATGGGAAAACGTTGTATAATATGGGGAATATTGGGAGGTTTTGTATTATAGTTTTTACTTTTATATGTAAGTTGTATTCAGGTTGTTGAACTGATCCAAAATTTTAAATGTGAACTTTGATTTTGCTGAATTTTTTATTTATTTTGAAATATTGTGAGAGTTAACAACCAAGAGTTAACTTGAGTTAACAAGAGTTAACTTCTTAAGAGTTAATTGCAGTTTTAATGGATTTTGCTAACTTACTGCTTAAGTTGTCAAAATTATTGCAGTTTTCAGGCATTTCCACAGAATTTGTTTAGATTTTTTGCTTAAAATGCAACCGTACTTGAAAATGTTTGATAAGTGCAATGACCCTTGGAAATTTGGCGATTCCACTGAAAATTAGGCTCAGCGCTCCACGTGAAGAGGCCAGGTTTGCCGTTGGAGGGGGAATAATTTTCAGTGAGAAAGCAAGAGTTCTAAGCGAGACGTCGCAACGTAAAAACGTGAAAATGTAATCGTGTACAAGCCTCGGCCTCTAAATGGGCTGCAGTCTACTCGTTTTACTAAATAAATGGTTTTGACAACTTCAAGTCTACTTCTACTACACAGTCTACTTCTACTACACAGAAAAAAATTTCGGTTTCGTTGAAGTAGAAGTTAATTAGTGAAAGTATTGAGGAAATGGTAGTTGAAATTTAAAGTAACGTGTAGAAGTGTGCTTTTAAGTGTAATTGTGTCGTATTGTTGTTAAATTTTTGAAATGGTGTGTGCCAAAATAGTTGATTCTTTTTAGCTCAAACTAAATTAGCATCGATTGATCGAGGCCCTAAATTGTGTAGGAAATTAGCAAAACCTTATCAGAATTTATTTGTGAATTGAAACCGAATTTAATTGAGTATGAATTGCATTGTTACGGCCTTCGGTTAATTGAAAATTAAATAATTAAATGATTGATGTATTTGAAATTTGAAGTAAGTCTATAGTTTAATAAACCTGGATGAAATGTTTCAAAATCCTTTATCGCAGTTCCTGGCTCGTCATAGTTTATTTGCTAAAAGAGGTGTAAAATAAGTAGTTCTGAGATCTTGGCATTTGAATGAACGAATCCATGTAAAGCTCCAACCCGACCAACTGTGGATTCAGAGATTTAACATGAAAATAATAACCGTGTGATTTCCTATTCATTGCCAATTGGAAGTGAAAATTTGGATTTAAACTCGTCAATTCTGATTGACATTGATATAAAAAGAATTGCCGGTTACATAATTGGTGGCCAGCTGTGGTATAGACTGCAATAACGTCTATCCAGCAATAACGTTTAAATAGTGAAGAGGTATGCACCCGCCGTGGTTAAAAAATGGTATCATAGGTGTGGGGTGAAGAAGAACCGCCTTCTTTCCTGCTTGCAGCTGAAATTCGTTATGGATCCGAATCCGTTAAGGATCTCGGTTTTTATTGATTTAGTTAATTTTTTTGATATTAGAGTAATTGGAAGCCAATTGTATTGGCATTAACATTATAGTATACAATGATCAAATTCACTTTCTTACTCTCACCTCTCTTCCAATAAAAGCTGCCTTATGTAATGGTGTATCTCCAGCATCATTTACTGCATCAATATCTGCTCCAGCATCCAACAATCTTTGAACAACATTCTTATGTCCAAAATACGAAGCTAGGTGAAGTGGCGTCCACCCCATATTACTTTTCGTTTTGCCTGCAATACGATAGATTAGATAGAATCAAACAATACCAAACAAACCATATTATACCAATACCAAACATACCATTTACAAACAATTTCAAACATTTACAATCGTACAATCGAATTTTATAAAAAATATTCCTAGGGGTGTCATTCATAAACATTTAGAAGTCCCGTAAAACAGGAAAAGGGCGGATAGCCTATCCACTAGACATGAATATCAAATTTTAATATGTAAGTAATAGATTCCAGATAAATAAAACCCAGGAAAATATGTGTACTCTTGGTAGAGCCTGTTTGAGTGATGCATCAGTTACTTTGCTAGGTTTCAGTATTGATAACAAAGTTGGGAGCAGCACATAACTTAGGTATGCAAAAAGCTATCAAGGGTAATATATCTTCTTAGAAAAATGAGAAATCAACTAAGCATGCAGCACCTGTTGATGTTGTATCATTCAGTGTTCGACGGTCACATCAGATATGGCATCCTGCTCTGGGGACACTTATCTCACGTGAGGGACATCCTGCTTCTGCAGAAGAAGGCTCTGAGAATATTGACGTATAGTAATTTCTACGCTCACTGTAAGCCTATTTTCCATCGTCTGGGCCTACACACCGTCTATGGGCAGTTTATTTTGGCATCGCTACTGTACATGAAGACTCACCAGGCATCCTTTACTGTGAGAAGGCAGATTCACGCCCACAATACAAGAGGAAGATCAGATATTGACCTACCTAGATGCCGACCCTCAAAGGTGAAGGACTAATTCACTGCATTGGCAATGAAGATGTTCAATAGGTTGCCCTTCTCTCTTCAGACTGCTCTGTTTAACAGCTTCAAGAATGTGATGTCGCGGTGGCTGATTGAAAGGAGTTACTACAGTGTGAACGAGTTTCTAAGTGACAACTTGAGTAACCTGTCCTCAACACCGCCGCCTCTTGCCAATCAAGTGACATGAATTGAATTTTAATTGTTGACGATTAGTCAAAGTATGACTAAGTTATTTCAGTGTATTATGTGTTTACGACGCGATCTATCCAGGAATGCCTGGGCATTGGTCGAGAAATTGGAATTCTCAAGTCAAGTCTGTGTCCGCCTTATAATTCTTCAAGGAACCGGTCTCTGGTCCTGTTTTATCTGTAGTGGAATAAAAAATTATATGCATGCACATCTTCATCATACTGCAGTCACAGCAAAGTACATATAATATAAGGATTAGATTAAACAAACGTAGGTACTCAACTGAGCATCAGTATTTGAGAAGTTTGCTGATCCGTAAAATGATATCCGAACTTTTTTCAAAACCAATAAGTTCAACCTGATTAGATCTAATCAATTGTAAGTTAAAGCACAGGTTATATAGGCACCTTGAGGGATTAACTCACCTTTACAATTAACATCAAGTTTAATTCTCCCTTCTGATTGACTGCGTAAGAGACTCTCCAATGTAACAATATCACCATTCCTAGCACTATGTAATAGTAATTCTTGAGCTTCCAAGCTTATCTCGGTCATGACGTTTGAAATTAACTGTCACAAAACACTATCCTTATCAGACCAGACTAGACTACTGTAAGCTAATTTATAAATAGAATATATATTATATTACATTATAATTTTCATCTATAGATTGTATTACTAAATAGATATGAATAAAACCATGTAAAACCCGATACTAGTTAATATTTTCATCTCCATCGCGAATTCTTATGTTCCGTCAATATAATAACAAAACACGGCAGACGACATCACAGTCCGCACCTCTTGTCAAAATTTTAATGTCAAATCCGCTCACCAAGCAGCACCAACGTTCACAGCCATTCAACTCTGTACTTTTCGCATCTGAAATTGAAAATTCATTTAATATTCAGTAAAGCTTTTCTTTTTCAGATCACATACTTGTATATAAATCAAAGTTCTGTTAAAATTAATAGATAAATCATGCAAATTTCAAATAAAGTTACAGCACAAAAAATCACTGGTGCCAACTGTTTGAACAAACTTGAAGGTAATGTTGTGTAGTGGTAAACTTGATGTGAGATAAACAGCATGGTGTTTTGACGTTGTGGTAAAATATAGGTTAACTTTAAACGTGTTCTCTTGAGTGTAATTTTATTTATCTCTTTATTATTATGGTTGGTAAAGAAATCCCTGCAAATAATTGCGATAACAATGAAGAAACTGACGAATCTATTTCCGAATCAGATGAAGAAATTATATCAGTAGAAAATGCCCCGAAAGGCAAACCCAAGTCCGGAAAGTTTTGGAAATCTCAAAAGACAAGGTAAGATTATATTCATTGCATTACCTAGATAAATGTCAAAAATTTGAAATAAATTTATTTTGAGACCAAAGCCACAATTTGAGGAAGGAGGTAAAAGCTTTAAACATCTAAGCAAATGATAAATAACATATAATACTCACTAAACCGAAACTAAGTGAATTGAGTTAACCTGTTTGGTATGTTATTGCTATTGCTTTTAATTATTTACTTGTGGGCTATGATGATTTTTTTCAATTTTCATCACCTAAAGTGAAGTAACTCTTTTGATTGAATGCTCTTGAAATCGTTATGAACTTGACAATTTTTAAATTTTTTGGGAAGAATTTCAGACGAGAGTAATCTAGGTGAAACCACGTTCTCATGCTTAACATAGGCAAGCTTTTTGGAAGGTAGGCCAGGGGACGGTTCTTATATCTTTAGTTGTAGCTCCGGCAACTCAATTTTTAGAAATCAAGCTTGGCCCCTTATCAATGGCTTGTACTTTTTAGTAAAGATCTTATCGAGTGACAGCTCAGAGAATTGGTTTTATTCAAAATACTTCTTGAAATTCTGTAGTAGGCAAGTGATATTATTCTATTGAAAATTTAAAGGGGACGCTTTAGTATATGCGCTGCAAGATATGACAATGGCACCTACATAATTATATGAATAGAGGACGTTGAGACGAGTTCAAATATACCCAACTTTGTTGTCGATTTCCAAGAATTGGCGGAAAAAAAGATTGCGGAAAGTTGGAATTTCGGCTATTTTTTAATTTAATTTTTTTCTGCATCAATTTTTGAATATAAATAGTCATATTATATGTAAAATTTGCATTCATATTGTATGTAAAATCCAATGAGACCAGTTAGAAGTTTGTAACTTTAATAGTTATTAAGATATTTTTAAAGGTAGGTTAATTTGTTTATTTCATGATAAACAGGTGAGTTTTCTACATGAAACTTGTAGGAAATTCAATTCTGAAGAGAAAATGTTTAGTCATTTAATGGTGTAAATGAAATAGTTATTGAGATATTTTGCAAAACAAGTTGGAAAACAATGATTTTTCAAGTTCAGAGCACTTTGTAATCTAATCGAATTATAATATTGATACCGTAGTCGGGACAAACGCCTCGACAGGTAAGCTCTCTTGGCTCCCACCGGTCTTATCTTAACCTTTCTTTTTCCCTAACTTTCGCTAACCTCGCTAGTAGGTAGCAAATCACCTTTAAATTACCTCTCCTTCAAGTTCCTTTAAAGCCTATACATGAACAGCGGAAGAGGGGAACAGTTCCCCTCTTGCAGATTGATAAAGATGAGAAAAAAGCAGCTGACTCCGAACCTCTCTGCAACGATTGCATCGCGATACAGTTTGTGGTTTCGTCACTTACTTTTTGCAGTGTATTTAATTACCATTTAGTATATTAATGTAATATATTTCGCCATTTAAGTAATTCATATTTTTCAGAGCTGCTTCAATTATAAAAACAAGAGGGCTACAATCATCTTTGGAGAAGAAAATGAAATTGCGCAAAGATTTGCGTCATACAAAGTTAATGAGCCGCGAAATCATAGAACAGTCAAAGAAGAGAAAAGAAGAATTGAAAATAAGAAGGAGAGAAAACATCAAAAAAATGGAAGAGAATCAAAGGAAAGCAGAAATTGTACAAGTGGTAAGTAATCAAGCGGTTTAACAGTAGAATCTCTTTTTTTCAAGGAGCATGATCATGTCTACCTAAATTAATTAAATTAAACAAGTGTTTTACATCATTCTGTGCTAGAACCAGAATCGATTTTTTTTTAACTTGTTTGAAAATGAACATCTGGATTTATAGTAGTACTAGTTTCTTATATTACTCAATTTAGATTTTTATACTACATGAATTGTTTTGTGATAATTGAAATATATGTAATGTTGAAAAAGGAAACTTGATAAGTAGTATGTAGTGGTAGAACAGTCGTGTCAAAGATACGGCCTGAGGGCCGCATCCGGCCCCCGGGTCAAGTCAATACGGCCCGCGATTGCAGAAAGAAGTGTCACAGAAAGAAGAATCATTTTCTCATTTTTTAGATTACGTGTAACGTTTTTATCAGCAAGTTAAACAAAAAAATATCAATAGATGTACCGAGAAGAGAAACTTCTCTATCATTTGATCACCTTTATATTTTTTCAACTCTCATTAACTCGAATTTTCAGCGAACAAGCAAAGGTCTGCAAAACATAGTGAGAAAAAGCAATTTAATGAATTGTAAATGTTTATATTCAATATATTGGATTTCTCTACACATGACAATTTTTGGCAGTCAAATATGACCTTTTTACTTGTGATCCAAGAAGAGTAATTCGACTACAATTATTATTCATAATACTTATTTAACTATATCGAATAGTAACAGAGTTACAACTCATTGAATTGAATTTTCTCACTAAGATGTTTTGCAGAGTTTTGCTGGTTCTCTGAAAATTCGAGATAATGAGAGAGTTGAAAAATTATAAATAAGGTGATCAAATGAAAGAGAAATTTCTCCTCTTTGAATACCTATTGATATTTTTATTTTTAACTTGCTGATAATAAAGTTACACGCAATCTACAAAATGAAAAAGTATTTTCACGTTTTTACATTATTTTTTTACCAATTAGATTCTAAATTTATATACTTATCTTATGTCTTATACTATGTAATTAAATAAATGAAATTTTATGATAATTCAGTACGTAACAACTGTTACAGGGTGTGACACAGGAACTTGCTTATTTTAATTGGTAGCCATGAAGTAATAGAAATTGCGGATAATGTCATCCGAGCGAGCTATATTAGCGAGCAAAGTTTATATCCTTCATGAAGACCTAAAATTTCATCCCTATAAATTGGTATAGTATAGGATCTCAGTTCTCTTTGAAGAGTTTTTGAGTTTTCTGCCCAAGAAAATGCATGAGACGCTACTGAACATTTCTCAGGACGCCATAGTTTATTCTATCTTTTGGTGTCTGTTTATGAGCAGAACTTGCATTATTAGAGCCCAAACAACCCATCTTCAACATTTCTTACACTCGTAAAGTGTTTTTTGTTTGATGTTTTCAATATTGCGGGTTGGAATAATTAGCCCATAGTTTTGAAGAGAACATCCAGACAGCTACTTATTTTAACCAAAATGTCAGTATGGTTTGAGAATTTCTCTTATCAGCATTTGAAGAAATGGGTATGGGAGAAGTGTGATTGGTGCAGGATGTCGCCCATCATATATTGTTTGAGTGTCAACGAATGTTCATGGGAACACTTTCGAGAGCGGCTTATCTTGAGAGGCGATCTACATTGGGCGGCTCAGTCGCCTGATTTATCGTACAGCAACTTATATCAGGTCTATATCGATTGCCCTAAGAACATTAATTAATTTAAGAACAACTTTTGTTGTTGAATGTTCAATAGCTCCTCACATTTATTTTCTTGAATAGATAAATCTCGAGGACTGAGATCCTATCAACACCAATTACAGTAGAACCCCTCTAATCCGTCACCTCTGGGACCGGGGGCACGGTCGGATCGCAAAAAAACCAATACAGTACTGTATTTATTAATCTAAACATTAAACGTACAAACGTATTCTGTGCTGTGTTTTAGTGTTATATATTTTTTGGACTTTATAAAATCAAAAAATACTTTTTTTAAATGCTGATCTCTGTTTTCTAAGTGAAAACAAACTTTCACCATGTTCCCTATCAAGGGATAATTGGTTATGTTGGTGAAGTGGAACAACCCTACTCGGGTCTCCCCACTATTAAAAGCCATACGCTAAATAAATAAAATTAAACGTACAAAGATACATGAAATTGTGATTACTGAAATAAATAATTGATTTTCAAATTGATATACTAAAGCAAGTGATTTTCAAAGTTAACAAAAGGTTTTAAAATGCATTGTTTTGACGATAAAAACAAGAAACAAATTCACCGACCGGTTCCGTAGCAAGGGCGGATTAAAGGGGTTCTACTGTATTATTAATAGGGATGGAATTTTAGTTCTGCATGAAGGATATAAATCTAAAAATGTGCCCGCACAGATTGCATTACCCCACCATCATAACGGTAACCATTGCTTCAGGACTACCAACTGAAATAAGCAAGTTCCTCTGTCTCACTCTGTAAATACGATCTGTTAACTGTACCGTCTATTCTATTCATTGACAATTAAGTTTTTTGATCGTTGTTACCCAAATAATAGTGAAATCTTTTTTATTTTCCAGATCAAGAATCCGCAAAAAATAAAGAAAATGAAGAAGAAACAACTAAGAAGTATAGAGAAACGAGATACTCTACAAATTTCGGGGAAATAATATACTTCGATTTATAAATAATATGCTATGAAATACGATTGAAATACTTCAATATAATATCGTAGACAATCTGGTTCAATGATTGCACGGTTTATACTTATGAACTGTTGTAAATAGACTATTTTAATGTCCTTGGATTTATCTTTTTTTAATAAAACAATTTTATCAATCAATTTCAGCTTTCAAATTTTTCTTCTCTATAGTTTCCTGGTAATTTATATTTGAAATCCAATATGCTGAGTGTAATTCCTCTAAACTTTTTGATTTATATTTATTGTTATTATCAATTGTTTTTAATCCTCATCAGAATTCAGACAATTTTGATGAGGAGGTGTAGTAGTAGTTGAGTGCTTCATATTAAGTATTAAGATCATTTTATAGAGAATATTGGGCGATCAGGAGGTCTTGGTTTGCCGGGAGTCTTCACTTTTCCTGTAACTTTTGGGAAGCAGTTGTCCCAGTGGTAGCAGGCGAATCTAATCGATAAGATAAGAGACGGCGCCTACCACTCCTGTTGTAACGATGACCGGCTACTCCAAATACAATAATATGAGCTTCCCGGTGGTTCGAAACCAAGGTTTGTAGAGACCTACATACCTTGGTTCGAAACCACCCTAAAGCTGTAGGTCCATTTATCTATCATCATCATTTTTCCCATTAGCCACGCACAAGCCTAGAGCTTATGTGGGCATCAGAAAAAACTTATCCACCGTTAACTTATAACAAGTTTTGGACAAGTTGAGCCATCCAACACTTGGACAAGTTTTGTTACCGCATTGATGGTTGCCAAACAGAGTAGAAGGTGGACTAAATATTCATGATCATGTACCGAGAGAAAAATCCTCATTTGTTTAGAAAACTTAATTCTAAATAATTTAAAATATCACTTCTTTCAAAATTAAATTTAATGTAATTTATCAATTAAGTTATAGGATTTATTTATACGGTAAGTTACTTAACATTCCAATCAGAACCAAATAAAATATTAATTCTGAATATTTCTGTTACGGATAATGATGTGGGGCAATAGAGTCGTCATTACAACGAACTATTGAAGAAAATTGATTATTTTCATTATTTTTTTAAAGAAATTTCCATTAGTTGTAAAGTGAACTTTTTGAAAAGCGCTCCAATATCCAGGTTGTGCTTCCTGGATGGTAAGAGATATTCTCCACGTTCCAATGTAATTTTGAAAGCAATTAATTGAAGAATTCATTGGGTTCAGTGTGGCTTCGATAGATTAAATTAACAGTGCAACCGCTATCATTTAATTATGAAGTTTGAAATATTATGCTGGCGAAAGTTGGAATTGAATTGACAGGTAGTAACCAGGAAAGGTATTTTTGATTTCAACTTTTGACAGGCAACACTGACAACGCATTGTTAATTTTGCTTCTGCTGTGGGCAGACGAAGGAATAAACAGCTGTACACGAACTGCTTATTTTCGATTTTGTTTACCAAATTAAGTGCAATAATAAGAGAATAATCATCCAAAATGTGCTAATAAATGTATTAAAATAGTCAATTAACTTTCTTAGCGATAAATCAATTGTACATTCACCTTTGCGTTGCATAGAGATAGAATTGACAACTCGTTTTATTGTGTTTACGGTACTAATTCATGTCACCTTCCAAAACGGAACAACGAATTCGTCTCATCCCAAGACTAACTAATTAATCTGGTAAGTCAGTTGTCTTGTATGTGAATTTCATATACATTTTATTAAATGCATAAAGTATTCCACTCAAGCTTCTGAAAATGTAGGTAAAACAGACTATTGATTACATTCAAGCACGTCGCAGTAAGGTTACATTTTGTACTCATTCCTTCCACCATTAAATGTAATTCAGTTGGGAATTTTCATGTTACAATGTGTGCTTTGAACAAAATTTACATTTTATGAGTAATTTTTTAACAAGAATTCTAATCTACCTACCCTACATTGCAGGTAACATGTGTTTGAGATTTAAGTTACGGTGGAAAACAATTTTTTTCACACAAGTCTTTTCCAGGTGGAAATGAATGAAATATTCTGCTATTTCAAAAAAATGGTTTGATTATCTCAGTTTCTCATCAAATTCAATCTCTTCTTTGTCAAATCTTGAAAAAAGTTTTGATATGATCCCTTATTTTGTTGCACCAGGGTTTAGTATTAGTAGCATGCAGTATTTTCCAAAGGGGACAAGTGTACTTTACCGGCCCAGCTTGCTGAAACGATTGCAACTGGAAATTTAACTCCAGCAAGGTGGGCCGATAAAGGTGCCTTTAGCCTTTCCAAAGCATGGGACACATTAAACTCAAATACTATCTCAACATTCAACAACACTGGAGTGATCATATTGCACCGAATGTGCTCTATGTTAGGCATTGGAGATTTTTTAGAAATTGGAAAAAGATTTAACACTAGAAAAATTTTAAAGCAACGATTTCTGAATAAGTTATATCCTACACTTTCTATTACATTGTATCTGAAAGAATGAATTCTTCGGATAATTTCATACTACTTTATTATTTCTGAATGTGAAACAAGTGTGTTTCACAGAGAAGGTAAATGTTGTCTGACTTCTCTCTTCTTTATACTCAATCCTGCAACCTTTCACCAAATCATGGAATTGATAATAATAGTTGAATGTTCTCATTATCATAGTTTCCAGCTAACTGAATAGTGACACATTTAATTCTTGTAATCCTGCAACCTTTCAACAAATCATGGAATTGATAATAATAGTTGAATGTTCTCATTATCATAGTTTCCAGCTAACTGAATAGTGACACATTTAATTCTTGTAATCTCCCACAGTATCGCTTTCCCTGTTAATTCTACAACGAAACAAAAATGTTGGAATGCCAACAAATAAAAGAACATCCTTAGCTTTGTAGTAGTTTCTTCTAAAATGTAGGCTTCTGATCTGATGTAATTGAAATTGAAGCATATCCAGATTCATTTTATTGTTTGTTGCAGGCTACAGATGAATGGAGCAGGTGTTGAGCGGCCGTGCCTTCTTGTTTTGAAAGACAAGTAGTGAGCAGGAGAAGACAATGGCTGCTGGAGGAGACAATGTGGCGGCAGGTGGAGGCGGTGGCGGGGGCGGCGCCTGCCATGGCCATAGGCGACAGGAGTCGATGTACACGATGACTGGTCTGTACTCGGAGGCGGAAGCCACTGACACCGACAACGAGGCAGGGCCTAGTGACGTCACTGCCGCCTCCGCCGCCACCCCCACCGCTTCCTCGGCACCCGCCTACGACACCGTCATCAAGTGTCACAGCCGCAATCCGTCCTCTGGCCTAGTCGACAGGTCAGATTCACATTTTACTATTTCGTATTGATACTTTCAATTGCCCTTGGGCAGCGGTTCTAGTTCGTAAACTTTGTGAAGTCGTCTGGATTGAAAAGTAACTCATTACAACTATTTCAAAAGGATAAAGTGTATACGAATTTATAAACTAAAATGCAGAAACCAATGTAATGAGTTGTAATGGCAATAATTTACAATGAAAACACTAAGATGTTGTCAAATATCACTGGATTTATTGAAGAAATTAACAAACATGTTTCAGCATCATTGTACATCTTCAGTGTACTAAAAAAGTACAATATTGGAATTCAGTGTAATGTAAAACTGTAATTTTCCAATGCATAACTGAACCGATTCAATCAGTAAATGTTCAATCATTTATTTGGGCTCCAAGTCATGATGAAGAAATTCAGTACCTTACTGAGAAGTTTATTCTTGTTATACTTTTATTGACTGCAATTTATGCGTCTGAATATTGACTTTCACTAAATATCCAATGTACTGTAGGCTACCAATATATATTTGAATTATACTAAGAATAAAAACACATATTACATGCTGGATTTATAAATTGAAAATGCATGATCATAGTTTCCATAGTCAGTACTTTTCTTGATCTGTAGAAGATTAAAAATGAAACTAATTGTCTTCTGAATCTTTGCTTCTTGAATACAACCGATGAGCTATATGTGATAATTTTCTATTATTTTTAGCGAACGATCAAAAAACGAAGCCAAGGAGAAGAGTCATCCATCCTTCCCAGAAGTGGCTGGAATTATACCGCAGGATATAAGAGATTGTGGCATATTTGCATGTCGTCCGTTCCTTATACAAAGTTTTGCAAGTATTAAGGCAAGTATATTCATAATGAAATTTCAGTTCAGTAAATTAAGCCTCCCAAAATTTGAATTTTTTATCATTTCAATTTTCATGCTGATTTTTAATTTCCAATCGAAATTATTCCAACTTTTCACAAGACAACTTCATTGAGAGTTCCAGATAAGTTACAAGCAAATATTTGTTCTTCGTTTTGCGAGAGTATTCCAAACGAATCTGGCCACAATCAATTTACAAAATATTGAAAAAGTTTTCTTAAAAAATCTGCAAACCGATTCTTGCAAGATATTACGGCTAGTGAAATAAAAGTGTTGAAATTGAAGTCAATATTATGGTGAATACATTTGCGTGTGGAAATACATTCCGACTTTCATCACATCAATACGATGTGTATTGTTCTTGAATCGTTTAGTGTACTGTGATGAAAATAAAAGATTATTCATTGCAAAAATAGAATGATGGAAATTGACAATGCATATTAGTTTTACTCCACATGTAACCTAATTTTCTGTCTTATCCAATTGCATAGGAAATAAAATATTTTTATATGTTATTTTTTAACATTAAGGCACAATTTTATAATTCTTCTTTGAATATATCCATCATTATGTTTATAGTACTCTGAATTATGTCAATGCCATTCATTTTATTGATGAATAATAATAATATGCTTTCTTATTTGCAGGTGTTTGTATTGCTGTTGTCACTGCTCGTCACACTACAGCAAGCTCTCAGCTCGGGCTACATAAATTCAGTAATTACTACCATAGAGAAGCGATTCGAAATACCTTCGAGTTTATCCGGTCTAATCGCTTCTTCGTATGAAATAGGAAATGTTATAACTGTTATTTTTGTCAGTTATCTAGGGAGTAGGAGACACATTCCAGTGTGGATTGGAATAGGTAAGTCTATTTTCAGGTAAACTGAGTTAACTAATTTACAGTTACTTTGTGAGAACTCCTCATCGGTGTCAACGATTTTGACCATGTAACATTCCAATGTAACAAATTAAAAAGGCTGTGAAGATTCTGTTAAACTTATTGTGATAAAAACAATCACCTTAACAAATTCTAATTTAAATCAGATAATATCGATTATCGATCCTGAATAATTGTGAAGATGTGAAGAAATGTTTAACTAGGATGGAACAATTCTGTATAAAAAGGATGCATCATAAGAATACTTCTTTTACTATTATATACCTGCTGGTCGAAGTGTCTCTAATCATTTTCGTTAGAAATGAAAGAAATTTACAGGTAGATAGCTCTTTCACTTGAATATTCAACTAGTGATAGAATATTATCTTGTTTTTACTAAAATACTGTTTGATTATATTCGATTGGTAAGGTTACAACGCCTCTGAAACAAATCTGCTATAAGAGATAGTTTCATATATCTGTTTTTAGAGATAGCTTGTGTTTAAACTCTCTTATTTTCTGTAAACAAATCTGTAATCCACTTGTATTGACGTCAAATATGTATATTTTGTTTCAGGTGCTGTGATAATGGGTATAGGGTCTTTAATATTTATGCTACCTCATTTTACCGCTGAGCCTCATCTCAGTTCGCGTAATGCCAACGCAACCTCGGAAAATATTTGCAGAATTGTTTCAGTGCGTGAACAAGACATGGGCCTTGGAAGATTGTCTTCAGGTACGCTTTACATCCCAATCAGTCTTTTCTACTTGCTTACAGTTAGAATAATAAATAAAATGAGCTAGTTGATGAATGAGCATACATTTTAAACAAAACAAATAGTTTGCTATATAAACTAATATTATCAAGAACACAAGAACTCTACAAATATTTATAGAACTGCCGATTTCAAACTCACAAGCAAGTTGGAAGCAGTCATGAATGATCAGTATGTTTCGATTCAATTATAATTTCAAGATATGCCTTAAAGGCTAGATCATCACTTGTTTCAAATAATGATGTAATACCATTCACAAATATCTCAAAAATGGTAACGCGAAAGTAATGCATGACCAGATTCCATTACAGGAAACTCCTATTTTTAACAAGTTCCAAGTATTATTTGAGTTTGTGGAATCGCATCTAATCTATTTCATTCATATTCTCACTTATCGTATAAGACACTGTCTACATGGCACTGACTACGCTTTTTTCTGTGTTAAAGGATTTATAAATCTTTGTGAAACAGTTCCCTGGGAGTAAATTTTTATACATTTTCAAGTAGAAAGTAAATAAAATTGTTCTATTTTTGGTGTAGGCCTATTAGAAGAAAAATATCATGTATTTCTACAGTATTTTTATGTATGCCACCTTTTTTTAATAATAAATTTAATTTCAATATTGTTTGTTCTATTTTGACGGGAAGTCATTTCACCTCTGATACTACATTATTATTGATTTCCTCACATTATTGAATTATGTCACTAATTGTCGATTGATGCAGGGTTATCGTCTCCGCCACTGTCGCCGAACAATCTGCGGGAGAACTGTATAGAGGGCACGCCTTCGACGACTGGTCCTGTCCTGCTGTTCGTCATCGCTCAGCTGTTGCTTGGCTGCGGTGGATCGCCGCTCTTCACGCTCGGCACCACCTATATTGACGACCACGTCAAGGCTGAAAACTCATCACTTTACATAGGTTTGTTTGACACAAATCCATCTGTAAATGATACAGTGTATTTTATGTGAATTGATCTACCCAATGTATTCAAGCGCATGTGATTTTGAGTTTGTTTGATACAAACATGAATATGCAAATGATGCAGTATTTTTTATGTGATTTAATCCAACCAATGTATTCAAGCTTATGGGATTTTGAGTTTGTTTGATACACATGAATCTACAAATGATACAGTATAATATATTATGTGTTTCTATCCACCTTATGTATTCAAGCTTATCGGATTCTGAGTTTGTTAAATACAGGCAAATCTGTAGATGATGCATATCTTATCTCATATGTGATTCAAGCTTCCTAGTGTTTATCAATCTACTATATGGTGTTTTGAGTTTGTTAAATATATAATTATCAATTTGTAAATTATACAGTGTTTTCAATTTCTTCAATGATTTGATTTAATCTAATTCATATATTCCCGCGTTTTGAGTATCTCTGAGAATGCACATTTTTGTAAGAGTTGGGGGTTGAATCACAAATGTTGGATTGGAATTTCCGTCCAGAATCCTTTGAATTCATCAGCCTTGAGTTTTGAAGATGTTTTATCAATCGGATAGTCTAGTTCCAATTCACATTCAGTTCCAGTTCTGAAAATCAATTTCGTTTTCTAAAAATTGTTTCATTCTTTTCAGGATTTATGTATAGCATGGCAGCCTTTGGTCCAGTTTTGGGATTTCTTCTTGGAGCATATCTGCTTTCATTCCATATGGATACGTTATCTTCGAAAGTTATTGAAATAGGTAAATATGCAAGTTTTTGTATTTCATTTTAACATTCATATCGTGGATCATATCTATTTCACTCCATTTCATTGTTCTATCATGTAATCTCTAATCATAACCTTATTATTAAATCAAATTCTAGTTTTCAGAGAATCTTTGACTGTCGAAAATTCAAACCAGAGTAGAATTGTTTTAGCTCATTCATTTATCACCTCTTTTATTTCAGCAGCTCTCTTTATAATAAATGAAATGTTCACAATTTTTTGAATATTTCTTTATTACATTTTTCAGGTCCAGGAGACAGACTTTGGGTTGGAATGTGGTGGGGAGGATTTCTTATTGGTGGACTGCTCCTATTTATAGTTGCTATACCGTTCTTCTCGTTTCCAAAAGTTTTAACTGTAAGTATAATGTTTAAATACAATTTTACTTTCAATGAAATTGAAAGAAGCTGGACTATTCCAATCAATGTAGAATTGAGTAATTTTATAAATTCGATAAACCTTTTGCTTCTCTTATAACCATTGTACGTGCATCGATAATTAATTAATATGAATGTTAACTAATCTAAAAAAATGAAGAATATTGTTTAATTTACTCAGAAGTTGTAGAGAATAGTAGGCCTTTGGAATAGTAATAGAAGTTGAATAAGAATATTTTGCAAAATTGTACTAGCAATTAATTGTAGCAAATTGTATATCATAATAATTATGTATCATTATTATTATATATCATAATAAATAATTATGATATATTCATCATGAATATTGTTCAAATACACCTAACAGTAGTTCTAGTAATAATGCTCAGCCATTTATGTAAATTGTTCAATTTAGAAAACACTCAACACTTATACTTGTTCTGTTGAAAGTATATTTGTATTTTGAATCTAGCAGAATCGATCAAAGTTTCCGTCACCATGTATATGAATAAACTTATTTTACAGCGTGAAATTGAAAAAATCAGATTCATTGAGAAATCATCACATTCTGGTGTATCGAATAGGCCACCAGAAAATAGCAGCGGTCAGCATCAACCTGCGCAAGACACAGGATATGGCAAAGATGTGAAAGGTAAATAAATGGTTGATACTACAAATGTCACTTCAGTGTTTTCTAGAATCAGGTATTCATTGTCAAGGTTTTTAAATCTTCAAAAATAGGGTATCATAACTTTTAAATGAAAACATTTTGGTTTAATGTATCAGCTTCCGCGTTGGAAACCACAATAAAAGCACTTCGCTTTTCCTCACTGATAACAATATTGTGTTGAAAGTGAACTCTCAATAATTCTAGTTAACCTTGGATTTCATGTACAGTATATGAAAATCTATCAATTCTCTTATCATAATAAATGCCAGTATCTTTTTTTAAATGAAATTGAAATAAATAGGCTATAAAAAATCGTGGATTCTTTTAATAATTAATTGTTCTATATGATCGTATTTCTATTTCTAGGGATGAAAAAAATGAAAAATGAATTGAAGATGATGGGTAATTTAAAATTCTGTTTGTTGATTCAAATTATAAATATTTTGAAGTTATTTTAATCTGTTCTTTAGATTCTTGAAAGTATTCATGTAGCTGTATTATCAATTTGTCATTCTTCCGTTTACATTAGAAATTTGTCTCTCTGTAGACCCAAATGTAGCATAAACGTACCCAAATTTTCTATATAGCATAAACATATGTAAAATTTGAGAGATGATTACAGAGACTGTGTCAAACTTATTTTGAGAGAAACAACATAAAAAATAACTTTTTAACGTTCAAAATAGTCTCTCTACTCTTAGGCTAGGCGTACACCGGTTAGTCAAGACAAGACAAGACGAGAATAGTCACGTTTAGTCATCGCATCGGTGTGTGCTGCTTCATGAAGCAAATCACAACGATCAGCTGACTGTGACTAAAGCACTAATGTCGTCTTGACTAAACGTCTTGTCTTGACTAACCGGTGTACGCCTGGTCTTAGTATTGATTTAAAATCTTGAAATGATGAAAACTAACACTGGTTAAGGCAAATTGTAGGCAAGAAGTGAATCACTCAACATAACAAATGATTTGCGTATCATTTCAATGCAAATCTTATGGGAATCGGCAAAAGTATGGTGGATTTGTCCAAGCTAAATCAAAAGTGTGAAATTCAATATCCTTACTGTGATTATACAGTCTCTGTAGCCATGATTATTGAACTATAAAAAAATCGTATATTATCAGGTAATGACTCAAATATCAGCATACTCTTATTCTGACTGTACTTGTTCAGGTTCAATTTTGAGTACTCGAATAGCACTGCGCTGATGTTGAAGAATTACTGCGAATAATTTATTTCAATATCTGTATTCGAGCTCAACTACTTGAACTTATGCATAGTTTTATTTTGATCGTAGATATTCCTCGATCGATGTGGAGGCTGGTTTGCAATCCTGTCTATGTGGTCACTTGCCTTGGAGCCTGTATGGAGTTGGTTATCGTATCAGGTTTTGTAGTCTTCCTGCCAAAATATTTGGAAACTCAATTCAGTCTTGGAAAAAGTCAGGCCAGCGTATTTACAGGTGAGTAAACCATAGTTCAATAATAATTTAAAAGATCAAGATAGTGTTTTGTTGTAAAATGAGCAAATAATGACTTTCAAATTCAAAAAACAGTTGTAGTTATTTATTTAAGTTCAAGCAGAGGTCAAGTTTCCTTCTATAACTTTATCTCTTTCATCCAGAGACTTTAACGAGTATAGATAAACGTTTTTTATTTTCTCGTTACTGAGATTTGACAATAGCACCAAGACCTGACTAGATTTATCTACAATGTTCCTCATGTATTGCAATAGGTGCTGAATTCTGAAATCATTATATCTATGACACTCAATAGAAAGTGCTCTAGTGTTTCTAAAGCAGAGTTTCACGTCAAACATATTTTTTCCGGATCGAGATGTGCCTTCCTAGATAATGACTTTTAAATTTACTGTCATTCCTTTGTATGTAATGGACAACAATACAATTTTATTGTAATTCAATTGAATTTCACTGCAATTTGTCTCAGAGAATTCCATTATCGTTATTCTTCAAAAATAACTCTCAGGTCAAGTTTCACATTTTACATGGAATCTGTCGCAAAATTTTATAGCAATATTTTTTTAGTAATAATCATCAACATCTGTTAAGGTCGATTCCACGTACGTCTATTTAATGTAACTTTCGTAAAATGGCGTCATTTTATGGCTATCAAATACAATAATTGCCTTTCGAATAATCGGCCGTTATACATTATTTAGAGTTGATCACACTCTAGTGGAAGTAGATGAAAATTTCCTGCTTCTCACGCAACACCTGGCTCTTCACAAATAGTGTAAATTTTATTTTCGTATATGAATAATTCAATTCAAATTCTCTGAAACGCTATTTATTGGTCTGAAGACTTCCGTGACAACGAACATTGACAACTGACCTTATAGCGTTGAATATCCCAATCTCCATCTATCTTGTTTTATTTTTTCCCTGTTTGTAACAAGTTTGGTTTTTGTGACCAGGATCAATTGCTATTCCTGGAGCTTGCATTGGCATCTTCATGGGAGGATGTTTGTTGAAGCGACTCGAATTGAGGCCAAAGGGCGCTGTCCAGTTTGTGCTCATATCGAACACCATCTGCCTCTCCTGCTACGGCCTTCTCTTCTTCCTTGGCTGCGACAATGTCAAGATGGCCGGCACTACCATTCCTTATTTTAATAGGTATTTTCGCTTCCATCAATTCATTTATGTAGTCATTATTGGTATTCTCGAGCTCTCACATTCTCAGAATATGTAATTATCAGTGAGTATTATTTGTTGTATTTTCTAAACCTATCAAGTTATATGGTATTTGATAAATTTAGTGTCCTGAGTAGATGATAATTTGCTTGTAATTTGTATATTTATTCCTTCATGGATTTATCATTCTAAAGAGCTGAAATAATGAGGAAATGATATTTCAAAATACTTAATATACTTGAATACTTAATTTACAAAATACAAATTTTCACAAATACAGTAATAAATTATAATGAACGAAGAAGTTTAGTGCCTCTTATGTCGTCTTGAACGTTCTATAAATCGTCTTGATGTGCACTAATGGTTTTAAAAACCTCCATAGCTTTAGACTGCAAATATGACGCTCCGTGTCTATAGGAGAAGTTTCAAGTTCTCACTCCGTATTTGCTCGTACTCTAAGGAGCTGGTGACTAAGGAAATGGGACTGGTGTGCTGATTGCATTTCAAATAAATCATGTTGTATTCAGAGAATTTCCACTCTATTGTTATTTCTAGACGCATTCTCGTCAGGGCTCACCCATGAATACTAGAACACACGGTTTAGACTGCTTTTTATTAGTAGAGTTAGTGGTAGAGTAACTAGCATACTAACTCTACCGTACTAACTCTACTCTACTTACTTGGCTGTTTTCACTACAATTGAGGTAAAGTGTGTTGTCTAGTGAACAGATCTAACCTTAAAATGACTCCACTCTACTAGCTCTACTGTACTAGCAGACTCTACTAGAGACTGTTTTCATTAGGATAGTGGTGGTAGGGTGAGAAGCGGCGGTGGGGGAAGACAAGTGGTAGAGAACTATCCCACGGTGCTATCCCACTCAACTCTACCAAAAACGAGTACTCTACCATCACTCTACTCTACTATGAACGTTTTCATTGGGAGAGTTCACAAGATAGTTAGTACTCGCCCAGGGAACTCTACCACTAACTCTACTAATGAAAACCAGGCTTTAGGGTCACCCGAGAGTCTAGCAGAGAAGCTGCGAGTCCTGACGTCATGTGGAACCCAATAGACAAGTGTATAATGTAGTGGAATTTTTTAATTTGGTGCCTGGCGAATAACTGTTATGTAACATTTCCATGGTAACTGGGTTCAGAGCTACGTCACTTTGCATCCTAAGGCTATCGTTTTTCTACGATATCTGATATGGTTTTAGCTTATATCTTTTTCTACGATCCTACTCTGTGTGTTCTAGTATCCGTGGGTTCACTTTTCAATTTTAAGCAGTATATTGTTGAGAATCTTGAAAGATGATTTGTAGAACGTTTAACCGCGAATATTATATTAAAATAATGTCGCAGTTCGCGAGGCGAGCCGTTCCAGGTGAACTTGACAGCGGCGTGCAACTTCGGCTGCGAGTGTCACATGACTGACGTGGAGCCGGTCTGCGGCAACAACGGCCTCACCTACTTCAGTCCCTGTCATGCTGGCTGCACGGCCCTCTCTTCCCGATCTAACTATACCAATTGTGCCTGTGAGTAATGATACATGTTTGCCTTAATCAGATATACCGTTATAGGGCTGGGGTCTCGCTTGTTTGGACACTATATCCTTGATCTAGAAAAAGTAACATGGTTCCAGATAAAAGAGATTATTCAACTTGTAGTATTCCTTTCAATTGTGCTGGAAAGGGGTTTTGAATCAATTATTAATACTTATCAAAAAATATTTTATATTCTCAATATTTTGGGGTACTTTATCATGTTTTTTTTTTTTTGTATGTGATTGTCACATGTTTTTCAGATATCTTTTAGTGAAATCTTATGTTTTCGTTGTCAAGTTTGGATTAAGGAGCTATTCTTCTTCTTATACAGTATGTTTATATTCTGTGGTGTAATTTTCATTTTACCTTCTTGAAAAATCAAAGGTAAACAACTCAGTGATCAACACAAAAGTTTTCTTACATTTGCAGTGGCAAAATTGTGTGTGAATGCACGATATTCACATTTTAGTATCCATTTTTTCTTAATTGTATATTACTTTTTGTAAGCTATTTGTATTACTATTTCATGCATTTTTGAACACTCAAGCCTGCTCTTGGATGGGTGACCGACCCAAAATTAGGCGAGGTGAATCCTACCCGTAAGGGTTCCCATACCGATAAAAAGCCATACGAATATATTCTATATAATATATTTTGCATGATATATGTTTTTCATCATTCAATTTTCCTCCAGTTTTTGTTATTATTTTTGTATAAGAATTATAAATCTTGGAAATAAAATTCATTATGAAAACTTTCTCGAGGCGCTGAATCGTTATCGTCATCACGTGAATAGAATAATAGTCAGTAATATTTTTTTTCTATCCATATTCTCATTTGTGGAATAATATTACTATGGCATTCTACAGTATTTATATTTATCCACATTATTTTACATGGTTAAAAGATGATGTGTATAACAGTGAGGTTGTGTTGTGCAGGTATCCATGGTAATTTGAGCGCGCCACGCTCGGGTGCGCTGGTGTCGAGGCCGGCGGCCGAGGCGGACTTTGCCGAGGTGACGGTGGTGCCGGTGGCCACGGCCGGGCCCTGCAACTCCTCCTGCCACACCATCTACCCCTTCCTCATCCTCCTCTTCTTCATGACGTTCGTCGTCGCCATCACCCAGATGCCATTGCTCATGATTGTGCTCAGGTAACCACACCTACTAATGTAGAACTAGTTTATCTTACAGAGAGTGTATAGTAACAGTGTGGCCATTTGTGTGAAGCACTCCATAACAGTATGTGGAGATCAATGTTTTCCCCGCCGCCGCCATACTTTTGCCAAATTTTTGAATTTTGATATGGGATTATAGGCAAACATGAACCCATTCAATCATTTGTCAAACTTATTTTAAGAGAAACAACATAAAAAATAACTTTTCTAACATTAAAAATAGTCTCTTTACTCTTGGTATTGCTTTAAAAGCATAAATGATGAAAAATAACACTTAGACCAGGCAAATTAGACTTCTAGGTCCTAAAAAATAACATAAGGCTGGAAATGATCTTAAACCACTTTGGGCATCCTAAATAAGGCTAATATGAGTTTGCGACGGTTTCTGAGTGCCGCGTAATATAGGGTGCCCAAGAAACCTCGAAATTTTGGTTCCGTTTCTAGTTATCTTCAATTTACGTCGAAACTAAGCGTCGGACAGGAAAACTCATTTAACCTTGATCTCATTTAAAATGATCTCTTTGTCTCCGTCAAATGACGTCACTTTACATCTGTGAAATTCAATTGGCTTTAGTGCAATCGATTGTAAATCTTACCTTCTACCTTAATCAGTGACTTCATTTTTTGTAAACTAATTATTTGAATTGGAGTAATAATACATATTGAAGTTAACACTTTGAGAGTTATAATTATTCGATTTAATTCTCTTATAATGACAATCTACTTATAATGTAGAAGTAGTTAATCTGATTCTTATAAACAGATTTAGTTCTTTCTTCTACCTGTAGTGAATTTCCTATCTCAGGTTCTGCTATCATCTCCGCTAAACGAATTTCATTTACTGCTGCACTGAACAATAACATAATTTTAAAGCATTTGTATATCTGCTCCTAGGTCTGTGGAGGAAGAGGAAAGATCATTCGCTTTGGGAATGCAGTTTGTGATATTTCGCTTGTTTGGATACATTCCGGCACCTATTCTCTTCGGTAATCTCATTGATTCAACGTGCCTACTGTGGAAGTCAACTTGTGGAGAGAAGGGTGGAAGATGCCTACTATATGACATTGAACAGTTCAGATACAGGTGAGCACAAATTCCAATTTAAGTATATTTATTTGGAGTATTACGGATCCTCATCATTACTACCATGTTTTGGCTAGAGTCAATCAAGAATTTTCTGAAGGCATTGTCTTCTTTGTGATGAAAGATTACGAACCTAAACTTAACTTATTCCCTATCATGTAGAATTACACGTACACATCATGAAACTCATTGCTGTCTGAATAATTTATTTATTTCAAAAGAGCTTATTAGAATAGCAAAAGAGATTAATTCATAATTCATATAAGTCTTTACTGTAACTCATTTAACTCGTAAGAGTAGAATTTCACTCGTGCCTACATGTGCAACTAAAGCAATATCTATAAAACCAATTAGGTTGTTTACTCTGGATACGTGCCCTCGGATCCACGTACACGCATGCAGTGTGATCAAACTAATAGGTTTTATTGATATTATTTTACTCGTACCAGTAGGCACCAGTGAAATTCTGCTCCTACGAGTTTCAACTCTCATCCGATTTCCAACTCGCTGTCTATAAAACTCTATGCTCGACTACTACTTCCACTACTCGACTAATCTGTTCTGTTATAATTTTTCTATGCTATTCAAAATAGTAACTTACACAGTAATGAAATACCATTTTCAATTAATTAGGAATTATTCATTATTTAGTTGATAATTAGGATTAAAATGTGAATGTTTGAGTGTGAGGCAATAGTGTGTTTTGCGTGGCAGGTATGTGGGCCTGTGCGCCGGCATCAAGCTGCTGGCAATGGCGCTGTTCGCCGTGGACTGGTGGCTGGTGAGCCGGCGCCGTCACCTCGAGGAGGCCGCCGCTGTCGTCACCGTCAACGACCTCCTGCCCAGCACATCCATTATCAGTCTTGACAAGTGTGAGTCTAAATATTACCACGGGCCTGTTTCATTAGGCATTAGAGGTGTTGTAATGCTGGAAAAAAGCTAACACAAACTAGACCTGAAGATTTCTGCATAGTAGACCTTCAACTTTTAGTGCTTGTCCACCTTATGCCTGTTTCATAGGACGAGCATTGATGGCCTACTAAGCAATAAACTATTGTCTATGGACTGTTCAGGGAAAGTAGAGACGGCCAAAACAAGCTGTTTGCATTTGTTAAAAAATATCACACTAGTAGGTCACCCACGCTTTTCGCTAAGTGATGAACAATCTGTGCAAATATTTCTAACTAAAACTGAGATCTCCTGTTCAAGTAATCATGTCATTTGTAAATGTGTCAAGTGGTCTTGGCTTTAATCATGGTTTAATTGAGTCAACAATCTATTAAGTTATCTTGATTTCACATTGAACAATTTTTCTACTCTCTCATTGTATTGGCTTATATTATTGAAGTGGCCGGTAGCTGAGGCGGCTTATCGCTTGTCTGATAAACCAACGGTTCCTGGTTCGATCTAGTTCACGTTTTCCGTGGATTTTTGTCTGTTAATTAATGATGTAATATCCCGCAATTATAGAAATCATGTTATTCAATTTATCATATTACTTAGTTTGAGTAAATTCAGGAGTTTATTATTCTCCTACTCCAATAGAAAAGAACTAATCTGCAGTTTGGAAAGAATTGGAAGCTTATAGTTTTCCTTCGAATTTATGTCTGTGAAATAATTATGATCCATATTTCGCAATTTCACCAAGACTTACATCGGCTGGTTAAGTGGAAGAGGGGGCTTGTATGCCTTAACTTCGCCCACAGCACTTTTGTAATGTGAAAATTGAATAAATAAAGTCATTCATCTATCTATCGGCTATTAAGCAGGTGTTGCGCAGTAATAGAAAATTATATATTATTCAAACTGTTATATCAGTTATAAATTAGGATCTCATTGGTTCTGGTTCAAGAATTCTGTACTTCTAATCGGTCTTAGTGTCCCTAGATGGCGATATTTAGAATACTTAATATGAAAAAAATTATCATTTTCTTTTTTCACAAAAGTAACTTTCCTGTGCTATTTGGTGAGCGTTAGAGCTTATGATTTGTTGTCTTTCTTCTTTCTGTAAATTTACGATAATTTGTCTTTTTGTGTAGTGTTTGAAGAGAAAGCGCCAACTCTTTCGGCATCGAGTGTTAGCAGTACGCAGAGCAGCGACCGTGTGGACAGGGATGACAGCGACGACAGGGACTGTGGCGAGCAGTCGCAGCCACTTTGCGACGTGGCCCAAGTGGCTAGGAGTCCCTCATCGACATGAGAAGTGGCTCCGTCACACACGGCCACGGCTGCTGCACTGCACACCTCTTGCAAACACTCCTATCGGCCGATCGAATTCATATCATACGAAACATCATCGAATTGCACATTCAACCTACTCTAGTTGCCTTTCATTATACATTTTCATTTTCAAACTTTTATTACTGCATTTCTAAATCATAATATATTTACACAAAGTATTATACTTGTAAAGCGCATTAATTATCAATTTTATTGGTGTAAAACAATGCTCAGATGATGTTAGAAAATGTTTGTTCCACTGGTTAATGTTAGACTGTTTATTCTCATCGAGTAGGCCTAAAGTTACTAAAGTAACTTGTAGATGTTACTAAAAAGCAATAATCTTAATATAAATATCGTTTCATTTTAGGAATGATTTTTTATGAAGATGTCTTTTAATGTTTGTGAAATATGAATCAGGGATATTATATTAAATTCATGAGTGACTGTTTTATCTCTTGTGAAGAATTCAAGCCATAATGCCGTCTTGTCCTCCAAATTCTGAATCATTACAGTCAAATACTTTTAATTAGTATTATAGAATACATCATGGTAAGTTTTAACTGAAAAGATTGACATACTCTCACGAATTATTTGTCCTACACAATTATTCTTTCCAAACAATCTAACGAAAACAAAGTGGTCCTATATGTTCGAAAATTTATTTATATTCTTTTAGATTAAAACCTCTCTATTAAGCTATCAACGAACACATTCGAGTGATATTTCACTTGATAATTTTCATATTTAGTTAATCTTTTTCATCAACGCACTCTAACTTAGTAGATTTTAAATGCTTCCTGATCATAAACGAACACTTTAGGCTCAATTATAGGAAGTAATAAGTAGTGAATAATAAATTAATCTCTGTAATCCTATTCCTTGATTTTTGAAATTATTCGTGATTCTAATTACCTACTTTGAACGTTAATTCACGGCTTTTTTTCAATATATTATTGTGATCATCAAGATCTGAGTCTTGTAATTCTTGTTTAATCCTTTAGATTAGAATGTTAGAATTGAATTTAAGTATATTTGATCACAGATGGTCCACTGTATGGACTTCTTTTGAAATAACAGTTCTATCTTGAATGTAATGTTTCAACTTGATAAAAGACATATATCTATAGCATCACAATATTATTTTTTATTTTCTATTGTTAGTGTCTTTTTTACCTTGTTTGAATTGACTCTATTGTGAAGGTTTATTAATTCGATGTATTCACCTGTACTCTGTACAGTACTGTATATGTTATTTTTGTACGAGTATTGTGCATGGAATCAAATGGTCATTGAATTTTACATTTCAAGAGTGATAATGTGAGGTATATTATTAGAAAAATAATTGAGATTAACTCCGAATATTATGTGTTGAGTCAAAAAATGTGGTTCAGGGTATTGAGTCTACTTCAACTCTTGAAATAAATGCCGAATTCTATACTATTCATAGGTGACCTCAGATAAATGAAACATCACATTAATTTGGTAATTGATCGAAAAACTGATATATTTGTAATAACCTGATTATTTTTCTTGTACTGTATAATAAAATTAGTTAATATTTTTCTAATGCGATGCAAATAAGCAATTATATAAGTAAGCTGATCAAGGCAGAATTAAATTTTAAAAAGTTTTAAGAGCACTCGTATCACGTTTATAGATAGATATGTGCAAAATTTGGAAACATAAACGCAATGTTTTCGATCGAGCCGTTTGCACTGAATAACGTATCCTACTTATTTTGTGATTACCCGGATATTCTGAGATTGTTATTTTAATGATATCACACAAGTAACTTGTGCTGTTGTTATAAATTCTTATAGCGATTACTATGTGTAGTAGATCTTATGTTTGGTATAACGTTTCAACATGTATTTCATTTCATTAGAATTATTGTAAGTAAGGTACAGTATTAGAAATATAGCAATCTCTTTTAGAGAGATTGTTATATCTTAACATTGTGATAGATAAGATTTATTTTTAAATTTTACTGTTATTTTTCCAATTATATTTTGATTTATTAATTTTTTTACTTTTATATTATTTTATTCTAAAATTGATGAGAAAATAAGCTTATTACTTACTTTGATCGCTATCTATTCTAATTGATATAATTTTGAATAATAGTGTTTACTCTCTTCCTCTTTATTTATTGGCCACATAATTAAACATTTACTGTAAACAATCCACATATATCTCATGATGTATTGTACTTTGAAAGAAACTTACAGTTTATTTCATCCAACCATCTTAGTTTAATGTTCAGCCCCATGCAAATCGTTGCTGATGATTTATTAGAATTTCTTATGAATCATACATTTTGCTCGTGAAGTGAAAGTTTAAACTCAGTGGGGCGTGGTTCTATCAATAAGTGAAGAATGTCGTGAGTAAAAGTATTATGATTCGATCTCTTTAGTTTCATTTGTTAAAATTATTATCGGTGGTGGATTTAAAAGCTCACTCCCTTATCATAGATTTGAATTTCAACTGTGATTCTACTATTTCACAAATAATTATTGTCTAATGTTGTTAACATTAATATTTAATGTTGATCACCATTAATTTAGTCTAGTATGGTCCACGTACTTTTTAGTTTAGTTAATTTTTTAACGAACAACATGTTGGCTTTCAACTTCTTTTCCTTGGATAATTTGGTATTTCATTTTTTATCCTTTGCATTGCTATACATCTATTCAACTATTACAAAGTGTACAACAATTATAATATTTGGAAAATGAAAACTGTGAAATTCTCCAATGTCTGGTAAGATTCTTTCAGTAGCTTCCAATAATTGCTTAAGAATGGGATGGAGGAACATTTATTTTAGAACTAGAAAAATTCTTTTTTCAAAACTCTTCAACATCATTCACTTTTCATTCACTCTTATCTAAAATGTGCAATGCTTTTTTACGCTTCTGATACTTATATTTTTCTATCGTTGTATAATCACGTTTAAAATTACAAAGACCAAGCCTTTAATAGATTATGTAGAAATTTTATTCAATGATGTTTGAATTAGACAAGGTATTGTAATAAATTCTAGTTATTTAGTCGTTTATTCATAGTGTTTTAAAAGTTAGTTATTTACTTTATGGTGATAGAATGCTTGTAATACATTGAAAACTTATATTTATTTTTTCCAGTTGAAATTCAACTGGATAAACTAATTGAAACAATCTTAACTATTTTAAAAAATTGAATATTTTTTAGTTCATTGATGTGATGATGATTATTGCTGGCTTAAACATAAGTTTAATTACTAGCAAATAATGGAGAGAATATATTGATTTATATTTGTTAATTAATAATTTTGTAGCTGATTTCACTTACCCTGGACGTTTTTCATATTCATTTTAGGATTTGATGAAAATAATAATGCAGACTTGCTCACCTTAAAGTGTGTTACAGTGGTATGCTCTGTACAGATACAGAGTGGCCTCAATAAGGTGAAATAACATTTAAACTAGTACATAGAACATAAAATATGAAATAACTACGCTCACACTCACTGCTTTTTATACTCTGCTTTTCCAACTATGCTCTTGCACTAAATTTTTCTTGCTGTTGATCGTCACAATAGGTAATCCAAAGGTTCCGAGATCGAATACGAATACAGGTCATACCAGGTATTGCTTTCAAAGCGTATGCTCCTCAATTCAGGTGTAGCATACTGAATTGAGACCGCACCGAAGACTGAAGAGTGAACAAGGTGAGGGCTACACCGGGAGCATTGGAAGCACTGCATTTAGCAAGACATGTATACGATATGCTTGTACTAAAAATGGCATGAAAAAATGGTACTTTTATGGCACGAAAAAGTACCGAAAAAACTTTTGTTTTTTCACCAAAAATTTAGCACAAGGAAATTTTGGTGGAATATGATGATTTCATGCTCCCTATGCACCCATTAGTCACACCTAAAAATCCCGATCTGTCTCGGTTTTTTGCAAGCCCATCTCAAAATTGCACTGGAGTAAATTAAAGTACAGGTGCCCTTTGAGCTCAAGCTCCTCAATACCGGTAACCGGTACGGTAAGAAGCGGGTAACACACTGCGAATTATAAAAACAAATACCGTACTGAAGCAATTTTCTCTGAAGCTCGTTAGAAAAATCAGGAGGTTGGTGATCAAGTTAACTTGCATTTCTTTAAAATTGTGTTTTTTTTATTACAAGAATAGAAGTTTTAAGTGCATTATTTAATCGAGGAGATAATTTGATGTTATGAGGAGATGTTATAGGATGAGATCATTATTCAAGTGCCTCAATGATTGAAATTCATAGCCTATAACATTGAATTTATTGATATATCAAATAATATACCGTAATAAATTATCTATCTTGTTCTGCGGTACGTCTAATTTTACTTTTATAGAAATTTTCAATAGAAACTTTATTGAACTACCCTCTAGCTAGAGTGATGGTATATGATTACGATCCCAAGTGTTGAAACGAAAAATTACATTCAAGCCATCATTGTTCAAGCTAGCTGTACATTATCAAGGAAGCATTAAATTGAGCTCGTTTCTGCTAGACAATATTTAATGCTATTTGACGCTAGACAATAAACATTTCATCAAGGTCACATAACGTCGTTTTTTATAAATTACAGGCTAGATAACAAAAAATAATAAATACATAAATTGAGGAGGTATCACACACGGTAATCGAAAAATAATTTGAATAATTTATGGTTGGGTCGTTTCCTCAAATGCAGTAGGTTTTATATTTAAGGCGTTGGTGAGTGTTGTCAAGAAAGGTGCCAGTGTAACCGATTCTTGCTCTTGATAATTATTGTTCACAATTGCTGCAGGCTCAACGCTTGAAGTTGTTATTTTATGGTTTACAAGTCTCTCCTTGATGTTATACTCGGCGATTTTAAATTGTACCAATATAATCAGATAGGTCAGGTATAGTTTATTGATCTGAAAATGAATAGAACATTAAGTTTGTTACGGTATAATAGAAGTTTCGAATGATGAAATTAGGTTTTGATCCTAATCTAAATGTGAATCTACAAAACATTTTTGTTTCACAATAATTGACTATAGTTATTCTGAATATATTATTATGACGTTACCCCAAACCGGTACCGCTATCTCTAGATAGGATACGATAATTTGGCTGCACTTGCTCGTTTTTTGATTGGTACGGTTACCCCCTACCAATGCCAATACCGCAATATTATATTTTACAAGAAAAAAAATGAATAAACCTATAAGGACAGGATTGTGTATTATTGTAAAATCTTGGGTTGAATAACAATAGACTTGGAACTTATTTTCATCAGTATCATATATTTCCATCACAAAGATGCCCTGAATTTCCTATATTTGAATAAATATGCATTAAGTCTGAAGCGACGCATTTTCAGTGCCTAATAGCTATTGCTGTTCCTGTCATGGATTCGATTCCTATTCTGTCTGTTATTCTATAATACCTTATTACCAAGCTTCAGCTTATAATCAAGCACTAGTTTTATGTGGGCATCAATAACAATGTGGGTGAAAATAACAATAGTGTAAGAGACTTGAGACTTAATTTCAATCAGGAGAAAAATAATCAATCTTCAGAAAACGGCAAGATTTAGCTCAAGCATCCATTTTTTATTTTTCTGTCATAAAAATGGAACTCATTAGTTCTAGTAGTGGAGCAAATATTTTTCAGAAGCATCTATTGCACCTAAATAGCAAAATATTATGAGACTGGAAATCGCAGATCGAGGTGGAGCCCAATAATTATATTAGCCTATTATTGTTTTTTTTTCAAGTTGACATGAGCACACATCTTTATTGATAGGTAGTTTTATGTAGAATTACTTCAAATTCATAGAATAATATTTGTAACAAAAAGTAATACAATAACATAATACTGTATAATATGTAATCAAGCCAAATTCAAATAGCCTATCAGAAGAAAAACTCACCGATACAAACAGTTTCTTATCCACCACCATGTAGTCCAGCAGTTCTATTCTGGCTGGCAATGATACAATAGTATCTTGAAATGAGAGCACCTATTGAAACAATACAATAAACCTCTTTCAAGCAACCAAATAGCCAGTTTCAATTAAATTCTCAACTTGTATTTGTATTAAATTCAGTACTATAGATATAGGGGACGCGATTGACTTCGTGCTCGTGCCGGTATCTAATTACAAGATTAGAAGAGACTTGCACCTGTTATTCCCATAGTAAGGGTGACCACTTCAGGTCTTTTTCCGCTGAATGTAATCCATTCATGAGAATCAAGATTGCTTCCCGGTGGTTCGGAACCCACGTAAAGGTGTAGGTCCTCTCATCATCATCCTTCCCATTACCCACGCACAAGCTAAGAGCTCATTACCATAGCAAAAAGAATGAAAAGTACGTTGAATTTTGTACGGAAGTCCTTTTTTGGACATAAAAAAGTGTATATTTTATAATACCTTCAACATAAATAAATTTTTATTTCTCAATAATTAATAATTATACAAACAATATTCAACGTAAAAATTTCATCATGATATTAACTGAAAAATTAGACATTCTCGAGAAAAATCTACGTGGGAGTTGCCATCAACGTGATAATATCTTACTACCAATCTTTAGAATGATTTTTGACGGTAACACCACACTACTACGTACACACTACGTACACGTACAATATTCATTTAATTTGGCAGATGGCGAATAACATTCATTTAACATTTCTATGGTAACGAGTAATGTTATGTTGAATTTTTCCACATAAATACTGTAGACCTATATAAGTTGACTTGTAAAAAATATATTTAAAAAAGAAATCAACACAACATCACTCGTTAACATAAAAAGTTCAGGGTTTTGAAATTAGGGATAGTAAGATGTATTAGTATTAGCCTACCTGATCCGTGATTTCTTGATTCAGATTACATTCTCTTTCATTCAGAAAATGTCTCAATGTTTCTGCCAACTGCGATATCTGTAAATTATAAGGTATGATAATTGAGATATTCAGCGTTAAGAATAAAAATTCAGTAAATTTTTTATTGGATTTTATCTTTCATTATTCACATAAGATTCCTAAGAGGATCAATTCATTACAGATGCCTTGAACTTCAATAATAGAATTGGATTTCATAATCTGACTACTTTAAATTTATATTTATTATACTGCTATATGAAGAGAAGGACAGTAATTCACAATAAAATTATCATCATGAAAATAATTTAATACGGAATCAATCATTTAATTGTATGTTTCTGACCAGTTTATGAAAGAATGTGTCACAATATAAATATTCTTCAAACAGAAGCAATGAAGAACTGTTCTCAAGAATTATGCGATTCCCTATCAGTTTTCCTATAATTTACAAATTTGTTTTCAAGGGAAGTCATCATATGTCGTAAATAGATTAAAAATTTTCCTTTAAATCGGCATTTTTTCTAAAGACCATTTTTGTTTGTTTCAGCTTGTAGAATACCGTTGTGGTACAACAGGGTTCACGCTTTTCAGAGATATTCTTTATTTTATATCAACTATTATATTACGATATTCTATAAAAATTATTCAGGAAATAATTTATAATTCCTACTAGGCTACTAGATAATGTTGGAAAATCAAATTTTATCTTCTAATGTATAGAAATTTAGAATATTTTTTCTTGAGAATGTTTACAATATCCTACTTTGGATCCCAATATCGAGAGGAAATACTCATTTGAACAGGAAATATGAAAAAATTGATAAGAAATTTAAAAGTTTCCCATCCTACTGTTATTTTATTGTAGAATTCTATAACATTTTTAAAATTTTGCAAACAAATTCCAAAACTACCATTTTACCTTAAATTCTTGCTTTCTAAACACTACGCCATAGCCGCTTCTTCTATTTCTAAGTACCTAACTATGAATTACTAAATCTTGACAAACTAAAGATTTTTTAGATTTTTGAATATAAGTGGAATTGCTAGCTCACCTTATATTGTGCTTCATATGCACAAGACGTAATTTTCCAAGTAAAAAAGTAGATGGTGGCGAATTCAACAGTCCAGGCAACAAGAATGAGAAAATCAGTTTTATCAAGCAGAACCATGAAGCGGACGCAAATCATGTAGCTGAAGAAGAGGCCGAGCACTGCATAGCGCATCATGTGCAGGAAAAGTATTGGCGCCATCGCTGCGCCTGAGTCACGAATCAGTTCAGCAAGCTTCAACCAAACCGCCTCCAGCCACAACAGATCTCCATGCTCACCTTTTTCCAGATTCTCAAGATAGCGCTGTGAAATATTTTTGGCTCCCGAAGAGGCTGCGTGCATAATTGTGAGAAACAAAACGTCAGTGTATCTGAGAATGCAGAAGAACGCAAACGAGAGTTCCGGTCTTATTTGGAAATTGAACCGCGGTATGAACTGGATATAAAACAGAAGGCAATTATAGGCGGTGAGTGATAGTAGCCATCTCAAGGTACTTGAGCCTACTGGATCAACCAAGTCCTTCTTCACTTTCTCAAAGTAGAATTCCTCAAGATCAATCCACTTTGCCAGATGATTTAGAATACGTTTCGCGTACAAAAAGTAAAGAACATGGATGACTAAGCCGAATGAGAAGTTTATAACAGAGGTAGCTGACATTAGTGTCTCTTCGTGTCTTTCCATACGAAAGTCAGTATCATTGAGTTTTTTATAATAGTCTTCCATTGGTTCTGAGCCGAAATACATGAAGAATAGATAGAAATTTCCGATTAGCAAGAGGAGGGAATAAACGACGATAATCTTTTGCAAGCGGCTGGCTGATTTGCGGTAGTCGGGAAGACATCCATAAACCTGCAGGAACCCTACAATCAGTTTTGTCGACCTTTCAAAGTTTCGGTTGTGTTTAACTTCCAACGATTCGTCACTCATTGTGGTAATTTTAGTCTTTTTAGTTCATACACCTGGAAAATGTGAAAAAGAAACTTGACAATATTTCATCTTATTGATTTTTGAGAATAATATGAAAATGTACCTAGTAGAGTTCGTTAATAAGGTACACTGAATTATGCTAATAAATATAGCAAGGATAGGATATTTTAGAAAATCTTTTCTGGAAAATTAATGTATTTACCTCTAGTTAAGGAACGATTTAGAAAATGGAAAAGGGTCTTGAAATGAGCTGTTGAAAAGTAAATCGCCCCTTAAATTTCAAGAATTCTGATTGAACCGAAAATTTAATAAATAAATTTGTATTATTTTTTCAACATGTTCTACTATTGAAAACTTTTAATATCTCATTGGAATAGGTGTAAGATTCTATTGATAAGCAGTGCTGAATTCTTTTTATTTGCCAGACATTTATTATATTTTATTTGTTACAATTTACAAGGAATCTTGTTAAATCCTTTTAGTTAAAACCTATATATTAAGGTTTTTTATTATATCACGATCACGATTACAGGTGATTTTATGTGTTCCATTTCTCAGTGTAGTAGAAATTAATAGAGTAGAAAATCACAGCTATCTATAAAATTTAACAAATCAGACAACACTTACATACCAGTCAAATTATTAAAAAACCACTAGTATCAATCAATAAATTATCTCCACTCTTGAATGCTGACAATGTGCTAATGAACTACAATTTGTGTAGACTTTATGAGCTGGGTGTGGTCATGTTGAAAAGAGTCATGGACAAAAAATTACACAAAAAAGGGTTGCATGTTCAGTCGAATCAATATTAATTCCCTCTCGTCACCATCACGTGTAGAAGACTTATTTTCTTGATTAAAGACTAGATGCGTTAATTTTTAATGCTGAACTCTTTTTTAGAGGACATGTTACATCGAGGCCAACGTGCTCATTCGAAACTGAATGTAATTTTTTGTGATTATTCGCTTATTTGAAACCTTTTAATCGACAATCATCATAATTGAATTGAGATTTAGGCCTAACCATTGCTATTGCTGTTTATTAATTACAATGACTTGTTTTACTTTCAATTATTCACTCTTAATTCAAGATTTTCAAAGTAATCAATGAAAAAATTATCCACCTGTTAAGCCCCATTCATATCTACCGACATCATACAGACTTGACGTAGCTTACCACGCAGGAAAGTATCATTCAATGTACAGTAATTTGAACGAGCTTATTTACATCTACCTGCAATCGACCGCACGGACACTGAACAGCAATAGTTAAGTTGAAAAATCTTTGTCTGTATCTGCATACGTGTCTGTAGATATGAATGAGGATTCAAAAACGAATCTAACTGTATTCCAACTTGAAAATAATCCAGCCATATTAACACTAACTTAACTCAGAACGACGGCTGACCGTAGAATAATCGAATAATTGAGGCTATAAAAATATACAAAAATGATCGAACATCATCCTCTCAAATTAGAAGAGCTAATTTTTGCCAAGCATCAGCAAAATAATTGTTAGCCTGGATCGGATCAGTTCATAATTTTTTTAAATGTATTCTTCAACTTCTATCAGGAGTTTTCCTCCATAACATTATTTAATCGAAAAAAATTAATGTGAAAATTGGATAATTAAATTTTAAAAACCTAGGTTTTGATTTAACGATTAACGAGTTTAACGATTTTCTGCACTTACAGATAGCTAGTTACACTTTTTCTATGAATGATTGAATGCGACTTAACATACCGTTATTATCAACCTGAAATATTCCACTGTAGTATCAGAAAAATGATAACAAGCTTATAAATCATTAATTTAATTGAATATAACAATATGGATAAATATATTTAAACACATACACACATAATGGAACATATTTTCTGCGTTTAAAGACTTTACAGTAATAAAATTATTTTAGGTTTTAAACACTAAAAACACAGTAATGGAATGAGTTCAAAATGTCCTTTTGAGAATAATATATCCTACACAGCCTAAGAAAAAGAGAAATGCAAATACCAAGATGATCTTATCAGAAAACTCCCTTCGCCCATATTTGTCCAATAGTTTGTGAGAATGCTGAATAACACTTCCTGTGGATTGCAGCTCTTCCTGAGCTGCTGTTACGTTTGAAGATGAGTTCGCTGAAAAATACAATATACAATTAGTGAGAGCACTGATATATCTAAATAAATTGGTCAATTGAAATATGAGCATACTTGCAATCATTCATGATGATGAAATTAATAAATTAGTGTTAACCTGTTTAATGAGCGTAGAGAAGTAGTAAAAACCTATTCGTTAGAAATGTTAGATATTAGAATCTAAGATTCATTCAAGACTCATGTTAGTATGTCTGTTGAGTCTCGCAGTATGCTGAAGAGTTTGAAACAATAATAATTTATTTTCAAAAAGTTTTGATAGTTACCTAAAGTTTCTAATGTGTTGCAGCTTCTTTGAGTAGTTTCTGCCAAATGCCTGCTAATTGATCGCAACTGCTCAGTTACATTCGATGACATCTTCACTATTCCCGATTTGTCCTTTTTCTGCCTGTAAGTCAACCAAAATGGTTTTCATTCATACTCTTTGAAGATTGTTAGTTTATGGAAGTTTATTTTTTTTAATATCCAAAATATTTAGAGATGAGATGGAAAATTTATAAGCAAGTATTACCTTTAATTATGGAAAATAATGTAATTACATAAAACCAACAATGGAATAAGTCAATCTACAAACAAGTCATATTTTCCAAGTTCCACTATTGAAAGGGAAAGGTGTGCGCCAATAGTTGGGCTTCACACACCAGAAAAGAAGAATCTTCTTTCTCCTCAGAAAAAGAGAAACAACCCGGAATTAAATCACTGTTCATTTAAATATCTCAAGCATTTAAAAAAATGATAGATCTTGGCTCTCCACATTACAAGTGATTTCTTAGGCTGGGCGTACACCGGTTAGTCAAGACAAGACAAGACGAGATTAGTCACGTTTAGTCACAGTTGCTTATGAAGCAGCACACACCGATGCAATGACTAATCGGTGTGTGTTGGTTCATAATAAGCAACTATGTGAAGTACTGTGACTAAACGTGACTAATCTCGTCTTGTCTTGTCTTGACTAAACGGTGTACGCCTAGCCTAACACTTTGAATAGCTTGATTGGTGAATATATGAGTAATGTACTGTTTTATGGGTAAATCAAAAATGAGTTGAAGAAATATATTTTTCATCTAGAAGAAACTTTGAATGGCCTGAAATGAGAACATTATATTTAAAAATATATATATATATAAAGTCTATATAAAAATAAAATACCTTTGTCGCACACTGCCCTCTTCATTAGTTGCTTTGAACAGTTCTTCTTTATTTGATTTTTCAATCCTCAGCATACATGATACGTTTGCCTTCCGGAAAGCGGCCAGAGTGCTATAAACAAATTGCACTTTTATTCTTCTTAAAAACAAAACATTACACTTAAATTGATTATATTTACGTTATGGTATTCATGATATCGCGCCACATGTGATGTAAAAGGGAACAGTATCTTATAATATAATGAACTAGGCCTACCTTCAAATTACTAAAAATTCTATTATACTCAATACAAATATTGAAAGTAGCCTTATTAGTCGATGATGGTGTGAATTAATTTTATTAATAGTTTTACAAATGAAACTTGGATACTTTAGCAAAAGTATCCTCAAGATAATGAACCTTTGATTTATAAACATAGAGATCATTTTTCAATCATCACCATTCTCTTAGAATTACTATAAGTGAAACAGCAATTAATTTAATAGGAAAATAATTTTCTAGATACTCTGCTCAGATTCAAATTTTATTAGTGATTCATAATCACTATTTCAACAAAATTTATGTTTTTAAAGTCATTGCAAAAGATGTTTTTATTGGGAATTCAATAGAACCAGTTTAGCAGGGTTAGCAAAAAATGGAGAATATAAACTGGTTATTCAAATATCTTAGAATGTTCACCATGGACTTCAAGTGTCACCAATGTACACCAAAAGAGAAGAGTATTATTTTCGAGATTTAGACTGTTAATTAACCCTAATATTGATTTCAAAACTTTACACAATTATCCAAAAATTAGAAACAGCAAATTGGACTTTGATAATCTGTTTAACAATATTAAATAGTTTTCTTGCAACTCCTGCCGAACTAAATGGGTACAACTGAAAAGTTGTGGGCTTCAAAGATTTTTTTAACTTTTTTACTGTAATATTTATTTCATAGTTTCATTTTGAAAAATTATTTTCTTTTGAAATCCGTGTGAGGTTTGTAAAATTTACTTTTCTTGAATAAATTTTCGGTTTGTGAATATATAGGTTTTTTAAATTATCAAGAGTTGAAGTTTATATGTAACCTGGTATACTGCTCTCTATGATTTTTAACTTCATCGAGCATTTCGGCCCGGTCGTCATTGGTGCTCTCCTGAGCCAGCACCTCCATCTCATCGACTTGTTTCTTCAAAGATGCAAACTTAGCTCTGCCTTCATTGTTCAATTCGTTCAATACTTCCAGTGGACCACTGCATTCATGAATGTCCTGGAACAGAAAAATTGATATTTGGTACATGTATTTTGGATATTTACTTTTTAGACGCAGTTAAAAACATGCCAGCGAAATGATTTTATTCAAATTATGATCCAGTTCCTAATGTTGGTCATGTGAAACGAAGGTTATCGGTACTTTTTGGGAAACAACAAACGAGAACGAGTCATCATCATCAAAAGAATAAGGATTTATCTAGTCAAATCACAAGCTATACCTTTGCACTGCAGTTTGTTACATTTAACATACAGGGGCATCACATTCTGCCAACGACCATGCAGGTCTGCCTCTTTTCATGTAAACGTACCGTTATTCACTAAAGAATTAGTAACTCTGACAAGACACCTCTACAGCAATAGATTTAAAAATGGAAATACAAATAATAAAATTTGACTTCAAGATAATGTGAATGAAAATGTTTGGGAAAATCCAAAGCCCAATAGCCTCCAACTTGTTGAACACTATTTACTATGGATTAAAATTTATAAATTTTGTAATTTTAATATTACCTGAATTATAGCTTTTATTGATAGATTACTGTTGACTATGAGTTGTCGATGTTGAGTGATAAGGTAACTATTTTTGTCGGTCATTTCTATGCAAATGTTGATTGTCTAATACTTTAAAGTTGCTTGACCTGTAATTTTCAAATTCTACGTCTCAATACAAATACAGTGTACCATTATTCCAGGAAATAGGAGTTTAAAAACAGAACTTCACAAAACTAGAAACTGGAGCACACAGACTGACAGACATAACCTATAACTAACGTCATGTTGTGGTGACAAGAGACGCGTTGCAAGCAAAACAGCTGTTCGGTTTCTTCTTGATAAAATCAGCTGATGGAACTACGAACTGGGTTCCTGTTCCTGCCGTCTGCTTTGCTCTGCTGCTGCTGTCAATCTTTGAAGAAGTAAGTAGTAACACGTACTCACTCTCTTATTTCAACATTCATTAATAATCTATTAATGTAGTTGAATTTTTTGCTTGCCAATTATCTCCTATTCTGATCACAGAACTAGTTTATAAAACTTGTAAATTGTAGGCCTACAAACGCTAGTCTCCTGTTTTGCTGTGTCACAGTTTAGAGGTTAACTGACTAATAACTAATAGCGGCTATAAATTCAGAAAATCTTTCTGTAATATTCCTCAAAATATTCACCTCTAACGTTCAATCATCGATTAATTATTTTGTCATTGAATTATTAAACTTTGTCTCAACAACTTGGAGAACTCCATTGTTTGTAAGGTTTATTATTTTTTTTATTTCTTTCTTTGATCCAACTTTATTGAGTTACGAATTGTCAAAATTTTTATATCAACTATTTTTTTCAACATTTGATAATTGTTTAATATTCAATACTGTTAATAATCTGATACTATTTATGGTCTATTTTTGTAAAGCATCTAGCCTAAATCACCTCTAAACCAACCAAGTTATTTATGTACTGTATGAAGGGGCATGTTTATAATGTTTCATATTAAATTAGAATATCACAATTATCATTGCTAATATCACTTATCCTCGTAATAAGCCAAGCTTTGGATGATCTCAAATAAGTATCTGGCTACTAACAACGGTCTAATACATTAGCCGACTAATGACTATGCAGGAAGTCAGACCCTTACTTCCAATAAACCGGTTTATAATAATAACATGTACCTCTAGTACCTAATGTCTGGTAGCTTTCCATCGTCATTGTACCAAGCGTCACTATCTTATTTCTCATGTCTCACTTGTTTTTGTTTATTCAACCCTTTTGAGTTTGTTTAGCAGCCCATTTTTTTAATTTTGTCTGGTTACCAAATTCATGAGGAATGCTTTCTTAGTAATTACTCAGAAGGCTGTAAAAATTAATATTTTACAGGTTTCTAAGTGTTTCTTAGATTTTACATTAAGCTTTCATTATCTAATCTAGCTCTGAGCAGATTTATTGATAATTTACAAAACGCCAAACGATGCAATCAATCATGTTTCATAATTCTTATCTTTCCCTCGTCTATTTTTCAATCGCTGCTTGCACAACAAGTTCAATTTCATTATCATGGAATTTGACCTGTAGATTAGAGCCTGACATTTGACTCTCCCGAAACCAATTAATTTTGATCACTTCCTATTTTGTGTAGGTATCGAACCATGGCTTTCTCTAGCAAGTTGATTTCACGAGGATTTGCTACCTCTACCTATTTGAATAGCATCAAACATGTGACGGTTGTTGGAGGAGGGCTCATGGGATCAGGAATCGCTCAGGTAAATATTTTCTCCAAATAATCTTTATTATAACTAATTTCTAAAATTATTCTTTCATTTTATCAAGATCTTTCAAAAAATTACGACTGTAATACATTGATATTTAAAACAATAATTACTATAATGGTATCAAGTACTGTGATGGAACACAGTAAAATACAGTATTGCAATGTATTAATATTAATAAATACAGTAATAATAATTATTATATTTATGGCTTCTTGTAACGGTAACAAGTACTATATAGGATGGTGCACAGAAATATGCAGTGTTGCAGTGTATTAATATTAATAAATACAGTTATAATAATTATTATATTTTTGGCTTCCGCTTCAGCTGAGTCAGTTCCACCACCTTTCAATTCTAAATTAGTTTCTTGTCCTATCATACTTGTTACCGTAGCCTATTCTTGAATTCCGATGAAATTAGAAATTGTAATTATTTCTAATTATTTTGTAATTGAATAGTTTCTAAAACTAGCTTTACTTCAAATTAAGTCAGTTATAATTGTCGTGCTCAAAAGTATTTTTGAAAAATTATATTTATTTAGAATTGTAGGCTATTATTTAAGAATTTTCTGTAATAGACATATAGTTTTTTTTAATTGCCTAAGCTTATCAACGCAAATAATATAGTTTTTTCTTATTTCATAATCTTGTTTTGGCCAACTTATTTCAATTATTAGTTCTATTATACTGTAGTCATTTGAAGAAATTAGTTACAGTATATCAATCATAGGAAGTGTTGAAAGTTCATGGGAAGTCATTGGCTTTATTCTTGGCAAGGTCAAGATAGTTTATTTCAATTAATTTTCTGGTGTGAAGCCAATATCCTTGTTTATAGCCTGCTATTGCTATGTCTTTTAAAATCGAATATTCGTTTCAAAATACAATTTGCTTTATACTTGAAGTTCTTTCCACCTCGAAATTGTGAAATATCTATTTTTTTCATTTTCTTTCTTTCTAGCTCTTGAGAATCGTCTCATATTAGTTGGTGCTGTTAACTTATCTTACAGTTGAATATAACAATCGCCAAATTATTGATGCCCGCTTGGCAAGTCTATTAACTTGTTGAAAACTGTTCAAAAACTCAAAGTCGATCAGGATTAAGAAATATAATTAAATCCAAAGAATACTGGTCAATTGGTATGAAACTAAATTTATAAAACTCAAAAACTCAAATTCATTTGGTAATTAGTTAAATTATCTTTTCAAGTAACAACCTAATTTTATATAAATAATGTTTGATATTTTGAATTAATAGATTGTAATTAATTAATATAATAAAAGGGATGTAAACAACTGAGTGTGATAATATTATCATTCTCCTTCGTTTACTCATGGAATTTGATGTTTTATTAATATTAGTCTTTTCAAATAACCTAAGAAATTTTCATAACTTTCGTGAATAAGTGTGGTTTAATAATTATAGAATTCTCTATTATTTTATCTCAATTTATCTCAAACCCTAATTACATGCTTTGATAGTTTTAGAATCATTCATACTATTCTATTCATCTACAATCAAATTTCGCAATTGGAATTTTATTTCTACAAACTATGCTAAGTGTGAATACAAATTGACTTTACTATTATATCCAGGATGATAGAGCTGTCCGTTATTATTTACCGGTGAGCCGGTGTCAATACTATTTACAAGCAGACTAGCAGTCAAAAAAGTTTTTACTAATGAGTTACTATCACTAGAATACCAAATGACACTTTCACCTCATTAAACTGTCAGAATTTTGTATATTTTTATGTATATACAACAAAACTCAAGTTCTGCAACCTTTTCAAGGTTAATTTCATCATTAAACAATACATTTGTACCATTCCTTATTGTAAATTTGTTATTCTATTGAACTGTAATGCTTGGCTTGAAGATAGAACTGAAAGACAAATTATTGCTTCCTATTGTGAGATATTGTTTATTGTGAGCGCAAATAGACCATGCAATTTTATTCGGTAAAAATTCCAACCAATGAAAAAATAATGGATATTTGTTTTTTTAGTTCATACTTGTTTGAGGTCATACTCTCATACTTGAGAGTTTTGAAATTATCAATAAGTTTGTCGGAAAACGGATTCATAAAATTAATTCGTTATCAAATATTCTTCTAAGTAAATAAAGTAGAAGCATCATAGGTAACTGACTCTTCAGTTACCTGAAGAGAAATCTATTCTTTTTCATTGAAGAACTAACTTAGATAGATCCCTGCCAAGATTAAGAATATTTGCAGAACCTTAGCATTGGTTTAAAATTCAAGTACAGTACTGAATTTTTCATTTGCTAGCCAGAAAAAACTTTGTAGTTTGACTACTCAATTATTAAAAATGGAAACTCCAAAACGAGTCTAGTAAATAAAATATATTTTTGTAAATTATATTCCATAAGATTTATTTTAAAAATATGAAAGATTTGAATAATTGCAAATATGGCTGCTTATTATGATAGCATCTCACTTCAATGCACTGAATCTTTCTCAGATATCTACCTAAGTAATTTTTATTTCTTGCCATCAAACAGTTCATTCTATTTTAAATTTCAATCTGATTTCAGGTGGCTGCTCAAAGTGGACACAATGTAACCCTTGTTGACTTGAATGAGCAAGTCTTACAGAAGTCGAAGGGAAGCATCGAGAAGAGCTTGCAACGTGTAGCTAAGAAACTATACAAGGTAATTTATATGCCTTGTAATTCCAAATCAATCATTCTATACTTATATATAAGTTCTTCGGGGTCAAAGGAACTGTATAGACTTCTATAAAGTCTATATATTGATTATTTGTTCAGAATTCTAGAAGTTGGAATAAGGACTAATCTTGATTTCAAATTCAAATTTATTTTTCCCATTCAGCAGTACATAAAGAATGCATATTTTGTCATCATGAATTTTCATCTAGTTGCAACTACATTGACTGTAGAATTCTATAATCACTTTTCACTGTAGTTTGCAACAAGGTGTAAATTGACAGTTGACTGAAAAAATAGTTCAATCTCGAACAAACATCAAATCTTATTCGAGTTGAAAAAATATTTCTAGAAAGGTCTATTCTGTTAGTTTTTCTGTTAACCCTTGAATCTTGATAACTCTTCCATCATGAGGACTTTTCTCCTTTTCATGAGATTAATTTATTACATATCTTATGCTCTTTAAGCTAGTTAGTTGAGTGACAGCAACGTTGAAGTAAGATGTGAAAGTTTTCTTCAATTAGAACTACTACAGTACATTGCTTTCAACAATGAACGATGTATAATGAAAGGTTCAGCATCATTTTGTAATCACACTGTATCTGATTAATGGCTTGCAAAGTAGACTAGGTAAATTTTCATTGAAAATGAACTAATGTTTTTGTCTATTCGTGATCTAAATTTATTTTAATAATTTACTTGATAATCACTAGTATGGCAATTTGTGAGTTTATTTGTGTGTGTTACGAATTTATTATTATTCCATTCTCATCTATAGTTAAAGTCTCTCAATAAATATTGTCCTTTCACTAATATCATTTTCGTGTATTGTAGGACCAAGAAGCTGAAGCCAAGAAGTTCATTACTGAGTCTGTAAGTAGGATCAGTGTGTCCTCAGATCTGAAAGATGTCGTCAAGAAGACCGATCTTGTTGTTGAAGCAATCGTTGAGAAGATGGAGGTCAAGCACAAACTTTTCTCCGAAATAGACCCGGTAATATTTATTTATTTTTCAAGTTCGTCCAACTTTTTAGTTATTCAATTGTTTCGTTTCCACTAACATATTTATTTTGAACATGTTTCCCTAAATGCCAATACAAAAGCGAGGACGTTTTCATCTCAGTAATAATTAAGCAGTAGCAAATTATATTAAATTGACTTTTTTTATTTAGGTGGCTCCCGAATCGACCATCTTTGCTTCAAACACTTCTTCACTATCAATCACCGAAATAGCATCAGTCACTAAGAGGAAGGACAGATTTGCAGGTCTTCACTTCTTCAATCCGGTTCCTGTCATGAAGTTAGTCGAGGTGAATATATTGATTTTTATTCCTCTTTTATTATAGATCTTATTTTATCTTTTCTATTCTTTCTTCGGGTTCACATAGGTTTTAGCACTCGAGTCCCTGTTCCACAAAGGTTTATTAAGCTGGATCTCCAATTGAGGATGTTAATTCTTAAGAATAATCGAAGATTACAATTCACGTTTGTGCAGTGTAACCGGCCCTTACCGTTCAAAATCTAAGAAATTTAGTGGTTGAATATTATTAAAGTTGAAAAATTTAGTTATCTTGTTATGCTGGCTTATTTGATACATGTTAATATTCACATTCTATATGTGAGAATGCTCTGCAGAACAATCCCCTCTTCAATTTTAATTAACTCTACAGTGTTAAACCCAATAAACTTATAAGTCTCTTAACTCTTTTTAAAAGGACAATTAATGAGCCCTCTTCTAATCAACGTTTGATCGCGGGACACTTCATGATAAACTGTCTTTCTACATATTTAAAGGAAAATCTATCTATTAATTTATCGATTCATCAAGAAAGAATTGAATAATCACCTTTGATAATTTTCTATAATTCTGGAGAAGCACCTTCTCCAATTATTATTCAAATCTGATTCCAAACTATATAATATTCTCGTTTTGTGAATTTTTGATAAACTGAGACCTGTTTCATAAAAATTGGAAGTCTTATATTAGAGGAAAAGGCGTAGTCTACACTAGACATGTTGTACTATAATACAAACTAAAACTTCTAATGTATGACAGTCTTTTCCTGTATTTCGTGACTAACTCTAAAGAAACAGGTCCCTGGTTGGAAATAAAGGTATTTTACACTTTATTCTAGGGTTATGATTATTTTAGGTTATTAATATTTCACTCCATAAAATCGGTATATTATAGGGTTATCCAATAAGTTCTTGTATTAGTCTTGTAATGTTATAGAAAAATTAATTCACTCAACTTTTTTTTGCTAGGGATGATGCCCACATAAGCTCTAAGCTTGTGCGTGGGTAATGGGAAGGATGATGATGAGAGTTGTTAATAACTAGTGTTGTTAATGAACTTGTTTGCAGGTAATCCGTATACCAGACACGTCTGACGCCACCTATAACCAGGTGATGGAGTGGAGCAAAGCTATTGGCAAGACACCCATCACTTGCAAGGACACGCCTGGCTTTGTTGTCAACAGGCTGCTCGTGCCTCTCTTGTGTGAAGCCGTCAGGATGATGGAAAGAGGTTGGTCTCTATATTTTTTATTCCATTCGAAAAAACTCATCCTCTATTACCAGCTGCTATGTGAAGTAAGGATTTCCAGAAAAGATATCATACACTCTCAATCAATAGTGAATCCCTATGTCCAGACTTCGTCGATTTTTGTGTGCTGCACTGCATGCTCCATATGCTTGAGCATTAGTAGCATGCTGTGATGATGAACTGAAGCATGTTGTGTATGCTTAAGGATTATTAGCTTGCTGTGCAGCGCTGAAAATCGACCAAATGTGGACATACGCATAGGAATAATTGAAACGTGGTCTCACAAATGATATGGCAGCTGTGATGATGGCTGCTTGGTATCCATCTAGTCCCCATATTAGATTGGAAAGTACATGTGAGTAATGGTTGTACTAAATTGTTCAATCACTTATGCTCTTTGTAAATTGAGAAATGTTAATTTTAACCTATTATAGTTGTCATTCTCAATTTTATTGTCATTTTCAATTGAATATTTGAATTTTACAGGTGACGCAACTGCCAAGGATATCGACATTGCAATGAAACTAGGAGCTGGATATCCAATGGGTCCTCTTGAGCTTGCCGATTATGTTGGCCATGATACCACTTTGTCCATTGTTGAAGGTGAGTCGGCCATATTTAGAAATAATCGTCAATTATCTTCTCGGTTTCTGCCATCTAAGCCCCAGTAACTCACACAGAACGGACCTCGGGCGGGGACATTATTCAAATGATCATCTACTCCATACAAACAAATAGTCCAATGCACACCAAAACAGCAGCTTCAGGTGCGCGTTGGACTATTTGTTTTGTATAGAGTAGATAGACGATTATATGATCCATGTCCATGCCACATCCCCGCCCGAGGTCCGTTCTTTGTGAATTGGGCCTAAGGGTTGAACGAGTACGAAGTGACTTGTACAACAAGTCGCGTTGTCAACTCTACAAGTTGCTCTAAATCGTTCTGTCTGAAAATTGCTATAAATTCCAAAGGAAAAGCCAAAACGTCCCAATGGAAGTAAAATCGTCATAGTCGATGCATGTCTCGATACCTGATCAGGCCAAGCAGTTTTATATAAACATGTAATCAATCTTTTCATCAACCATGAATCATATTATTTTGAAGTGTGCTGATAGCTCAGCAGCTGTGATTTGGGGTCGATTAAGAATTATTCAGAAGTGAACAGTTTTGTTGATCGACAGTATTAATTTTTATTTAAAAAATCAATTATATGTTTTTTTTTATGATAACAGTATTGTCTAATATGACATTTGGTCGATGTACTTATTTGAGGACATCTTTGTTAATACGCAGTACTTGAGCTTTTTCATGATAAGGGGCAGACTAAATTACTTTATAGATAATTTTACTTCAAATCTATAATGTTGGGATTTTTATATATATCCAGCAATCAAACATAATCTAGCATAAGAGGGATAACTAATTTTTATAAGATTTTACTCAATCAATGCTTGTGAAAAGAGATTTTCATGCTGATATTGCAGATTATATTTCTGTTTCTCAGTTGTTGACATTGTCTATTTCCAGGTTGGCATAAGAAGTTCCCAGACAACCCACTGTTTGAGCCTATGAAATCCATGAAGGAGCTTGTGCAGCAGGGAAAACTTGGAGTCAAGTCAGGCGAAGGCTACTACAAATACACCAAATGATTATGAGACTTATCAGGTAAGGCTATCTGATATGTACTAGCTCCAGTCCACGCATTGAAAACTATTGTTAATTAAACCGTAATATTCATTTATTATGTTATGAATCGCTGCAGTCTAAACAACGTTGTTAAGGGTCTTTTTAGAATTTTTAATCACTTGGAAAATCAACTGGTTTTCTGAAAAATTAAACCACTTATTTTCTATTTCATCAATGCGTTATGAGTAAGTTATTGTATTCCAAGAAATTTACTACGAAGAATAAATGGAAGAAAGTGAATGGATCATTTATTTATCTGCTTCATCACCAGATAGAAGAAACCACAATAACAACAATATTAAATATTCATATTATTATTGTATAAATATATAAATGTATAATAATAATAATATTGAACCAAAAGGGTCCCATCATTCTATACCTGGGAAAGGATGTAAGGTTTCTCAAAAATATTTTCATGCATTATTAAAAAACAGATGAAATTAGAACTTTCTCGCATGAGTTTTTAATCTGGTATGATTAAATTGACCAGCATATTGTTTTAATATATTATATAGTTAGCTAGTATATTGCTCTTTTCATCTTTGAAGGAAAACATATGCCCTTCAAAATACATTCATGATATAGTAATTTATTGCGTATTTTGCTTTCAGGTCTAAATATGAAAGCAATCTGCGTGTTGAGGAATTTCGTTCAGAGTTGGAAGTGGGAACAATGTTTTTTATAGTCGCCAGAAACCAATGCAACTTTTAACGCTCAGTGTCAAATGAATATTAGAAATAAATTAAAGCTATACTATTTTTAAAATTCACTGAACTGTATATCGCTTGTTGATCTTATAATTCGATATATTTTTTTAATAAAATAGAAGTATGATAGAATATAGTCATTTATTGGTTTCTTGTTCCTTTTTTCTATTCCTTTTCCTGCCCTGTTTATTTTTCTACAAAGCTGGCCCGGCCTGCATTGCTATCTATGTCCATATAATTTATACTTTTCAACCAAACATTACATGCAATAATAAAGCGTAGTTTGTGGCTGAAGTTATGAAAGAAAAGAGTCAATATTGTAATTTGAATATAATGAAAACAAAATTTATATTTGAATCTACATCGTCTATTTGGAATAAAAATTTTGTTTGATCAAAATGTATATTAGAATCTATATAGTATATTGAGAAATTGTTAGTTCATCATTTATTGAGCTTGTTCCAATTAACGAAATTCAACAAATAAGAAACTCATTGACATTATACCTAAAAATTGTTTTACGTTCAATAGCTGACATAAAAAATTAATGCTTTTATCGAAAATAGTACACTTTAATCCAGCCTATTCTCATTAACATTCAATCGAAAAACTCCATTGAGAATTATCTGGCAATGATTCTAGATTTGATATTTATTCCAGTAGAATAGTATGAACTACAATATTATACTATAGCCCAGGCAAATTAGACTTCTAGGTCCTAAAAAATAACATAAGGCTGGAAATGGTCTCAAACCACTTTGGGCATCCCAAAGAAGGCTAATATGAGTTTGCGACGATTTCTGAGTGCCGCGTAATATAGGGTACCCAAGAAACCTCGAAATTTTGGTTCCGTTTCTAGTTATCTTCAATTTACGTCGAAACTAAGCGTCGGACAGAAAAACTCATCTAACCTTTTTTCTAGTAAATAAAATTTCCAAGAGATTGGTGCCTAACTCATTCCTCTAAGTTCAATAACTACCGAGTTATGAATTTTCAAAAAAAGGGTAATTTTTGGAGAGAAACCAATCAATCATTTGCTACCAAAATATCGCATTCTCAAGTTGAAAACATTTGGTTTTGTAAGTCGAAAAATCATCAAAATTCTCTCCTTGTTGACGTTTAGATCAATTTTTCACCAGACTAAAGGGGTTAAATGGGTATTTGAGCCAATTATGCACGTAGAGAATAAAATTTCCTACAATTTGAGCCTAGATACATGTTTATAACTTCTATTAATCCCAATTTAGAAGCTAACTAGTAACAGCAAAATAATGAAAAAACGTGAAAAATAGTTCTTTTTAGATTGCATGTACTTAACTTGAGAATGCGATATTTTGGTCGCAAATGATTGCAAATGAAAGAGGAGATTCAGTTCTACAATTTGAGACCAAATACATTTTTTTATCATCAATGGCATTCAAGATAGATGTATTTAAAAACAAAAAATCGCCTTCTTCTCGGTATATGGGAATAAAGTCAAAGGACTCTTTGGGCACAAAATTTTAAAATTTTGACCAAATTTAACATATGATATATGAATTTGAACCGCCTTAATGAGCTGAAAACAATGAGCTATTGTTTGTTAAGATCCGTCGACTTATACAAGAGTTAGGGGCGTCCTCAGTTTATCATCCTTGAAGGGTCCTTTCTTACCTCCCACTTCTTAAAAAACTCGATTTTTGGAGCCGCAAAGTAGATATTCTGAGGGAGAATGATCTAAGAAACAATATTCTAATAGGATACTTCAATAGACGTACATAGAAACGTGTGTTAGACTTCACCACCAAAAATATGGTCCTTTTTGAAATGCAAGGAATTTTGTTAACAGCTCTAGCTCAAATAGTAGACAAGATAAGAAGGCCTACTTGGTCTAAAATTGTAGAGAAGAAAATTATCCCCAGAGGGATTTTGATTCACACAATTCTAATACATCATACGAAAGATATGAACAATCAAAAACTTGGAATGCTTGAATTTTAGTTTCTCTCCAAAAATTACCCTTTTTTTGAAAAATCATAACTCGGTAGTTATTGAACTTAGAGGAATGAGTTAGGCACCAATCTCTTGGAAATTTTATTTACTAGAAAAAAGGTTAAATGAGTTTTTCTGTCCGACGCTTAGTTTCGACGTAAATTGAAGATAACTAGAAACGGAACCAAAATTTCGAGGTTTCTTGGGCACCCTATATTACGCGGCACTCAGAAATCGTCGCAAACTCATATTAGCCTTCTTTGGGATGCCCAAAGTGGTTTGAGACCATTTCCAGCCTTATGTTATTTTTTAGGACCTAGACCCTTTTTTTGGTCTAATTTGCCTGGGCTACTACTTCAGGCTAGACTTTTATACTTTTCTCATTGATTTTATTATTCACAACCAAATCAATTTCAAAAGATTTTCAATAGGTAGTAGATCATATGTTCACAACATTTTTTTGAATAAAGTTATAATAATATTCATCTAGTGGTTATACTAAGAACAATGAGATCCTTTTTTCGACCAAATGAGATAAATTCAAAAGTGAACCATGTTCATCTGGAATGGAGATTTCCAGGCTCAATTCTGGTCATTTGAATTCTTGATAACTAATTGCCGATTCTTGCCACAATCTAGTGGCAATTAAGATAGGGGAGGCGGAAAGGATTTTCTTTCTCTCATTCGGCAGAAAGATGAGGTGGCTGCTGTTCGGGCTCCTCATTCTTATTGGTAAGTTTATTTTTGAAAAATACCTTTTTTTATTTAAAGAATGCATTTCATAGATTCAATGAGTTAATCATTTAGAATTGACGAAAAGATAAAAAACAACAGTAATTTGAAAGGAAATTTAGATATTTTGGAGCATTGCACCACACTTGTAATATGGATACTTATACTTATAACTATGGATAGTTATTTTTTATTCTAAAAAACAGAACATGAAAAATAAAATTGTGTATTTCTACATAAAAAAATTTATACTTCAACTGAAAATGGATGTCTCATTCAAATCGGGTTGAGAAAAACTTCAAACTTGAAGAAACTGAATTTATAATGAATAATTTTTAATAAAAGATCTGACATTATCTTTTTATTCCCTCAAACTGCCAATAATTGGAGTGTACACAGCAGCTTCTACAATGGATTCAGAAAAGTTTTTTGACAGAAAAGTCATAAAAAGCCTGCGGCCGTTATAATTGAATTGAAGCAGTAAATGGTAGGAGTGATTCGTATGAAGCTAATGTACAAACCTCTGATAAGATAAATTTATGATTTCTACAGATTACAGAAAAACAAAACTTTATTTGAAATTATTCTTCAGAAATATATTATTAGTCTTCACAAATAATATTTATCGGAGTATAATTAAGTTATCATGTTATTGGTGCAAGTAAAAAAATTATGACTTTTGGAATACTCCAGCTAGCATATCACTTGACAAAAATAATAATAAAGTTGCTGCCTATTCAATGATAACAGTTTTATATGCCAATTTTGCTTTGTATCATGTTCTTGTGTTGTATTTCTACAGATTTCTACTGTCTGTCAGTATTGGCTACAGTATCACCAATAATTGATCAATCACATTTGAAGATCAGGGAAAGTAATAGTTTCAACAGAATATCGCTGAATGATAGAGAGTCATGCTGCAGCTTTGAAGATCTAATAAATGGACCGTCATCGGCCAAACTGGACAGACTACGCAGTATTATGACAGAGCGCAATGTCAGTGCCTACATTGTCACCAATTCGGATGATCATCAGGTAAAAGAGCAGCAAATAATGTTACTACTGTAATTTGGAATAAATATAATCTCCAGTTCCTGTTGTTATTGTATCTTATACTAAAAATACTTGTAAATGATGATGTGATTTTTATAGTTTTCTCAGTTGATAATATTGATTGAATGGGGATGAAAATATTTCCATATGAGTACGAGTTTACCCCGTGCAGCGCAAAGCGCCGTTTGCTTGCTCAGCACTGTATCTTTTGGGAATACAGTGAGTTTCCTCTAGATTTCACATCAAATCTGGCAGTGGTGGAAGCACAGTAGAAAGGAATGCGCCAAAAGTTTTTTTTAATATAATAGATAGTTGATTACTTCATCTATCTATTGAGAGAATAGAGCTATATTTAAAAATATAGTATGTATTTCTCCAAGATATACAATATTACTCTGCGTTTCATTAAGTTCTGGAGGGGAAATTTAAATTTGATGATTGAATTATTGAAAAAAAATATTGACATTGAATACCAATGACTGTATTTTTATTAAGAGCACGCTGGATAGTGATGGAGGGTAGGCTTTACATTGGATAACAAAGGAGAAAGAAATATTCTATCCTCCTTGTTCGATAATTAATAGTGTCTTTATAAAGTGAATCAATAAGTATAGAAAAGTTTGTTCTATGATTGTTCTGTTATACTAATTGATAGTTATTGTCCGTGTAGTGTAATATTCCAAATTTATTATAGAGCAATTATACGTGTTTCTGTTTTGGAATATCAAGGTTGAGTTGAGTGGTCTATCTGATTGAGATAGAGAGGTCAGGATTGAGAAAGAGAGAGAGATTGAGATAGAGAGATCAAGATTGAGAGGACTTTTTCTAGTCTGATCTTTAACTGCGCCTAATAAAATATATTTACTATAAAATATAATTTTCTTCGCATTTTTGTTTCAAGAATGATATAAATTATTTATATAAATTATATCTAATTATTTTTATAAATTACAAAATTCACTTCAACATTTTGAAATTTGAGATATAATTAAACACATTCCAAATTTACACGTGGGCTAATTAGAATAATATTTAAGAAATTATACATTCCAATATAGCGGATAAGAATGGTCGGTAATGCAAAATCAAATAGAAATATCGTTTTCTCAACTCATATAGTACATCTTGAGTTAACATCATGCATGCAATACATATACAGAGTTATCAAAAAGTCCCTCCGCAGTCAAATATACTGTACAAGGAAACACAAAGTGCACGGTAACGGTAATGCTCGCTTGCTCGCCCAATTAATAATGCTCGCTCCCGTAATAATGTAACTGTTATTAGTATATATACATTACCCTACGTTACCCTACTACCCTGTCTTATAATTGACTTCCATCAAAGACAATTTAACTATTTAGTTGCCTAGGTAGGCAACTTTAATTTAATAGTTGAATTGTCTTTGCCTCAAATTAGAAGGAGCTGAAGTTTATACATTACAAAGTCAAAGAATTTTTCAATTAACGTATTCAATGTATTTAACTATAGTTCAAATTAATGATAGAAACACTGCTATATTGTACACATTACAAATTATATCCTATTATTTTAAGCCATTATTTATCCAGGAAGAATAATGTGTTTCATATTTTAAGAAGCATCTGTGTACGGATTAATTTCTATGCCAGTTTCAATATTTTCTGTGATTGCAGAGTGAATACTTGGCAACAGCCGACCGTCGGCTGGAGTTCCTGACTGGATTCACGGGCAGCAATGCGGTGGCTGTGGTGACGCTGAAGAAGGCGGCTCTGTGGACGGACAGTCGCTATCATTTGCAGGCCGACAATCAGCTCGACTGCAACTGGCTGCTCATGAAGGATGGAAATGACGGCGTGAGCTTTTTCATTTTAAGAATCATAAACTTTATGTATTAGCAAAATCTTAAAACTTAAAAAAACTTGGCAAAATCTAAACCAGAACTAATAAAAACTAAATCTTAATCTAAAACTTCCCAAAATCCGATTAACTCGTTTTCATTATCATCATTACCGGTACCCGGACCGCGTCACCAATTAACTTACAGCTTCAAACACATACCAGGCTAATCTTGGCTTCAAAAACGTGTTGGTTTTCCTAAAATATTCATGTACTCTAACACAGTTTGTAACCGTAGAAGTTCTAAATGATGTATTTCCCAACTATTATTATCGCTCTTTTTATGTTGTTTCAAGTTACTGTTTTGTGTTGTAGTTGTCTTAATAATTTTTCGATCTTCCGTTACTTCAGTGTTTTGAGGTTCAATTATTTCACATCTGCCTAGAGGTAAATTTTTCATTCATATGAGTTTTTGTTATTAATTTGTCAAATTTGTAAGTAACTTAACGTAATACTTGATTTGATGTCATCGTTCTTTGTAGATAGTCAGTTCTGTAATGCTGGTAAAGGGCGAGAGGATATTTTTGCAACTTCATGTCAGATGAACTAGGCTTCAATTTATATTGAAATGAGGTTTCTCTACACGTCAACATCTAATTCACTGCAAAAAATTAATCATACAATTTATTATTCTATCCAACAGATTTTTCACTGTTAACTGTATCAAGTACCTACCATGGTATTGATGTCCACAAGTTTACCTCAAGTTTGAGATCACCTTTTTGTCTTAATTTTGTTCATAGATTCCAACCATCGAGCAATGGCTTGCTGTTGAACTGAAGCCTTTGGATAATGTATCAGCAGACCCCCGTGTTATTTCTGCCGGCAGATGGAAGCGCTGGAGTTCTTATCTAGGTAAATGTATGGAATAAAAACTTTTATTATAGCCTATCTACCGTTATTCCGCTAATAGTGGTTTAAACTATTAATAATGTATTACATAAAAATGTATATCGTTAAATTCATGTTGATCCTACAGTCACCAATGAAAATATCGCAAATTTTTGTTGCAGCTCATTACCAGATCAACATGCTTGGAATAACCGATAACCTGGTCGATGTAATTTGGGAAGATAAGCCAGCTCGTTCCAACTCTTCTTTACTGATACACGATATTCGTTTTGCAGGTACGGTAATGATTTTTCTGCTAATAAATTAATCCAATCAAATTGTTGTATGGTAAACATTTGAAAACGCCTTTTTTGAGACTAGTTAAAGCTAGCCTATTCGTAAAAAAAAACTAAGAAAAACCCTGAATTAATGATTGAAATTCAAGGCGTTTTTAATTATGTTTTTATGTCATTATATACGTGGAGATAATTTTGTTGAATTATAAGTGCCATAAGTGACTGCTGAAAATAATGCACAAATTTTAAAAATAATTATATAAAATAACGGTAAAGTTATTGTATTCATTCGGGAAGTATTGTTTCATCAAAGAGAAAGAGACTGGTGAAGTAATAAGTCAACGTTTGCAATTTATTATTTACCTAATAATGCATTTTATTAATTAATTTTCTATTATAATTATCCATTTCAGTTCATCAGTTAAAATCAACATTAAAGAATTCCAATGTAATATTGTACTTTTCTCTCCTGTGCTTGAGGATTATTTATTGACAAATTACATACTTCAAATTCATAAATGAGATCACTTTGACATGATAAATTTCAGGAGAATCATGGCAATCAAAGCTATCAAGAATACGTGGAATAATGTCGAGTCTCTACATTGATACGCTCATTGTAACTGCGTTGGATGAGATAGCCTGGGCTTTGAATCTGAGAGGAGATGATGTTCCTTACACTCCAGTCTTCAGATCTTACTTGATCATAAACAATGCATCAGCTACGTTGTATCTGCCCTTTGAGAGAATAACTCCTGAACTGCGAACTCATCTTTATTCTAATGATGATGTTGTCCTGTAAGTCCTAATGATAAACCATTCAATAAAAAACATGCAAGTCAATTTTCTTTACTAAGCTATTTCTCCATCACTTGCTGAAAATACATTCTTGATGTTTTAGTAACAAACTATTTACAATTCTCAATTTTTGTTTGCTAATTTGGAGTTGTATTCATTTTGGACAAAATTAAGACTATAATATCAATTTTTGTTGCTCTCCTAATGCCTTGAAAGTAGTCCTAAGGTTTATATTTTAGACCTACTTATTGAATTATAATTCACTTGCGATTAGGATGATTTATCAAGTCAGGATGATTTATCATTTTGTTCTTGTGGGCTTAGCATGCTGATTAAACTCTGTAGGTTTGAAGAGGAAAGCAACCACAACAACTTTTCTTATAACTCCTTGCTTGGTGAAGTCCACTCTTTGGATCGAAACTTTCTGTTGACGTCCCGAGTTGTCACTCACAGTCGATAGCGGGTTTGAAAAAAACATAAAATATTTTTGCGAGAAAGGTGGAATCAGTGCTCATTTAAATTCAGTTAATACCTCATTGATTATAATAAAATTAATTTTTAATAGGTCATCGTATGATTTATATTCAACTACATTATTTTTCAGAGTTGTGCCATATGAGCGAGTATGGTACGATTTGGCATTGAGAACTAAACTATCTTATAGAGTTTGGCTGCCGTCAAGTATGGGATCTGCTAAGGGTGTCAGCTACCTTATTTATTTGCTAGTAAGTCTCATAGTTTATCGACCATTTTAGAATCATTTTTCCATGGACTGTGTATATTAATGTTGTACTTCAATCACTTGATTCAATATTTAATACCTATAGTGATGTAAAATATATTTACATTATTGTAAAGCTTTCGATTGATTAGACATTTTTTCTTTCCATAAATATCTGTACATTCATAATTGATTTAGATCGATTAGACATTTTCTATTCCATCTCAAAATAAATCCTGTTAGATTCCAATACACTAGAAATATTTATATTTATCCTGCAGGCTGCAGCAGCTATTCAAGCTGCTATTGATATGTATCCTGCAGCAGCTATTCAAGCATTTTCAAGCAGCTATTCAAGCATTTTCAAGCAGCTACTCAAGCATTTTCAAGCAGCTATTCAAGCTATTCAAGTAGTTACACAGCTAATAGGTATCCTATCCAAGCATATCGAGCTTCTTGAAAAAAAATTATTTCAATACTAGACTGTGCTCAGTGTCTTACTAAATATCAATAGATAAGTCACACGGTCTTTAAATGAATAGAGTAAAATTTCTTGAAGATATTTTATTCTAATTTGCAGCTAATAAAGTTTCATTTCATATTGTGATTTGTTTACACAAATTTATTTTTTCAAGGTGCCTGAAGAAAAAGCCTACTACGCACCTTCGCCAATTATCAATTTGCGTGCAATCAAAAACAATGTTGAAGCACAAGGAATGCAAAATGCACACATAAGAGATGCTATTGCTATTTGCTACCTGTGGGCTTTGATGGAAGAAGGGGTAAGGATATGTTTATCAATCTCATGTTCAAAGTCAGCTACCTGTTTTTTTTCTTGCACATGATGCCCAAAAATCTACGAGTTTTGTTTGGGTAATGATAGGTGAAATTTGATACACAAAAAAGCCAGATGGCATGGGAATCGAACCCATGTCCAGGTACAACGACAGATGACTGAATTATTCTCAATATTCCCTTCATGTCTAGGTTCAACTGCTCACATAAATGAAACCATGAATCTTACTTTAATCTATTTTTATGGTGCATAATGATTTTGACTTATTTTAATCAATTCATTTAATATTCTAGGAGAAACTGTGATAAACATTGAGGGTAAAATTGGTTGTGATTGCCTATGATTTGTTCGTCACGATTTGAATGCTTCAGCTACAATAACAATGATTAGTTTACCAAATTATTTTTACAAGTGGAAGTTATGTATTACGATTTTTTTAGTATATGGTTCATGCTTACTAATGGATAAATCATAAATATAACCATTTAAACCATAATAAACCATTATAAATGGTTTTATATTTAACAATTATAATGATTATATATTATCACATATAAACCATTTAAACATGATTGATACTGTAATATAAATTTCTAATTTAGGAAGTTATACCAATGCACTGTTATACCAGATTTACTGTTTGTTGAAGTTTTTGAAATTATGTTATTAGACTTCTATGAAAATTATTTTGAAATTATTAAGTAATTAATAATTGAATTTTAAAGAGCAATAAAAATATTATTTATTTATTTTATTATGTTATTGTTTTTCAAACAGTTGCCAATCGGTGAGAGGTGGGATGAACTAAAAGTAGCAAAGGTTCTTGAAAGACTGCGGTTGCAACAGGATTATAATCGTGGACCAAGTTTTGACTCAATCATTGCATTTGGTAGCAACGCCGCTCTACCTCATTACATTCCCACTCCTTCAACTTCTCGCAAAATAGACAACTCCAATGTGCTCATGATCGATTCAGGCGGACAGTATCTAGGTACAGTATACTGATAGGGCCTAGTGACATACGATTGTGGTTTGCTTTACTTCACTTCACTTCACTTACTCGCATAGTAAATCTATATAAATCGTATGGTATATAGTAAGTGAAGTGAAGTACAGCAAACCACAATCAAAGTAGCTCTTCTAGTGAAGTGAAGTAAAGTAAAGCAAACCACAATCGTATGTGACCAGGCCCATAGATTATAACAATCCATTCACAAATTTTAATGAATATTATACATTCATTCATTATTTTATTGTATGTCCTTTGATATAAATATTCGTGTTATATTGCATTCTCATGTAGTTTATTAATAGTTCAAGTAAGATATCACCCACATTTTAGTCTTAAAATGCTTCAAGTAAATCAGAATTTTTTCTAATCAATCTAATATTATTAATTCCTTCAGCACAATAATCTACTTTTTATATCTAACTTATTCTGTTAATCAATTATAATATTCAAAGTGTATTAATCATCTCAGAAGATCATTTATCAATCAAGAAAAATAAGAAAAAGGAAATGGAAAAGTTTCTTGTAACTCATTCTAAAGCATCTAATCTCATTGAAAAGTTGTTGATATTCTTATTTTCATCGTTCATTATTTTTAAATATTCTATTTATTATTTGAAAATTTTAGTATTTTGTTTAGTAAATAATAATAATTCCGTGTAACCTGGCTGGCTCAGGTCTGATGTCAGAGTTTTCAGGTCACTCCTGATCAGTTCAGGGTCTCTGACGTGACTTAACGACTGTTTTTTAGGCAGCCGGGGCCGACGGCTTAGCGTGTCCTCCGAAACACGAGGAGTGGCTCGAGCTGAAATCTCACGGTCTTACCTGGGTTTGAACCCGGGACCGCTAGGCCTTGTTTAGTAAATAATATATCAAAGTTCGACATTGAATTTGTGCTACCGGTTCAAATTGTATACTCTTTCTTTAAGAAGAAATATTTGTTAACACCTCAACTTTTTCTATTAAATTTGTTTGGAATTCAGTACCTATCATTTGATCGTTCAAATGAGAAAATACATTTATTAATTCACTTTATTGTAATTGTAGATACATATGAAGAATTGCAATGAAGTGGTGATTCTGAAATAATATTGCAGATGGCACAATTGACACGACTAGAACAATTCACTTTGGAACACCGACCGAGTTCCAGAAAATGGTTTACACGGCGCTGCTGAAGGGTTGCATCGATATGGCGTCGATACACTTTCCGCGTGGATCCACCTACCAGCAGCTGGACGTTATTATTCGGCGCCCTCTGTACGAGCTCGGTTTCGACTATGGACATGGCAGCGGTCATGGTGTCGGCTTCCATCTAGCTGTCCATGAAGGTAACTATATGCTTCTTAGGTGAATGAATAAAAACAAATTTTGTCTATTCCAAATTAATGTGGAATAGACAAAATTTGTTTTTATTCATTCACCTAAAATATGGAGAAGTTCCACAACATTTCTGACTCAAGTGTGTGTTTTATATGCTTCTTCTTCTTTTAACATTTCATAACTGATTTATGGTTCATGTCCATTTGATTTTATATATAGTCGATTTTTTCAATTTGGTGAATGACTGTTATTTAACATTTCCATGGTAACGGGTGATGTTATGTTATTTTAGGACAGAGCTGAGTATAAGATCATCCATGTAGTGTACAGTGTACAGATTTTACCACAGAAACACTGTCATTCCCCATCTGCCAAATTAAAAAATTCTATACTTGATTGAATAGAATCAATGCAATCATTTTCATAAATCTCATTCTTGAAATGTACCAAGCATATAAGGGTCCTTTTATGCATGCGTTTCCGTTAGGAGGATAAAAACGCACCGTTTCTAAATAGAGCTCAAATTGGAGTGAATGAGCGTTTTTAAGCACTGTCCTGCGTTTTTCATAAAAGCGCTTATTTACTCCTATGTATTTAGAAACGGTGCGGTTTTTATCATCCGTTCGAAAACGCGTGCAAAAAGGAGCCTTGAATCTGTATTATTATAATGCAATAATAGAAATTTGCCTGTATTAAATGTTGAAAAATCAGGTATATTATTCTGTCCTCAAATTCGTCATGTCTTAGTTGTTTATGATAGCAGAGATAATCCATTATTTTATTTGGTTAATAATCTATTATATTAAAAAACTTTTGGCGCATTCCTTTCTACTGTGCTTCCATCATTGCGAGATTTGTAAAATCTAGAGGGAACTCACACTGATAAAAGTCTGTTGCAATGATACTGTATTCCTAAACGATACAGTACTGAGCAAGCAAGCGGCAAGTAACGCTGCACTTGGTAAACTCGTAAATTATTTTTTACTTATACTGTTATCAATTATTTGATTAGTAAATATTTGGTTAGTCTTTGATGATGGAGCCATAAGCATAGACTATTAATTTTGATCTCGGAATAAGCTTTTCTTTGAGCCTACAATAATTTATATTCTCAGATAAATTGTCAGTGTTTTTCCTATTTTAGAATGGTGATGAGAATCTTTCATCAATTTTTTTGAGATTATAACTAGTAAACGCAAATAAGTGACATTCTCCATTCGAACTATGAAGTGAATGTATTACTTTCTGGAGCACGAAGATAATATTTTAATTTATAATGTAATTGTTATGGATTTCTAAAAGAATTGAAAATTAACTTTTCAGGTTTCAACTACACATACGATGTGAATTTCTTCGGCACACATGGTAAGCTACTAATTTTTTTTTCAACTGAAACTGAAATTGATACTGTTTTCAGAGATAAACATCAAATTGGAAAATTTTATTCATTAAAAAGACTGATGATAGAAGTAAAGGTGGTGACTCAGCCATACTTTTTAAAAACAACACAAAACTATTTGTAAACTAGCTCTACAGAACCACAAGCTCAACTAGAATGTTGCCGAGAGACGGTGGAACGTGAAACAGTTTCAACGAAATCAAATTTTTAAGTTTCATAGGAACTGATTTCACTGAAACTCGGTGTGCACTGCTCTGGGTTAATCTTGAATTTATCGGTTTCACGGAAACTGGAATTTCAAGTTTCATGAAACGCGTTTCCTTGGTGTGCACCGCGTCTTATAGTTCATTGGAAGAAATTGAGGAGCGATTTGTATTTGTCAAAGGATTGATTATCAAGTGCTTTAGATCTTCATTTACAGAATGAGAAAACATGGTGTTCAATAGATACGTAGATGGCTTGATTGGTCAATTACTAAAAAATAGTTGGCATGCAATAGTTCAACTTTTTATCCAATAAGATAGATCCTTTATCCAAGAGATAAATCCTCTTATGAGTATCAGAAGCACAACTTCACAAAGTTGTGTGATGATATTACAGAGCTCGAAATCAACTAGAAACACATTAAGATTAAAACTATTATTTTTGTTACAGAACCAGGCTACTATCAGGCTAATGAATTTGGAATGCGGCTGGAGAACATAGTTCAAGTGGTGGAGGTCCAAAACCAATTGGTATGTCTACCACTATATTTACTTCTTCCCTTCTTCGATATTTGGTATATTGAATAATCTATTTTATAACTCATTGAAATTCTAAATAAGGACTGTTAGAATAAGATAGTAAAGCAAATAATTTAGATTGATCTGCTATGAAAATTCTTCAACACACAAATAGCTACAGTAGTTATCTTTCAATATAGCAAGTTATTATGCTGGAACAGTCTATTTCAACAACATCTTTGAAATATTCAATACATATGAAGCATATTACCGTATTCATTTTCAAGTACAGTATTACGTTCTAGTATCTTTATTTTCACTTTCTCTTAGTAATTCAGTTGAATTAAAGTTGTAAAAATATTAGATCTTTCATGAAGAACCAAAAGCAATCAGCATTTCTACTTCAAGTGTATTATAAATATAAATGAAAACCACTGATTATAAGTAATTTGAAGATTCATCTTGAAACGATCTGTAATCTTGAAACTTTACTCAATATATTTTTATGAACTGTGAACTATATTTTTTCAACATTTTGTTTCAGCCGAATCAAGAAAAATCCTTCCTCACATTCAAACCAATAACACTTGTTCCTTACGAGACGAAATTGATAGACTTCAAGCAAATGGAGAAACATCAGGTAATTTTTCCATCACTTGGTCTGAACATTGTTTTATATAATTGCTATTGGTCTGACTAATTAATACAAAGTAAAAGTGTGAAATGAAATCTAGACGTAAGTTAGTAAAATTAAACACAACCAAAAATATTACTTAAAATATTAAATAACTATACTTGAAATATTTTATCACGGAAGCTAATCAGAATTCAATTACTGCTATTGAAAATTTTCAAAATTGATAGTAATAAATCTAATTTACTTGTTTCAGATAAGATGGCTGAATGCATACAATAAGAGAATTCGTGACGAAGTTGGAGAAGAAATGATTAGACAAGGCCGTCACAAACTTTACAAGTGGCTTGTGCAGAAGACTGATCCTGTTTGCAGCGACTAAAATGTTATAAAACAATATTCAAAGTAATTTTTTCTTCACAATCTAAGAGCATAACAGCCGGAGAATAAATATGGATTCAAATTGAATTTTCAAGTTCACATTTATACCACATTAGATTGCTAAAAGCTATTTCACTCAGCAGTGGATGGAAACTACAGCCATGCAGCATCCATCCACTGCTGTGTGGAATGGCTTTTAAGCATGAAGAAAGTTTGATAAATAAGTTTGGTAAATAAAAGCATGAAAAAATAAGGTTGATAAATAGTTTATCGATTTGGATAAATTTACATTTTCTCGAAACGTACATTTTTTACAAGTGAAATTGATAGTAAGTGATGAAACCCTCATTAATTAACACAATATTTCACTTCTAAAAATTTTACTTTGAACAGAAAAGTCGACCTTAATTAATCAGCAGTATAAAAATACATAAAGAATAATGATATTGAAGACTTACAGTAACTGTAAACTAATATTGAATATATTGTACAATTACATTACGAAAGAATAAGCGGTTTGAGACCAGAACATTACAGGTAAAAATTACTTTGCACATCGGAAAGAAACCCGTTAACATTTCATGAATGTAAATTGTGAAATTACTATCAGAGTTTCACGCGTTCATAAATCAATGCTCACATGAATACCTTTATCAGCGTTGGTTGGTAAACTCAATTTTATCTCTATCTCAATTGTACAGCTATAAAAAATGAATCCTACTGTTACGAATGTAATTCAACAAAAGCATATAAACACTAAGAATAATACTTGCAAGAGGGAATTTTTTGGGATGTCACGGTGTTGTTTAAGTGCTATTATTATGTTGCCGCTCGAACAGGAGGAGAAACCAAGATAACACCATCCCCACGAACAAACAGCATGGGAATATTTCTCTTAGTTGATTTGTAAACTTCTTCATAAGTTTCTTCATCTATTTCAACAGTAGTAACTGTTTCTTCGGCTTCGCCAAGAACCATATTCAAATGCTGATCATAAGCCTGAAATAAAAATTAAATTGATTAATTTCAATTCAATCATTGTAAACAATATATAGAAAACGTTTCAAGTTTCAAAATTAATTAATAATTGGAGTAAGATTTGCAACTTCATCCATAAAAGTTACCAATTGGACAACTGAGTTGGCTGCCACCAGAAAGAAGGATTTATGGCAGTTTAGAATGCTGTCAACGTCAGCGTTGAACGATGGAATCATCGCTTTATAGCTTCCAAGATTCTAAATTCTCTCTCTTCCCTCACCACTATTAATTTCGCAGGTTAACTACAAATGAACTTCCTGAATTATCTACAGAAAATTGAGAAATGAATATTGATGATGAAGAGTAAAGGTAACAACGTTTAGCTCATGATAATTGCCAAGGTCCTAGTGACGTATGAGGTGCCTTTATATCCTCTTGGAATACTTATTTGAGTTACAGACTAGCAATACCTCAGAGATGAATAAACAATTTTTCATTGATCAGGAAATCCTCGCTTTAAACCAAGAATCAAAATCATCAACTATTGTAATCGTGACAATATTCTATTATTGTCAAGTTATATTCAATATTATAAATTTAGAATCAGATGAGGTTGAAAGTGATGTTATATTGTATGAACTAGTAAGACTGCGCTGCATTTTCTAATAAACGTTCAACAATTGAGGCGAAACAGTTATGTGATACTGTATCATTGGAGAGAGACGGCGTTCTAAAACAAGGTTTTTAAAAGTATTTGTACGGTATAGTATCTGCAACAAAGTAAGGCAAGAGACAAAGGCTTGCAGCAGATTAAGAATGGTAGGCTATACAAGAAAGAAGAAATATGATAATTATGAACTGAAAAAAATCTTACATGAAGTCTTCCTTTCAGTTCCCTCTCGTTCCTCATTTTCACGTAGATTCTTTCATCCAGACTCAATCTGATCAAATCCAAAGGCTCCTTGACAGTTATGGCTGGAATCTGTGGAACAATAGAAACATAAAATGTAATTGATCATTTAGAATTATTAGCAACGCAAAACAGGTTATGGTGTTTCAAGGCTTTCAAGATTTGATTCATGCCAAAACTGTACAACTCTACCTCTAATTAGGGTAGATAAGAAATAAATTAGGAATTGAAAATACGCTACACTAAGTTACCAGACCCAAACATCAAATACGGTATTGTTTAATAATTGTAAAACAATAACTTGAGCAAATCTAAAAAGTTGCCAAGGAGAGCTCCAACTTATATTTATTAAAGCTCCACACTGAAATGGTATTTGAGAGCTCTGGGACAAATATATTGCAATCCAGTGAATAATATGAAATCTAAATATACAGCACCTTTATAACATAAATTGAGAATAATCTTTTATTGGATAAGTTCGCCGGCCGGTTCATTATTTTCAATGTTTCAAAATCAACACAACATTTTTTACGTGAGATGAGTTACACACTCAATGACTCAAATCATACAAATAATCATTGAACAATTAATTATGTGAAGATTTGGATCAATAATTTAGAATATTAAACTCTTACCATTTCGCCTTCTTCAGCCATGTTTTAGGTTATATCTAAATTCAAATCAATTCTAGGAATAAACTAAAATTATATCCACAATAAAGGAATTTTGCAGTTATTTTGAGAAATCACTTTTCAGACTAAACTAAAATTCTAGCAGCCTTCAAATAAATACTAATTTTTGTTAAAATATTAAGCTATTGACCTATCAATCGTACGTTTTCAAAACATGAGCATGAGCAGAGCAAGCGTGTGCGTGCGTGTGTTTTCTATTGTTTTGGTTGAATCATCTGGCAATGCGCAGGCGCAGAGTGGCAATGAATGATGATAAAAAATGATGAACGAAAAATTGGAATTATTTCGCTATCAATCATTAGATTATAAGTAGCTCATTTCATCTAAGATATTTTCTTATTTGCTTATTCAATTCTACAGAAATGTCATTGTCATAAGAATGCTAACATCAAAATACAAATATCCAAATGGCATTTGGTTCCAAGTGAAGGCTGTCCGCCATTTTCTGTTAGTGAATTTTGTCTATCAGTATCGGTTACATTATAAAAATGTTTTTGTGATATGATAATGAATTATTTCATAAAAAGCTAGTTACAAGTGTTGTTTCCAATTTATAATAATGGTGAGTTCTTGCACAGTTTAACAATTCCAATATCTTATATTCTAATCTCTCAGATCCACTTCAAATCTGTTAACTTGATGCTTTCTGTATTCAATAAAACGTAGTTTCCGTAAAGATAATTATAATCACTCAGTAATTTAAAGAAACTGGAATTATTTATTTGAGCTCAGAGTTTTTAATCAACCAGAATAAAGCATCTTACGTTGATACTGTTAGTTTTCCTTTCAATGACTGCGCCTATTCAAATGGGGAAACTCTGATATGGGTTTGGCCAAGATAACCCCTTCATGATTCATGAAGTAACCTAGGAAGTTGTATGGATTGTTTATGGAAGTTGAAATATTTGTTTCTTATTTATCACTTCTTTAACGAATTTCCTATTTCCTCAACTTTTTCCAATAAATATCAACTCACTGTAATGAGCACAGACTCTTCAGTTGAATAAAATAGGCCATTATTCTGACCTTATGACTTATTCTCTTAAATTTTAGTTAGACGTTTTCGAGATTGAGTTGGGTGAATATTTTGAAATTATAATGCATTTTATGCATACTAATTATGTTGAAGTGCTAAGAAGTTTTAAATTGTGTTGTTATCGCTCTGTTATCCTAAACCTCTAAATCCGGTTTGGTGTAAAGAAGTTGAGAGTTCCTTTTCTTTGACTTCTCCCTTTTGTTGAGCATCATAAAGGGCAAGTGGTATTAAGGAAAGCTCCAAACTGGCCAATACTATTACCGGTATCGATGTTGAAAAAATCTATATAAACCAACCAATTAACCACTAACCAGCTACATAATTTTACAGCTGATAACTAAGTTATATCGATACTGTAAAAGTATTCGCCAGTTATGGAACTTTGCCCCATCATACCATAACCCAATAGATTAGGGTGGTTACTTTTTAGTGCTTTTCATACTTGAAGACACCTGGCCCTCTTGGTGCGTAATCCAATTGGAATGCCCGGAAACGGTGTCATATTGTGTGCTGTTTAATAATAATCCGGGAATGCATGCATATTAAATTAAAATATCAGTTTGCTATCAGAACTCGGTGTTTTAACTTGGATGATTTAGAATTAGAAGAGATAATCAGAAATTTGTCATGTGATACTTTGCGTTAGTATTGGCAACGTTGCAGGCGTGTCGGCATGTGATTTGCTAGCTCAGAAAGTGGTGGGGGACTGTCTCTGTTGTCCGGTGTCTCAGGATGAAGAACACTATATTCAACGTACTCAAATTATTAAAATACTTTAATATTGGTAGGCCTACTGTATTTATAATTTACTAGTTGATCAACACTTACTGAATTTTGATTTGGTGTTGAATTCCTGTGATTCCACATTCAAAGTCCTCATAAAATCGTGTCTCCTAATCTTCTGTTTTTTAATTCATAGATTATCAAATTGTTACATGAGTTTATGAAAAGAATAAATAAACTTGTCCTTCCATGAAAAGCCTCTCTTAACTGTGGGCCGCACTGCAGATGGGTAGATGGTGGATGGTTGACAGTTGACACGTTTTATCAAGAAGGCTGTGATCATTTTCAACATGTTATATTATTATGGATGTTGTATGTGCTATAGATAAACCATCTAACATCCAGATAACCATCCAGCAGTGCGGCCTCAGCTTAAGGGCACAGACAGACGAGGCAAGACGGCTCTTGCCGAGTCGGCAGCCTTGCGGAGTGGCGGAGTCTCGGCACACGCTCGTCCGTCAGCTGATTTTTTATACATCTGTGCTTATCCGCTGCTTCACGTGTGTGTTTTGCCCTACTTGTTTGCATGGAATGATGTGCCGATGAAAAAGGCGAGGGAAAACCATTTGCCGACTCGTCCACCGCCGTTGCTTCTATCGTGTGTTCCGAAACCGCCTTATGTGTCTTAGATCTAATCATAAGCACTCTTAAATGTGAAACTGTTGGCCTATTAACCATTAATTTTTTTCAATATGATACTTAGTTTTTTTTTTGGCTTGGTTGTCATATTATTGAAATATGATATAATGAATTTATGTAGTCTCCTTAAAAAATGGAGCTGTCCGATTGAATCATCTAGATTCAAGGGTAATTATGTCTTGAATGATTTTGAAATATTTCTTGTTAATTCACATTTTATCCTCCCATCTTCTTTGGCGGAGTTAATAAGTTAGGCCTAATTTTACAACGTTAAGTTGTAATACAATTATGTATTAAGACAATACAATTTTTGAAAATGGGGATAAATTTGTACTTGCAATACTCAGAAGATTGCTGTGATTCTCAACAGACCTTTTAACCATTCATGACGAAAATACAACATAGCCTATAACTATGCAAATAATGTATATCCCTGACATAGCCTATAACAAGCAAATAATGTATCACTGACACAAGTGTCACCTATTAAGTTCATTGTTTCAAAAGTGCAAAGTTATAGAATGTTACGCTGACCCACTCTTTTAAAACCAGGAGTTTCAATTCACAATCTACCGGATGTAGCTATTTTAACTTTCGGTGTAGTAGTTTAGGAGATATTGTGATAGTTCTGATAGATATACATTTTCTAGTACTGTATTTTCATTAAAAATTATTCAAGCGCGGAAACTGATGTTGTAATAGTGACGTACGTAAAGTACTTAACTATTATTATTCCATATTATGTTCAATAATGCCTCGGAACTGTTCACCAAATCCTTATCAATGTTTAAAACGCAAATAGAGTCCTTTGAACATAATAATAAACACTCCTGACTTGAAGCAAACATTTGTGACTCACCACACCACTAGTGATCTTCAATTCTAAAGATACTAATATTCTCAATCTTGTGACTGTATTATTACTGGAATATTGGTTGAAATCCCAGTCAATGATTTTTTATGATTCTGCTTGTAATTTATGTGAGGAGTTGATGTTTATTGCCACATGACACTATTGATTATCTTTTCAACGATAATTTATTAGCCTATATGCCTATTGGTTTATCTCCAATCGTATTTTGTTAAAATGGTTGGAATCCTTATTTTTAAAGTTGACTATATTTAACTGTATATGACGTTGTCATTTTCAACAATATTTGTCTACTAAACTATGAATTATAGTTTATCTCATCAATATTTGATCATCCGTGAATACCGTTAATCTCTAACATTCTAAGCTAGCTGATGTAGTAGTGCGAGTGCGATATTCTTGAATAAGCTGTGTTGTTGATGCGATGTTGACAGCTCAATGATTGATTTTAATTCGTGCAACAAGCGACGATGGGGAGCCCAGTACATTCAAGCTTTCATTCCCTCTTAAAAAGGATATGACCATTGCATTATTCTTTAACTTGCCTATCACATCATGTTCAGAATGTGTCTCAATAATAATGTAGGTCTAGATCTAAATGACTCATAATGATCCAACTAAATATATGGAAACCAATACGAATTCATAACTGGTAATCATGTAAAGACACTCCCTCATTATTGTGTGTTCATAATTGATTGCCAATTGTTTGAGATTGCCACTTGTTTACCTGTCTGAGTATTATGGGTTTTAACTATTTTCCATTTATTTTCTGTTTTCAAGGTTACTTATGTCACGATCATTTATTTTGATACATAATTCATTATCATGAATATGAGCTCACTTTTAATTAAAGAATATCACAAAAATAATTATTGTAGTAATAAATGATTGAACGAAAATCTTATGATTCAAATTATATATTATTTTAATCATTAAATTAATGATTGGCTTCTTTTAAGGTTGTTACTTATTATTCCATGTGTAAATGGTGGTTTGTACCTTTTATAGTTTACATTATGTATAAAAAATGACAATATTTGTAAAATGTTATTCTCATGCATTTGAATGTTATTTTCAATTTCATTTCAAATTTAATACTGAATGACATTTTTTGTAAAATACATTTTCAAATAACGTAGGCCTAGTTACCAAATACAGTAATCTGATACACGATTATCAATAAGATATTGTTTCAAGGCAGAAAATTTTGTTGATATTGAAGGAACACGGGCTTTCTATTTCAGTTGAATATTTACACCATTATCCAAATTATTCGCAATAAATGCTACTGTTATTCTTATTTTTCTTTTCATCATTTTTCTATTCCACGATATACTAATAGGCTAGTTCAATAACTGTCATTCTCAGTAGGGTGATGACAAAAATATACATTCAGCGAAAACTGTTTGAAAATGGTTAAAATCAATTATTCCAAATCTAATCAACCTAGAGATGGAAGGAATAATTAGATTCTTATTGTTAATTAAATTATTGTTATTGATTATATGCCAAAGCTTAGTAATTATTTATGTGGGTGATTAATTTCCACATTTTAATATCGGTTTTAATTGAGTAATTACTAAATACGTTTTGACACTCTTATCACTGTCAATACTCAACTTGTCAATGATCTCATTCGATAATATCATATTTGAGTTATAGTCGCATTTATAGTTTTCTTATCATATTCATGATCTTATTGCAAAATCGAGCGTTTCTAACACTGACAAAAATAAATTCATACAATTGGTTAACTGTAGATAGGGCCTACAACATGATAAGAGGCCAAGGACACTCTGGAATGATGATATATTTTCCAAATCGGTTTTTGAAGCAGAAGAGAAAGAATGATTGTATAAAGTAAATATGTGTACAAATTCACTTTATATTTTAAGTAAGGCCCAAAGCAATTTAAGTGATCATCGCCAATAGTAAGTAGGCTATTAATTCAGCTTTCAACCGACAATATAATAGCAATGCAGTTGAACACATTATATAGGTACTAATCTTAAAAGAAAAAATGCTAATAAATTTACGTATTAATTTAATATTTCTCACATTTCAACTATTTAAATTTATCAATAATATTATATTTTATCTATCCTTATCTCTCCCACTTTCGTCCTCGATGAAATTATCAATTTGAATAGATATTTCTCTATTATAATGATTACTGAAGTTATCTAAAACATCATAACCTTGTTTTAAAAAGTTATTGTAAATTTTGTCTCAAATATAATCAACTTGAAGACCGGCATTTTTGGATTTGATTCAATGATAACATCGCTTCTCAGTATAAACCAATTGTTAATATTGTATTCTTCCCTCACTCGAGCACTATTATCTCAAGTCTCATTCTCCATACCCTTTTTCTAGTTCGAAGCTGTTCCTTCTTCACCGGCACCCTACTAATCCAATATACCTAAATATTAAATAATTCTACATCACCATAAATGTCTATTTAGAATCAAATCAAATCTATTAATTAATACGAATTTAATTTTTTGTCCCTGTGTTAAGATATTAAGCGTAATGGGTATGTCATCACTATCACTATAGCTCATCACACCATCATTTGTTTTTTCGTTTTTAATTGAGATATTTTCGCACCACTGTTTTTTCATCTTATTATAGTATTTTTTCTCACTAAATTGATATTGCCAGACCACTCACAACACAGGCTTCAGCCTACATGTGAGTCTCACAAGTATTAAAAGTATAAGGTCTACATATTTATATGAAAACTAAGATGTATTATGTGAATTACATATGTTATAGGTGATAAGTTAGAAGGTTTGAATATTGAGTATTATAGTATAATTATATAAATATGGTATAATGTATTGTTGAAATTGTGAGAAATAAAAAATTGATTGATTGATCTTTATTGCCATAAAACAAAAACAATTGAATGATATTGTTTAAATATGCACTGAAATTCTAAAAGCATGTAATACTTAAGATTAAATACAAATTTCCTAAACAAAGATAGATTTTATGACACCACCAGGAAAAGGAAAACTTGCTCGCTGGTGGGAGTCTGTGCTAATTCAAGATTTTCCCTGTTTGCTTCAATACTGCAAGTAAATAATAACTTGAGCGAATTGCAAAGAAGAAACGTTTTGAGGTTGTTAATAATCAACCTCATTGTAAAAGAAGATTTGAAAAGTATCCTCACACATCTTACAATTTACATTTACGAATTTTTCTCTTTTATTTCGACAAATTTTATAGAAATTCTAAAAGCATGTAATACTTGAGCTTAAATACAAATTTCCTAAACAAAGATAGATTTTATGACACCACCAGGAAAAGGAAAACTTGCTCGCTGGTGGGAGTCTTTGTGCTAATTCAAGATTTTCCCTGTTTGCTTCAATACTGCAAGTAAATAAAAACTTGAGCGAATTGCAAAGAAGAAACGTTTTGAGGTTGGTAATAATCATTGTAAAAGAAGAATGCAAAAGTATCCTTACAATTTACATTTACGAATTTTTCTCTTTTATTTCGACAAATGTTATAATGTTGTGTTGATAACGTGTGTTGCAGTTGAGTGAGTAGGAGCAGTAGGAGTATGCCGCTGCCGAAGCGACTGGTGGAGCCGGTGCACGTGGCGCGCGGCACCATCCCCGATGACTTTCCGCTGCCGTCGGAGCTGGAGGCGGCCACCAACGGCACGCTGGCCAACGCCGTGCGCCAGCTGTCCAGCCTCAGCCGCCACGCCGAGGACCTGTTCGGCGAGCTGGCCCGCGACGCTCACGTGCTGGCTGCGCGCGCCAACAGCCTCCAGGCGCGCATCGACCGGCTCGCCGTCAAGGTCACGCAGCTCGATAGCAATGTCGAGGAAGGTCGGTGCCTTATTCTAATGAAATACTATACTACTGTAGCTTATGGATATGGTTGTACTGTATTATTATTATTAATCTTATGGTTTTTTGGGTGGGGAGATCCTCTCGGATGTTCCGCCTTGCCGAATCATCCATTGTTCCCTAATGGTTTGGGATATATGGAAAACATAAAGGCTAAGTAAATAGTCCAACACTGTGTGCTGCTGTTTGTTGATGATACGGTAGCCACCCGTTTTAGTCTAGGACATGGGTAAATCCCGAGCTCATGAACCGGCCCTTAATATATTTGTATTATGAGAGCCTTTAAACCACAAGTGAGATTTAAGGTTGAAATACGAGCTTCAGCGAGTATTTCAAGTATTTCACAAGTGGTTAGGCCAAATACAACCATTACAGCATATACATAATTATTACAAATACAGCCATTATCTACGACCAACAAAAACAAAAAAATATTAATATTAATCAAAACTAACATTGATTTAATCTGGTATTTTAAAGCGTGTTCTTTGTATGTTAGGTTAGAACAGTAAACAGTTGAATCCTTACAGGGAGTTTAATTGAATCAGCTGATTTCAGTTTTTCGATACAGAACTGAAATAGGTGCTGGATTCTGAATGGTCTAGGTCTAGAAACTGTACAGTAATGGAGAACCCGTTTCATATTAGGCCCATTATGAAACTGGGTTGAAAAATCATTTCGAAAAGATAGCTGTTTCGATTTCAATTGTGAAACATTAATAATTACGTTATAACATAGTCGTAAATAAATGAAAGTTATTCTACCTTTGAAACTTGAACAAAAAACAATATACAACATTTTTCATTTAGAATGATAATGACAGCAATAGGCGCTGGCAGTCTCATTTATTATATCTATATATTCCAATTACTGTAAAGTTCCTATAATTAAACTTAGTGCAATTTTTCTGCGGCCATTGAGTCGGTGCTTTGCTGTTATGCCCCTTGCTTACGTGTTGCCAGTCGACTAGTTTTCAGTATTATTTCTGAAATTCTAGTTTTGGGAACGCAGAATTATTCCTTAGATTTGAATTTTGGATTGATTGCTGTATTGTATGTTTCAGTTTCCCTGCAAGACATCCATATGAGGAAAGCTTTCAAGAGCTCTGTAGTGTTTGATCAAAAAGTAGTATCCAGAGATACAATGCCGACTGCTATGTTAGAAACCTACAACCTCTGTGATAAACCACCTCCATTGGACAAATTGAACCCTTACAGGTAGGCCGGAATTATTCGTACTACTGTATATTGTATTAATTAATCAGGGAGTGTTTCGATTAGTAAAGGTTTCTTTTAGACAAGGTTCTACTTTACAATGAAGCTGAAAACATTGATTAAACGCACACCTTGACTAAACGAGACGAGTGTCGATTAGTAAAGGTTCTGTTTAGACAATGTTCTATTTCACAATGAAGCAAAAAACTTAACTTGTCTAATCGAATACCTTGACTAAACAAAATACACCCACCTTGACTAATCAAACTACTTGATTAATCGAACTACTTGTATAATCGAACACCTTGACTAAACTAAATACACACATTAATCAGTTTGCATTTACATTTCATCCATGACAAACTCTATTTTTGATTATGATCTTGAAACTGCCATGTATATTTTCAGAGAGGTGAGCCAAAGCAAAAGCGTAAAACTTAACGTTCATTTTGCTGCCGACGACGGGCATACATTAATCTCATGTGTGTGAAAGACAATCACTTGAAATGTTGGATCAGCTAGAAATTGAAAATCTTGCTAGATTTTTCTAACGTCTGTGCTTCCCTATATCGATGATTGTCAGATTTTATTTGACAGATTGTTGAAACCGGGTATCATTTATAATTTTAATGAACAGTTTGATAAATGTTTCTTATTTATTTCAAAATACTATCAATCAAGATTAATCGATCACCGTATTTTAAATGACTTATGATCTCTGTCGAATTATAATCATATTCAATTATTTACTCTATATACTGTCTTATTTCAACAAACTCATGTTAAGAAATAGTTTAAATATGTTGAGACCCCATATTGTGGAAAACCTATCAATTAGGCTACTACTAGTAGAATTATAAATCACTACTTCTGTTCACCCGCAGTTTGAAAAAAATTGTATATTAAATTAATAGATTAGTATTGGATAATTATATTATTTTTCAAACCGAAATCTGTACTTTATTCTATAGTTTTCTCTTTCAAACTTGCAAATACTTTTTCTTTGTACAAGCCTATAACAGGGATTTTTTTGTCTGAATTACAGAGATGATGATAAAGATGGTCTCAAGTTCTACACGGATCCTGATTACTTTTTCGACTTATGGCGACAGGAAATGCTCAAAGACACTGAAAGAATGATGAATGATAAGGGAAAGAAGGTGAGTTTCCTAATCATGGTACTCCTTCAAATACATAATGAGATAGCGACTGGTTGCTTTCTAATTTATTTTACTGTTCTCAATTGGTATAATATTGGGGTTTTCTTGAAAATGTTCATTGTCACTTTGTCCCTCTCATTATAGTTTATTCATAGCTGCAGTTTTAATTTGAATTTATTTAAATTTTGACAGACTTTCCTCAACTCGCTGTAATTTATTGAATTTTATGTTGGTTTTTTGTGTCAATAGCATAAGGACTTACATTTAGAGAACAAGCCTTTACCTTTTTGATTTGAATCAATATTTATTTTAAACTTTTTTATCAGCAGTTTCTGAAACTTTTTCCAAAGCTCTGAGCGGCTTCAACTGTTTATTAGGACTACAAGACTCGTCTATTATCTTACAGTAGAATTTTTTATCTATTTCATTTTGGAAAAATTTCGAACTCAACCTTATCTGTGTTGTACAGCGTTGTTGTTCGACTTGATAAGTTGCATTCTAGATTACATACCAATGATACCATCTTATTTATGTTTGAGGGTATTTTCCAATGACTTGAATAGCTTCCTTATTTATTAGAATATGATATTGTTTACCTGGAAAACACAGATCATGCAATTTTGTTCTAAGTTTTGGTTGAGAATCTTCTTTAAGATGTTATATCAATATTCCTGGATAATATTCTTCTTCCCTTTCTACCTTTTTGTTGGTAACAGTTGTGAGGAATGGTTGTATCAAATATGGAACATTCAAAACTCCAAAAAGTGGTTGACTATTTAATTAGTTATATTCTATAAAATGTACGTTATCTAAAACGTTCCAATAATTTGATGCCATTTCTTCGTTTTGTTTTTAGCTCTACCAGTTTAGTGAGGCAAGTGAAAATATTTATCACTATATTTTGCTCAGCTTGAAGTTGAAATAACACTAACTTTTTGAATTATAAAACAGTATACTCATTTACAAATGACGTTGTAGTTGCTTAAATTTGCTTCAAGTTGATTAACTTTCTTCCAATAACCTCATTAAACGTGTATAGAACAGTGGGTGTAATTTAGACATGGGTTTGAGAAGTTAACATACCGATACAGGTTTTATTCATGTATAAAGCCACCTTTTTCGTTGAAATCTTGTAGTATTAACATTATTTGCATCCAATTTACAAGTATTGAAAAATACTGAGTAGTAAATTAGCAAAATCTTCAATTTTAACAACTAACAACATTGTGTTATTATGTGTTCATGTCTGTATAATATTATAACACTGATATTTTTACATGAAACATTCTTTGAAGTTTGAACATTGTATTCGAGATTTGATTTTTCTATCTATTCTTGATTTATGGAATCAAATCGCATATCAGGAACTCGTGAGTACATTAAGTAACAAACCTTGTTTTTTTTTTCAATTTTACTGGTAGAATATGATTTGGTCATTCCCTTTCATAATTTTTACCATATTATATTTGCAACATTCCAAAATTCCAGCAAGAGTGGATGCAGTTTGTTTTATAGGGGCTAAAGTGCAACTTTTTCTAGAGTCCTTTTGTGTATATTTTTTGGTACAATTATTGGATCAACTGTTTGACATTTCAAACATTCAAAGTTTAAAATATTCTGTCTTCAAAGCTGGCTTCAACTTTGAAATTATGTTTAGTTTCATGAATTTTGAAATTCTACAATAATAACATATTCTTTCAAATTAATGACCTATTTTGAAAATAATCTAGGTAATACATCTTTGATCTGGATTATTATAATTTCCATTCTGAGAGGAAGATTCATCGCTTATCAAAATGACTTACCAAAAAGCTAATAGTCAGTTGGACAAAGCAGATATGAAATATTGATGACATTTTTTGTTAATTGCAATGTACAATGTACGCCTATGCATGTGTACATATTAAAAAATTAGCTACCCATAGTTTGAATAATTGGAGTGTCAAGATTGCTTATCAAAAAACTCTGTAGTTAGCATTAGGCAGGCTTTTCATTAATATTTTAGTCATGATTTCTATTTCAGCTACGAATTTCGAAACCTTTTTTTTTTGTTTTGCTATTCACATTGATCAAGCTGAGATCAAGCTCACATCCAATACTGAGAAAGACTCTTGCTCTTTCATAGAAAATAATGGAATAGTTAATCACCGGAACTCGTTCCCTCAAGTCTTCATTTGTAAGATAACTCGAAAAGATTACATACAAACATTGGAACCATAGACATGATTCATAAAACTTTTAAAAGTAAATGTTATTCACGAATACTACGGTATAATATGTAAAATAATTGTAATGTGTAGCTTATTACTGTATTACAGGTCTAGTTTAATTGAACAGGCTCTATATTGTATTTTCCAGTTTCACTAACCTCTAAGTCTGGGTACACACGGACGGCAGATTGCGAGCGAATCACAACTGCAATTTTCCGTCGATTATTACACACGTTTGATTCCCTAGTGGATCGCTGCGAATCCGTTCAGGAATCGCACGTCGCCAAAATGTTGCTCGTGTGTATCCAGGCAGGCATTCTGATATTTTCAACCGTTGAAAATAGAAAATACAGTGATATTGAAACCCCAAATTCTTATTTTAAGGAAATAATTATTTTATTAACATATCTCCTCAATCATCGTTTTTGTTATGTTTAAGAATATTTTTAAGGTTTGGTGGTGTTTATTGAAATTTTCCAAGAACTGGTTTCTTGAGGATGATGCATTTTTTATAAAGAAATGTATGAACTAACTCTCAATAAATTCTGTGATTGTTCATTATTTTCATTTTGAAATATTTTTTCGGGTAATGGTCGCAGCTTGGATTTTTTTAATAAATGTATTCAAAACTTCATATCATTCAACTAAATGCATTCTTAGCCCATTTAATTATTTCGTTTGAAATATAACTACAAAATTATAATATTCCAATTAATTACTCAGGAATCTGTTGAAATCAATCATCGAAACTAGTTTAGGAACCTTTAATCAATTTCATCATACTAGGCCTATTATTGGATAGGAACTGCATTGCAATTTGGTTTTCATTTGTAATGTAGAGCAATTCTTCATTATTGATCCAAGCTTAACGTTCATCTTGCAATGAATCATTAATGAGTGAACTTGCTAATAGTATCCCATTTATTATTTGTATGTCGGTGGCTAGCTCTGACCTGTTCTGCTCTACATCTTTCTGATATTGATCTGCTCAGCCAATTAGCTTCCTTTTCTTTTTGCGCTTCGAACAACAACTTAGTCGATGATCGGTGCTGGCACAGCTTAACTTCTCAAGTATTGCTAGGAAAATATTCACTGTAATTTAGATTTGGTTGATAATTATTGACATCGAGGCTTATTTGTGCGCGTTCAATGTCCAATGTACACGTGAGTAATCAAGACATATTTTAGAAACTTCAAGCTTATCTTTAGAAACTATAGATCGCAGAAATCATTTGTTCTGTACAGTATTGAATATTTCTTCCCCAAAGTCTCACATGAATTTATCATTTTGAGATAATTCTCTTTTTAATTTGACGTTGGATTTTATATTATTTAAAGTCGTTATTTTATTCTCAATAACTTATTTTAAATACTTTCTATGTAATTATTGAAAATGTGAAAGTTTCACGTGAAATTTCATTGCACTAATTCTAATATTTATTTTGAAAGCGATAATACTTTTTAAATACAGTAAATAGAATTAAATATTGATGATATTGCAGAATGTTTTGAATCATCACTAATTTATTTATAAAGATGCTGTAGTAATTCACAATTTTCATCAATGATAAACTTCGAAATAGATTAATTTTTACAAATTTAATTTCATGAATCCTTTGTCTCAAGTTTATACATCCTTTTAACAACTGCATGTTTGATGAACGGCAAAAATCCAGATCAATTATCATTCTAGTACTGTAGTAAAACATCGTTATCTACCTCTTCTTTATCAATCACCATTATTATCAAATGAAGTATTCAATTAAAGTAATCAATTCGAATCACTTATACACTATTTGTAATTTATACCATAGTCATGTCATCTCATACCTTTAGAAATTATCTATATTTTCTAGATGTATAGAATCTCTGCTTACTGTATTGAGATTCTCATATCTTGGAATTTACATTACTATACTTCAATCTCAATAAAAACGCTTGTTTTCGATATCTGCTCACACCTAGAATCTTACTTGACCATTGCATTTCAGCAAAATGTTTTAAAAAATAGTTTGCTCTTTTTCCCAAAAACCTACATGATGATATTTATGAAAGAGAATACTCATCCCATTAAAAATCTAATCTTAGTAGATAATAGTTTTAATATTGTGTAAACCATGTTTGGATTAGTTGAAACTAATTTCTACTCTAGATTGAGAAAATATTACTCTTCACTCTAATATTTTATGGGTTGGATAATACTGAAATTACAAATTAATTTTATCCAGGTTCCTTGTATTTATTCTTGTTCAGACGTCGTGAACTGTGGTAGTGCTGAAATTCAATCATTAATAGGCTAATACTGTGATATCTGAAATTCGTTCAATATTTTTGATTATTTCAGATGAAATTCAATGGAAATCTTATTCTATCTCAATTTGTCATCCAAGTTTCCATTATTAATTCTGTTTAGGACTCTTCACCCTGGTTGTCAGAAATTTGATTGAGAGTTGATTTTATTACAGTTTATCTTCGAACTTCTTATTGCATTATATCTGTTTAGGCCTCTTATGTAATCTAAATTTATTGAATTCTGTAATGAGTAAATACACAATTTCAAGTTGATTTGTCATCCAAATTTCCATTAATTATTCTCTGAGGGCTCCTTGCCATCCAAATTTGAAGTGAATTCTATTTTAGCTTGTCATCTAATTTTCAGTCTAATTTCCTTGTCATACAAATTCCGAATGAATTTCAGCTGTCATCCAAATTTCTATTGATTATTATTCTGTTGAGGCTCCTTGCGATCCAAATCTCTATCAAATTATGTAAAGAATAAAAAATGTCAAGAGAGTTTGATTTTTGTTATTCATTGAAGTTTTTGTATGGTTTTCTCAATCATTGTTGCACCATGGGCCTGAATGTGTGTGTGTGTTTTTGTTTGTTAGCAGCCGCACCACCGGCCGAGGGGAGCGGACGGCGGAGGCGGCCGCCACAAGAAGCGCGTGCGTCAGCCGCACAACACCAGGGAGCGGCAGCGGCAGCTGGCAGTCGGACACGGCGAGTACATTATGCCGCAGCCCCAGCCGCAGCCCGCTGTCGCCTACAGAACGCCACAGGTAAGCTCAAACCCACACATCTATTATTATTTCGTTGCATCATCAAGTGTCATGTTAGGCTTCTTTCACATTAGTGCAGTCCAGGCTTCGATCGGACGGGATGACTGATGTATCTTAATGGGTGTATTCATACTAAAGCGTCTGAATACAAACATGAGTCATCATACTAAAGCTTCTGAATACACACATGAGTCATCCCGCCCGATACGGCCCCACTCCGCACTGATGTAAAAATACATTAGATGATTAATACTAACGCCTTTTGAGTTGAAAGAAGAAGAAGAAGAATAAGGAGAAGAAGAAGTGAAAGAAAAAAGAAGAAGTAGAAGAACTTGAACTTGCAATTAATCTTCATATATTGTAAGACTTTTGGGAAAATCCTAATTACAGCCCTACTTACAAATCTAGAGGTTTGATTAGACCGATTTTGATGAGGTTTGCGCCAAAGTAAAGGTTATTATTCGTAGATGTGCATTGTGCAGGGTTTTTCATAATTTTGGACATTGTCAGTTTTTGGTACTTTCTAGATCCTCCATCAAAGTATATACAATTTGTGAAATAAACCAATTTAGATTTGTAAACACATGTAACTATGTAAACTATGTTTCCTTTGGAAACACGGTAAGGCTGCGGTTACATAGCATGCGAGTTGGTACTGGCAATTTCACCAGTGTCTACTAGTACGAGTAAGGCATATTTACACAACCAATTGAGCGAGAAGTCGGATGCACCAAGTACACAAAGCATGCATTGTAACTAGATGCTTTATTTGTATTGTTTCACTCGTACTACCGAGTACGAATAAAATCATAGTCTTGCGAGTTCGAGCTCGCATACTTTGCAACCATAGCTTTGTTTGAATTGACTTGTAAATTGTATGTAGTTTGATGTAATCTAGAATATATTAAAAACTGGCAGTATGAGAAATTTAGCATCTGAATCCTGATTGCAAGCCTATGCTCTAGAATCTAGATTATACAGCTGGAAGTTTCAATGTGTCAGTTATTTACCGTTTGATGTTGGAATGGAATGAATGTGAAGTACTGTAATTATTTAATTTTCCATTCAGTGGTAGCTGGTCAAAAATAACTTGATTCACTTTAACAAGAATATAAGGCCAAGTGCTTTGCAAGATTTGTGTTCACTTCATTGAGTAGTGAATAATCTATGAATGACGGAACGATACAGCCATCAGATTATATTGACCCGAAAATTAAACCGTTCATAGTTTCCTCCAACTCTCACTTATCTTATAAATAAATTATTGAAATGCTTTCAGTACGATTTCAGTAACCACAATATAGTATTGTGGGGCAACTAGTAATTATATTGGACTTCCATGCGTCGACTGTGATTCCCTTCGGCTAACTCAGTACTTTTTTAGAGCCATGTACTTCAGTCTTTAATTGTCTCCAGAGGTATCAATATCCTATTTTGAATAATGAGTGTTTCTTAAAGATTTTGAATTATTGTTAGTAAACATTCTCTTGTAAACGAACATAGCTGAAAAGATGTGTGTGTTGAGTTCCACTGTTAAATTAATGTCTAATAATATGGTGGTCTGACAATATCTTTCTTGTCATTACAATAAAAAGAAAGAAAATAATGGAGCTCCATGGGGAATTGCGGTCTTGTAAGAATTTAATTGTTACTTTATTTAAGTGAATTGTTATGGAAGGCAGTAACTTCATGTTTTCACACTCCAAATTATTACTTGTACTATCCAGTGGCTTTTATTGAATAAAATTTGTTCACTAATCGGAAAACTAGTACTAGTGTCTACCAGCAAAATAAATGTTTAAAAAATCACAAATTTAGCAATTTCAAAATTGGTCTAAAAAAGGTTATTGTATTTTCACGCGGAGATAGACTACAATACAAAATGAATAATATGCAAAACTAATTTTTAATTGAACTTGAGTAATATTGACAGCTAATTTTCTGTTTTTGATCAGAACGAAAACAATTGGCCGGCCTTTATTCCGTTTGTCTGAAAGTTTCCCACGAGATTCATGTTCCATCATTCTTTCCATAATTATGGTGCCTCAAAACGATTTTAAATGATGTTACCTAACCACTGTCTTCCATTGCATTTTATCTATATTCGCTAGTATTTTAAAAATATATTTTAATATCTATTTTTAGTTTTTGAAATGGTGAGTAAATGAATTGAACGTATCTATCGATTTAACTTCATCTATTAATCTTCTTGTTTTCTCTATTCATTATTCTGTTAATTTATGCTCAATTGAAGTTAATAGATATTTTGTCTTTTACAGCAGCAGCAGCATCAGCAACAACCGCCAGTGTACAGTAGCAGCATTCTAGCTGACGACCCGTCGATGGGTGTCGTGATGATTGACGGCCGACCGTCGCGGCCCAACAGCATCGAGCTGCGACGCTCCTATCCGGAGCAGGTGGACGGCGGAGGGGGAGGCATCTACAGTCCGCGCAACGTACACAGTCCGGAAAATGTTTACCGGTCAGTCATGCTCGCATTCACTTTTCATACAGTTACACTTACCAGTAGCGTTGACTTATTCAAAACAGTGTTGTGTATTTCTGGTTTGCATTAATCATTGCCATACACATACACCTAGTTATCAAACAAGTTGGGTTTTATTCACAGTTTCCTGTCCTATAACACTTTCTAGTAGGGTTGACTTATTTAAAAACAGTGTTATGTATTTCTCGTTTGAACTAATCATTGTCATATTCATACACCTAGTTTTCTCAAATAAGTTGGGTTTTATACACAGTTTCTTGTTCTGTTACAATTACTAGTTGGACTTATTGAAAACTGTGATGTTTGTATTTCTGGTTTGAACTAATCATTGTCATATACATTCACCTAGTTTTCTCAAATAAGTTGGGTTTTATACAGTTTCCTGTCCTGTTACACCTTACTAGTTGGTTGGACTTATTGAAAACAGTGATGTTTGTATTTCAGGTTTGAACTAATGATTGTCATATACATACACCTAGTTTTCTCAAATAAGTTGGGTTTTATTCACAGTTTCTTGTTCTGTTACACTTTCTAGTAGGTTGGACTTGAAAAGTGCTGTGTATTTCTGGTTTGAATTAACAATTAATCATTGTCAGTTGGGGTTTAAACGCAGTGTCCTGTACTTTTTTTTTAACTAATCAACTCTGTCATAAATTGTTGTACTGTACCTGGTTCAAGGTGGGTTGTCCTAGGAGCATAATTTAGCTGATAGTAAACGAAAATTGGTTAACTTTTATTCTACTTTTCACCAATAAATCATCAATTTCCAAAAAAAAGTATTTTGAAATTTAAAATTTACTTTTAAATATATCTTTTTATTCATAAAAAGTTTTTACGTAATTATTATTATTAGATATTCACTTCAATATCAGAATATCTCGCAGTTCTCAGTTAGTTTATTCAACACTTGATTCTAATTTAATCTATTGATAAACATTTACTGATATTAAACATTTTGGTAGTCTTATTTTATTATTAATATTTTTACGACAGACTTTTAAAGATTATTTGAACGTCAAAAATCATTCCCTTGAAAAATAATATACCATGTCCTCCCGCAACTAAATTGTTGCAGATAGGAATCTTTTTATGTAATTTGCTACATTTCAAGTTTCCTACTTTGAGAAAATAATCAACATTTTTTCTACGCAAACGAGTGAAGATAGGCAGTGGTAAAGCTAGCATTTCTGGAATTTATATTTACCAATCGCTTTTAGAATTGAGGGGAAAATTCATTGGCAGGAGGTGATGAAATCTGCGGAGCTGTTGAGTGTAACTTGTAATATAGCAATTCATAGCTTATCAATGTTTAAATTATTTGTTATTTTTTTCTAATGTAGCATGCTTTCAAATTTTCTTCACTTGTAAAGTTCTACTTGAGATTGGCTTGTAGTATATTTGATCTATTTTCTCGAATTATTTTTCTGTATTATGAGTAAAAATTGTGCATATTGAAGTATCTATAAAATATTCTTGATTATATTCGAGCTTTTGTGATATTTGTTTGCATGCATTGATATTGACGCTTTTGTATAGTATGTCTGTTGATCAATGTGAACTCGTTTATGCTTTGGTTGTATTGAAGAGGAAAGTTTTCAAAGTAATATTTTTATGTAGATGCTATGTGATCGAACTTATTATTTTGTTTAATAATAACCGGGAAGGTGGGAGAGGGGTCTGTTTTATTGATTCAACCTGGGTTAATCGTTGGGAATGTATCTGCACAACGTATTTTCGTTCAACATGATGCTGCTGTTTTATATTATTATTCTCATTCGAGAACAAAATACTAAATACTAAAATATTTAAATAGATAGAAAAATACATTCCTTCAATTTATCGGAGTGCTCGACTACTATGTAGCTTTGATTCGTTTGTTTGAATTTCAACTAGGATCACGACTGAATCAAATGAATCATTATAACAACCAGCATAAATACTATCACCAGCATAGACTATCACTCAAAAGTGATTAGATACTAAGAAACATACTTGATTATTATCTTGAGTTGCACTCTTTATTTTGTCCCTATTTCGTAATGCATTTTTCTCTCAGAACGAGAATTTATTCTCTGAAATCGTATTCCATTCTCTTGAAATAAGGGTTTTTGTACATAGATTGTTTGGAGTTGGAAATCAATATTCACTTACTTCTTTCATTCCTCTAGGTCTAGTTATCAACCTTTTTTCGTGTTGATGCTCAGTACACTTATATTTTATTCAGTAACTGAAAACTTGCTTTCGTGCTCATTTTTGTATAACCTACCATTAATGTGGGAGTTCATGAAATCCTTGATACTAATTCAAATTGTTTGATGCAATAATTTTTGAAGCATTAGATTTCAACTATTCCATAGTCAGAAAAGGAATTTGAAAGTAGTTGCTTTAATTGTTGTAATTATTTTTAATTTTAGTCACAAAATTTGAAAGCTTCAATTTGTTTCTGTTTGTGTAACGAAAGTGTTATTGTTCTCGGTAAGACAGGATCAGTGTAAGTATATTTCAGGCGTGTGTTGAGTTGAGCTTTTCAGTTGACGTTTGTTGGAATGTTTGTCAACAATTTGGGGGTGGTGGCTTTGTTGAGAAGCTGGTGGCCTGCTTTTAGACCAATGACGCTCTTTTCTAGACAAAACTACCCGGTGAATTACGACGACTCTGTATTTACTAGCCACCATCATCACCAGCAGCATCACAGTGACGAGCAGGCGCTGTACGGCATCTATGGGAGCGGCGGAGGCAGTGTCACCTACACCAGTCCCAATGGGGGCGGCGTCGGTCGGAGGCAGCGGCCCACGCATCCGCCTCCCGCTCCGCCCAGCAACGGCACTTCCGCCACCAGGTATGCCATGCCACGACGTTTTCACGGAGCTCAATTGCATCCCATCATCTCATTTTCTGTTCATTGTGCGTCAATTGTTCACTTTCAAGTCTTCAATCTAATCTTGAAACAGGCAGGCACTTGTACACTTCCGAATGAAAAGTGTCAATCTTTTATTCGCCAGCACCTATTAGTTGAATCTTGGTCCGACTGTTCAATCTAAGTACTCTCGATTCATTAATTTTTTATTATTTAAATTGATTATTCGCTTCTCACCCACAGGCATTTGCCCATGTGAGGAGCGTTTTTCAAATTATTTATGTATTTTTGCTGTGCACTGAACACGAATAAAAAATATATAGTTTCAATTTCAAATAATAATTGAATATAGTGTGTTCAATTTAATTATTTGTTTGGTGCAGAAATTTCTCTTAAAACTTGAATCTTGATTGATGGGAACATTTTAATTCTCTATTTAAAACTGTAGAAATAAATTTTTCAGTTGACATAAAAGTATCGTCCCTTATTAACCAAGGCAAGCAATACAATTCCATCATCTAATTGGCATAAAAATCGCCTTTGAAACTATTTTAATTTATGGGAAAGTTAAAAACATTTTAAATTAGTTTTTTTGGTATGCAGGATAAAATATTATTAATACTGCAACTCGAAATCATAGAAGTTATCTGACATTTACCTAACTGGCTCATAACCTGAGATATAACTTTGATGAGATATGATGTTTGCAATTGACTCCAAAATACGTGAAAACGTCGATTCTTCTCAAAGTCCGTGATGTCCAAGCCTAGAAGTACAGAAACATCAATCTTACACCTTACATTAAAGTAATTCTTTTACAGTATGTTACCATTCTGGCTTTTGTTTTGAACTTCGATGAATCTTCTTGACATTCAACATTAAGTTTGTCGGTGTACGGTTGATGTTTAGGAGGCGGACATTCATAGGGATCCAATTTATTTGTTCTTGTTGAACTGTCTATTTCTGACTTTTTCAATTTTATATTATTTTCAATTTTAAGAAGCGTTTGTCTTTCATTGGCCGTACAAGGTTTGCTTATCTGGTTCATCATTCTATAAACTCAGAGAAATGTATTCTTGCATGAGGTGACCTAACCAATCAGTCACTTTCATTCTCGTGAATTTAAATGTTAAATATGAATCAGAAGTGGAGCCTGTATACAACCAATGAAATTCCAAACGCTACTTGATTTCTTAACGATAAAATAAATTGAGCTATAAACCCTCCCCAAAAATAAACCGTGATTATTCTTCCTCTTATGGCGTCACAAACTAATGCCACACTTCATCAATCTGCTGTCTGTCTATCGTCTGTTGAAAAAACCAACAAATTTTTCAACTCCATCTATCCTGGTAAGATTAGAATATACGGCTTAACTTATTTATTCACAGTATGCTAACTGTATTTAATCACGTCTTGATCGTGTTATGCTCCGTCTGTTTGATATTGCTAGCTTGATGTTATTTATTTTCACCCACTTATTTATACGTTATCCACAAGTTAATGCCCTGAATGTTTCAATTGCACGTTTTTAACTCCTGCACTTGCTGTATGGATGTTCCATCAATGTTTTATAAATATCTATAAAAGCTTTTATTCAATTTAATATTTATTTGGGTTTAATAATAGTGTTTTAATTAGCTTATAGCTTTCTCCTAATAGGCTTTCTCCTTTGCAGGCGTTGAAAGGTATAACTGAAATACTCTCCTTTCGTATATGAATTTTATAGTACCGTTATTTATAAAGAGTATCTTGAATTAAAATTTATTTTTAGTAATTAGTAATTGTAACCCTTTTTTAATATTCCATGATTTATAACCAATGTTTCCATTTGAAGTTATAAATTCTGGAGTAATCGAGAATTACCGCGTCAGTAAACATGCATCTGTCTTTGATATGAAATGAAAACATTCTACTTATTGTGACGAATAAATACCTCTTTGACAATGTATATACTATCCACTGAAAACTGCAAAAATTCTATTGCTTTTTGTGCTCTCGACATGCTTGGAAATCATATTCCTTGTTGATAGCATAGATTTCCACACAAGAAAATGTTATCCCAGCTAAATACTTGATTTTCCAGCTATAAAAAGCTTTGCTTCTAAAAATTATTCTGCTCACTTGAAAACTATTTTATGGTTTACAGTTTACAGGGTCAAGCTCCAACATTCTGGAGAACTTTGAAATATTTCAACACAAATACCAAAACATGAAGAAAATTTAAAATTTGGGGTTTGCTTCTCTACAACTGACATAGCATTACAAATGACAAATTCCGTGCACAATTGGGTAATGAGTCGAGTTCCTGCATATTAGAAACAAGAATCTAAAAAAATGAGATAATCAAAAATGATGAATCTCAGCAAAACTACTATCGCCAAGAGTGTTACACTGGAGAAGAGATTGCTTACAGGAATGAGCATGATTTCTCTTCAATAAGATCTAGAGGCCTCGTTAAATAATAATCGATGGTTTTGATATGACTTATAATTGACTCGATTTATCACTTCCACAAATTCGGGTTTTAATTTTAATGTACCAAATTACATTTGTTGTTATTCCCATTTTATACCTATCTTCCAGCTTGAAATACACCCTAAAAAGCACTCAAGCCTACACCCTTATGACCCCTCAATGAAATTAGTAGAATCTAGCAATTTTGTTCCATTTCAATGTGTAATTATTTTTAATTTGAAGCGATCCTCTCATTGTTCATTTTATTCTATACATATGGTATTTTACTGAAAAATATTTGACTTTTTTGGAACGAACCGAAATATAAAATTTAACTTTGTTACACACAAGTATTAAAGTTCATTTTATATGAAGAATGAAAAATGAAATGATTGGACCATTTCTTATTTAGTAAATTTTCAAACCCGTCATCATCTTTTAAACTTTGGCCATCTTCTTAACAATCAAGTGTCCCGTTACTCTCTGAGAATACTGTTCCAGTTATTGTCCGGAATTAAAAGCTAATGCGAAATATAATTCAAACTCAAAATATAATAATTCAAAAAGCAAAATATTTCGAGAAAAAGACCAGTTTTCTTGTTGTTTCATTCTAAAAACATTGTTCGTCATTTCCTCCAAAAAATTGTGTTGTTTTTCATTTACTGTCTCAAAAAGTAGGGGGTTTTCACGTGGGTTAAAATTATATGAAACTATCTAAACCTCTGAAATTATTGAATGAATTTTACAGTTCACTCCTCCCCGCACACGGACATGTCATCCAAGCGGAGTCTATTCATAATATTTTGTTCATGAATTTTTTTTCTTGTGTTTATTTATTTGAATAAAACAAATTTGAATCTTTGAAGTTTTACTTAACGACTATTTTGTGATGTTTTAGTACACCGACAGCATCTTCGGCCAATAACACGCCGACAAGGGGCCGCAGCATGAGCGCCGGACGAGAGCAGCTGCCGCCTCCACCACCGCCCCCGGTCGAGACGCCGCCGCCCCCAGTGCCCATCACAGCACTGCCACCCTCACCGCCAATGGTGGCCAGCCCGCCCCACAGCCCCGAGCCGCCGCCTCCGCTGCTGCCGCCCCCGCCACCCGCACCTGAGCCGCCTCCGCCACCTCCACCGCCGCCTCCTCCTCCGCCGCCACCCCCGCCCACCATGGCCATGTCCAATGGGCCCACTTCGTCGCCCCCGCCGCCGCCCTTCCTCAACGGCGATGTCAAGTCACCTGTCAAACAGGTCAGCCAACCTAACCTCATAAAGTTCGAACATTCACTTTTTTGCATTCTTAACTCTTCTACTGTTCTTTTTCTTATCCTGTAGAAAAGAAAGGACTGTAGGTCAATATTGAATTAAATTATTGTTAAACTAGAAGTCACCCGTGCTTCGCAACGGAGCTCCACAAAACAAAGCTACATTATAATTTCTTCTCTACTGTGTGTATCAAAGGTATTATTATTATTATTATTATTATTATTATTATTAACGTGTTAAAAATTTCGCTTCTAAATTTCTCGTTTAAATTCTTTGTATAATTCATTATTTTATTTGAAATGTGCTTTCGTGAGTATCGTATTAGTGCTGTTAATTTATAATTTGAAAGATTTTTTGGGACTTTTTGGGAAAGTTGAAAATTCAGTTTTGGACTTAACCTATAATGTTTTCCATATTAAATTTCACATTAGAGAAAACTGGATTCGGCGAGGCGGAACACCCGAAAGGGTCTCTCCGCCAAAAAAAACCATAAGCATGAAAAAAGGTATTATTCATTTTTTTCTGGATTAGGCCTTTTAAATATTGTATAGCTTAATGCTATGCTAAAACTGAACATATACGGTAGACAAAAATAGTGGTTTAAATTTATTGAGAAATTCATTTCATCCAATAAAGTAATAAATTGGACCAATTCAGAAATTAACAGGAAAAATATTAGGAAGGGAATGGAGAGAAGTATTTATTGTGGCATAGGCTTCAAGTTATTCTTGATGGGTAAACACAACTGTATACTTATTGTAAGTAGTATTTACGCTACTTTACTGTAAGCTACACATTCATTATTTGTCAAGTAAGTTACCTGTAAGCTCAATATTCCCGTTAGCAGTCAGCATTTTTTAAGAAGGCCCGGTATTAATCTCATTACTTTTGCAAATGCCCCATACAAAAAATCTTCTTAAATTGCGAAAATTATGAATCAACTTAGATCCCCGTGAATACATCCTCCTTCATTTCGAATCTTTATTAATGTACCACAATTTGCAGTAGCCTACATCTATTCCATCAGATAATTCCATGACAATATTTTGTAATGTTTATTGCTGTCATAGAACGCTAAACTTGGAGAATTCCAATAATAGTTTGATTAGGTTCTATTTCCCAATGTGTAATTTCAACATTGTAATATCATAGCGATTCGTAAAAAGTATTAGAAAAAATATTGTTTTACTTGCATGAAGTTGAAAATTATCTGCAAAATAAGAACTAAGTTATTTTAAGTCCAAAAATTGGATAAATTACATTGTTTCATATGGGAAAAATTGATATGGTTAATAAATAATTGGAAAAATTAAAGAATTAATTTTATTTCGATGAAAAAGCAGAGAATAATTGATTTTTGATCAAAATTTATTGTAAAAAAAAATTGGCCAAACTGAGAATCGAACCCAGCGAGAATGGGGGCCCATCGTTCCGGTGGCACGCCCTAACCAACTGCTCCATCACAGCCGTCGAATTATAAACGGTTTGGTAGTGTACTAAAGTTTCTAACCTCTAACTCGAATCATTATGAAGTAGGGAGTATTTTAACCTTCCCGAATGAAGTGGTATTTGAGCTTCAATTATGAAAAATCTAGAGGGAAAATTGAAATTTGGGCTTCGAGGTGCATAACATTAATATTTTTGGAAGCTGTATGCAAAATTCCAAGCTCTAGATTATTCCCGTTTTTTCGGAACACAATCCACAAAATTAGCTTGCTTCTTGCTAATAAACACACACACACACGCAACCGTATCTTCTTTTATTTATAAGATGAAGAACATTCTAATGCCCAGCTCCAATTTGAATGAATTTTATTTCCTCTTCAATGATACAGAACTTTGAAGATTTAACAAATATGAAATACAAAGAAAAACTATTCTTCACTTGTGTCAAAATGTCTGTGTGCGAAGAAGAGTCTGAATCATTTTATTATTACAAGTTGTACAGAGAAAGTAATAAAAATAAGAAAAGATCTAGAAAAGTTGAAAAAATAAAGCAAAAACGAGAGAGAGAATGGTTTGATAAGTTGTCGAGGATGGCGTATAATAGGAGATGCGAGGCTATCAGACGCCAGCATGGAGATGAAATCTAAACAAATTAATAAACCAGAATGCCTAATTAGGTTCATGTAATAGCTTAAAGCTAGTTGATAAACTAAGTGGTAGTGCAGAATAGAACGCTGAATGCATTGAATAGATCAATGAAAGGCATACAAGAATTGTAATGATTTTTTTTCTTGAAAAAAGGTGGAAGCTATTTGAAAAAAAAAATTGCTGATTTTATTTACTTCATATCTTTTCCAAAACTTATCTCGACTAGTGAATACCATTAAGCAACAATATTTCCTGCTTGAATAATAACTTGAATAACAACTAATAACTATATTAACTATAGGCTATTGAACAAGTATTCACCATAACTATTTGCTTTCTATTCGTATTTGTTTACTTATGTGATATGCTATTTTCAACTTTCAGATCATTTCGACATCGCCACCGAAAACGAAACAGCTAGAAAACACCGTAGTGAATAACATAGTTGCCAGTGCGGGTGCAAGGAACAAGTCAACGAATCCACCGGTTGCTCAGTATGACCCGCGTAGTGACCTGCTCAAAGCAATACGTGATGGTGAGATCTCTTTTCAGCTTATCATCAATAGTTAATTACTGAATGAAGTATTAACATATATTATTCAAGTCTTCATTTTTATGGTTGAAATGTGTATTTTTCTCATTTTTCTGATGAACTTTACTTTTTGTGAAGAATGCATTTATGTCTATAGAATTACTAATGAAATAAAATAATATTTTGTAGTTTTCTATTTCTGCATTTTAATTGGAATGGAAGTGAATATATTTTCAAATAATTATTTTAAACACTATAATACTCTGATACCTTGGTTTACAAATTTTTTATTGTATAATTTATTGATTTTAATCTTCTTCCCTTTCATTTCTCAGTATTGAGTTTATTTCTCAGTCCGTGGGTTCCATTTTCGGCTTGGACAAATATTTCATGCATTATGATGGCAATTTAGTTCTAGAATTCATCGGCATATGCTCACGAAGCATACTGTTGCGAAAGCTTCCAGAATGGTTCATTTGTCGAATGTTCATCAGGCTCAGCCGTACTATTTCTCTCCCAATTTTGATTATCAATGTAGTCTAAAATAGGGTTATGAGCTCACAGCAATTCAACAAGCCTTTATTAAGCCGGTATATTCAAATATTCGCGACACATATGCAAAATGTACAGTATGTTAGGCTTATCAGTATGTCTGGGGATTAATATCATTGGCAGCCTTACACTACATATCTCTGTCCACTTTTCAAAAGATGCCATTCTCGTGGTGCGCCAACTTCAGTACATAAATATTGCCTATTTACTATAAATTGGATGATGTCTATTTCAGTTTATGCTGTTTCCAATTCATTCCTTCATGTATTTACTTATATGCAATGTGTTACAGGAATAAAACTGCGCAAAGTGGAGAAGATCGAGCAGAAGGAAGGCGAGCGACAGAACGCGTTCCACGACGTGGCCTCGATTCTGGCGAGGCGAGTGGCGGTCGAGTTCTCCGACTCGGACTCGGCTTCAGAGAGCGAGTACGACAGCGAGGGATGGTGCGAGCAGGAGACCAGTGCATGAGTCAAATCCACCCCCCGCTCCCTCTCCCACTCCTGTTACCTGTTCTACATTCGCAGTGCTACCACTCTCCTCATCATCTGTATCGCTCTGCTACTTGCAAAGCTACTCAAAGCTACTCTCATTGATTATCGTCTATAAGCCTAGTTACTACATTCGATTTGTACTGACAACCTTTACCATTCCATACCCAATGACATTAGATGTCTTCTATTTAACATTGTATGTGTGTTTGTATCACTGTTGGTGGATTGTTCGTTCAAATGATCCATTCTATTCAAAAAGTCACATTCGAAATAGTTTTATAATCCTACCAAACTCGTAAATTGCTGGAAATACGAAATAGTCGGCAATATTTGAACAGACGGTACTCAAGTTATAAATCTGTCTATCGAAACTCATATTCTAGTAAAGTGGTAATTGAATATTCAGGTAGTAACTAAAGCGTTTTTATTTTAATTCAGAATATAGATTGTTAACGTAACATAATAGGAATTGCCAAAGTAAAATGGTCGAATCCCGATATTGGAATCACTATAGACAGCTATTGCTGTATACCTTGATTTTCCCCCTTTTTTATTACACACCAACTCATAATAATTCATTAGTTATTATCGTAACCATTCCAATGTTTAGTAACCGCACTCCGCGTGTATTGAAATTCATTTGGTTAACGGAAATATCTAAATCACCCTCCCACCTTACACTCTCATTTCGTACAATGAAATCAATTCAAAATAGTTGGAAATTAAATTTTACAATTCACTGTAAAGTTTATAGGCTAATGAAAATGACGTACCCTTAGGCCTAATTTATACTTTAAAATCCATTATCAAACTATTTTTTTAATAATTTATGGAATGCAATGAATTCAATACAACTTCTTTATTTTTCTACAATAATTACTGTTGGTGGGTTGTTCATTCAAATAATTCCTTCTTTAACTTTTCATTAATGATAATAGAATTTAATGCTTTTGTTGATAAGGAAAAACTATAATAACTGGTCCACCTGTCTTATTTTTAATCCTTGTTCTACACATGAATTCATCCTAGAATCTGAATGAATTAGTTTGCTTTTATGAATCATTATGTTGGTGCTAGGCTTTCATGATTCATGTTATTATAATAATCTAAATGTTGAGTCTTCATTATTTTCTCCCTATAAATCGAAGAATGAAAGTGAAAAAAGTATTGAGTAGTAAAAATGTTGCATTAGGTTCTCGCACAAATACTTGAAACCTACCTACTCGTAATTGATTACATTTTATGAAAGCCTTAAAACAAATAATTTATTTTAGAGGTTTACCAATATTGTTGCTATAATCATTAATAAGTCTCAAAACGTTTTATTATATTGTAATGTAATCTACAAGATTAATAATGGATTGGAATCTATCTTGCCAAAGTGGAATTTTGCTTCAAAGGTATTATGTAATGTAATGTTCAGCGTATTGTGTTGGCTGGAAAAATTATAAATCTATTTTAAGAAATATATTTATTCCAATGAGACGCTTATTATTCGTATATTTTCCCAGCATGTATAGCCATTAGAATAACGTTCAATTAATAAACTATGTTATACATTTTATATATTTTTAATAGTATTTTTGAAAAAGGTGTTGTATGGAATTTGAAAATTATTGTAAATTCTATGAATGTGGAATGTATAGAATATTTTTAAAATATTCGAACCCATTGCCATTTTAATGGTTGATCTATACTTAATAGTTTGCTATAGTTTCTATTATAATTGACTTGATTCTTGAAACTGAATATTCGTATTTTAACTGAAATATACTGAAATTGAAATTACAGTGATTGTAATGAGGGATTGTCTGCTTTTATAACGAATATTCAGTTTCAGTACGACTGCATCTTCAAAGGAAAACAAGTTTAATATAAATGACATTACACTTATAGGAGTTTTAATAGAAAATGAAGTTCCCAATGAATCTCATTTTATGAAACTTTTAATGAAAATTGATTAATTTTTATAAAAGAGAATGGAAAGAAAAATTAGTTTTTTTTCCATTTGAAATCAGGAAACTGAATCTATTCTTCATTTTATTTCTCTCTACATTGAATAAATTATGTCGAAATAGTCTACCAGCCTGGTATTGAAGAATTGAGATTAAAAAAGGTTTGTTTCCTAAAATGCCGTTGAGAAATATTTACTAATGAGTATCTATTGATAATAATGTACCACATGGAAGGAATGCTAAAAATGGTTTAAAGGTTTATTTTATACGATCTTATACTGTATTTAACAATAATGATATAAATAGTTGTATTATATTGTACAGACCTGGCGTTGGTGATAGAAAAAGAGTTCTTGAACTCAAAAATCATCAAATTTCTGTACTTTTGAATTAAGATATTATTCATGCGTCAGCTAGATAGAATCAACTGAAATAAATTTAAATATAAATTATTGGTATCTTTGTAACCCATCTCGGTTTAATTGGTATTCTTTTGGTACCTATTGGTTAAAGGTGCTTTCACTCCGAAATTTCAAAGTGTACCGTATTGACAACGAAATTGTACACTTTTTTGATGAAAATTAATTTCTTCAAATATTATGAATGTATTATTACGTTCTAAATAAGTATTTTCTCATTGATGATTTTATTGCTAATGTTCAGGATTCTTTTTCTTGTAATATTGCCCGTTGTATTTTCGAAATACTGTAAATAAAACATAATTATAGTGAATGTAAATTTACGTAGATTTCATGTCTTCAACTCAGCTACGTATCTTACATTAGTAGGGTATTGAGGCTTGGAAGCTCGAGTCCTTGCTTTGGAGGAAAATCATATTGTCAACCATAATTTTTTCACCAAAATTCAATAGAAATTTTTAAAAGTAGATCGTTCATGTAACCACTTATGATTTGATCATTATAAAAAGTAAATATGAAGATTTGCGTTATTTACCTGTACTAAATATCAATAGTTTTTGAATTAGAGTTTTTTGTGAACTTTAACTACAACTGTCAGTAAGTTCAGAGTTTTTTAAATAGTGTTATTCTTCTATATTTAGTGTTGGTTCTCCTATATTTCTTTTTCCAATCTAATGTTGAAGTTGAGCTTGAAGACATGGATATCCTTACGACATCTAACATTCGATAATCTCAATAATTATATTGTAGATTTGTATTGAAAACTAATATACTATTTTATGAAATTAGTTTTTATTGTATTCCATGCTTAAAGTTTGTAATATTTGAAAAAACCAAAGCACAACTTTATACCTTTTTATCGTGTTGTTAATTTATTAAGATTTTTTCCTTACTTTAAGTTCTTCAAAAATTATTATTTACTTGAAAAAGGTAAATCGAGAGAATACCTTCTTTTTTAATTTCTTCAATTGAATAATAATAATAAATTAAGTAATAATAATAATATAATACATAAGTTCAAGACTCGAGGGGTCATTTACAGTACATATTTTGTTCATTCATTCTAATCAATCTTCTTTTTTATGAGATTGCTATATCTTTGAGTCTCATGAATTTCCTAATTCAAGCTGAGTGATTCAGGGGAAAATATTATCCTGCACACTCCTTGATTCATTTTGGAAATTTTGACATTTGATTGTTTCTTTCAAGAATCAAAATTTATCGTAATTGACTGCCATTCTTTTTTTGTAGCAGCTTTGAAAAATCTTTTTTCTAAATGGTACATAATTTTTATTGCGATCTGCCTTGGTTTCTATTAAGTCCCTTTTCCCGTAGGTACTCTAAATGCTGTGTCAAATTTATTCTCAGTAAATGTTCATGCAGGAATTGATCTTGAGTTTTCCGTACCGTTCCATATTACATCACCATACAGAAAATACCTAATTTCGTTCTCTTAATTTATTGTCAATTTAACAAAAATTCGTTAATTTTAATATTGTTCAGATATATAAGCATAGTAAAGTTTTAAATCTCGATTTCCATTGAGGTTTTTTGGATAATTGTTTCTCAAAAGATATTTTTCAAAAACTTGAATTGTTTATTAGTATAATCTATTAGCATTCAATTGGAAAATTATACCGTAGTCTAATATCTCAACTCTTGGCCCCTTTCGTTATGAATAATTGAATTGAAACAAATGAAATGTATATTGATCTAATTAATATATTGTATGTCTTATTTATAACTCAATGTATCATCTATCACCCTTTCTATTTATAGACTATATATATGTACAGTACAATGTAAATTTTAAAAATAAATTTATCTGTGAAATTTTGTTGGGACTCACTTATTTACTTTACCTTGCTGAGGGGAAGACTCAGAACATCTTATGTGCCCTTGACAGGACTGTTTTGGATGCTGCACCAGTTACCCTTCTTGGTTTTACCATCAGGCACACTGTAGACCAATCTTCCAATGCCGGGGCCTGCTTACATCCTGGGCTGCATGGGCAGTACATCTTGGCCTCCCTCCTGTATGTGAAACGTCACCATGTGTCCTACACTACAAGGGAGCAGATCCATGAGCACAACACAAGAGGGGGGGTGAACCCCCTTGACATTCCTCGCTGTAGGTTGTCTAGAGTGCACGACAGGTTCCCAACCCTGGCTCAAAAGATGTTCAACCACCTGCCAGCAACTTTACGGAGTGCCTTCAAGAGTGGTTTGTCTCAGTGGCTGGTGAAACGTAGCTATTACACATTACAGGCTAGATGAATTCTTTGTGGACGACCTGTTGAAGGTGCTGCCAGTCGCCTCTTAATAGTTTCAAAAGTGGCCAGTTGTTTTAAGGCTAAACAGTACGAAAAAAGTTGTGATTCTAGCCCGATAGATAGCAGCACCGTTGGGGCCAAATTACTCCTACTGATTACTCATTCATTTTTCATCCGATTTGAAAAATAAAACAGTTTTGTAATCAGTATAAAGTTGTAAAAGTCGCTATTGAAGCCAATTTTCGGAAAATTATTTAATACATTTTTAGAATTGATAACTTTTATAATAAGTAAAAATTTAACAGAAAGAGGTAGTCATTTTAAGGGCAAAATTATTTAAATAATTTTAAAGCTTATTTCAAACAAATCGGTTGAACGGTTTTGTCAGAGACGTGTTTTTAGTTCCAACACATTGTATTTGCGTGTGTATTGTTCACACGTTGAGCAGCTAACTGACACACGCACGCACCGACGGAGCGCCTTCACTCTGATACTCTCTCTCACACACTCGTTCTCTCTCACGCAAATAGGCACATACAACTACTGTACTAGCGGCTCGCAGCAGTCGTACATGCTAGATATCACTCCGCCAGGGATGTTATTTTTCTGGTCAAACAATAGCTTCCATAATATACACACAGCCAAAGACGTGTATAGTGTTAGTGAATTCATTTAATTTGGCGACTGGCGAATAACTTTCATTTAACATCTCTATGGCAACGGGTGATGTTCTGTTGATTTCTTTTTTAAATTTGTTTTTTACTTGTTATTTAGCCTAAAGTATTTATGTGAAACAGAACATCACTCGTTACCCTAGATATTTTAAATTGAAGTTATTCGCCATCCCCAAATTAAATGAATATATACCTGTAGTCAGCAAACATTCATCCTGGGTATTGTAGGAGTGATCGACAAAGTTTGCAATACGTATAAATATTTTTGTGCGTGATGGTTTAATCAACAATAATTTGTCCAACAATTTAACGATACTTGTGCAAATTTCATATAACTTATCTCTTATTTAATTATTATAAAGTGTGTTAAACCTTTTTTATTTGTGTATTTTTAAAATAAGACCACTTTACTAATTACTACTTAGTATCAAAAATGTTCACAGCAATATCAATTCATGATATGAAGTCAACTAGAGTTGATAATGATAGGCCTAATGTATCGATGGGTAACGTACTCATCAGAACCAACTACTTATTACAATATTACTATTAGTTGATTATTCATTAATTTTCAATTAAATTAAATTTTTACAAGGCAAAGACATCGCGTAATTTTCAGAATAGTCTTATCAGGAAGATAGAAAATAATTATCGTTTAAAATTGTAGTAAGCAATACCATTGTCTATTAATCTACACCTAAGATTATAGATTAATAGTGTCAACAGTCAATGGCACTATCTACAGTCCACACTATTAATCAATAATCTACACTACAGTATTAATCTATAATCTTAGATGTAGATAATACATCTACAATTTTTAGTCAATGGCAATACTGTGACAGCGGTAACTAATGTAAATGAGACTTTGTAAATACTAATGCTAATTCACGAAGAAATAATATTATTGACATCTATGGTGGAAAATTCTCCAACAATAGAATAAATGTACTGTACATCAAAATAATTAAACAATATAATATAATAAAATAATTATGAAATAATAGGTCGTGCTATTTCATCAATATTAATTTTGAAAACCATCAAGTTTTTTTATTGGACCTTGATCTAATGCTCATTTATAGAGAAAAATTCATCGACATAAGAAACCATTATTCATTATTCATGCAGAATTAGTTCATGAAAAAGAAAATTATCATTAACATTAAAAAAAAAAGAAAAATAGAAATAAATTTCATTATTCCATCAACTTATAATGTAACCAATACTGGGGTACGCGACATGGGACCGCACAATAGAATAATGCAAAACATTGTCTATATAGAACAATTTTACCTCATTTCTCATACTTATTTCTTTCCATTTTACTATTCTGCAATAAATATTAAAATATTAAATAATGCTAGTACTGGTTACTGATAAGGCAAATGCATGCGTAATTCAGTAAACCAATGTTTACAATAAGCTCTATATACTTCAGTAAAGTAAACAATCTGCAGCGAAACGACCGGAAATGAGTCACTGTGGTAGGGATTGCTGCAATAATTTTTGTTGTATGTATTCAGTGCTAGCTGAGACAAATAGAATAAAAATATTATTTAGTCATATTTTGGTGATCGTTGGTGCATCTTCGCGCGTGTTATAGAGGCTACGTTCTGTGAGTTTTGTGAGTCTTTCGTTTATTTTGCTTACAAATGGTTTAAATTAAAAAGTTATAAAACTATAGATTCTCTTAGTTTTTTATAGTTTTCTCAAGTGTCAGTGTTAATTATGGATAAGTGGCTCAAACGAAAAATTCCTGAAGGAGATCTTCCACAAGAATCTGGGTCGAAGTCTGAAAATGTGAGTGTAAATTCTAATTGCTCTCCGAATTGAATAATAAAAATCGTATAAATGTGAATAAAAAAAGAAAGTATGACGAATCCTATTTGAAGTTTGGGTTTACTTGGACTGGAAACTCAGTCCCATGAAGGGGTACGGTCTTCGGAAAAGATTGAGAAACCGCTGGACTGGACTGGAGTGCATCTGGTTAAAACGCTGAGCGAGCGCGTGGTGTTATGGCCTCGTGGGTAGGGGGGAGGGTGTTGGGGCGCGGAAAAATCCAAGAGATAAATCTTGTAAATTCGATTCCGACAGAACCTCTGGTTCGATTTTCAGTCTGAAAAATTCTAAAATTATTTCTCCGTCAATTCTTCAAAATGACTACCTGTTTTTCTTGAATAAACATTCCTTTTGAAATTTACGAAGTAAATCTTTTTATTTAGAACGAAATAAAAAAAATCGTTTCAATAGCGACTTCAAGATACATATTAGAAGTATAAATCAGTTTTCAAAACAATTTTTACTCTAACGGTAAGCGAGTAATCAGTAGGAGTAATTTTCATAATTTTAAAGCGCTACGTGGTGGCAATTTTTGGAACTACTGCTGTGGTGTTTAGCCTTAATTTCTCTGACAAAGCCCATACAAGGCTGCTTTTCTTCATGTTATCACTGAAGTATTAGTGTTTCGGACGCAATCCCTCCAGGACTATACCAGGGCATAGATCGAGAAATGGAAATTATGGTGAGTCACTCGGTGATACACGCTTATCGGGCTCCGCCAATAACACCCAGTTCAGTCAACTCTCAATAGTAATATTTTTTTTTGCTAGGGATGATGCTCACATAAGCTCTAGGCTTGTGCGTGGGTAATGGGAAGGATGATGATGAGAGATGAATGGACCTACAGCTTTAGGTGGGTTCCGAACCATCGGGAAGCGATTTTGAAGCTCATAAATTTTTGTAATTAGAGGAGCCGGTCACCGTTACAATATTGTATTATATAAATTTAGAATATAAGAATTGGACCCAAGAAGATTTTTAAATGGTAAATTGATGGAAAAACATGTTGACGGGAGAAACTTCAGATTACCTGCTTGGATGTTAGATTCACGAAGATTGATTTGAGGCTTTTCAATAAAACACATTAATGTTATAAAGAGAAAATAGGCTACTATTTTGATGAGCTTTCTAGCCTATTGGCTAGAACATTGGACCTAGAGCCCTTTTATGCACGTGATTTCCATCGCGCGACAGAATGTACGATAAATTTTCTGTCGCGTGACTTAAATTTTGTAATGTCGCAAAAGGCTATCCGAAACAATGCGTCATGTTTTTGGAGTCGCACGACATGCAAAAAATCGCTCATTTGTTCAATGTATGTAGAAACGTACGACATTCTGTCGCGCTACAGAAATTGCATGCATAAAAGGGCTCTAATAGAAAGTTTTGAGTTGAATAACTAATAATAGGAAAAGCATTACACACCTTAAGTAATGCTCTGTTTCTCTGTAGTAGAATGTACTCTATGAACACGTCTTGATCTTTAGTTGAATGTATATTATACATTTTCTATTGATTAACATGTTTTTAAAACAAGTTTTTCTATAATTAGACACGGGAAGCTGTATGAAGCCCATAAAATAATGATATTCATCGGAGTTGTCCTTTTTCAATTTGGTCCATTTATCCACGGATGGTGAATGAAGAAACGTAATTTTTTGTTGAAAAAATATTCAATTGAATAATATTTTAATTGTATACAATTTATAAGATCCATAATATTATTGTCATTACCGTATCAAAAACGAGATTTGAACTTAACCGCGGTCAGTCAAATTCTTGCTCTACAAGTTTCACTGCCTGCTGAATGAATAAAATATTCTTAGCAATATTTTTTTCCATATAAATAAGATAGATACGTTCAGTAAAAGCTTGAATTGAATATAAACATGAAAATTATGATCCTAGTTATTGAAAATCTCTATTTTATTTTTACAATCGATACAACAATTTCAGACTGACATCGGGGAAATTTTTTATGGTAATGTTGGTGTTGAAATAATGCAGACGACTTCACATGTGATCTGATAAACGGGATGATGAACTCTGTCTGTGGCTGTGGTCGTGGTGTGTGCTGAAAAGAGAAGAGAAGAGTAGAATCTGCTACCCGATCCAAGTCCAAGTTCTTTCCTACTAGGCTACTTGTCAACTTTCCATTTTGATGTGCGGTATGTGTAGTGTGTTGCAAGTTCAGTTTGATTAATTTTATTGAATGGCGTTTCCTGGATTAAATAATAGAGTTCAACATTCTATGTAGTACACCTACATTGGGTGATTTTACTCAGGAGAATTACCGATTTAACGTTACATTACGGTATTGGAACAGGACTAGAGGTGAGTCTATAGTTTAACAAGATTAAGATTAGTGCAGTATCAATTAAGTTAACTTTTTACGTTGTTCAATGGCATGGAAACTGTAACAGAAATATAAGCTCAATAGAAGGTTGTGCGAAAGAAGTTTATAGGTTAACAATTTGCATGTTTTATTTTTTATAGATTAGCTGATCAGATAATGTATCATTATTCAGTGTAGTTTCTTCATACACTATTTTGATACGTTGAAGACTAATCCACCTAATGATCTTTACCTTTCCTTTCCATAAGGTGAACAGTCAATTTGTAATTGTAACTTTCATGCTTTGTTGTCTGGCCCGGCAATTCGGTACCGTATGCAGAATCAGTCACAGAATTCAGTATGCAGATAACGAATCTTGATTCTTGTGAATGGTTTAATAAAAATAAATCTATGTCATATGCAACACACACTGATTTTGTTTCTTTTAATTATAAAAAAAAATTAAAATTATTACTTACAGTGTCGGTTATTCTAGAATTTTTATTATAATTTAATTCAAATATTCTCTTTAAATTAATTTATCTTGGAACATTTTTAATAGGCCTATTGGAGAAACCACTTCTTTTCAAGTGTTATTGTAGCCTCACACTCACCTAGAAAAATACTCTATCTGTTAGAGTTGGCTAACATATCAGTTAATTATACGAAAATGTAAATTTTAACTGTTATTGAGTTTGAGAAAATACTCTTAAAATCTCAGCTATTCCCAAAAGAGGCCAAAGTTAATTGGTTCATTTTTAACTAGGTCTAGCTAGGTACAGGGTGTTTATCTACTCAGCGACTCAATCTACTTCAGGATTAAATAAATCATTTAAAATATCTATTTATTTAATAGACCTTGACTCGGTCGAAAAATCGTGTTACACTGATAAAATCGCTCCCCAGATCAGCAAAATTTCCATTGGTAAGAATTTCATGGGAACTTTTATTAAAGATCTATTTCAGCTAACAATTTTAATAATATTCCTTGCGCATGCTCTTTCTGTCTCTGGCAGATAGGCCTATCCTACATTAGGCTAATGCATTTAATTACCTACCTAGTACCACAAAACAATTATTGGTTCTTGATAGAAGGCTACAAGAATGTTACCGAAAGTGAAAACATTAACAATACAGTTACAGTACTGGCATGACTGCAGTAAATGTACAAGGACTTCACCTCAAGTGTAATAGAGTGAAGTGATTCTTTAAAGCAATCTGGTTCGGTATGTGCTAATTTTTTCATATATATCTTCTGTATAGTGTTCAGTATTATTAGGATATAATACATCATGTGGCTACCAAAATGAAATTGATACGTCGCCTACAATAATCATATTCTTTTCAATTATCTGATTTGGTGTACATAACTCGTCTACAATCATAGCCCCCTCTAAACTACAGTTAGAGTACTTTAGAGGGGGCTATGCTACAACACTATTGACATCTTTTTATCATTTTGGTAATCTGATACTTCACATGTTGAAGTGGTGTCACTACTCTAATCAAGCAGGGTAGTAAAATCCAGCGGTAGACTATTAAACTATTAACAATGCGGTAAAATATTTATGCTCCCTTTATATATTAGCATTTTATGAAATGATGTTATGGGATTCAACCCTGAGAACAGAGATATCTTTAGTGTCAGCCATTATTCTATAATACGGTATTATATTATATATTTTTTGCTGCGGATGATGCCCACATAAGTGTTTTACTTGTGCATGGATGATAGGGTGAAAAAGTGCCAGAAGGAACGGGAATCGAACCCGAGACCGGTGAAGCGATAGAAGACCGAAGGTGACGCTCCAGCTAACTGAGCTACACCGGCTCGCCAATATACAGTATTAAGGGGTGTCATAGTGTAGTGGGATATACTTTTTCGGTGCATAACAAAGTGCTGATGTATCTTACAATTTACAGCTCAGGTAGTTTCCACTGCTCCCAATCACTTACATTAACTTGTTAACAATCATTTCTGTTATGGTAATTAGATAATTCGTTAACAATACCTTTTCGCATTTATTTTTTCATTATTTTCTAAATGTTAGGGGCTTCTAAACCCTACTATGCAGTACTTTCAGTTGTACTGAGAATACAAACAATGCCTTTTTATTTCTCCTATATAAAAGTTTGAAATATGAAACCCCTCACCACTCCTCAGTACGCTACTGATGGAATCTACTCAATCTACTTTCAGACATGTGCTGTCATTGTATTGCTAATCAAATGGAGTTAATTATTTTGATCAATAGACATGTGGTTAAATTCATTAATTAAAATTGCTTGAGTTGGACAAGTATTCGCGATTGTATCTACTGATAATCATTGAGAGTTCAACTCTTTAATCTTCCCAACGCCAATTAATAATGCTACGACATTCGTGCTGCTAATATCGTAGTGAATTGCTGTACTCAATAATTTATTTATTCAAACTTTAATTTATATATTCGAACTTGCAATTATAATTATAATTCAAACTTGTACAGTAGGCTGTTTTTCGTATCTGTCAAATTCCTACATTTCTCATTCTTATTATAAGTATGAGCCTCTCTTGAGTGATGCTATTCCATAATAAGGTGGATACGGTATTAGAAAATAGCCCCATAAAGTTAATAACCAAATTGACGTGAATTTAAAATTGTATTGTATGCACACTGCACAGCACTGCGTACTTTGAGATGAATTCACGTTGTATGTGTGGACAGCTTTTCTTGTATTACTGGACTTCTAAAATTTTTTGAATACAAAATTGTACTGTAGCCTACTGTATAATTTTAATGAAAATGATTATGATTTATAATAATTTAAATAAGGTTTTAGAAGATGAAATATTTTAATCATGTGAATTTTATGTGATTTTTTAACAGACTTTTTTCAAATTTCACTGTCTGAGTACGGTCAATTCACACATGACCGACACCGACGCGACGCCAATCCGACGGCAGCATTTTCGTTCTGCGCATTCTGAATCTGAAATTACAGAAGGAAGCCGACCATTCGTCAACAACGACGGACATGGACCAATCAGAGCATTGGGCTCGTGGAGCACGCGCAAAACGAAAATACTGCCGTCGGATCGGCGTCGCGTGTATGAATTGACCTTTATACAGATAATTAGAATTATGTCTTCACCGAACACCATCCTATTTTATTTTGTTTCTATTGATAACCTTTGTCCGAGCATTTGCAGACCTCATGAACTGATAATGTAGGCCTATATCGTACTCAGCCAGTCTAGTTCACTCACTCTCAATTTAATTGCATCGCCAGCCTTTAAATTATTCTTAACATACAATTAAGATAAATCAAGTAATCTTTGATAACTCATTTGTCATTCAATCAAGGCTTCTGTATCTTTCGTACATGAGTTGATTCACTTATCTAAATTATTTATTTTTTCATTAATTGCTTGCTTTGTGAATTAGATACTAGATTTGTGAAGAAAGAGTGGATCGGTTAACTGAAATATGTGAATGACTCCTTGTGTAGCATGATGACTGACTAGTAGCCTAACGATAATTTTTTCTCTTTATTTGGGTTCATTAAATTTATTTGTAGGCATGTGTGTTTACGTACCATGTACTGCGTATATTACATTATTAGACTATCGTAGATGTAGATGACCAAAGAATCACATTTTCATGTTGAAACTCTTGATTGGTTGTCAAAGTAGTACTGAAAGTAGATTTCTCTCCCAAATCTTCACTAGAAAACTCTCACTAGATTTTCTCATCACCAATCCCCCCCCCCGCATATTCCAAACTCTCAAGTTTTTTTTTTTAAATCATTTTAATAAATCAATTTATGTAGAGCAGATTTTTATTCGAATGTTTTCTTTTTTGTAGCAATACTGATTCCAGAAGGTTATACTCCTCAAATAGAGTCCAGGGACCTGTTATATAAAAAATCCTTTAATACAGGAAAAAGGTAGACTCACACTTATTTGAAAGTTTATTCGTTTATTAGGCGAAATAATTTTTTACAATAATTACTTTAACTGTTCAATTCAGTTTTGTCTGAAGAATTTAATTTTATTTCTGGACAGTAAACCTTGCTATTCATGTTTATACTTTGATTTAAACTGCTTTTGGACCGGCCTAGAGCGGTCCACCACTAAACCTAGCGGGTCTCAATCCTAAAGCAGTTTTGATTTAATCAGAGTATAGTGTGTATACATCCGTCTTTCTCCTGTTTTACAGGACTTCTAATTTCTAATGAAACAGGTCCCTGGTTATATCTTAGATACGGTTTTAAGAGTGATGCAGTATTTTAAAAATGATTTGTCTCGTATGAATTTCGGATAATGAATGCTATTGTAAAGTGGAAGACTGCAGGCTCACTCAGTACAGTTTCGTAACGGTATTTTATTATTTCATTGCCATGTTGCAAATAAAATCGCGTATGGTACCGGTATACTTTCAGAACTCTTTTGTTTGGAGGTATTGTGTTGCAGGCTGGCAAAATATTTTTCGTGTTTAATTATTCTATTCATCGAGTCAGAGCATATCCAAAGACCGACCAAAGTACAGCGTTTCATTTCAGTTTTTTGTTACAGTTGTTTGTTACATATTAAATTGTTGTTTTTACAATCCAACCACTCCTTTTCATTTCTAATAAATAACTGCAGCTACACAACCCAATTTTTGTTTTCAAAATTTATTGAGTGAAATAATTTACAATATATTAATTGTCGTTGTTCAATTCAACCATCTTATAATTGAAATAACATGGAAATTGTCAATAGATTTTTCGGTTGTTATATTTTATTCCTGCCATTACCATAAAATAGAAGTAGAAACTTGTGGTTATGTGAGGAAATAGTTGGTAGTTATCTAAATAGCTCAATAAAAGTGTTATATACGTACAAAATTTTCACGGCCATTAAAAATTCTCTTCATTGAACACAAATGATTCACCGTTTCAACACTTCCCACCGATTCATGTAGATTATTTTGTTCATTGGTTTCCCGTGCAGCATTTATAAACTTATCTCTTCACCTCTAATATGTGTGCATAACGGGCAGTCGTACAACTTAGCAATATTAAAATTTCCAAGATAAATTTTAATAACTTACAATTCATGATATTATTGAATGTGTACTATATTGTCTGAATTATATAAGAAAAGAAAAATTGTTTTTGTTTTAATTCGGACATTAACTCTTCACCTTCTAATGATATTTTTTGTTAATTATTTTTTCCAAATTTCTTTATCCAAATCTCATTTTCCATGTAGATGTCCCATCACTACTCCTAAAACTCGATTCGTATTCATATTCAATTTCTTACTTCTCCTGATTTTTATATGATTTCTCGAATAAATCTACTAAAACGTAGTAGATTATAGTAGTAGTAGATACTACTAAACGTAGTATACTAGTACTTGTACATTATACTGAAATTTGTTTACTTATTTTATAACATGGGTTCATGAAACTTCTAAAATAAACTTGTGATATCGTATCATATTACACTATTATGTTTACTTAATATACGCTTTATCTCTATGTCTATGACTATTATTGAAGAATTTTGATATTGTAGGCTCCAAGCTTTCCTCACTAGTACCAGCATAATAGTATTGTATTGGGATGACTCTCAATTGATTGATGCTCCAATCAAGAATGTGTTAATTATTTTAATTCAATTCTCTAGCCTTCTTTAAATTGAAAACAGACATTGAATCATTTCAGAATCAGTTTTCTATGGTCAACTAGAACGTTCGTAAACTATTTATTGGTATTCATTCACCAAGAATATGTGTTTTTGTCATTTCATGTCAAAAGTTTTTTATTTAGAATTTTGTATTTTTTAAAGTATAAGTTTGATCAAATACAGTTCTATCTTAATATAAAATAATAGAATTGTCTTTTTGTTCAACGATGCAGTTTTATAATACAGTGCTAAGAATAATTATAAAAAGAGTTCAAACTAATCAAATCAGTTTTAAATTCACCCTTGCATAATATTATTACTTTATAGATTAGAAATAATCTGAACAAAAATCATTCATAGAATCGGATACGGTATGACAAAATTTTAAACCATATCAATTCTTAACATCTCGAATTATGCTGTCTGCACACGTTTGAACGTTTGCCAAGCGTTGTTTCTGCTAATGGTTGGTAATAAATGACTATGATTGGTTGGCTATCATTGACTGTGACTGCTATTCATTTAGGTACGTACTTAAATGATGTTTAACAGACTTTAATCATAACTACCTCCTAGTGACTGGTGTGCGAACACCGTTGGGAGTTGAGAACTGTGCTTATGGAAGTGCTAAATAATTAAATGATAGGAGCCAATAGGAAAAATAAACTTATTGAGAGGCCTTAATACATTTGGAAAAATATGAAAACAGACGCTCCTCAGTTTACACCTTCGGTCGCTCTTTTTGAAGCTAGAAATTTATGGATGGGTTTAAATTAAAATATTGATAGCATTTTTGCTGTACCTTAAAATTTTATTATCTCTTATCAACGTTTTTTAATTTAAGATTGAAATGAGTGAATTTCTCTATGTTCATCGACGTATACTGCCATTTTAAAGTTTAAAATCGAATTTTTAAGAAATTTACAAAAATTCTACAGATCTTTCTGAACAATTTGGTACCATTTTCATGATTATCGATTGGAGAATAGCTTCCGAAGGAGTAAACTCGTTTTGACCCCCCTTCACCCGCGCATTGCAAAAACACCTCTTTCGTATAAATTCAGTCAATGGTATGAAACTGGCATAGTTACTTGAATAGTATTAGTAATAGTTTTTCGGAAAGTCTATATGCACTAGAGCTTATTGCGCTCAGACCTTCAACCAATCAATTAATATAAATAATAAATAAAGTATATGGACTCGGCCCGTCTTGAATATCAACGATTATTTTACGGTAAATGAAAAGTTGTGGCTTGAGAAGTAGTAGCTTTTGAATGATTAAAGCTGTTCTTTTTTTGTGTGTAAAATAAATCCTCAATGAGCTATAGTTAAAAGTAAAAGGTTATTGCTGTAGTAGACTTGTATAATATTCTTCTTATTCAAAAATTGGTATTAATTTAATTCAGGATACATTTCTTAATAATATTTAAATAAGAATTTAATGATTGACAATCATTTGTGTACAATCCCAATCTCTTTCGCTAGTTCGTTCTAGCATTTCTTTCGCCCCACCAATCTTATTTTCTTATGAGTATAATCAAACAATTGACAGAGGATAATTATAATGAATTAAAATATTATATCTCTTTCTTTTCCAGCTTGTCGTTGAGTATGGATTCACTCTTTTCTCTTGTGTATCTTGTAACATCTACACCGCGCTGGTATTTATGGTCCTTGTTCATCTTGGGACTCATCACCTATTACCTCTGTGAGGTAGTGAAGGTAAGTGACTGGCCTATCATGATTGTCATTGATTTTTTCATTAATTTTTCAGCATCCACCATTCTTAATTTATTCCTCCCTCTAGACTATTTTTGTAACTTGGACTTGAGAGTCCTACCATCGGAATAATAATTTTGTTTGGATTATTCCTTCTACTCCTATTACGACTGTACTAGGCCTACTCATCTACCTTTGCAACTATAAGGTTTCCATGTTCAAATCTCAAATTACGTATTGTAATACTATAGTGTTAGTTCTGTAGGAAATTCTAGTCACAAAAACGTAAAAATATTATTTTGATTTCATTAATTCCCTATTTTCAACTGACCTTAATGTTCCTTACATATATTTTTTAATTCATAAATCTCAATTTGCACACGACGATGACTATTTAACAAAGATAACATTTGTACAATGACCTGCCCAAGAAAAAAGTGGATTCGCCTAGAAGTAGGTCGTTCACATACTGATTCCAACTTTATCTGTGTTGAACCGGTTTCGAGAAATTTATTGCTATTGTGAAGTTTGGGAATGTTATTGCCTAACCGATTTGTTTTGTCAACTATTCTGAATTAAGTAATATATTCTAACGTAAGACTTACAGAAGTGCGAGAAAATTTATAGTTTAATGATATTGAAGAAGCATACTTGTTCTCTAACTCTAAATAAATTAAAGTGGGCTTGAGAATGTTTTACGATTCGGAATCAATTGATTATTAGCATAGCATTCTATTAAATTGTAATGAAATAAGCTATCGCCATTCCTACAAAAATGTACTTTTTATTGATCGAAAATTGTTATCATTACTGAAGTACTTTTCTATACCTAAATGATTTCTAAAATTTGCAACTAGAAGTCAATTTCTAGATTACGATTGATAAGAATAATATATTTTTGAAATAATATTTGTACGAATTGAAATCATCTAGCATATTATGAAAGAGAGAAGGAAATAAGTTAGTAGCCTATTAATGAAATGGTTTTGATATTTTTCATTTCCAACACTTCTAAAAATATAAATATATTTTAAAATTTGACAATTTGGCAAGCATTGATCAAATTTTTTTCGAAATTTATTTTCAAAAAATTGATGAAATTAATATTGAAGCTGATTTTTTAAAAAAATTATAATAACTTCAATTCAAGATTGATAATTTGCAGTACTGTCATTTAGAAGGAAAAGATATAGGCCTAGCATAGATAAAGATAGGAAGATATGTAGTAGTATTTTTATTCATGAACTTATTAAATAATTTATGTATACCATAAATACTTGTAGGCTTTATTGGAAATAATTCCCTCATACTTGACAACTCTTGCAAATATCACAATTAATTAGTACAATTTGTTTTACAGAAACCACTTCTAGTCACTGCTGATGGTGATTTTAAAAAGTTCCTAATCGAAAGTGTGCCTTTGGTGTCGGAAAAATTTTGGCCAACTATTTGGTGCTTTGAGTCGAGAGCACAAACACTATTGGCTGGAATTCTACGATCACTGATTCTGCCGAAAATAAAATACAAGAGGTAAGGACCACCAGTTGGAAAACTTGGATCTAAATTTTCCATGATTACTTCAAATATAATTTTTATTAGGCTAGATCTTATTAATTCTTATAAATGAAAACGACTGTGTTCTTCGAACATAATCCACTTATATTCGATCTTACATTTTAATCTCTGAAAACCGAGTCTATTTTACCCTCATATATTCACCTCTCACTCAATGAAAACTGATTGGGAGTTATCTAAGAAATCCAAAGCTTGTAGAAATATTTATGCTGGTATCAAATTTCTAGTGTTTTGTGCTGATCTTGAAAAATAACAATTCAATTGACATAAAATATTGCTTATTCAGTTCAGGTGTACATCAAGCCAGTTTGTAATCTCAATTCATTTACTTGTTTTTTGACAAAACAATACGAATTGTAGAGGAAACTTGACAGTTAATTAGCCTAAATTAAGAATGTTTAGCGTTTGACATCAAAATAAACGTATATCTAGCAGATTTATTAATAATTGAAAATTAATCAATAATTATTTTAAATTATTTACAATGTTCTATTTTAAATAATAATTAGTATCAATAAAGATTAGTATCATCAATTTTGAATGTATGCTTTCAATAGCCTACTAATTTACTGTACGATAAATAATACTGTAGATAGAGACTGATGGAAAATTAAAATTTTCTCTTCATGCAACTCTTTTCCAATTTGTTCTCTTTGTCGGAGCACTGAATCACTGTTAGTACAAGCTTCGCAACTTTGGAACTGAGTTTACACTAGATTTTTCTAAATCGCGATAAGTAGTGACATTTCTCCGTTCATGTCACTGACCAACCAACTCCGCTGACTATCTCGTGTGTAGAGATATATTGATAAGAACAGAGTTGGTACTTTAGTGACATGAACGGAGAAAAGTCACTACTTATAGATGAGAATTGATAACTACCTGTTTATTATTTGACAACTGTTTATTGGTGATATAGTAAGATGATATTTGTAGAACTTTTATTAACGTTTCAATTCATCATTTATTCAAGACTAAACTGAAATCAACATGAACATTATACTGTTTGACCAGAGAAAGAAAGTCCCTGGCGTACTCGAGCAATAGCCTGCCGAGCATGCTAGATATCACTCCGCCAGGGACATTCTTTTTCTGGTCAGCAAACAGTACCTGTATTTGTACAAATCTTAATTTGGTTGCAATGTGTTTTCATTTAACTCATAATCTAACTCCAACAAATATGGCTTAATCTGAATTTGGACTGTTTGCATAAATTGTAAGAGGAACAGTTTTGGGCATAAGCCAGTTGTACTCTCCTTTGTAAATGATTGAATGAAAGATTGATTGTGTGGGGGTTTGAATTGCAGAGAGGTGCTGCAGCTGTCGGATGGCGGGCAAGTGGCGCTGGACTGGCTGGAGCCGGCGGGCGGCTGTGCGCCGGACACGGCCTGCCTCATTGTGCTGCCCGGCCTGACCGGCACCAGCCACGCCGAGTACGTCAAGGGCCTCGCCCTCGCCGCCTTCCGCGCCAAAATCAGATCCGTCGTCTTCAACAATCGCGGCATCGGTCTCGAGCTCAAGGCAAGTCAACAACAAAGTTCACTCAAAGTTAAAAAGATTATCAGGCCAACCTGGTTATAAAGTTGATATTGATAATAATATCAAAGTTAACATAAATTGTCCGTCAAAGTTAATATCAGCTAATAATATAAAACTTAACTTAATATCAAAGTAAGTCCACAACATAATTGATTTGTTGATGTCTTCAAATAGTAACAATGCTATTGTGCTCTGAATCTATAATCTATAAATCAAAATAATTCAATTTTGAAGATTTTTGGAACTGATTCGTAAAAATTCAGTAAAATTCAATGTTGGACTACATAACCTATATCTTTTCCACATTTCCCATTACGGAAATTGGATGATTCGGCGAAGCGGAACACCTGAAAGGGTCTCCCCGCTAATAGAAGCCATAAGCATAATAATAATAATGCTATTGTCCATGGAAATATGTCGGTTCAATTTAGGTGGTGAGGTGGTGATCAAGCCATCTTTACAAGATTACGGTAATTTGATATCAATAATCAGGTCTTTTGTAGAAGAACCCCGTATTTGTTTGCATGAAATAGTTTTGCTTGTCTAGATGACAAGTGCAGTTCATTTGAAAACATAGCTGTTGATCTTACAGTGTATTTCACGGATACTAGAATCGCATTCACTATTCTAGAATCTGCGCGATCACCCTACCATGTATTCTAGAATCCGTGCTGTATTTTGTAAGAAACATGTCTTATGTTTTTGAAATCGGTACTGAAAGGTGACCTGGTACTAAAACTTTTTAATTTGGAGTGATAAGATGAGAACTCAAATAAAACAATGCACTGAAGTAAACAATTAGAAACATGGAATAGATTGAATAAACGTTTTCAAATTTCAAGACAAAATATACTCACTAACTGATCCACTAGCATTTAGAATGTGATGTAACTCCTATTTTTAATAGGCCTACCGAAAATTTCCAGTCTAATTTTGTGTTGAAGTCATTTAGGATTACATGAATTACATCACTCATCAAAATTGAGTTGAGAAATTGTACAACTGAGTCTCTTATTTCTCTCCCAAATCATATTATGATCAATCAATTAATGAAATAGATAAACATTTGACTTAAGTCAAAGATCCTTATATCAAGGTATAGTAGGTAATATTACTTGCTTAAAATTTGGACACATTTGTGATAAAGACAATAATTTAAAAATGCGTTTGTTTGTCGACCAGACCCCGAGAACTTACTGCGCATCTAACACTGAGGATTTGCATGATGTCATTCAACACATACGATCTAAATACCCAGATGCGCCGATTGGTGGCGTTGGCGTCTCAATGGGAGGGTGAGTAGTTTCTATGTTTTTTTTTTTTTGTAACTAGAAACTAAATTTGAAAATAGCTATGAGTTGATTGTAGGATATGTTTTTTTAATATAACATTTTTATTGTACCTATCTTTCCTTATATTTATTGTTATGTAGCCTAACAACTTTTCGTTCCAATAGTATCAAAATTTCAGTAAAATTTTCAACTTACTGCACAAATAAAGTACAAATTTACAAGGATACGAATTGAATAGACTGGTCGAATTGACGGCATATAAATCGCTGCAGACAAACGCTCCGCTCAACATCTGCAATAGCAGCATTCCTAGTAATTAGTTTGCTTGTTTGATTACAGATTGATTCTGGGTAATTACATGGCATCACGGGGAAAGGAAGGCTGCGATCAGTTGGCGGCTGCTATGCTGATCTCGGTGCCGTGGGATGTGTTCAAGGGCACTGAGAGCATAGAGCGGCCTGGCATCAATCTCATGCTCAACAATCATCTCGCCTCTTGTCTAACTGGCGTTGTGCACGAGTGAGTGGAAACAAATTCCATCAATTAATGATTACTCAAATTTTCACTATACTTTCAATCGCTCAATTCTGCTCTTCTTATATGGGATGATATTGAATTGAATTAATTCAATCCATGTGAATTGATTATTTAATCACGAGTGAGTAGCCTACTAATCGCTCGAAAGAAATTAATTCGTATTTCCATCAATCAATGATTATTCAAATTTTCGCTATTCTTCTATCACTGAAATCTCCTTTTCTTATTTATAAAAAATTGAATTAAATTAATTTTATCCAAGTTAATTGATGGTTTAATCTTGTGATAATACAGATTTCTCAGAATATAATTATGCATACTCAATAAAATAAGGAATATACTGAAAAGTTAGTGAACATTCAAACAGTATTACAAAAGTGGCTCAAGATTCAGTGATGTTTTACTTACCAATGATATATTATTACCTGGGATATATTATCAGGGGTTCGATACCCATCCTATTTCATCTATTTCTTCATTTCTATAAAGGAACTTGAGCATTAAAAATCATCTTATATTAACGTACAATATTATAGGCTACTTTTACTACCATGTTCATTTACAGCTTAACAAGTACAATCTTTCTTAACTTCAAATTTGGCATTTCACGGGTGAATTTGTCACCTTTCTTGGTATTATCTATTTTTGCATTGTACTAAATAGGTAGGACTACTTATTGAGATAATTTGTGCATGTATTAATAAATGAATGAATTGGGGGAGTAAAAGTTTTATTTGATTTCAGCTTGAGGGAAATGCTGAGGACAAAGGGCCCATGGGTGTTGGAAGAAGTGATGAAGGTACTTAGGCCTACCATTTATATTCAATCCATTAATAAATAATATTATGATAGTTAACGTTTTCCGTTTCAGTTACCAATTTGGGATTATTGCGTTGAATTTAAGCTATTACTTGTACACTAATTTCAGTCAATGCCAATTATTACTACACAACCATCATGCAATATTTTAAATATTGTCGTCTTCCATTTTGAAATTTCTTTGCATTTTGTTATCAAATTTCTCTTTAAAAATCTGGTTACACTATGATTGTCAGTTACTGTTCATCTACAATTAAAGGCTAGTTTCAATTTCGAATAGTACTTAAAATTATTTCTACCATTTTTCAAACAAATAAAAGTAATTGCTAGTCTTCTCCCTCAGTTCCACTTCCATATTAATTCGTTAAATAATTTATTATAAATTCAATAACAAAGTTGATTTGATTTTGAAGTTATATTTATGTTCAAATCATATATATTTCCATTAAAAAAATATCGTTTTCCCTATTCGATTTCAGCTCCATATTACGGCTTTAGTGAGAGACACTCTTGTCTTCTTACTCTATTTACGGAGAATGTGGTACAGCCACAAAGAAAACTGCTCAATTAATTTTCAATTTTCTAGCTCTATTCATTTATATATTCTTAGGGCTTACTCTAAGCTTAGGGCCTTACGCGCAGAATCCACCTAGTCTTATTTTTTATAGTTAGTCACCCATCTAAGAGCAGTCTAAAGCGACTTATACACTTACGAGAATTGCACGTCATGCCACTTTTATATCTATATAGAATGGCACAGCGTGCTATATAGTGTCAGATTCGGGTTGTGTGTGAGCACGTACGCACTGGAATTTTTATAAATTTTACTGGAATTATCAGCCGGGTGCCACAGTCGGTAGAAAAATATTTTCACAAGTGCTGGTGCTACACTCAACTCGAAACTCACACTAAGAAATTCGATAGAGATGAACTCAATTGATCTACGCTCATCCGGACAAATCAGGATATTATTTTTGCAATTAGGATATTTGCATAAATTTCCTTGATTAGTTCGGATGAGGGCAGAATAAAATATAATTAAAAAGAGAGATTGAATAAATGAATTCTGCCGACAACGGTCGGTGAATATACTATAAATAACTTGAACAATTTCCGCCGACAAAGGTCGGGGAATATTATAAGTCATAGATCACTATAAGAGTGATTGACTTCAAATTTCGTGAAATTAAATACCAATAGGCCACAGCCAGAGTCGATCAGGTTTGATTGACTAACTACAAAAATAGGATAAATGAGATTTATTGTATAAATGATTGCAAAACTCAGAATAATAACTAAATTTACAGCAATGAATTTTGATAATTTGAAATGAATTTAGAAAATTGAATTTTTTTAATAAAGTTCTTGAATAAACTGATTGATTTAATTTTGAATAAATAGCAAATAGGCTTTGCCTAAGGTGCTTTTGACTCAGGTAAAGGATGGCGCAGAAAGTTTTCACAAACTGATATGCCAGCGCAAATATGCCGTAGAGATTCGTAATAAATTTTAAATTCTCACTCACGTTATTGGCCAATAATGAAAAAACCCGCGCACTCACAATCTGTAGAATTGATGGCAGCAATTTTCGGGCTCACGTGGTCGGCTCCTTGAATGGCGAATGAGTTTCCACCTCGAGTTTTGACGAATACCCGAATTTAATAATTAAGCATGGCAATCATATGAACTTTCCACGACAGGGGAAATTTAATTTACACTTAAATCAGCACATTTAGTGAGACATTTAAAAAACAATTAACAATTAACACTTAAGAGGCATAGAGCGGACCTCTGGTTCAAACAACAAGCCAAAAGTGTCTCAGCGTCCTTCTTCCCGGAAATCGAGAAGCAATTTCTTTTCGGAGAAGAAGGTGACGTCAAAGAAAATTCACCAATAGGCGATCAGGAAATCTGAATTGTCCAATAGGACGTTGACGCTGATTCAAAATGTCACAAGTGTGCCATAGCAGCACACACATTAGAATATTAATTTAAATTAAGAAAATTTTGAGGAATTATAATGAGCAGATTTTTCAGCAGGTTGAAATATAGGAATACATTCAAATAAAATTAACAGAAGAAACAATTATGCGAGGATCAGAACGACAGAGATAACAGCTGACTGATAACAAGCGGAAGCCGTCTGGCTGGCATTCAAAAGAATAATCTTTCTATGACGTAAACAATCGTCTACATAATCTATTTACAGTCAATTATTATTGATTAGAATACTCAATTTCATTGTGACATAATATAATAACAAATTAAATAGAAAATGTATAAGGAATACAGAGAATAAACATGTAAGTACTACGAATTTCTCGTTCCATTCATTTCTATCCTAGAAAATGATTAAATTGGGTTTGCACCTTGACATAAAAGCCCCAAATTTGAAAGGGTTTAGAATAAAGCTTTTTAAATTTCCACCGTCAGAGGTGTAATCAACACAATGAACTTACTATAGCTATGACTAGAATTGAACACAAAACACTACTAATACAAAAATCTGCTAGAAAAATGTCCATAGGACAAAAGAAAGGATGTGCAGGGGTTGTATAAGACCACAAGCACTATGCATTGAACCTAAGGCTACTGCAAATCCTAAAGAAAATTCCTACGCAGGAGTGGTTAAGCACGCAAGCCCCCATCACAGCGTGGATGCAGACGAGTATGAGTGAAGGCTCATAAATCAGCATAGAGTGCACTTAAGGTGCCAAGTAGTAACATGTGTGAATTGATTAAGAAATTTAACAATATAAAAGCCTCAATGGCACAAGGTAGAAAATTGAGTAATTCATGGGTCTGTATTAGGTATGCCCTAGTGCATGGATGATGCGCTCCACAACGAGCATGGCCACCTGTTTCTGCATGTGCTTCAATGTAAAAATGCTTGAAATTCGATTCCTAACTGCTTGAACTAAAATCATTTTGCTCTCAAGATATCTAACAATTCCCTATTGATTTATAGCAATGGCTTATTACAATTACAAAACTACGGATAATATCATGCATAAATGTTACATAATAATTTACAAATAACACTAATAAATGAGTTTTTAAAATGCATGTTGCTTACAGAGACACTTCATAGCGGGACATAAGGTCCAAAGCTTTGAATTTTGCAACAGCATTGACAAGTTGCTATATCATGAACATTTATATGATGCAGTTGCATGAACATTTCTAACAATAAACAAGACATTAATATTCGCAATTAAGTAGGGTTATATAAATATAGCTTAAAACTAATATCACAGACTGTTTTTCTTTGGCCCCTTTTTTTTTTTTTTTTTTTTTTTTTTTTTTTTTTTTTTTTTTTTTTTTTTTTTTTTTTTTTTTTTTACGTTACTGGCCATTATATTTTTCATTTTTTTTTTTTTAGAAAAGATTTTTTTTTTTTTTTTTTTTTTTTTTTTTTTTTTTTTTTTTTTTTTGTCTGTGATATTTTTAATTTGATAACATACTACTCTTCCACCATCAAACTCTAGCAAGCATAGTTTTATACAATAATAATCTGCTAGAGATGCAAAATAACAAAGAATACATTAAACAAAATCTTAACACTAATAATTACAAAGACGATCGTACTTTGGGTTGTGGGTGAAGCTCAAATGATGTCAATCACGGCCTGATGATCCTGTGGGTCCATGGAGGCAGAGTCGTAGCTCGATGCTGAAGATCCAATGCGACGCACAGAAGATGTCATGGCGGTGATGAAGATCATGGCATAATGATCCCATGAGCTGGCAGTGCGCCGAGTCGTAGCTCCATGCAGCCGACTGGAGATGCTCAAGGGGATGTCATGATGCTGAAGCTTCTCCATTGATGACCAAAGTTTCTTGATCAGGTGTCGAGGTTGAGAATCTATCTTGTAGATCTTGAAGACGGATGCAGGTGCCCATACTAAGTGAAGAACTGGATGAAGCACTGACATCTTGGTAAGTTTCTAACAGCAGATAGTGTTGTATCTTGTGTGCAACACTATGACGCCTGAATTAACGCCGGTATGGCTTTATGTTGAGCACATTTTTCCATCCCATGTTCTCACCTGTTGCTGGATTTTGGAGAAGCACTGTGTTTCTGGTAGATACCTTCTTCACAATGTAAGGGCCAGTGAACAAGTGAAAAAATTTCTTGGTCAATTTGCCAAGTGCGTCTGATGTCCAATGTGTCTTCAACAATACTTCCTGCCCAGCTTGGTATCGGTAGGACTTGATGCGTCTATCATGATACTTCTTTCGGCTGGATGCAGCTTTAGCCAGGTTTTGTCGGACCAGTTGCAGGGTGGGTACAGGCGGTGTAGTGGTTTCTTCTGGAAAGGATATCAGCTCTTTCAAGAAGTTATTGCTTTTAGATTTGAATATAGCTTCATGTGGTGTGCATCCTGTCACATCACTGTAAGAATGGTTGAGACAATATTCAAGGAATGGTAGGTATTTTACCCATTGCTGATGAGCAGTTTTACAATACACCCTCATAAAGCGTGAAATTTCGGACATTTTACGCTCAACAGGATTGCCACTGGGACTATAACTAGAGGTGTATGACAACTCAATACCTTCTCTTTCTAGTATTTCTCGCCACTTATTACTTCGGAAATATGTTGCATTATCCGCAAGCACTCTACGAGGCTTACCTACGTGGATCATCCATTTCTGGGTTATACACTGAGCCAATTTTTCTCCAGTGATTTTTCCAATGGGAAAAAACATTGTGTACTTTGAGAAGACATCTTTCACAACAAATATGAATTTCTTCTGGCCTATGCCACGGGGTAGGGGACCATAGATATCAGTAGAAAGTAGATCCAGTGGTTCTTCAGGCAGGATGGGTAACATTTCACCCCGGATGCGAGCACGTTCATGTTTAGTCTTCTGGCAGGTATCACAGGAGGTAGTTATGCGCGTGACTCGTCGATGCATGTTGTTGAAAACACACACGTCCTTGAGGGCTCTTAGAATCTTCTTTGCACCAAAATGCCCCAAACGTTCATGCATTTCCTTTATAACATCATCAGCTAGTTCCTCAGGTACTGCAACTTTCCAGTTGAAGGAGTCTGGCTGAGAACGATGGAACAGCACATCTTGATGAAGCTTATAAAATGCAAGGTGTCCATGATTGGTATTGGGGTGATCCTTCAGTTGTTGGTAAACATCCGCCATCTTTCTATCTCTTGCCTGTGCATTGCGCAGGTTCTGTAGAGTCAGCAGTGGTATATCCTCTATGGGTTGAATATCCTTTGGGAAAGGCACACTCTGTTGGCAGTCCAAGAGGTAACAGGTGAATGTTTGTTCATTTGAGTGAGTGGCATCCACTTCTCGAGACAAGAAGTCGGCTGTCTGGTTGAGCTTGCCAGGTAGATGAGTCATCTCAAGATCAAATTCTTGCAAGGCAAGGAACCAACAGGATAGACGATTGTTGGTCAGTTTGGCAGTCTTGAAGAATGTTAGTGCTCGGTGATCAGTGTTGACATAGATCTTGTGTCCTAACAATAATGTTCTATACTTGAGACATACCAACACTATGCTAAGAAGTTCCTTTTCAGTCACTGAATATCGCCTCTGTGCTTGATTAAGAGTCTTGCTAAAAAATGCAATCACGCCCTTATCTCCATCCTGGTCCAGTTGGAAAATTTCAGCGCCTACTGCATAATGCGATGCATCTACATTGATGTGAAAAGGCTTGCTCATGTCCGGGTGTTTTAACATCACTGTTTCTAAGAACTGCTTCTTGATTTCCTGGAATATGTGCTCTTCAGTTTCTCCCCATTTCCAAGGTTTAGTTGATGACAATACGTGGCTCAGCTGTGCTGTGTAGTGGGATAACTGCTGGCTGAAGCGACGATAGAATTGCAAGAATCCTAGGAATTTCTGTAATTGTCTTCGATTATTGGGTGAAGGAAAATCTTCCAGAGCTTTGAGTTTGTCCTGTTCTTGGGTGATGCCTTCAGGTGTAATGATGTGACCCAAAAATTTCACTTTCCTCTTGAACAGTTCACATTTAGATGGTCTGAGTTTCATTCCACATTTAATGAGCCTCTGGAAGATTGTGTTGAGGTGTTCACAATGCTCTTCTCTGGTTTTCGATGCAATGATGCCATCATCTACATACAATGTGCAGAATTCTCCGACGTCTTCACCAACAGCCTGTCGTAAGCATCTAATGAACAATGCCATTGCATTTCGGACACCAAATGCCAATCTGGTGAATCGCATGTTTCGTCCATTGTAGATGAAGGACAGGTAATCCCTTGACCCAGGATCTACTTCTAACTGCCAGTAGCCGCTAGAGAGGTCGACTGTAGAGTAGATGTTTTTCTCATGGAAGGTCTGGAGTACCTGATCGATTTGTGCTGGGCATTCACGGTCATTTTCTAGCACCTGATTGAGAGCTCTTGCATCCAAACACATGCGCACTGAACCATCTTTCTTTGAAACACATACCAGTGGCAGGCTGTATTCAGATGTGGAGGATTCAATGATTCCCATGTCCTCCATGCGCTGAATCTCCTTATCCGCTGCTGGTCGTTTGGCAAAAGGTATGGGGTATGACTTGTGGAAGTAGGCTTTATGTGGTTTAATCTCCAGCTTACAGGTGAAGTGCGTGGCTCTCCTGGTAGTTCTGAGAAGACCTGTTTATTTTTATTCAACATCGTAATCACCATTTGTCTTTCATTGGGGCCATGATGACTGATTTTGTATACCATCCAGTAGACGCAAAAATGTTCCTCAGTGCTATCAGTCACTCTCTCTTGCTGGTTGCTAATAATTGTGTTGAACTCACTCATCTTCTCCTCAATTTCGTGTAGGCTGGAATTGCGTGGAACAAATGTGCTGGACATTTGTGCCCAACAAACATTCTTGACATTTCCGCTGTGAGCTTCTAATGTGATAGGAGCCATTACTACTTGACCTTCTCCATTGTCAGGATGAAGAGTAAGGTTCATACATTTCAAGTCTATGATGCCTTGAAAGTACTTAAGAAAGTCGGCACCAATTATTAACATTGGGCATTTCACAGGTATGACAAGGAAAGCATGTGGAAATCGTATATCAGCTATTTGGATGTCTAGCAGGCATTGAGTTGACACTTTTATCCGTTTTCCTTGGTTTAAACCCTGAAGAAATGTAGTGGTCAATGGCAAGGTCGGCACCGATGTCAGATCCTGTATTCGTGCATAGAAGTCACCCTGGATTATACTACTCTGCGCTCCTGTGTCAATCATGGCTTGGCACTTGAGCCCATGCAGTTCAACATCAATGAATGCATGATATGGACTGTGATGATCCACTTCAATGTTTATATTATCATTTTCCAACAGCGTGTCGATTATATCTTCACGGAAAATAGTATAAACTTTCTCTGGTGTTTGTGAATTACTTAAATCAAGAGAACTATTTGCCTCAGTTCTGATTTCATTTGTGCAGACTAGACCGGTAGTTTCCACATTGTTATCATTTGTAGAGCTTAGATATGAATCTTCAGAAGATCTGCTTTGATGTAGAGAGGAGAAACTATTATCTTGAATGGCCATACAATCATGGGATTGATTTTCACGTTCAGTTGAATTCAAAATGTAGAATGCGGCTTCATTTGTCAAGGAGGGACGTGATTCAAGGACAGTTCCGTTTTCAAGTTGTCCGCCTTCACCGTGGTTGAAGTAGGGAAACTCATCTCTACTAGATGGCAGTACGTTCTGGCAGGGCGTATCGACCTGGATTGTCTCCTCACAACTCGTTTCTCCAATAATTGATTTTCTTCTGACTGTCTTAAAAGTGCAAATTTCTTGATTGTTGCCCAAGACAGTCGATGATAATTGTCAATTATTATTATTTCTCTGTGAGTTATTTCCTTTCTGGTTGTTCAATCGAAATTGTTTTCTGTGACTGTTATTTGAATTATTGGTCTGTTGAGTATTCTGTCCAGATGGCCGTGGCGGTGATGTCGACGACGTAGAAGGCTCTGGCGCAGCTGGCCGAAGACTCGCACTCCCAGAATTAGAGGTTATGTTTTCTGGAATGGATGTTGACGCTTGGTTGTTAGAAACAATTATACTTTCCGTGTTATTAAATTCACGAGAATTGTTCCTATTCCTATTACCATTATTCTGTTGTCTATTTCCAGAATAATTATTATTTTGTTGGTGTTTGCCTTCTGCATTTCCATTTCCATCTAACTTCTCATCTCTTACTAACCTAGGCTGTCTGTTATTGGAATTGAATCTGTCATCAACATTCTGTAGTCGGTATAAGCACGATTCGAATTCATCATACGATTTGAAATTATGCGAACTCAATGCTGTCTGGATGAAATGAGGTAATTTTCCTATCAATATCTCAATTAGATTACCGCTTTCTAATGGATTATCCATTAAGTTATTCAAATAGCGAATATGCGCCGAGAATGCTGTCATAGACAAGCCAGCATTCCTGTCGTATTTGCATGTAATTAAATGGGACAGTAGGGCTCGTTGTTTTGCCGATGACCAAAACGTAGCCAAGAAGTTGTCAATGAAATCTTGTAGTGAATTGAATTCAGCTATTCGGCTCCTAAAATGTATTAGAGGTTCTTTCTGTAAACACAACAAGAGATGCACTCGCCAAGTTAACCAGGGAATATGAGTAACTGAGTCAATAGCCTGTAAGTGCTGAATAAATGCTCGAGGTTGGATTGTGAATTCTGTGTTATCAAAAATCGGTAATGAAGATAGTAATTGACCGATATTGGCGCTATTTCCACTTGGAGCATTAATCAAATTATTCTTAATTTGTAAACATTCAGCTTTAGTTTGGCTAACTGCGTTTTCAACTCTTGAATAACTTCAGAGCTTAGATTCTCTGCCGAAATCTGAGTAACATCTACTCTTAACTGATTAATTTGAGTGGTGTGATGTGTTTGTAGTTTTTCACAACCAGTCAATCTAGCTTCAGTTTCTGTCAGCTTAGCATTAGCCTGGGTAATCTGGGTGTCCAAGTCATTATGCTTTGTATTAAATTCATTATGTTGGGTTAGGAATTTTCCATCAAATTCACTTCTGACAATTTGTACCTGCTCGTTTGTGTAATTAGTAGCTTCATTCTGTTTCACAGCTATTTCTTTCTGCAAAGTTTCAACATTGTTTTTAAGCTGCTGTTGAAATTCTGACTTCACTTCCTCTATCTTCTTTTCTAATCTATCAGACAATTGACTATTCAATTCTAAGTTTTGTTGTTTCAACTCCTTCTTGGTTCCATCTAATTTCTGTGTTAATTCGACAGATTGACGTTTGATAGCATTGAGGATGATGTCTAATGTTCCCGGGGGAACAGGAATATTCTTCGTGGGGTCGACATCCTCCTCTGCGACGTAATTTGAGGATGATCGATCGGTCTCCTGGCTCGGTCCGGTGGTAAAATTCTTCAGTGGCTGGCCGACTTCAGTATCTGGGGTTGGTCGTACTGATGCAAGCAGAAGATGGCTCTCATCCAAAGTTGAAGATAACGTCTCACTCACGTCCTGGTGGAATTCGACCGAAGTGGCACTCTCTACCGGTCGAGGATGCAGATCGATTGAAGACGGACTGTTCTCCAGTGAAAACGGTGAAGAAGATTCTTTATTCTCCATGGTGAACCGCGAAATGAGTTGACGAAATAGTGTAGTGAAGTGTTGAGCTATGATGATAGTGATGTGTGAAGTTCCAAAATGCCTCAGGAATATGGATAACGAAACCAGGTTAGTGAATAGCCTAGTTGTAGAATCGAAGCTTGAAGAATTGTGTCCCACAACCCCAAAAGTAACGATAATACGAATATCGCGACAAAAATACGGCTTATGTGCAATTGGCACTATACAAGCACACAATAAAACAATAATACAAAACAAGAAAATCATCAAGTATTAGATTCAAGTTCAATGAAACTTGACGATGCTGATTTAATACAATAATGCTTCTTAAATAATAAGCATGTGTTTCCTACTGAAAAATCTGCTCATTAAGGGATAACAGTAATTAAATAAAGCACTAGGCTAGGCACTATATGCTTAGAACTTGTTCGACTCTGACTGTGACTTATTTCTACTTAAAATAAGCAAACAGAGGTATTTGTATACTTGAAGTTCTCCGCATACACGCCGATTTCTGAAATGAATTTTTTTTTAAATTAATTTACTGCCTCCTGGTCGCAGATCTTCCTGTAAGAAAACACATTAATGTAAATTTCCCTTCCTTCACTGAGTGTCTGATTGTTCGGGCGCCATTTTTGTCAGATTCGGGTTGTGTGTGAGCACGTACGCACTGGAATTTTTATAAATTTTACTGGAATTATCAGCCGGGTGCCACAGTCGGTAGAAAAATATTTTCACAAGTGCTGGTGCTACACTCAACTCGAAACTCACACTAAGAAATTCGATAGAGATGAACTCAATTGATCTACGCTCATCCGGACAAATCAGGATATTATTTTTGCAATTAGGATATTTGCATAAATTTCCTTGATTAGTTCGGATGAGGGCAGAATAAAATATAATTAAAAAGAGAGATTGAATAACTGAATTCTGCCGACAACGGTCGGTGAATATACTATAAATAATTTGAACAATTTCCGCCGACAAAGGTCGGGGAATATTATAAGTCATAGATCACTATAAGAGTGATTGACTTCAAATTTCGTGAAATGAAATACCAATAGGCCACAGCCAGAGTCGATCAGGTTTGATTGACTAACTACAAAAATAAGATAAATGAGATTTATTATACAAATAATTGCAAAAATCAGAATAATAAGTAAATTTACAGCAATGAATTTTGAAATGAATTTAGAAAATTGAATTTTTTAATAAAGTTCTTGAATAAACTGATTGATTTAATTTTGAATAAATAGCAAATAGGCTTTGCCTAAGGTGCTTTTGAATCAGGTAAAGGATGGCGCAGAAAGTTTTCACAAACTGATATGCCAGCGCAAATATGCCGTAGAGATTCGTAATAAATTTTAAATTCACTCACGTTATTGGCCAATAATGAAAAAACCCGCGCACTCACAATCTGTAGAATTGATGGCAGCAATTTTCGGGCTCACGTGGTCGGCTCCTTGAATGGCGAATGAGTTTCCACCTCGAGTTTTGACGAATACCCGAATTTAATAATTAAGCATGGCAATCATATGAACTTTCCACGACGGGGGAAATTTAATTTACACTTAAATCAGCACATTTAGTGAGACATTTAAAAAACAGTTAACAATTAACACTTAAGAGGCATAGAGCGGACCTCTGGTTCAAACAACAAGCCAAAAGCGTCTCAGCGTCCTTCTTCCCGGAAATCGAGAAGCAATTTCTTTTTGGAGAAGAAGGTGACGTCAAAGAAAATTCACCAATAGGCGATCAGGAAATCTGAATTGTCCAATAGGACGTTGACGCTGATTCAAAAATCACAAGTGTGCCATAGCAGCAAACACATTAGAATATTAATTTAAATTAAGAAAATCTTGAGGGAATTATAATGAGCAGATTTTTCAGCAGGTTGAAATATAGGAATACATTCAAATAAAAATTAACAGAAGAAACAATTATGCGAGAATCAGAGTGACAGAGATAACAGCTGACTGATAACAAGTGGATGCCGGCTGGCTGGCATTCAACTGAATAATCTTTCTATGAAGTAAACAATCGTCTGCATAACCTTTTTACAGTCAATTATTATTGATTAGAATACTCAATTTCATTGTGACATAATATAATAACAAATTAAATAGAAAATGTATAAGGAATACAGAGAATAAACATGTAAGTACTACGAATTTCTCGTTCCATTCATTTCTATCCTAGAAAATGATTAAATTGGGTTTGCACCTTGACAATAGATATAAAAGCCAATATAAAAATTGCACAATGGTGGTAAGAGTATGAGTTGCTTTAGTGTCTTAACCTCGTAATCACTCAGCAACTGCTGATTAATTAAATTAATTCAAAGTATTAACTAAATTAATTTTTTCAATTGCAAAAATGTATTACTTATTGTAATGTTGTTGATGGCAGGCACGTACAATAAGGGAGTTCGACTCTCGGTTCACATCGAAAGCGTTCGGCTACAAAGACGTGGATGACTACTACAGCCACGCCACGTTGCACAACAAACTGCACAACATTCACGTGCCCACGCTCTGCATCAGTGCCGGCGACGATCCCTTTCAACCATTCAACGGTCAGTTGTACAATACTATAACTATAAGCCAAACACAACACAAAATTCCCTCGTCACATTGCGTAGTAGCCTTATATAGTAGGCTGTGTCACACAAAATACACAGCCTACAATCAAATTAAAAAATTATTAACTGATTTCTCATCATGAAACTCTTGGTTCAAGTAAAAGCTGAACTATGGAATGTACTCAATTAGAAAGAAGCTTGTTCATGAGCCCCATAGATGTGTTCAGGAGACTATATCCTGTTTCATGTACAGTATAGTAGAATTTTTTCTATTTAGCGGATGAATCAGCTGTTTACAAATGAGAAAACAAACACAAATGGAGTCCTCAACAATCATTCGCTATCCGCCAAATTAAAAAATTCTACTATAGTTTGTCGCTTAAATAATTTACTCAATTGTTTGTGAATAAACTCATACTAGGGTTACTCTGATACCTACTCGATAACAGTTAGTCAGCTGCCAAAGTGAGATACATCCTTCCTTATCTTTCAAGGTACAGAGAGTGTATAGTAACAGTGTGGCCATTTGTGTGAAGCACTCCATAACAGTATGTGGAGATCAATATTTTTCCCGCCGCCGCTATACTTTTTGCCAAATTTTTGAATTTTAATATTGGATTACAGGCAAACATGAACCCATTCAATCATTTGTCAAACTTATTTTAAGAGAAACAACATAAAAAATAACTTTTCTAACATTTAAAAATAGTCAGACAAAATGTAGGTTAGAAATAAATCACTTATCATAACATATTATTTGATTTTCATTCCTATGCAAATCTTATGGGAATTGACAAAAGTATGGCGGTTTTGTCGGAGCTAACCAATCAAAAGTTTGACATGCAATGTCCACACTGTGACTATATACTCTCTGTATTTCAAGGTATTGGTTGAACCCTCTACAGTGATTCTTCTTTTATTCATTACTTTTTAGGTGTTGGTTTTCTACAATTACTTTCCAAATTCCAATTGTTTCTTTCATGATAGACACTTTTTGTAAATTATTGTCATTCCAAAGAATTGTTTCTTTCAATGGTTGTATTCGTTTGCAGCCATTCCCATTGAAAACGCTCAAAAAGTGGAAAATCTCGCTATTCTAGTCACGTCACACGGAGGTCACATTGGATTCATGGAAGGCTTCTGGCCATTCAACAGGGACCAATACATGTTCAGAGTCTGCGAGCAATTCTTCAAGGCGATTCTGCCTTCTGGTGCTTATAAAAACTTCGGTGCTAAAGTTATTGACAAACCAAATGGAGATCATCATGCTTAAGTGTTCAATGTTTTGCTAGTTCTGTAGAAAATCCTATAAAATGCATTCGGTTGTGAGTTTGGAAAATCGGTTCAAAGCCATCAGCTCATAGCCAACATTCAATTCCGACCAGTCGTTTCAACAAATATCACAGAAATATTATACCATCAAATGAAAAATTGAATATGATACCCATTTTGAATGGGAACTAGCAGATAAGCAATGTGATTTAGATTATAATTAGCTAAAACAATTTATAAATCATCAATGATTTTTTGGTAAAATGATACTCTTATTATGGGCATCTTCTGATATTGTACTTGCTTATAATCATATTGAATTACGCAACTCTTTGGAATAAGTATACTATTCAATCACAACAGCAATAATTTATCAATGCAATAATTGTACATGTCAGTTTTTCTCAATAATCATAGTCACTATAGTTACTAGTCACTGATGGTAATGAAGTAGTAGTTCTGTAGCAAAATTTTACATGTTTATTATTTCCTCTTTTTTAAATAGAATTTACATTTCAAAGAAATTAGCTGACTCATCAATGACTATTGTCATCACAACCATTGTATTTTCAATGACCATTAATAGCTGCGGTAACAGACTTCTAATTTAGATTATTCTTTCTCTTGTTCAGTTGAAATTTGTAATGAAACAAATGAGATTTTTGTGTAGGTAAGTAGTTGGTAGGTTAAGTAGGTAGTCAAAGAACATCTTTTTATAAATAGTTGAATATCAAGTGTGAGCATATTAAGACAACAATTTTATACTTTAAAGTTCAGTTTTTGTAGTAAAATCCCGTCTCGAAGTACTGACTCTGTAATTGTCATGTTTTGACAAGTAGATTAAGATTATTCAATAGAAAAGTTATTTGTATATGGTCTTTTGATCCTCTTGTAAACTTCTAAAGTTATGTTTTAGCGTGTCAGAGGCCAGTGAATTTACTAGTAGGCCTACTGTAGTTTTGTAGTTCTCTTCTTAAGCTTCAGCTTCAAAAAATAGCAAAATACATTATCAATTAGGGAAAATGTCGCTCTTGATCTATTACTACAGTATGATAATAATTTTTTTTATATTGAAACCTCAGCACTTTTCATATCACTTATAAAAATATAAATATAATTGTTGGAAAGCAATGAAGTGGCTGAAAAGTGATTATTGAACAGGTGATACTGTATTATGTACAAGAAATCTCTATGATAATTATTATTATAAAACTTCTGTTATACAGAAAGTATAATCTTTTTAATTTTTAAATTGTATTTGAACAAGTCAATAATAGAGAAGTCAGTTAGTAGGCCTAATGGGAAAGGATAGAGATATAGTCATAGCTGTAGTCATTTACACAGTTATGCTAATTTTCCCCCACAAAAATTTTTTCAACGTAGAAATAGATGAATATATTTTTAAAATGTTTTTTTTCATGTGTTTGAGTTTGCTCAATTTTTAAATTAGACAGATAAAATTTGTTGTTGGTATGGGACATCACATACGTAGGATGGATTGATCTCATACATAGGATGTTGTTGATGGACTACATATCAATAATGGTTGTGATCCCCTTGAAAAGACAAATAGAAAGGTTTGAAAAAACAAACAAAATGATTGGTTGATATTGCAATCGAAACTGGAATCTTGATTCAATGGTTTTATTTGTTTATAATGAATTTTGTTTCAAGGTTTGTGATTGATATGTGCCTTGAATCTTCTTCATCCATCAATAATTATCATTCTAGACATGAAAATTACTTTGGCAGAATTGATAAGTTAAATGTCTGATGCCGCGTCTACACCAACGCCGAACTAGGCGAAAGTGAGCGTGTAGATGGGGTCACTCGCGTAGTTCGCCTACGCTTTTATATCAGAAAAACTCTCGGGCTAGACTCGCATTCGCCTAGTTCGGCGATGGTGTAGACACGGCATTACATAGAATAATAATAATAATTATAAGAGTTGATAATGGGGATTTTCCCACTTTAGAAAATAAAGTTTGTAGAAATAATTGGAATCTCTGTTATACTTATTCATATAAAAAGTTTTATTAATTATACGTACTATTTTATTATTTGTCAATAAACGAATTCGACTTGAAATTTGTAGTCTTTATTCAAGTTCACCAAGATAAATCACCTTATCACTGGATCCAGACATAACTGAAACATGAAAGAATTCAAAAATTATTGTAAACAAAAATAGTATTCGTTTGTTATCAATGTAGCTAAAAAATGAGAGATTTATTTATTGTCCTTGTATAGATCGCCTTCTTGTGATGTTGAGCTATTTATAGAACACTTAGATAGAATATTGTCAAAACTTCCAATTAAAAGGAATAAAATCGTTTTAGGGGATTCTGATATAAACACAGCCAAGGATGAGAGCTGTTCACTTAAAGACATGCTACTATCTCGAAATTCAATTAGTTTATGTATTCATAGTATATTTGGTTCTTAGCACTTTGATATCATTTACTAGCAGTCAAGAGTGTAATCTACGATTGTCATGCCACATTTTACACTTTGATTGGTGCATAGTTTCACAGAATATTTTCATCGCCATTTTTCAAAATATTCTTTTCGTAAAAGCTTCCAAGTTCAGTATCAAGATCGTAGTTTGCAGAATAAACTTCGTTCTGTTCAATGAAAAAATATATGTCATTTGAAATATCTCTTATTTCTTTTGTGGCTTCTGCGCTCTTCAGTTTCTCTTCAATTTTATCTAATAAAAAAGAAATAATAGCTTTTTGATTTTCATCTTTTTTTTTTTGGTTATTTGGTACCCATTGTTATTCCTTAGGTACTTGTTTTCAACAAACTTTCTTCTTGAATTATGTACTCAATCACATACATTATTAAAAGAAAGAAACCCCATTTCATGCTAGGTGGGCCCTACTTTTGACAATTTTACTGTGCTATTTCTGCAATAAACTCCACAGAATAGCTCACCACTGTGATACGTAGAAAGCTTAAGTGTGATATAAGTTTGTGATTTAAATTATTTTGATTTGAAAAATATCCTACATGAATTACAGCTTATTAGACCATTTCAGACATTACTGAACAGACATTCACATTAATTTTGGACTAGGCTACCCACGTTATTAATTACGATTTGATTTAGAGATGATGAGGTTACTCACTAATAGGTTGACTGGGGTGGAAATGCACATCGTTGACACTACCGTTGTGGCCGGGCAGCTTGTAGGTTATTCTTCGGGACGTGGTGTCCCAGATGTAGACGAATCTGTCGGCTGAGCCGGCTGACACCCTCGCGCCGTCCGACGACCAACAACAACGCAGCAGGTTCTGCAAGCAAAATAATTCTTCATTTCCACAAAAAAACATGACAAGTTAAATGAAATTTACATTACAGACAATAAATATATTGGGGAGATAAAAACTATAGTGCTTTTCATACTTGAAGACCCCTGGCTAGCTTGTTGCGTAATCCAATCAGAATGCCTGGCAATGTTGTCATAATTATTGAGTGCTGTTTAATCATCTGGGCACGCATGTTTATTAGACTGCTATCAGTCTAATATATAAATATCATACTGATATATACTGAAATATCAGTCTGCTATCGCGACCTGTTAACGGTGTGTTAACTCGGGTTATTTATAAGTATAGAAGAGATGATCAGAAATCATCTGTTAATCACTATAATAGAAGTGTGCGTAGTATTATCAACGCTGCAGGCGTGTGATATGCCAGCTCGGAAAGTGGTGGGGTACTGTTTCTGCTCTCAGGGATCTTCAAGGATGAAAAGCACTGTAATGGATAGAACTAATGCACTTTCATTTTTAAAATAAATAGGCTAATATAAGTTGTTTTGAATCCATCTTATTTTGTCACTTGATCAAGAATATAGACACTAATGTAACAAAAAAAAGTGAAAAATTACTCACATATTTTTTGTTTACGACCATTTCGCATGCTTCATCAGAACACGTTTCAAGCTCGGGACACACATATCCGCAACACGGCCGTGTCTCGGCACGGAGAGTGTACGAATATACAATATTTAGCTCATATATCAGCCGTGTGGAATCTGAATGCATTGAATTCCTAAGTCTGAATAGCTCAGCTGGTATAGTCGTACACTCTCCGTGCCGAGACACGGCCGTGTTGCGGATATGTGTGTCCCGACCTTTACAGTGAATTAGATTAGGCTAATATAAACCAAAATAAGATACTGCTTGCTAAATTCTGGTACAATTTGTTTACAAGCAGGATCTAAATTTAATATATTAGTAAGTATAATAAATATGGAAATAAAAATGATAAAATTAAATTTTTTAAATAAATATTAATGTTAACATTAATGATTGATATTAAAATGAACACCGAAAGTGATATATTTACTTTGAATCTATTGAGAAAGCAAATTAGACTCAATTTTCTGGATTGATCATGAAATTTGTAAATCTTCTTCAACTAAAGCAATCAATTCTGATGAAATATCGTGAAATTTTAGGGCCGAAATTGTGTGCATTAAGTTGGGAAATATAGTGCTCTCTAATTGGAATGCTTACTTTAATAAGAATTGCATCATTACAATAATACTTGCATTGCTTATTTCAATAATTATTGCATCATTAATTATCGAAATTCTCAAGAATAAATAGGATTTAAGGCCTTCTTACTCGTTTATCTTTTCTTACAGAAATGTTACTGCATTTTCCTTAAACTTTTTAATTACTTATTTGTAGTTTATAATTTTCTACTGCAGAAATGTCGGTTTGAATAAAATGAAATTATACTTTGTTATGATCTCTCTTGATCAACCAACCTTTTCAAAATTATGCTGATGACCGGAGAGAATTTTCACACAACGCTCTTGGGGAGCGTACGGCCTGACATCCCAAATTCGGAGCGAGTTGTCCATTGCATTTGATAATAAATAAGAGCCGTCAGGGGACAGACTTAGGCCAGTTACTGTGTCTGTATGGCCCCTCATTTTCTGAATCACTGCGTTTTTTCTAAGATCCCAAACCTGAAAGGTGAAAAATTCAATATCAATTAAATGTGTATCTTAACGAGCTGTTAAAGTGGCTACAATAGTAAACTAGCGAAACGTGATTGTAAAGAATCAAACTTCGCGACATATAGCAAAAAAATATAAAACGACAATAGCCTAACCTAGAGAAATTAAGATATACAATGTTAGACAAACTGATTTGACACTAAAACGCGCATGTATCGCGCATTTCTCTACATGCCAATGACCAACCAACTTTGTTCTCTTAGTGGGAGCACTAGAGTAAAGTATTCATAAAAAATTCTTTTCTGAAAATTTCCTTGTACATTATACAGAAGTAGCTTATTAACAATATTATTACCGTCGAGATATTATGTACTGCGGTACTGTATAACCATACTTCCAATAATCGTTGGATACCATTGTCCAACACGTGGATAAAATAGTCCAATAAAATCGATAAAATAAGAAACTAAAAAATTTAAAAGTGAACAATATACATTTATAATGTTACACTTCATTACCGTATATACTGTAAAAAATTTGCAAAACCCTACAAAGCTTACAGTTATGTCTGAAGTCTCGAATTGACGATGACAGCCGATGACGGATAACATATTAAGTAACATTAAAAGAGTGACGGTAAACAAAGATTCTTCAGTACTTATACACTAAAGGTTGTGAAAAAGCAGTAACCGAAACCACTAGTGAACAAAAGAATAGAGAGAGAGAGAGAACTGACTCACTTTGACGTCATTGTCGATGCCTCCCGAAATGACCTGTTCGGCGGTGTCATTGAAGGTGACAGCGGTCACCTGGTAGGTGTTGTTGAGCGAGGTGGCGTGGCCCTTCTTGCGTGTGTCCCACACCTTGGCCGTGCCGTCATCCGAGCCACTCACCAACATCTGTGGCCCTCTCCGCGCCGGGTGGCACGAGTTCACAAAATTCGAATGCCCTGCAAGAAATCATATTTCCAGCAATATCAAGAGCTGTAACTTCAAGTAACTGATACCAATGTACTGTAACTATGATGTATTTATTTACAAGAGTTGCAGAACAAAATTGATACTCTGTATCAATCAGAAATATCTATCCTGTATTTTACCATAACTCTGCACCTTACTCTCGATTACCCTGAAAATGAACACAATCATCCTTACATACACGAAGGGTGAATCCAGATCAATTTGTAGCATGTATGTGTGTAAGAATCCCTGTTTAAAAGCTGAATTTATTCAACACTAGCAAAATGTTAATCCGGTTAAGGAAAATTGGGTTATACGGCGAGGTGGAACTACCTACAGGTCTCCCCACTGATCAAAGCCATACGCTTATAATAATAATAATAATTAGAATTAGGCAATTCTGTAGCTGATATTGAATTTTTTCCAATAATTGAATTGAAAAATTTTCATGTTTAGAAAAAATAGCACACAAAATCTTGATAATACACATCCAATGATCTTCTATAATAATTGTTTCCTAATTATGTGTAGTTATGTGGGTTTATGACTAGTCAAATGGAGTTGAACAGACACTCACCTTTAAGCTTCTTGATACGCATGCCAGTGGCTAGGTCCCATAGTGCCAGAGTGGTGTCTGTGCTGCATGTGAAAATAGTGCCACCGTCTGTTGAGAAGTGCAGTTCCAGTATGGCACCCGTGTGTCCGGTCATCATCGAGATATTTTCACATTCTCCGAATGCATTCCATATCACTGAAACAGACCACATATAGAAAAAATCAACTCAAACCACATCATAGTTTTCCCCTTAAAAATTATTGTAATATCCAATTTAGTCCCAAGAAACTCTCTGCAGTCCCGATCTCTCTGTATTAGGTTTGAACACCAGAATATTGATGTTTTGTCAAGAATTTATTTATACCACAGAAACTGTATAATAATACAGTCTCTGTAATTTATACTATCGGCCGGTACTTCGATGGTCAACGAATTAAATTTTCATCTTCGTAATCACGTAGCTTAATATAAATCAAATCTCTGTGATAACGCGTAATTTTACAGTTATTAGACCTAAAATCGGACAATCTTTCTTTACAAAATATGCAAAAGTTTTGTAATTAACTTCAAGTATTTGTTGATTTTGACTCACCTTGTTAAAAAACAAATTATGATGAAGATCATTATCCTTTCATCTACAATAATATATTCTAATAATACTTTCCTTACTTGCGTTTTTTTGACACTAAAGCTTCGAGTGTTTAGAATAAGTTGTCCTTCAGAACTTTGCACTATTGAATGAAAAATTCTTGACAATATAGAATTAAAATTGAAATACTGAAATAGGTAATTCAGTGAAATTCTTACAGGAATCAGATTGGGAGTGCAACATATTTGACACTGAAAAGAACGCAGCTTATACTACTTGCTAGCAATCGGGTTCACTGTAAATACATAAAATCACTTCTTCTGTATTCATAAATCACTTCACGTATTCATTTTTTTAATAGAAAAAATTGAAATCAATTCAGAAAAGAGAATTACTAATTGAAAAAAATTAATGAATAATTTTTTATAGATTCATTACAATGCAAAATGCGACACATGCCACTTTCCCACCAATAAAATATTCCACTCAATGGTGAAATTTACATGAACTCCATATGTTAATACATTAGGAATTAATTTTAAATAATTAGTGTTTTATTACCAAATAAACAGGAAAAACAAAAATGATTTGTTATAAGCAATCATTTTTGGATAGCAAATGAAATAAATATGAGAATAACCATTCTATTTTTTTATTTATGAAACAATATATATTGCAATTTTATATTCGATCCAATTGAGAATCATTTGATAACATTCCACCTAGGTACCAAGAGCAGCAGGGCACTGTATAGTTTGCATTGGATAGAGGTTGTCCAGCCTTGTTGCGCTCGATCGATTACTGTGAGTTGCCCATATTACTAGATATTTTTTATCCTCATTTTTGTGTAAATGTGGAGATTTTTTCAATTATAAAAAAAATGTTTTCTTGTTTTCAAAAGACATAACCACTGTCATCGTTACTTACGAATTTGTCTATCAAATCCAGTAGACGCTAGATACTGGCCTTCAGGATGGAACTTAACAGCAAATATGTCTCCCTGATGACCCTCTAAAGCCATGATGGGAGCAATTAAGCTCGATGTTCGGTCATACACCTTTTAAAGAAAAAAATTTAGATGATTATGCTCATGTTTCTCTTGCATTTACTAAATCCAAAGTAAAATACTAGAAGAAAAATGCAATTATACATAACTTTTGAAAGAAATATCAAAGAATATTACAAATTTTTAAAAATAGCTACAGCAAATTATAAGCTTCCATACTATTTTCAATACAGTATGTATAAATCATTTCTCAGACTACCATACATTCTCATAAGTTACATACATAACGATTCCCATAAAATCTTCATACCGGTACTTCAAAACAATACGGTACTGTGAAGTACAGAACTGTGACCATTAATTTGTTGAATAATTATTATGTCTGTCAACGCCTTGGGTACCCACAGCAACTTTGAATCAAATGGTTACTAATAAAAGGCAAATTGCAAATGAAATGTAAGGAGACCCGTGTAATGTAATTATTATTATTATTATATTAATAATAATAATTAATACTATTTACCATAAATTTCTTCAATCCATTCATTCTTTCTGAATTTTACCATAGATAGTAAGTCTCTTAATTTAACCATAGATCTAGTAAGTCTCTTACTAAATCTGTTCTCTGTGATTTTACAGAAACATTGAGTCTATGGGAACGGCAAGTAGATTGTATAGTTTCAGTGCTAACTGGCTGAATAAGTGTTCCTTATAAAGTGCCTTCTTAGCAACGTTCGTGATAAGGTTTCTGTACTTTGATTTAAGCGGATTTAAAACCAGCCTAGAGCGGTCCACCGTTTAGACCAAGCGGGTCTCAATCCTAAAGCAGTTTCAATCAGAGTATAAGTGTTGTGGTTGTGATTCCTACGTTGGAATGTTTCTGTCTAGTCTGCAAATGTTTTTCTGGGAGTAGAGCTGTCTACGCCCAGAACAGAACTCACGGTACAACAGGCTTAAGGTTGTCTGACGGATAGCGATAGCGGTTGACTTCTTGTTGATTTCATTTAAATTTTTGCACTTTTAAAAGAAGGACAATATAAGAAAGGCATTTTTTGCCCCATCCTACTATAGCGAATGGGTAAGGAGCGACTGCACTAATAAATAGTATACTATCTTTAAAGTATAATCTTACAAATATAACCTATAACATACCCCATCATTGATCCTTTTGATACTCCGATTGTCGATCAACGCTAATTCATTTCCTTTGCGTTTCATTTTAATTCACTAAAGTTAACTATTAACAGCAAAAAGCTATTTTTAATTATATAAATATATACGTTTAAACGCCACTTGATGCCGACAAAAATTGGATTTTGTTTTGTAAATAATAATGGATGCTTTGAAGCAATGCCTCCTATAATAGTAACACTACTAGTGCTAGATGGCACTGTTCAATGTCGACCAGGGACCTGACATCTGAGGGACTGGAAGTAAGAGAAATAAGGGGTGTAGGATGACTTTAGTTTCCGGACGGACTTTTAGCGGTGTATTTGAAAACATCGTAAATTGATAATAATTACAACTGATTCTGATTGAATAGCGGATGGTTCAAAAGCTTGATTCACGCATAACGATATTAGATCAATGATATTGAAGAATAATCCGAAAGTTTGATACACGCGTAACGATATTAGAAGTTAACCATTATTAGTGAATTAGTGAATAACCATTCTAACCTGTAGTAGAGAATCACACCTAATTCTACTCAAACCAACCTAAAAACAAAGAATCTAACAAAAATTTTATATTTTGCCGTAAATATCAACCATATTCTCTCAACAGTTTTGATTTATACCGCAAAAGATACCATAAACTTTCAAAAGTCTTTATGAAAATGAAACTTAACCTAAAAGCTCTGAATTCAAATACAGCGCCAAAATTCCGTCCGGAAACTAAAGACTCAGCCGGAAACTAGAGACTCAGCCTACACCCCTTTTTAACATGGGGAAGATACAATATTTCCACTCCGTCTATGACAGCCCCCTGATGTCGACCCACTCTGTCGTAAAATCTTTCTGAGAGAGAGGCACAGTGGCACAGAAAACCTATAAGTAACCTAAAGCCTATAGATATATTACGGTTATTAATAAGTGGAGAGCGGATAATATGACATTGTATATATACAATGTAATATAGACGAGTAGCTGCCAAACACTAGCGCTCAAGTGAGAGACAGAGGAACAACTTGTCGGGATTGAAGATGGGTTAACATTAAATCAAATGTAAAAATGTCTGTTTTCAAACCCATCGTATTTGATAAATATTCAGCCAAAATATTCCAGTAACTTATAAAATCAAAGCTAGGATGTTTAAGAACACTTCAGTTGCCTTTTAGAGAGAAAAACAAAGATATTTTAATTTTACCCTCTTTCCAAAAGCATTCCTTTCCAAAAAGAGTAAGATAGGTACTGATATAAAATATAATATTGAATGTGAATAGATGAAATATAGAAAATATAAGATGTAAATATAATATTGTGATTGAATTAAATATTATTTGTGTAAAATAGTTGATTTCTCTGGAATAATAATGTCTTTTTTACTCCTGACATTGATTGTTGCACATATAATATTGAACGTAAATAGATGAAGTATGGAAAATATAAGATATAAATATAATGTTGTAATTGAATTAAATATTATTTGTGTGGAATAATTTATGTCTCTGGAATAATAATGTTTATTATACAAACCATACTGATGGTTACACATAGCCAGAAGTTCAAACTTCAAAAACCTAACCTAGCAAGAAGAGTCTAGCAACAAGATGACGAAAATTCTGATAAAAGTACTTTAATCCAACTGATACATTCATTAAAACACCTTGAAACCACTAAATAATAGATAGCAATAACGTATTGATGATACATTAATGATTTAATTGAATTCTATCCTAAAATCGTGTTTTGTTCCTATCTCACAATGTTAAAATACCGACAAGTTGTTCACTCTCTCTCACCTAGAGCGCGCTGATCAGGTCTAGGAGCTACTCCTCTATATAGGACTCATCCTCGTGCAGACATAAAACCGGTTCCGACCACCCATACCACTCACAGATAGTTCAGTAGTTCAGTTGTTGCACATTCCAAACACAGTACACACGCAGGTATGCTTGAATACAAACACAGGCAATCCCTTCCAGGCTCCAGGTTATGGAGAGGTATAGTGGGTTCCTGACACAGCCAAACCTTGCTTCTATTTGTGAGTGGAAATTTTCTCACCGGCGTGAGTTTTGACCGTGTTTATTTCATTATTCGATTGCCATCAAATGTGAATTCGGTGTCGACTGTCAATGATTTGTATTGGAAATGGCTTTTCGTAGTTTGCCCGGCATACGTCGAGGAGCTACCCTATTCACTTGCGACGATGGTTTCTATTATATGTACACAAATGTTTCAGCTAATAAAACCTTGTATAATTGTTATTTGAAAACATGTTTTGCAAGAGTTTCGGTACGGAGGGGAAGTAAAGAAATCACAGTTGATGAAAGTTTTCCGACTCATAATCATGGTCCAGACTTCCTTCTAGAGGCCAAGCACGTCCTCCGTGATAAAATTTTTGAGAGAGCTGAGAAGGAGATAATACCACTCAGAAAAATATTTGACGATGAGTGTAGTAAGTGAGTATTTAAAACAATAGCCTACTTACAAACTCTTCTATTATAATATTTTTGCAATGTTAGACTAAATTTTCAAAATCATATAATTTACCAGTATTTATATTAGTGGTAGTGTTGTAGCCGTTTTAGGTATGTATTACCAATTTGAGCCTTTATTATGCTACTTTCTGAGAAACCGTATAAACTTTATTATTAATGTCGTCTCTGAAAAGGGGTCAAGGGTCTGGGTCACAGTGCGGCGTGGAATATGTTATCCAGCTATTTGAGTGACAGGAAGCAGGTTGTGTCCATGATGGGTGCCACCTCTCAGGAAAGAAGTATTGTTTTTGGTGTCCCACAGGGCTCAGTACTTGGACCGCTGCTTTTCCTTGTGACTGTCAACGACCTTCATCTCCACGGATCTAGCCTGCTGTTTGCAGATGACACCACGCTGGTTGGTCAGGGAAAGGGACCACTTGGTGCAAGGATGAAATCCCAGATCCTTCTACAGGAGGCCAAGGAGTGGTTTGCTGCCAACAGACTGTTGCTGAATGAGGGGAAGACTCAGAACATCTTATGTACCCTCGACAGGACTGTTTTGGATGCAGCGCCAGTTACTCTTCTTGGTTTTACCATCAACAGCAGGCTGAGCTGGGAGCAGCACATAGGAGGGGTCTGTGGTAAGCTGGCAAGGGTCATTTATCTCCTGCGCAAGCTGAGGACTAAGCTTAGTCTCCAACATCTGGTGATGATGTACCACTCACTCTTCAGCAGTCACATCCAGTATGGGATCTTCCTTTGGGGCACTCTCCACATGCTGAGGACATTCTTCTCCTGCAGAAGAGGGCCTTGAGAGTTTTAACTTTCAGTGACTTCCGGGCACACTGTAGGCCAATCTTCCAACGCCTGGGCCTGCTTACAGTGCATGGGCAGTACATCTTGGCTTCTCTCCTGTATGTGAAGCGTCACCATGTGTCCTACACTGCAAGGGGGCAGCTCCACGAGCACAACACTAGGAGGGGGTCGAACCTAGACATTCCTCGCTGTAGGTTGTCTAGAGTACGTGACAGCTTCCCAACCCTCGCTCTAAGGATGTTCAACCACCTGCCAACAACTTTGAGGAGTGCCCCGTACAGTGCCTTCAGGAGTGGTCTGTCTCAGTGGCTGGTGAAACGGAGTTATTATAGGCTGGATGAATTCTTTGGACGACCTGTTGAAGGTGCTGCCAGTCGCCTCTTAATAGTTTCAAGTGGCCACATGTATATATTTGTTTTATTTTGTGACAAAGCCCATAAGGGGCTTAATGTTATCACTAAAGTGTTAGTGTCTTGACGCGATCCCACCAGGACTACTGGGCGTAGATCAAAAAATGGAAATTACTGGTCAGGCGTCCTGTTTTGGCTTACTAGGATTTCTTGGAGGGCCTCAGTTTCATGTTAAGTATAAAGGTTTCCTGAGCGCCGCAAAAAGTGCCTTAAAAATTATATAATTTTATAATAATATGTATACGGTATATAATTTAAAATACCTATATATATAATTGAAAATTATGAGTGTGGTATACCGTAACATGTTTTTCCATAATTATCTCAGCCTAAAATCCTATCTTTTCAAATTATAGCTCATTTTACTGAGCTCTTCAATTCATAAAGCTGTCATACCTAACCTAATCTAAACATGTAACTTATCATCTGTAAAATCACCAGTCAAGCACAATGTAGTGTACATTGAGATAAATATCCTATATATTGAGATATTTAGCTCAATGGCTGTATTTCAACGAACAGAGTGAGAATAATACTCCATCAAATGTAAGGTTGATTCCAACCGCCTTGAAAAGCAGAAATAATTAGAACAGAAATAAGGAAATAATTCAATAATAAAAACAGCAAAGAGCTACTTTGATTTACTTCACTTCACTTCACTTGAAGGAAGATTCTTTATTGCTAGTGAAGTAAAGTAAAGCAAACCACAATCGTATGTGACCAGGCCCTCAGCGGTTCCAAACCTTTTTTCCTTCCAGAAAGATGAACTCTGCATGCATTCATATAGGCTATCTCATAATGTATCCCCAAAAATGCAACCAGCACATTTTAGTTCATATTCTACTTCATAACTTAGCGTCCACCAATGCCAATTATTTTTTGGCGTACCTCCGACAGGTTCATCGTCGCTTGGATTGTACTACAGCTTTTAGGTTGGCAATCACCAATCTATGCAATATATTGATATTCATCATATTTGAGACTATACGATAATGATCCTGTTTAATTATTTGTAGATTAATAGATTTATAGTTCTTTTGTAAAAAACACTGATAATATATTTTTGAAATAATCTCTTTTGTAGTTATTAATCCAGCAGCACATAATGATACAGTACTCGAAAATAACAAATAATGTAATAACTGGTGAGAAATCATAATAGACCGGCTTGTCACATATTTTCTGAATGCTACTGAAGCTTGTTCTATGTAATAAAGCATGTTAATGTAACTCTTTTACATTTAAATTTTTATTTCAGAGTGCCACATGAGGTTGCTCAATTGATGGATCCTTTTTCGTCCATTGAACATTCGCTGAATAAATGTAGGAGAAAGAGTGCCCCACCTCTGCCAGACTCAGCTATCGAGTTTGACTTGTTGCTCAAGTCAGAGCGGGGGTCGACGAAATTCTCAAAAACACTGGACGGTAAAACTTTCTACAGAGGAAATGCTACGGAGGGTGGAAACAATAACTTGGTTTTTATCTCGGAAAACGCAAAAGAAATCCTACAATCTGCGGAAGAGTTGCACTTGACTTCCACGTGTAGTAGTGTGCCAACAGTATCAAACCTAAAACATTTACTAGTGGTAAATGCAATCTACTGTGACCATGTAAGTAAACAAATCAATCAAATAAAAATCCATTTATTGCCAAAGACAAGTAAAATACATGTATAGGCCACGTCATAACATTATTACATAGAATCAATCACAGTTAACATTCAATCAATCAGATACACATTTTTTTATCGTATGGCTTTTATTGGTGGGGAGACCCTTACGGGTAGGTTCCACCTCGTCTCATTGCACAATTTTTTGTGTCGGTCACCCATCCGAGAGCGGTCTTTATGCTCTTGTACATTCACATTCATCACATCTTAAAAATTCTCCATATTAGAGCTAAACAATTCATTATTATTATTATTATAAAAATAGTTACTTATTAGAAAGTCCTTAATTTTAATTTTGAAGATTCTATGATAAATCTCTTATTTCTAATAGTAACTGATTGTGAAATATAATGCACTAGACCTAAAAGCCTGTTTCGTGTAGTGTGACTATAAATTTGAGAATGACTTGAAAATTAGAGCAAATTGGATTTCACATATAATAGACATTGAAAAATAAAAATACTTGGTACACACATAATCTTCAGTCAGTTAGTTAGTGGTAGAACATTACCTACAACACTGCTTTTTTCTGCAATACAAACAGTTGAGCATCTTTACAGTTGCCCCATAATATTGCACCATATAAAAGATATGAATGGATATAACTGTAATATACATTTATTTGGATCTTTGAGAAACTTATTCCCTTCAATCTCCCAAGCATAAAAACACCTCTTGAAACTTTTGGAATGGTGTAGTCAATATGAACCTTCCACTTCATGTTATCACTTGAAACACTCGCCAAAGGTTGTACGTCAATTAATTTGACGCTTGGCATTAGATAGATAGATAGAGAGTTATTATTTCTTTGCCATCGTACCCTAAGGTCATTAGCAACGTCATAGCCCCCTCTCAACTACTGCAAAGAAATAATAACTCTCTATCTATTTATCTATCTAATGCCAAGCGTCAAATTGAATAAATGTGAGTGTAGTCTAGTTAAGCCTAACCTTAAGCTTCTTTATTGAGGTCACAGCTCATTGAGCTGTTCAAATACTATCTTTGCGCGTTAATAAAGAATGTTCCCCGTAGTCTAGAGGAGAGCACGCGACTGATGAACAGAAAGTCCTGGGTTCAAATCCCACTAGTGACTAGGGGCTAAATTTTTTTGGCAACTGATTTTGATATTATTCAACTACAGTAGTTAATCATATCAGGAACTAAAATAAATTTTTTTATGTAATATTAAGAAATGTTTTCGTGAATAATATCAACTGAAAAAGTAGCATTTATTTTTATTTTTAAACACTATATCATATCGGGTCCTTGGATACATCGTTTTATCAGTTTATTATTTGAAAGAAAAAGACAAAGATATTATCAAACCACTTATTATAAATTAAACATCAGTAGTCATTAGTACAGTTGAGGATTTGGCAGGTTATGCCATGAAATCATCATACTGTAGGCCCCTAATGTTTAAATTATAATAAATAAGAGGTTTGACAATAGCATTGCCTTTTTCTAGCATTTGCCATTTGGCAGGTTATGCCATGAAATCATCATACTGTAGGCCCCTAATGTTTAAATTATAATAAATAAGAGGTTTGACAATAGCATTGCCTTTTTCTTTCATTATGGAGAAATAACAAACATCAAACTAGTTTTGTATTATTATTTTTCGTTTTTTTACTACTTCTTACTTATATTTCTAATACTACATCCACACTCTCGTCCGAGCGGCTCGCCTTGGCACTCGCGCGAGCCATCTCGACTGGAGCGAGCCGAGCGGCGAGTGGAGGCGAGCGAACCTTCTACCTACACTCTCGCATTCGGCTTCACTCGCCTAGACTCGGCGAGAGTGTGGAGGAAAGGTAGAAGATCTTTTATATTTTATTATTAATTTTTATCATTTGTGATATAAACCTACATAAATTTTTTTATCTATATAACTATAACTATTATAGTTATAACTACTCAACATTTTTATCGATTTTCTTGTGTTGAATTTTGTTTAGACTTTAGTTGACCCTGCTAGATTTGGACTACAGACAAATTTATTGGTATCTGAATGTTACAGATTATAGTCATTAAGAAATAACTTCATGGTCAACATACTGTAGTATGATTGGATGTAGAATTACATGGATATGGATATGGATTGTGCATACTATTGTCCACCTTAAAAAGAATTCGCGTTTTCAGGCTTTTCCGGTGGCGTATGCTATCATGGAGAAAAAATCGTATGCCTCTTACAATAAGATTATTGAAAAGATAAGAGAGGTGGTTCCAGACGCCAAACCTAAGACTATTATATCGGATTTCGAGGCAGGGTTAATGATAGCCCTGATTGGCAACTTCCCGGAAGCTGAAATAAATGGATGTTGGTGGCACTTCTGTAATGTGAGTTTTCGTCATTTTCATTTCTACCATCACAGTCTTGTTACAATCTAAGCCTTCTACAATCGAATCACATTTCTACAATCATAAGCCTTGTTAAAAGTGTTTCAAAAACTCTTGAGTCACAGTAGAGTAAATAAACTTGTATTGGTTTTCATAGTTTTGAAATTGATCTGTTAATTAATAATATTGCAATGATTGATTTGATGCAATGAGACATTATACAATATGTATGCAACCAAACATAAGTCGTAGCAGAATAAATATCACGCTGATTTAATAGAAAACTTTCAAAACTAAAACTAGGCTACTTGACAGTTTTTTAAAGTCAGTGTAATTTCATCAGTAGAAAAAAGAATGGATTTACAACACTGGAATTAATATACTTTATTAGTACTGGTTTGTCATTGTTTTGAAGTTTAATTGATTCTGACGAAACTTCGATAATATCATTAACCAAATTGTTGTAAAATTTCTTGTCCTTCCATTCCCAATTATTGAATTGATGGAATAATAATTAGAAATATTAAATAGCTACCTTACTTGTTGATTCGTAAAACTTTCTCTTTTCTTGTAGTTTCTTCCTAATTTTATTCTATATTATTTACCTAAATTGAGCTTAATATTGACTTTATTTTGGCAGTGCATTTTGAAGAGGATGAGCAAAATCGGGCTGGCTATGGCCGCAAGAAACGACGGCAACGTCATGAGAGTGATACATATGTGCATGAGCCTGCCCCTGCTTCCGGCAGTCCAAATAGAGGCTACTCTTGTAGAGATAAGAAATTATACAAATCGGCTACAGATAGCAGAAACAGAGAAGCTAGACATGATATTTGCTTATATAAATGACCAGTGGATTGGAAGTGAGTAATGCCCGGTTTTGTTATTTCAATATTAAACACAACAAACTTTTCAGGGTGTTCAAAAAGGTCTTTACAACTTTGAAAATGCATACAATTTTTTTAAACAGAGATATAGAGCTGGTCTTGTTTTAAAGGAAAACACTTCAAGTTTTGATTGGCATATTATGGAAGTGCAGAATCTCGCCCTAGCAAGCGCTAGCAGCTAATACGTTGAATATGACTGTCTTCACTGGACTCGAGCGTGCTAGCTGGCTTGAAGAATCAAAGTCGGCAAGAAACTTTCAACGTAATTTTTGTACCAAGTACGGCAAATGATACTCATACTCATAGTAGACCTACAATTTATGTTTGGCATAGATTTTTCTAGTAACAGGCTGCTCAATAAAACATGAGAAATCATACGTCTAGGTTCACACAAATGGTTTTTGGGCGGTTACCAGCAATTCCACGTGTGGGAGAGAGATAAGATTATGCCAGCTATTTTTTGTCTCTCCCCCACACATTTAACCGCTGATAACCGCCCAAACCGCTACCGCCTAAAAACCATACGTGTAAACCTGCTCCAAGATCCATATTGTTGATGTGGGTGTCAATTTTTCTGCATTTTTGTGTCGATGACGTTGTACCAATCACAGAGCACTAAGAGCGCTTCCATAATATACTAGTCAAAACTTGTAATTTCCTTTAAAAACAACAAATCCAGTTTTATACGTTTATTTAAAAAAATTATATGCAATTTCAAAGTTGTGAAGTCCTTTTTGAAACACTCTGTATTATTATGAGAAATTTGTGTTTCTCTATGTTTAAAAATGTTTTATAGTTCTCTAGGCTATTTTGTTTTTCTTTCACTGTCAGCAAAAAATTTACGAATGCAGCAGTGACAAAAATTCTTATTTTGGAGTAAAATATTGACCTTTCAATTACCATTTGTATGTTTCACAGAAATCGGTGCTGTCCATTTAAGCGTCTATAATGCGCCAAGACGCACAAACAATGTCAGAAGAAGTGTGGGCCTCCATCGTCCAAATGCATGGAGTTTCATTGGTAAGTTGATATTCAGATTTATTATTATTCAACATGAATAATCTTTTATATTATTGTTTATGGTATTCGAAATTTATCTAGTGTTTGTTTTTGGAGTGAAAATTGTTTCCTCCTAGTACAAACGTTTGCATAAAAGTTATGCATTTATGTGTAATTTTCTCTTTGATTTTTATAGCAGGTAAAATGGAACTGCACAGACTAGGCAAGAATTTCCTAAACAATTTAGTCTATCCTAAAACTCCCATCAGAAATGAATTGATGCTTTGGAATATTCAAATGGAATTGTTTAATGTTGAATAAATGGAAAATTATCAACATGATTGAAACTTGATTTTTTTTGTCTTGCTTACTTAAGTTCTTGTATTGTGCTTGTGCATGGGTTATGAAAAGGATGATAATGAGAGATGGATAGAAGCACCTACAGCTTCGAGTGGGTTTGAGCCACCGGAAGCGATTTTCAATCTCTTAAATGATATTTAACGGGGAAGGCCTCAAAAGTGGTCGCCCTTACAGCGGGAGTAGCAGGTGCACTTCTCTCATCTAATGTGTAATATATATATCTTATCGATCCTAATTAACCATGTAGCTCCCCTACTTTAGATGCCTAAGTTGCCGTAATTTAACACTGATTTCCTTCTATTAAGCAGAATTTTTGAATTTGTCAGTTCTGAATTCTTGAAATTTTTTTAATCCACATACTTGTTACTCAACAGACCGCCTACAAAAAATAGAAAACCAATTGATGGATGACTATAACAAATACAGGAGCAACCAGTCTCAATCAAGGACAAGCAAATGTATGTTCCTTGCAAGGGACCGAGTAATATCAAGACTTATTAAGCAGTATGAAGCCGGTAGTTCGAAAGAAATTGATTTTCTGGTGTATGCAGCGGCCGTGGTGGGACGAAATGTGCCCTTGCCTGAAGACGAAAATGTGTCGGAAGAAGAGGATGATCTGTCCTCGCCTATTGGTAAGAGTCACATTTTTCTTGAGTAGAGCAGGCCTTTCAATGTTTGAGAACAACTGCCACTTTCCATGACCTACTATCACATCATGTACTGTAGTTGTACGGTAGAATGATGTCAACTTTATGGAGATTCAAATTTTATTTGAGAAAATTTGGTCGCACTTAGGTTGATTACAAGAGATATTTGATTGCTCACTTACCTAGAATTAAATCTCCACATAGTAGAATTTCATTTAGAATGGCGCCTGGCAAATGAAGTTTTATCCAGCGATTCCATGGTAACGACACGTATAACAAGTTATGTTAAGCTCTGTCTCTAGTCTGTAATCACAGTCTTCAATAATGTATCGGTCCAGTTGCCATGTGCAGTCTATTTGAAAAACATAACAGCTGACATTACAGTGTATTCCTAGCAAGATACAAGGCCAGTTCCCAGTTGCATGCAAAACTACGGTTTCACTGTAGCTAATAGTTAGCCATTAGGTTCATTATCGTATGGCTTTGATCTGAACTAAATATCTAACTGGAGGTAGCATTGATTGAACAAACTGGGTTCCGCCTAATTTTTTTAATAGCATAGGCCTACTGTTCTTGAGAAAAAAAAATCAATCCTCATCTCATTGCCAACTTAATTACTTAAAATACTATGCATTGTTCAAAAAAAGTATTTCATTCTCATCTCATTGACAACCTAACGAAATTAGACGGACCTTATGTTTTGTATAGCAGCCCTAGCTAGTTCTACCTCCAGTTAGATATTTAGCTCAGTGGAAAGTTCCACCTCGCCATGGTACCCAATTTTCACTTGACTGGGTAACATGGTAAATAATCATTCTAGTTATACTTCGTTTTCACTTTTCAGAATAGTTAACATGGAGATCTTTCCAGAAAAGATCAAATGCGTATTGAGAAGAAATAGAAAGCTCAGTTTTTCTCTTATTATTTTCCATAGGTTTTATTGTACAGTATGTGCAATAATATGTTTGATTTTTGGCAAAACAAGTCCTGATTGTAATAAAGGAAAAATGCCGGCACTTGCTAATTAAATTTATAACATTCCTCTCAAGCTCTTCTTCTGTGATGTTGTACAATCTAAACGAATATTAGTATTTTGAAGCGGACCTCAAGCATTTTTTGAATTCCTTCCAGACGCCAAGCATGTCCTTTGTAACACAATTTCTATGGAAGTCAAGAAGGAGGAAATACCAATCAAAAGAGAATTTGACGAAGAGTGTAAAACGTGAGTTTTTGAAACAGTTTATTCCATTTATTTATTATATTAATAAAATTTTAGGTTTTGAGATTTAATAAAAATCACATAAGATATTTGCTGTTATAATACCTTTTGAGAACCTAGATAAACTTCAGTTTCGATTCCACAACATTCCATTTTAATTTTATACCATATTTAGAACAGGGGCCCTCACTAGGATTCCTCAGAGAACCTTTATTAGACTTTGTGTAAAGGTTACCTGAGTGCCGCAAGTGCCATTAAATAGTAACTTTAAAACGGTGTAAGGTGTTTTTCCACAACTTATAATGATTATATCATTTTCCATTGATTGAGGCATGTATTCCTTTAAACTCAAGAAACATCTCATTTTCTTTATTACAGTTTTTTTTTTTTTTGAAATGTATAGCAAAATCTATCAAAGCACTTCAATATAGGCCAACAGCTTTGTTAACATATTGCAAAGGAACAGATATTTTCAAAATTCTCACTATCATCTTGCTTATGTATGATCCTACTCATTTGTATATTTAAGTTTGTAGTTCTCGTGTAAAAAACATCAATCAAAAATTGATTTTTGAAATATTATGTGGCTTTCAATCAGCATTTCCAGTACTCGAAAATAACGAATCATGAAACGACTGGTGAGAAATAATATTAAACCGGCCTACCGCATATTTTCTTAATGTCAAAGTACTGAAGCCTTTTTCTCTTCCACATGTAAATGTTTAATTTCAGTGAGCCACTTGAAGATGCTCCATTAACGGAGCCTTTGGCGAGCATTGAATCGGCGCTGATGCTAGCAAACCATCGCAGAAAAAGTGCCACCGCACCTCAGCCAGCCTCAGCTATCGAGTTTGACATGCTGCTCAAGTCAGAGCAGTGGTCGGTGAAGTTCTCAAAAACATTGAACGGCAAAACTTTCTACAGAGGAAATGTTATAGAAGGCAGAAATAATAACTTGGTTTTCATCTCGGAAAATACAAAAGAAATTCTACAGTCTACACAGGAGTTGCACGTTAATGCTACTTTAAAAACTGTGTCAACAGTGCCCCAACTTAAACATTTATTGGTGGTACATGCTATCTGTTTTGGCCACGTAAGTAAACACCGACCAGTCAATCATTTTTCATGTAGTTTTTCATATGGCACAATCACGCCTTTATTGTTCAGTTGAACAAATTATTATCGCTTCCTGAATCATTATTTTTTAGTATTGTCACTTTTACGGATTTCCCTTGTAGTTTTTGTATTTCATTCTTTTATCATTGGTGATGGTTAACTTAATTGTTCATCCAATATTACTTACTGCTTATTTCACCTTTACTTTTTACAAGTACTTATTAACAAGTGTAGTAAATCTATACTACTTCGACATCTTTATCAATTTTTTGTGTCAAATATTGTTCGTACCTACTTGAATTGACCATGCCAGATTTGAAACGCAGACAAATTTGTTGGTATTTGAATGTTCATTGAGAAATATATTTTTGTTCAAGTCAAGATGCAGTACAATAGTAGAAATATTATGATGAATTACTTGTAATGTTCACACTTCTGTCACTTTAAATATAATTTCCGTTTTCAGGCTTTCCCAGTGGCGTTTGCTCTCATGGAGAAAAAGACTTATGCCTCGTACAATAAGATTTTTGAACTTCTAAAAAAGCTGCTACCATCTACTAAACCCAAGACTATTATATCGGATTTCGAGGCAGGGCTATTGAGAGCACTGAATTGCACCTTTCCGGATGCTGCAATCAGTGGATGTTGGTGGCACTACTCTTATGTGAGTTCTCGTCATTTTGATTTCTGCAATCAAACATGTGTAATATAGGTATTACTAGAAGTTTTTAAATGTACCCCATGCAGCACCGCTCGCTTGCTCAGTACTGTATCGTTTGGGATTACAGTATCATTGCAACAGACTTCTATCAGTGTGAGTTTCCTCTAGATTTCACATAAATCTCGCAATGTTGGAAGCACAGTAGAAAGGAATGCGACAAACGTTTTTCAATATAATAGATTCAGTCATAGGGAGCAAATATACTAGCATTGGTTTTCATTGTTTTGAAGTTAACGTGATTAACGTGCAGGAATTTAATAATAGCATTAACTGAATTATTGTAATATACAGTGCGTTTATCAAGTCGCGCACATCCAAATTTAAGAGCCTATAAAAAGGATGGTTTTCATAAATTATTCTTGTGGCTACTGGAAGATAGCATCACTATGTAGACAACAATAGCATTTGTAATGTAGACAACAGATTTCAACCCCATTATTGTGCATACAGGTTACCTTAGGTCTGCTGTATTATTTAGATTACGAAAAGGTAAGCATGTCATTTTCCCAAGAGCAGGTCAAGGCCACCACGGTCTCCCGATTTAAGCCTCCAGATTTTTCCCTATGAGGCTATCTTGGAGAAAGGATTTATAAAAATAGGCCTCATAGGCTACACTAAATAAACTGAAAATTAAGAGATTACCAATATTAATGTAGGCATAATTGGCAAAGTGTCGACAAACTTGGTAAAACAAATATGCACTTGTATTAATGATCAATGAAGCGATTTTGAACGTATGTTATAAGACATAAGGTGTTGGAAATAAGTATAGCAGGATCCTTTCAACTTGTCAGAAATCAGCTGTTTTGGTAATAATTAAACAGTGATTTCGACACAATAATCAAAAGGCTTGAAAGTCTTAAAGACCTTTAAAGTCTTTAAAAGACCTTTCAAAGAATAACTTTTTAAAAGACCTTTTCAATAATCTGCGAGATTCAGCATTTGTAGGTTAAGTATTGTACTGGTGGCCGAGTAAAACATATGTTTTCTGACAAGTTAAAAGGATCCTGCTATATATACATATATCAGTAAATAATTTTCTACGTTTATAAAAGTTATAAAAATAAAAAATAAATAGTATCAAATAAAATATATAAATAATAATAAATATAAGATTCAAAAAATTTTGATGTGCGTGGCTTAATGAACGCACTGTAGAATTCATTACATAATGAATTACAAAAGGACTCATGTCTTTTCATTTTCACCTAGATTAGTGATGAATTAGTGGAGTGGGCGGTAGCCAAGGTGGTTTATCAGTTGTTTGATGAACCAAAGGCTCTTGGTTAGATCCCAGTTGATGGAAGACATTTCGACAATCCTCGGGCCACTCTGTTCTTTCGGAGGAGACGTCGGTCCCGTCTGCCTAAAAAGCAGCAGTTATCTCTCATTATAATCCCTTCCATTAACCACGCACAAGCCTAGAACTCATGGGAGCATCACCCTCGAGAGAAAAATCATCACTAAAAAATAATAAAAAAAATTACAAAAAAAATTATCAATAGCTATCTTACTATTCGATTCGTAAAACTTTCTAGGTGCAGATGCAGTAATTGTTGAATCGCCTTCCTAATTTTATAATGTACTATCTTATTCAACTACGTTGAGCGTAATATTGACTTTATTTTGGCAGTGCATTTTGAAGAGGATGAGCAAAATCGGGCTGGTTATGGCAGCAAGAAACGATGCCAATGTTATGAGGGTGATACATATGTGCATGTGCCTGCCGCTGCTTCCGGCCGTGCAAATAGAGGCCGGCCTTGTAGAAATCCAAAATCATACATCACTGCAAGAGGTGGCTGAAAGAGAAAAGCTAGACATGATTTTTGCTTACATAAATGACCAGTGGATTGGAAGTGAGTAATGCCCGGTTTTTTTATTTATTTCAATATTAAACACAACACACTATTTGCATTTTGCGGCTGAGAAAAATTGACCACATTTGAAAGACGGCTGACTTGTAAATAGTTGGTGAATTTTGTGCCTGCCGCAATAGTTGCAATGTCAATTTTTGTAGTATAGCCCGAATCGGGAAGTTGCCATGGATCGTAGGAGTTTCAACCCTGATAGTTCGTTGGGAAGGCAACAAAATGAATTATCGGTACGGGGTTTAAAACTTCAACGATCCATGGCATTTAAATTTCCCGGTTCAATCTGCAGAATGTGACCTTCACAAGCCAGCCTTCTTTCAAAAGTATTCAATTGGTTTCCGCCACCCTAAGTATTGGAGTAATCTATGTTCAGTTTCGATACAAAAAGTTCACTTTTCTATTTTTCTTGATCATCAGCATATTAATGGATAATTTTTAAAAAATCCCTTTTTCGTTTTCTTTCACCTCTTTTTCTTCCAGCGATAGATATACGATTACAGTCAAGGCAGAAATTTTTTATTTTTGTGGTAAATATTGGAGCTTTCAATTTATATTATTTATTCCACAGAAGTCGGCGCTGCCCATTTAAGCGTGTTTAATGCGCCAAGACGCACAAACAATGTCGGCGATTCATTCAATATCAAACTTAGAAAAAGTATCGTGCTCAATCGTCCAAATGCATGGATGTTTGTTGGTGAGTTGGTTGAAATTAATACTCAGATTTCATATTAATCTAGATGAATTCCGAAAAAATGAATAAAAATGTGATTTCAATGGATCAAGACACAGGCGGTTTTTTCAACGTTACTATCCTTGAGTCCATAAAGTTCTGTTTTCTCAAATGTTTGGGTAAAAATTAGACTAATGGATGCCTTTTTTTATCACATTCATAATTAGTATCATTTATGTTAAGTGAGGATATTCCGCCTAATATCTCAATAAGTAGTAGAGTAACCAAGTCTCATAAAAAAAACTATTGCTCATGAAACTTTACATCAGACCTGAACAGGTTTATAGTATAAACTTTATACCCTTCGCTTACCATGTCATGACAGAATTATGAAATTGTAAATTTGAAGGAATAAGTGCAATCTGCAGTCATTTTTATATCAGTAACTATAATTTTCGGGTCCGTAATTATATTTATAAACCTTTCTAATATTTTAATGACAAGAACATGTATATTTTAATGAAAAGAACATGTTTGTGTTTTGTGCAGTGACGTTTAGATCCCTTTTGGAAGAAACCTCTATATAAATGGCATAACTTTTTGTATCAATTTCTCTTCATTGTTTATGTATGTAAAATGTAAGTTGGAGTTATAGAGAGTAGCCAAGAAGTACCTAACCATTCTAGGAACAGAGTCTTTCTGTCCTGGAACTTGTATCAGAATTTATCTGATACTTTGGAATATTGTTATATTATAACATATTATTTCAACATGTTTTCTAAAAATTGAAAATGAGCATGTATATTAGATGCCTGTTTGTGAAAGAATTTATGTTCATGAAGTAGGAACTTTAACACTGGTATCCTTCAAAATTGTTAATTTTGTCAGCTCTGATATCTTGAAATATTTTATAATTCGCTTACTTATTACTCAACAGATCGCCTGCAAAAAATAGAGAAGCAATCAATGGAAGACTATTTCAAATACATGAGCAACCCGTCAGCATATAATCGATGCAAATGCACGTTTCTTGCTGCAGACCGGGTAATACTAAAAGTTACCAAGCAATATGAAACTGGTACTTCGACAGAAATAGGATTCCTGATGGGTGCAGCGGCGGCGGTGGCACGAAATGTGGCCATGCCCGAAGACGAACATGAGTCTGAAGAAGAGGATGACCTGTGTCCACCTATTGGTAAGAGACACATTTCTTCAAGTAGAGCAGGCCTTTCAATGTTCAAGAAATGCTACCAGTTTCCATTACTCACTATTATATCATGTAATTTAATTGCAAGATAGAATGGCATCATTCGATAGAAATTGCGATTTTATTGTATGCTGAACAATTAAAAGCGAAAATTCGGTTTCATGTACTGCAATAACGCCTTAGGCCCGCCGCAAAGTAATCCACGAACGTGGAAATAGCCACGCCGTGGATATAAGGCAGTGAGCCCATTGAGCAACTGCTATCTGACTTCGGTCAGCAACCCAGTTTTGCCAGATAACATTTGGCTGATAGGTTAGATTACACGATTACCCGAAAAACAGCTAAATGTTATCTGGCAACACTGGATTGCTGACTGAAGTCAGAATAACGGTGCTCACGGCCTTATCCACCGTGGCTACTTCCATGTTCGTGTATTACTTTGCGGCGGGCCTAATTATGGTTATGAAAATACAACCATAATAATTATGTTCGTTAGCCATAACATCGATCAGGCAAACCGGGGTAAGATGTTAGTCACACATTCACAAATAATTAAATCTCTATTAATACCACAAGCTTTTATATTTGTACGTTATGTATACTGTAACAGAACAAGTAATTGCAAATTACGTCGTGAGTGATGATTATATTAAGATGGTTGAATACGCAAGTTAAATATTTGAGATAGTTGCAGATCAAGATGCTTTTCGAACGCTTTAGCCCTCTCCATTCCTTTTTTCCCTCGTCTAAACACACAGCTTATTTTGCCAAATTGTTGTTGAAATACTTTATGTTTGTTTTCTCGTGTGTATATCGTTTTTCAATAGCGGAGAATGGTTTCACACAGTTGGAAATTGTATTGATTCATTTGCCTTGTTGATTCATTTGTTAGTTTTTATCGCGGTAACTTAACGAGACCTTTCAGAGAAAACCAAATGCGCATTGAAAGGAAAAGGATGCTTCGATTTCGCTATTATTAATTCCTATGTATTTTTTATACTTTACAGTATTTATATTATCTTTCATATTTGCCAAAATTAAATTTAATCTTATTCAATTTGTTTTACAAGTTTTGTTCGTGATGGAGGAAATCGATAACACATGCTTTAAAAATTCATAGCATTTCTCTCAAGCCCTTTTTCAATTATTCAAAAAAATTAACGAATTTACAAATAAACAATTTTATCAAATAATATCAATATTTTAAAGCAAACTTCAAGAATTGTATATTAATCATATTTATGCCCTACTTTAAACAATATGCAGTAGGTTTTCCTTCTTGATATTGTTTTTTTCTTTCAGTAAATCAGATGTTGGTGCCGGATGTTCTCTGGAGCTGAGAACTTTACGTCGGCAGTTGACAAGGTTTGTAGAGACTCTACATACCTTGGGAAGTTGACGAGCGTCTGGAAAAATACCGGGTTAAATTCAATTTCATTTTATTTACCAAATTTATTGAATTATTACGTGATATACAGTAATTCATTATTTTATCTATGTTAAATCTTGATTCCTTTTTGTGTAGCCATTATTTTATACTCACTCTTTGCCGCTTTGCAACAATTCTATGTACCTCAACTTTCAATTTCCCATAGAAAATTATTTTCTGTGTCATCTCCGAATGATACGTGTGTTCTTTTGATGCTTTGTGTGACTTATACAATCACAATCTTATTATGGGTGACTACCATTTTACTACATATATTGGTAATTTATGCATTTTACCTTGATGCAACGCATTCACTTTAATTTATTCAGTTGGTTTGATTTGTTGACCAGTGTAAGATCTTAAACCTCAAGTTGATATCAGCAACTTTGACTCTTTTATTTAATACAGTATTTTGACTCTAAATACATATATTCTGGTGTTACATAATATATACACCAGAATCTGTATCTACCTCCTCACTAATTGATATTCATTCAGTAAGAATTGAAAGATAAGATTTAGGGCAGGTAATATCGTCCCTTTGGAGCAGAACTATCACAAGTCTAAATTCTTACTTTTACAGTAGAAAGGTTCAAATTTAGATTTTAGTTTGTAGTAGATGTCGGGCGTGCTGTGTGACCGGAAGCTGGATAGCAAAGCAAAGGGAAGAATATATAAGGCAGTAGTGAGACCTGCACTGATCTATGGCAGTGAGACTTGGGCAGTCACGAAATCGCAGGAGAAGAAGATGGATGTGGCAGAGATGAGAATTCTGAGATGGATGCTTGGGAAGACAAAAAGGGACAGGATCAGAAATGAAAGGATAAGAGAGATGGCTGGGGGTGGTGGAGTGTTCAAAGAAGGTCCAGGAAAGAAGGTTGCAGTGGTATGGTCATGTTGTGAGGAGGGAAGAGGACTACGTTGGAAAGCGAGTGAGTAGAATGCAGGTGGAGGAGGGTGTGACCAGTGGGAGACCAAGGAGGAGATGGAGAGACTGTGTTGCAGGGGACATGAGGGGAAAAAGAGCTGACAGATGAAGAAGCCGGAGAGAGAATGGTGTGGAGGAGGAAGATAAGGAATAGCGACCCCGAATAGGAAAAGCTAAAGGAAAGAAGAAGAAGACAGTAGAAAGGTTCAAGTTTTTCTCCTCTTAATTAATTTTTAAACTATGATTGATTAATTGGGTTTTAAGTTAAACTGCACTCTTTTCTCATAACTTGAGTGGTTATTTGACAATTTTTTTTTAATTTGGCATTTTCCTGGACTTGGTCTTCTTTTGTACTAGAACTATGAGTGCAGAACTATCTTATCTTCACATAGAATAGTAGTTGCTTAGGGTAAAACTGAGTACTCAGTGCAGAAGTATCCTAACTCGGACATTTGATAGTTCTGCACTGATTTCTTCACAATATCTTTAAAAATTATACACAATACTGTTCATGGATTTTATTATCATCTTCAAAATTTGCTTTTGATACTCTGCAACCACAGCCTATTAATCATGATTCAAATTAATAGAAATGTTTTTTGAGCTTTTAGATGATTTTAGTAAATGGAACAACGATGTTTAATTGATTAGTTTTGTACTATGTTTTGACTTCAATTATTTGAACAATCCTCAATAATAAGCAATAGAAAGCAATTTTGAACCAAACATTTCCAGGACAAAATTTTTTATACCACTACAAAATTTTTATACAATGTTAGTGTGAAACACCTTTTTCACACTATAAATAGAATAGGAAATGATAATAACAGGATGTAGGAAAGTGAGTAAATTTTTCTACACTCATTTGTTCAAACTGAGAAAATTTTCATAACAAATTAAATAGTACACTTGTCATTTGTAATATTTTTTATTTATATAGATTAGAAATACAATTATTAAAAAAATCCTTTCTCATTTCTTCTGTCAGCTGGTTCTTAAAGGATCAATTTGTCCTTTTGAAGGTCCTTTAGCGAGTTATCCCAGGGATGAGACCCGGCGCAAACGAATTTTTGTATCACAAACCTCCTATATTCCAAATTTCGTCAAAATCGTTAGAGCCGTTTTTGAGATCCGTTGGACATACAAACATAAATATATAGAAACAGAAATTGCTCGCTTAATATAATAGTATACTTTAAACATATGGTATTATGAAACATCTTTCCCATTCAGTGATGAAGAATTAAGTCCTTTATCCTTTTTAAATTGAAGTATTTCGAAAATCCTTACATATACATCGTCGCACATTCCTATAAGGAAGTTTCAATGAATTTGATACACTCGTTCAGCCATAAATGCGGAACAAACATACAGCAGGAGCCAATTAACTTGTCATAAGTCAGCTGATCGACGAGTATATGATCACAATACTTAACCTACAAATGCTGAATCTCGCAGATTATTAAAAAGGTCTTTTAAAAAGTTATTCTTTGAAATGTCTTCTTTAAAAAGGTCTTTTAAAGACTTTAAAGGTCTTTAAGACTTTCAAGCTTTTTGATTATTGTGTCGAAATCACTGTTTAATTATTACTGGATCAGCTGACTTATGACAAGTTAATTGGCTCCTGCTGTACATAATTATATAGACACATAAATCCAAAACGGTCCTCTATAGCAGAATCCAATTCAACTTGTCAGAAATCAGCTGTTTCAAAGAGCAATATCACAATACTTAACCTACAAATGCTGAATCTCGCAGATTATTGAAAAGATCTTTAAAAAAGTTATTCTTTGAAAGGTCTTCTTTAAAAGGTCTTTAAAGACTTTAAAGGTCTTTAAGACTTTCAAACCTTTTGATTATTGTGTCGAAATCACTGTTTAATTATTACTGGATCAGCTGACATATGACAAGTTAATTGGCTCCTGCTATACTTGAATCTTAGACCTCAGCTATCGCTTCGCTCAACTATACTTTTCTTTATACAACATCCACATCTGTTTTATGGACAGACTGCTGGACAGGTATGACCGCATTAGAGCGTAATTTCGGCCATAGCGTTTCTCATTACATTACATCTGAATGATTTGATATTAATTTATGGTCAATTATTTTATCTGTTCTGTCCTTATGTATCAGAGAGCGTCGTGCTCCTCCTCTGTCTCTCTTCTTAGTCATGTCTTCATCGGGTGTAGCAATTTTCTGTGCTGCTATTTCCACTTTCCTACGATTCACTGAAAGTATGCTCATGATGACTTGAATTGGAATTTTTATTAGTGATCTTGTGAAAGGTAGTCAAAATGTGATGAAATAGACTCAGCTGTAAATATAATGCACTAATAAAATTGGGGTTATTTCTGTTTTTTACTATGTAAGATACCGTAGCTACAACAAGAAAAGTATTTTCAAGTTCATACCTTGTAAGATAATTTAAATTTTATCAATACGCTTATTGAAAATTATTGTGTGTTGAGTAAGATGAGTAAGATGAACTATAGCATACTGTATACCATGTATACTATTGTAATTATTGTAAACATGTTTTTCTATGTTATCTACAACTACAACTAATAAAAACTAATTTTTCGAAATAGAACTTGTTCTATGTGAATTTTCCTTTTCATTAACAATTTTTTTAAATACAGTACTCTTTAATCTTTGCTTTTTCTCTTGGATGAAAGCAAAAAAAATAGAGGTTTTAGAGAATAAAATTATGTTCACCAAATCTATATATTTTAGGATTATCAATGTAACTTTCTTATTATTAGACTATTAATGTAAGAACCACCCCTGAAATTGACTTTCCTGTGAAGGAAATATTTTGGGTTTTGATGACTGGAGATGAAAGGTAATTTTGGGGCATTAACAAAAATGTGCGGAAATATCGTTAAGTGTAGTTTTATAGAATTTTTAAAAAATCAAAAATTGAATTTTTTGTAAAATTATGATCAAAACCTCAAAAAGATTAGTTTGAAGATCGAAAAAAAAATTTTGAACTTTTTTTATAAGATCACCTCTTTTAAAGTTGAAAGATTTGTAGTAATGGTGGTATTTACAGGAATCACTGTTGGTCCAAAAATTTCGCAGTTGAACTTTTTTTTAGTGTGGGATTTATGATGAAAAAGTAATGCGATTTATACCGGCCATTTTTTTTTTAAATCTTTACCATGAACTCACAGCCATAGCACACTAACTTGACAAAGCATAATTATACTACATACAATAAGCATTTAAAGCTGTGTTTACCCATCAAGAACAACTTCAAGCATAATGCCATGTCCACTTCTCTCACTGTTTATTCCCAATATTTTTCAATTGATTTCGGACTTGATACAATTCATTACTTTATTTGGTGAGATTCATTTCTGAATTCAATCCATTATTTTTGCCTATACCTAGATCTCAATCGAGTCAATATTAATATTCAGTTTTAACATAATATTAAACAACATTTCAAAGGACTAATCCAGAAAAAAATTGAATTAAATCTGTGATACAAGCAGTAGAGGAAGGGAATTCAATGTAGCTGTGTTTTGTGGAGCCACATGGGTGGCTGCTAGTAAGAATTTTCTTCTTATTAGATTTTATAGATATCAAGAAATCTGTCTTCTTATTGTGAATATCAGTAAATATTATAATATTTTATTATAAAAAAAAATATCAGTAGATATCAGTTAAATATTTCTGTATGGGCCTTATTTTTTTGTGTTTGTTCTTTTAGTAAGATAAAATTTCAGAAAATGGCAATCTTACTCTCAACAGACTGTAGCGTAGGCATAGGGCGTAGGTTCAGCCACAGTCTGATAAAAAAATGTATTTATTAGACTGTGGTTCAGGTTCAGTTGCAGGGGCTTGATCAGAGGAATAATACTACTGAGAGACAGCCTTATGAATTTGAAGCTTCGCGCTCCACGCCACCAGCGCACTTTATTGCTTGATAAAGTAATTACTGTACACTTTTAAACCCATTTCATCTGTTGATGGCCTGTTGCACGGCCTACTATATAAGATAGCCCATATCTATCATCTTTATCTATTATCTATAGTAGGCTGTGCCTGTAGTCAATGAGACAAGATAAAAGATAACCAGCACAATAGTATTATGATTGAAAACGTCCTGTACATTGGTGCTTGCTTGTTCAATCTCGTTTTGAATGTACTGTTAGTCTAATTAGAAACTTTAGAAAGTGTTAGAAAAAATATTTAACTTACTATTAAAGTGGAATCTAGCATTCGGATATTACCTATAAAAGTTTGGTAATTGAGCCGGTAGTTCATTTTGGACAACTGTTTTGGATTGGTAAGAAAGACTGTTTAAGATAGGTAAGAACAAACCAAATTGTTGGTTTGAACTTAGTTTTTTGGTTTGTTCAGGTTGTTTACTTTGTAGTAAAGGTTGTAAAAAGTGATATCGGTCATAATGGGTTGCATTATTGGCATTCTCGCGACATGCTTTCCAACCCTCGTGTCGACAATTGGAGGTTGGTTGGGCTTTAGCGCCGTTGGACCAGTTGCTGGTACAGTGGCTGCAGTAGTTCACGCCGCGGTACGCAGTGTAGTAGCCAGATTGGCATTTACCGCGGTACGCAGGGCGGCATTTACCGCGGTACGCAGAGTGGCACGCAGTGCGGTACGCAGTTTAGTAGCCAGATTGGCATCTGCAGTGGTGCGGTCTGTCATGACCAGGAAACCGCAGTCGTCGCAACCCCTTGGTTAGCAGCGTTTGGCGGTGCTATCAAGTATTATTGCTGAAATTGGCGGCTTGATTGCTATTTTAAGTGAATAATTTTATTACTTTTGTTACACCTATTCAAGATAATTTTGATAAGATTGTTTTCACTTTTCATAACGTTTTGCAACATATAGAAGACTGAACAGCAATTTCTTCTTAGACATATAATACCTACTATAATGATGTTACCGTAACCTGACTTTAATGTCTAATGTAAATGTCTGACTATTGTAGCCTAACCCTGACTAGTTCAGTTTTTGTTGACTTTGTAAAGAATTAGCCTACTCTTTTGATAAAATTTGTAACCTTGGTATCAAGAAACTTCAAACAATCAAGTATTGAGAATAGAATGTAAGACTGAACAGCAATTTGTTGTAAGTTATAATTTTGACTATAAAAAACAAATGAAAAATAATACATAGGCCTACATACTACGGCCTAAATTTGCTAGCCTATGTAAAAACCACAGAAAACGGAAATTTAATGTATAAATAGATGTTATGGGCTATCAATATACTCTTGATCACTACAAAATCGTAAGGACCATTCTATACGAGTATATGGCCGCCTATAATATAATTATTATTATGGCCCAAAATCGCAGCTAGGCTATTATAATTTAGGTTTGCAGTTTTCTATTATCTATATTTGCTGTGCCTTAATTGAGTACAAGACTTTTGAATCTTTTTCAAAACTATGTAATGTAGCCTACCTACGTTACTTAATATAAGACAGAAAAACAAATTTGTAGAAAATAAAATGTTGATTTGTCAGCTAAATGATTAATGCGCTCACTTTTAAATATAGCTACAGCCTAAAATTCAGGAGACTCATATGAATAAGTGTCTGAAATGAATGTTTGCAAATCATTTTTTTCAAGTTGATCATTCCATTTTGCAATTGCAAGTTGGAAAAGACAGAATTCAATAAATAGGGTTTTAGCTACTACTGTACATGGTAGCCTGCTACAATAACTAAGAATAAAATTATAAATTTTTGTAAATGTTAATACTTGTAACTGTTGATACTAACTGTGTAACTTGTAAATGTTAATAAGCGTAACTAAAATGTAAAACTGCAGTATTATTGTAGTCTAATAATATTACAGAGAATGAGAAATATTGACTTAAATGGCGCTAAATCACATATAAGAAAACCAGTTTTAATATGGCAATAATAATAATAATAATAATAATAATAATAATAATAATAATAATAATTTTATTATAATGATGAAGAAACTTTGTATGAAATTTAGAACCTAATATAAGCCTGATTGTACAGTGTGTCATTACATGCTATAATGAAGTAGGTAGCCTTCTTGTAATAGTATGTTAGTATACTAAGTAGTAGGCCTATACTACATAGTATACTAACATGCAGATCATAATTTATTTCCAATAGCCAACGTATTCATTTTATTAACGATTAATTTAACTTACAAATATAACTGAAAACTCTACTGACGATAAAAGTGCACGTCAAAATAATTAAAAGGCATTTAATTTTTTGAATTGATAACTTGTTCATTATTTATAGATCGCTCTGCTATATATAAAATATATAAACTGCTATATATAGCAGTAGCTCCTTTACTACAAGTATAGAAACTGCTATATATAAAATATCTCATATTAGTCATTACATAATATTATTCGTTCAATTTCAACTTGAGTAACTAATAACTTGATAAAGAAACAAATATTTTCTAACCTGGTGAAATATTTAGGCCTACTTTTTTATTTTAATTTGAAGTATTATGAATTTTCAAATCTCAAATTATTGTTCATTACACTCTACATAATTAATTTTGTTTCATATTAAAAACTACAATAATGAACTGTACTAATTTTTCAATTTGTATTTGATGAATTTTTGGCTAATAATAAATAACTGAAAAAAGTGAAAAGTTATTTTCTTGTTTTGAGAAGAGTGGATGTGGGGATAAGTCCGCATTTTCAGTAATATTTAATATTTTTTACAGTACAAGTAATGATAACTTTAACATTTGTCCAGCATAAATGATTTCTAGAATTGAAAGATTTCATTTTTTTTTATTAATTATTTTTCAAAATATTGCTCTTGCGGACTTTTGCCCCACCCAAAAAGTCCCACGCTTGATCGCTCAGTCGCAAATTGAACTAGTTAAAAAACTGAACCTAGTTCAGATTTTATCAGATGGCTCCAACCTCTAGCAGAAAAATGAAATTGAGTTCTATCAATATTAAGAATTTGCTCGGAGAAAAGAACTTCATTATAAAACAAATTAAACCTATTTCAATGTTAATTTTGTAACAACGAAAGCAAAAACCATTATTGAGAGCAAAGAAACGCAAAAATGAAGATTTCATAATAGCTGCTGTTTGAAATTTCCGGTCAAGAACCTACAATGCTTATACAGGTTGGTGAAAAGTATGGATACGGCTTAATATTTCTTAAACTAAGGTAATTTAATGGTAGGTGGCATCGGGGATCGTATTCATATTGGAAATACTACTGTAATGTCTATTATTTCATTTGGTATTATACATAATGCAAATTTGAAGAAACTAAAAAACTTATAGTTTTTGTTTTAATGTGGAAAATGTTACAGAAGCAAATCTTCTGGGACTGATGATTGACAGAAAGAAGCCTTTCATGGGATGCGCATATTGAAAAGCTTGCCAGCCGTCTAAGCAGCAATTTATTTGTCCTGAGAAACATTATCAGTTATGTACCCATTGAAAAAGGAAGAGTAATATTATATTTTGCTTTAATTAACTCTCACATTTCATACGGTATTGAACTTTGGGGAGCTACAACTTTACAAAACATGAATAAAATATTGATTCTGCAAAAACGGGCAATAAGATATCTGGCAGGATTAGGCTTCAACCACACGTGTCGAGATGCATTCAAAACTTTATCAATTCTCACCGTCCCATGCATCATCATTTATAAAGTAATATTGTTTGTGGTCAAAAATATCGGCAATTTCACAACTAATTCAGATGTACACCATTACTATACCAGACATAGGAACAATCTGAGTGTTCAGTCTCATAGACTTTCCCTTCATGAGAAAAAGCCAAGTTATATTGGAGTGAAATTTTTGAACAGACTTCCAAATCATTTGAATTATAGGAGAGCTACCTTTAAAAGAGATTTGTACAGGTTTTTAGTTGAAAAAACTTATTACAGTATTGACGAGTTTTTAAATGACACATAATTTATATTGTATGTTTTTAATATAGTTTTATATTGGATTTAATTTGTGACCATTTGTGAGCATTCAATATTATTTATTATATACAGTGCATTGTAATATTATGACTGAGTTAAAATATATGGACCATAGGCTAATAATTAAATTTCACTGACGTTGTTCAACTTTACGGATATTGGGATATTGCAAATTTCTGTATTGTGTTGAATAAAATAAATATTCTATTCTATTCTATTCTAATACAGGAGGAGGCTATGAACATACCCGTACGTCTTCCCACCGATAAAATGCCATACGAAGTATGAACATATGTATTTGAATTCATTCATAATTTTATCCAGTAAGTTACTCCCAAGATTACTAGACAAAAGGTTCAACCATCGCTTATGCTATTTCTGTCCACAAGCCGTTGGAGTGGGGGGACTGCATCGATGACGTACGCTGAATCACAACTTCAGTCCAAATACCCCAGTCCAGCACGTGCTCAGTGCAAATTATGATTGCTATTCATCGGTTTATGATTGCAATTCATCGGCTTTATCGAGAAGAAGAAAAAGCCCTAAAATATGTTGCAGGATATTTTTATTTTATAAAGAGATTTTTTTCATTTTTATTTTTATTCATAAAGAGACCATAAGATGCCCAGTTCAAAGAATCTATGTACTTCAACACTGATTGGATTGAATCTCTGAGTTGATGGAGCTTAACATGTCCTACTGATGAATTTTCGAGAATAATACATCAAGCGAATGATATATCCATGAGGATTCATGGGAATACAGTTTCAAACAACAGTAGGGTGATTGAAAGCCATTTAAAAATTCTAAAGAAAACATTCCCCCAAGTGAATGAAAGAATAAAGAAATTTGCACGTACGAGAAGGCGAGAACATTAAATCAGACTTTTAATTACATGAATGAGAAACAAAGAATGGAAACATTATCATAGACAATACAAATAATTGATCAAATATAAACAAAATTATCATTAATCTAATATGATAAACAAATAATATTGAGAAAGACTAATTATGACATAACCTGGAAGGTCGTCTGTCAGGAGTCGGTATTCAAAATCATCTAAGTAGGTACTGCTTTAATCTAACCGAAAATATATTTTTTCTTTGATCAATTGATAGTAATAAATTTAAATAGAATTGAATAATAAATCAATGAAAGCAAATAAAATAAACCAAGAATTTTCTACTTCACTACAAAATTCCAAGAATTTCCACTCAATCATTAGTTGACAATGACAATACAGTATTTACAATAGGCCTATAGTTTTTTTTTATCAAATAAATGAACTATTTCTTCCAACATCATTAAATTAGAAAATAAATAAAACCGAAAAAGAATGTTAGGATAACACATGAAATTAAATTATTGATTTTATGCCTCATGCTAGCCGTGAAAAGTATTACTCGTATATAAATGTGAAACATCAATTCAATAATTAAATTCCCTTATTAATGGCTCTCTTATTTTTACAGCTTCTTGCACGTAACGTGCTAGTTTCCACCAATCTCTTCCATTCAGCCAATCAATGATCTCAGAGACACTCAATTCAACCTTCCCCAAAAATAATGTTCGGACTTGCCTTAGAATTGGACATACCCCTATGAAATGTTTAATATCCTCCCTCTGCCTCATATTACACATTGAGCAGAACCACTGAAATTTCTCTCTACCATAACTGAAGTTCAAATTCAGTAGTGCTCCTCTAGCCTTTAGTATTGAACTCATCATGCACCTGTCCAATCGTGAATTCAGATAGCTTCTTCCATCGCCCAGGTTCAATAGATGATAAATGCTATGATAACGCGCAGCAGTTGCACTTAGTACACAACTCAGTTTGGTTTTCTCTTTCATTCTCTCCTGCATCCGCTCCAATTCACTCTTCCAATGAATGCTCTATCAAAACAATGATAAACAAACAAACATAATCTAAAAAAGTCATTCTTCAGAGTTTTCAATAATCCATACAATCGAATAAAAAGCAATACTAGTACTGTACTTGGTACAACTTGAATGCAATCAGATCATTATCATTATTCCCCGTCGATTTCAATGTGAACTGGAATAAAAATTATTCTGGAAGAATATTTCCAAGTTGTGTCAATGTTGATAAAGAAGAAAAGAAAAGAATAAAAGAAAGCAGCTAACAAGTCTTCAATGCAGGTGTCCACAGAACTGTCAATCATTATGTATTTAATTTCCAGTGTTTTGCAAGCTTCTCTCTGTGTGTCAGTGTAATAATTAGTTACTATATAGCACACATACTATATAGTTGTGCAGGCCACACTTTCTGCTTCTAAACAGAAAGCAAGCACGTTTTCGAGATTCTATAGAGAAAAACAGTTGCAACAACAATCATAAATCATAACAAACTGTTTTTGCAACAAGAAGTACTGAATAACAAGAAGTGCTGATGCTGACTGTTGCATTCCCATTGTCTCAGCTTGTCTCGATCACTGCCTTGTCGAGATAGGTCCTCGATTTCTATTGGCCGATTGTCATAGCAGCAGACCAATCAGTAGCCTTGATTAGACCATCGGTTCCCTCGCCAACAAACTGCATAGATTCTTTGTATGTGAATCCAAGCTTCATATACTTATACAATTTCAGTTCAGTCGTTCAGTGTTCAGTGTTCAGTTCAGCAGATCGTGCGGTGGAGACCTCCATGCGTCGCTGGGGATTTTCGCGTCTGTATATTTTCTTGATTAATTCCTTATTATTCTCGTTTTTCATTCGAGTCGTGTGTAAAGTGTTTGTTAGTGTATATGTGTACAAAGCTTTCGCACTATATACGCGTACGAAATTGTGTTAAATCTGTGAAATACAGTTTTGTGATAGAGAAAACTCCTAGAGAAATTATAGATCTCGTAGAGATTTGTATATGATAAACAAATTTTGTAAGGTCTTTTTAGAGAATTTTGACAGTTCCCCACCAATCTCCTTATAATTTTGAAGTTAGTCCTTGTATAATTCGGTTCTCTTTCACATAGAATATGTTCAATAGTTTTTTGTGCGGTATAAGAGATCTAATTTGAATGTTAAAATACAGTCAAGTTCGGAACTGTATTTTATAGATTAATATGATCGTAGATGGTGAATATAATTCTCATTTCGCTTGATCCCTGAAAGAATTCTTGTACTTTGATCTTGAATTTATTGATTGATAAAAAATTTCACCCACAGTACGAATCATTCATTTTGGTCGATTTTTATATCCAACATTTTCAAATGAATATTAGGCGTTTGATTGGCCAGAACCCCTTCTCTGTATTTCAGTTCAAATTACCCCCAGATTTTTATTGCCTTCTTTCCAGAACATTACTGTTGATATTTCAATACAAATCACAGCGTATTTCGAATTCGACCGCAAATAATATTAATTATTGTGCTTCAATTCAAATACAGTATTATTCTGATGATAAACTGTTTTATCCTAGTTGAAAATTCTCCAACTTTTCTAATTACTTCCGTTTGATCTGGAAACCGTGTTCTGTCCTCAAACTATTCCATTCCATTCAAATTTCGAATATATCGCGGGTCACAAAATGGCCGTAATTCAACAGGTAGGCCTTGTCGTATTTCTCGTTGTTGTTAATTGATTTTTCGACACCTATAAGTAGAATGAATATTTTTACCATAAAATCTATAATTATACCTCACAAATTAAAAATATTTACAGGGCGAAATTAGAATTAATTTTATTTCTTTATTCACTAATCCTTGCTACGCCCACAAGCGTATTCGAGATTCTACAAAGCAGTATTTCGTAATGGCGGACGTGAAGCGGTTTGCTGCGTTTATGAGTTGTGGTTTTCAATCCCGTTCAAGTTTAATTGTCGGTTAATCGGTTCGGAAAAATGTTCAAATTCATCAAAAAGTGTAGTGAACTTTTATTTAGTGTGTGAAATTCATACTGTGCAGTGTGCATGTTGAAGAAGCGAGAAATGTGGAAATTGGTATGATGTTCGTGTCTCATCCAGCAATAACAGGCTTTTGATTTTGAAGTTTCTTCGGTTTTGAAGGTAGGAATACGTTGTACAACAACTATTTGCATGATAATTATTGAGATTTGACACAGGTTATTGTCCATGATTAGAATTGAAACACACATTGACTTCTAAATTGAAAATAAGCTAGCTTTGACCATTGTCAAAACCCTCAAAATGGCTGTCGCTGAACAAAGAAAAATTTTCAAGTTCGATCAGAATAAATCTATCCTTAGGCTCCACTCACACTCTTGGAAACTCAGCGACTCGGATAAGGAACTAGTGCTTTCAAAATAATGATGACGCTCAGACGATCATGCAACCGTTCTGTATGAACGCCATCATTTGAAAGCACATGTTTGTTATCCGAGTCGCTGAGTTTCAAAGTGTGAGTAAAGCCTCAGTAGGCTATAATAAGAATCATAATATGTAATTATAATCAATTTATAAATTACTAGTGTACCTGTGCTGAATTAGGCCTACCTTATACCTATATTTGTCATTATTGGAGCCGGGTGGGGAGGAACATGTTTATTAATGGTTGACATTGTCAAAGCAGAAAATCAAATAATCTCTAATTCTGCAAAAAAAAAAAAAAAAATAGAGTATAAATACAAACTCATCACAAAATATGAAGTAAAAATATATATTAAATATAATTAATGTAGATGATAGTTTATTTCTGTCACATGAAAAACCGTAGCTTATATCACAGAAGCATCTATTGTAATAATAGTTGACAACGTATTGTTCCAACCCTATTCACAAAAAAAACTCATTTCACGTTCTGATTATAATTGAGAAATTTAGAAGGTTACCCGTGCTTCGCTATGGGATCTCAGAAATCCTGCTGAGGTTTTAAGGATATTTGAGTGAAATATCTAATCCCTGCATGCACGTTGTTAGAGGAAATTTTAAAGGTATCTGAAACTCAAAACCCGCTATTAACATATTAAACCCGCTATTTTGCATGTTAACTTTGACATAGAACCCAAAAAATTGTGAAAGAACCCAAAAAAATGTGAATGATTAGGCCTATTTGATATAGACCTATGTAAATTTAAATGAGGTTACTGATAGAAAATAATTTGGGATACATTTTTGATGGATTGGGTCTATGTTTATATCATCCTTGATCATACTTTCAACACATGTCATGTTCCTATTCAATACAGAGAGTGTATAGTAACAGTGTGGCCATTTGTGTGAAGCACTCCATAACAGTATAATATGGAGATCATTTTTTCCCGCCGCCACCATACCGATACTTTTTCAAAAATTGAACCAATTCACTCATTTGTCAAACTTATTTAAAGAGAAACAACATCAAACATAACTTTTCCAACATTAGAAATAGTCTCCCTACTACTCTTGGTACTGCTTAAAGCGTGAACTGATGAAAAATAATACTATACTGGCAAAGGCAAAATTTAGGTTAGAAGTTTATCACTTATCATAACATATGATGTGCTTTTCATTCCAATGCAAATCTTATGGGAATTGGAAAAAGTATGGTGGATTTGTCCGAGCTAACCAATCAAAAGTTTGACATGCAATGTCCACACTGTTACTGTACACTCTCTGTATTATTCAAATTACTTCACTGGCAACTTTCCCATTTCATAATGGTATAAAAAACATCTGTTATCATTGAACGTTATTCACAGGTGAAAACTTGGCGTCAAGTTCTAAAATTACTACTCCATAAGGATACATTGTTAATTTTCAAGTCCTGTAGAATGAACTTTTTAAGGTTCAGGACCTTGATTTATGGCTAAGAATCATCCTTGGGGTTAAAATGGTGATGTAATATGCAAAGTTTCGTGACAATAGGATGTATGATATTCACACGCCGTGGAAAAAAGAAAAACCTTAGCTAATTAATAATATACAAGATATCACAATCACAAAAGACACACACACAAACTCACTCACCTGTTACATTATTTACTTACTGGTTTCCGGGAACAGACTATAGTTTCTGACATTTTCACCACTGGCTTGCCACTTGCCGCTTTTTAACTAGAAAATCCATTTACATACGGCTAGTTTACTAGCTAGCTCGCTCAAACGCCGGCTAGTAGCTAGTAAAGTTGACCGGTCTTCAACTTATTCCCCAGCTTTTTTACAAGCCGGCTAGTAGTATGCTAGTTGGCTAGTATAGGATTATACGGAGCTAGTTTACTAGCTACTAGCCAAAAAGCCAGCTAGTAGCTAATAAACTCGCCCCATGTAATCGAGCCTTAACTAACTGTAACTGAAATAGCCTTGAACTAATAGCTGATTAGACAGCATAACTGCATTATGCAGCATTAACTGTGTATTGTAAAATAATATAAAACGTTTTTTTTTTTTAAATTGTAAATGTTTGTCTTCTCCGTTGTGCAGGAATTCGAGCAAGCTGCCGTGCTTCATGTACTCCTGCACTATGTAGACCGGTTCCTCTTTTGAGCAGGCTGTATACAGCGCCACCAGACGGTCGTGACGGAACTTCTTTGTGAGGAACGCCTGGGTCGACATTGTGCCTTGTCGTAGCGTCTTGACCGCCACTTCCGTATTGATTCTCCATTTTCCTGTTTGAAAAAGTTGATCAAATCTAATTAATATGCATGCTAGTTTAAATGTTTTCAGTATTATTACTTGTCACTAATTCAACTAAAAATGCATGATGTAGATTTTAATACTTCAATAATATTGCTTTTTAGTATCCAACTAATTATTATGCACGGTATTAGTATTGAAGTTGATAAGTAGATGTTGATTATTGCTCGTTATTCATTATTTATTTAATATTATCTTGCTATTTATCTATTGCTTGCTAGTTATGTATGATTGATGTTTATTTGAATCTCAATAGTATTGCTTACCATTAATTATATAACTATTTATGCATGATCTTGATGTTGAAGTGTAGTTCAATTTATTCAATGATATTGCTGCTTATCATATTTCTAAATAATCATGCATGTTCTTGATTTTTATGTAAATTTCGGTAATATTTCGGCTTACAAATGTATCTAACTATTTATGATTGATTTTTATGTGTTCCATTAATATTTCTTGCCATTTATCTATCTATTATACATGATCTTGATGTTGATTTATGTATTGTTTAAATCCATTATTTTTTTCTACTAATTATATTACACTGACTTTGGAGAACTTTCAAGTACAGTAGAAAATAACTTGACTTACATCATAGTGCCGGTCACTATGTAAGTCAAGTTGGTTTCTACTTGGAAGTTTTTTAAAGTCAGTGTAATATGTCAATAATTTTAACAATAATACAGTATTTATTTTTTTTCATCCAACTAATCATGCATGATTTCGAAGTTGATTTTAATGCGTTCAAAAATATTATTTTATTTTCATTTATCCAACTAATTATGCATGAATTTGATCTTGATGTCACATTTTTACGGTTAAATATTGATTGTAACATCAATTATTTATCCAACTTTGAACAACTATTATTGTTTAAAGTTTAAAAACTTTTAAACAATTGGTAGGTGATTATTGATAATAATTATATAAATAATTGGTTAAATGATTGATTACCACTGCAGTTGAAAATTTTTAGATTGTCTAATTTTTTCAGCAAAGTTAACTCAAGAATTTATCATTTCCATACCGAATTAAGACAGCAACAGTTCATAAAATTGTATATTAATAGAAAAATCTTGAATCTACCGGTCTCTTCAACAAATCTTTTTTGGAAGCTTTTTATAAAGATTCCTATCTTTATTTTGATGAGTACAACAACACATGAGAGTATATTTAAGAGTTACAGGACGCCACATAAGAAAATGCTCTAGTTAGTAATGTACTCGTATATTGTTGTGAATTGTAAATGCAAAGTATCCATTGATATAATTTTTTAAATAATAGGATGTTTCTGATCAATAATAGTTTTCCACTCCTCTTTAAAAAAGTTTTTCAATCAAAGTTGATTTTTGAACTCTTGTTGAATAGGAACCGAAAAAACTTGAGCCATTACAGCTCTTTTATTTCCAAAAGAATTGGGTGAAGATTAAAAGTATCAATTTGACTAAGATCAGTTATCCATCCAGCCTCCGTTTTCTTTTAATTGATGTTGGCAATGATTCAAAAAATTTTAAAATTTATTGTTTGTCATTAACAATTTGGAGATTTGATGTTGAAAACAGCCTAGGGCTCAAGGGGACTTGGGAAAAAATAAGGTAATTTATTATTTCAAAATAATCACAAATCTATTGGTGTTTTTCTTATCGTATGGCTTTTTATCGGTGGGGAGACCCTTATCGATGGTGTGATCAATCTCGTATAAACAACATAAATAGTTATTTTCATGGTCTAACAACATTTTTGAAATCTTGTCAAATAATAAGCTAACTTGAAATTTATTTTTCTAGCCATTCAAGCTTTTATTTTATTTGATGGAAAAGTCGACTTTGAATATGCTTCATGTTATCAAAAACTCTATAATTATTATCTTGTTATTTTTATCTATTAATTACACCCTAAATGCTGTCACATCTGAAGTCACTTAACTTCTGTTTGTAAATGATGCTCTGTATTTTTGGCTTGCACTCTAAATGCTGTCACTTCTGGTGTGACTTATTTCTGTTAAAAATACAGCCCTGTAACTTTGGCTTGCATCCTAAATGCTGTCACTCCTGGAGTGATTCTCTACTGTTTAGGATTTCGTACACAATCAAACTTCTCATCAAATAAAGAATCACCTTTAATTACATTTTCACTGTTTGGCTGGAACTTGAGAGTTCATTAAATTTTCACTAGATTCAAATCTATTTTTTGACTTGTGAGATTTTATGCAACAGGCACAGTGTGTTACTGTTTCATGAAACTATTTTTTCGACTTGTGATATTTTATGAACAGGCTATGTGCGTTACTGTTCATGAAACTCTTGTCCTAAGAAATGGGAACTACTCACTATTAGATCTTTTATTTTATTGGATTGGTTGAAGAATTTGATTGAGTACAAACTCCACAAGATGAGGCTTGTATATATCAAGATAAGCTTTAATTTTAATTTTACAATGTTATTAATTTGTGAAAAAAGAAAAAAATCAAAGGAAAAATGAAAAAAATATGTATAATTTTTGTTTGTAAACTGAGCTGTGTATTTATGGCTAGCATCTTAAATGCTGTCACTTCTGGAGTGACTTAATTCTGTTTTTGAATGAAGCTCTGTATATTTCTATTATGCTGTCAGATCTGTTTACTGTTTTATAAAACGTGTCCTGAGAAATTGGATTGCTAACTATTTGATTCCAACACACCAGACGTTAAAAGAAAAAATGGTGCTGAAAAAAAAATGTTGGCATCTTTTAATCAGCAATTCCTGGTCTCGTGAAATTTTATGTAACAGGCCCAGTGTTTTTTTATTTGTTGGCTAAGATCAAACTGTATTATTCTGTTGTATGAGATGACAAAGAAAGTGCTGTCACTCCTATAGTGATTGAAACTACTGTGAAGGATTTTGTACACAATCAAACTTCTTGTCAAATAATCACCTTCAACTAAATTTTTTAATTGTTTGGCTGGAACTGGGGAGTTTGTTAAATTTTCTCTAGATTTAAATCTATTTTTTGACTTGTGAGATTTCATGTTACAGGCCCAGTGGGTTACTGTTTCATAAAACTGTTTTTTGGACTTGTGATATTTTATGAACAGGCTATGTGCGTTACTGTTCATGAAACTCTTGTCCTAAGAAATAGGAACTGCTCACTATTAGATCTTTTATTTTATTGGATTGGTTGAAGAATTTGATTGAGTACAAACTCCTCATGATGAGGCTTGCATATACATATATTATATCAAGATTAGCTTTAATTTCAATTTTTCAAGTCCAATGTGATGAAAAAAAGAAAAAATGGAAAAAATAAAAAAATGAAATAATGAAAAAATGAAAAAGAGAAAAACAAAAAAAAACAAAAAAGGAAAAGAAAAAAAAGAAAAAGAAAAATGAAAAAGAAAAAAAAGGAAAAATGAAAAAAAGAAAAAGAAAAGAAAGAAAAAATTAAATAAAGAAAAGAAAATAAAAAAGAGAAAAACAAAAAAGGAAAAAAAAAATAAAAAATGAAATAAAGAGAAAAAAAATAAAAGAAAAAAAAAACAAAAAAAGGAAAAAAAAATAATTGAAAAAAAAAATATTTATAATTTCTGTTTGTAAATGGAGCTGTGTGTTCATGGCTAGCATCCTAAATGCTGTCACCCCTGGAGTGATTCAAACTACTGTGAAGGATTTTGTACACAATCAAACTTCTCTTCAAATAAAAAATCACCTTTAATTACATTTTCACTGCTTGGCTGGAACTTGAGAGTTCGTTAAATTTTCACTAGATTTAAATCTATTTTTTTGACTTGTGAGATTTCATGCAACAGGCCCAGTGTGTTGCTGTTTCATAAAACTATTTTTTGAACTTGTGATATTTTATGAACAGGCTATGTGCGTTACTGTTCATGAAACGTTTTTTCTGAGAAATAGGAACTGCTCGCTATTAGATCTTTTTATTCTATTGGATTGAATGAAGAATTTGATTGAGTACAAACTCCACTAGATGAGGCTTGCATATGTATATATCAAGATTAGCTTTAATTTTAATTTTACAATGTTATTAATTTGTGAAAAAAGAAAAAAATCAAAGGAAAAATGAAAAAAATATGTATAATTTTTGTTTGTAAACTGAGCTGTGTATTTATGGCTAGCATCTTAAATGCTGTCACTTCTGGAGTGACTTAATTCTGTTTTTGAATGAAGCTCTGTATATTTCTATTGTGCTGTCAGATCTGTTTCCTGTTTCATAAAACCTGTCCTGAGAAATTGGATTGCTAACTATTTGATGCCAACACACCAGACATTAAAAGAAAAAATGGTGCTGAAAAAAAAAATGTTGGCATCTTTTAATCAGCAATTCCTCATCTTGTGAAATTTTATGTAACAGGCCCAGTGTTTTATTATTAATGGGCTAAGATCAAACTGTATTATTCTGTTGTATGAGATGACAAAGAAAGTGCTGTCACTCCTATAGAGATTGAAACTACTGTGAAGGATTTTGTACACAATCAAACTTCTTGTCAAATAATCACCTTCAACTAAATTTTTTAATTGTTTGGCTGGAACTGGGGAGTTTGTTAAATTTTCTCTAGATTTAAATCTATTTTTTGACTTGTGAGATTTCATGTTACAGGCCCAGTGGGTTACTGTTTCATAAAACTGTTTTTTTTTGACTTGTGAGATTTTATGCAACAGGCCCAGTGTGTTGCTGTTTCATAAAACTATTTTTTGAACTTGTGATATTTTATGAACAGGCAATGTGCGTTACTGTTCATGAAACTTTTTTTCTGAGAAATAGGAACTGCTCGCTATTAGATCTTTTTATTCTATTGGATTGAATGAAGAATTTGATTGAGTACAAACTCCACTAGATGAGGCTTGCATATGTATATATCAAGATTAGCTTTAATTTTAATTTTACAATGTTATTAATTTGTGAAAAAAGAAAAAAATCAAAGGAAAAATGAAAAAAATATGTATAATTTTTGTTTGTAAACTGAGCTGTGTATTTATGGCTAGCATCTTAAATGCTGTCACTTCTGGAGTGACTTAATTCTGTTTTTGAATGAAGCTCTGTATATTTCTATTGTGCTGTCAGATCTGTTTCCTGTTTCATAAAACCTGTCCTGAGAAATTGGATTGCTAACTATTTGATGCCAACACACCAGACGTTAAAAGAAAAAATGGTGCTGAAAAAAAAATGTTGGCATCTTTTAATCAGCAATTCCTCATCTTGTGAAATTTTATGTAACAGGCCCAGTGTTTTATTATTAATGGGCTAAGATCAAACTGTATTATTCTGTTGTATGAGATGACAAAGAAAGTGCTGTCACTCCTATAGTGATTGAAACTACTGTGAAGGATTTTGTACACAATCAAACTTCTTGTCAAATAATCACCTTCAACTAAATTTTTTAATTGTTTGGCTGGAACTGGGGAGTTTGTTAAATTTTCTCTAGATTTAAATCTATTTTTTGACTTGTGAGATTTCATGTTACAGGCCCAGTGGGTTACTGTTTCATAAAACTGTTTTTTGGACTTGTGATATTTTTTGAACAGGCTATGTGCGTTACTGTTCATGAAACTCTTGTCCTAAGAAATAAGAACTGCTCACTATTAGATCTTTTATTTTATTGGATTGGTTGAAGAATTTGATTGAGTACAAACTCCTCATGATGAGGCTTGCATATGTATATATCAAGATTAGCTTTAATTTCAATTTTTCAATGTCCAATGTGATGAAAAAAAAGAAAAAAATGAAAAATAGAAAAAAATAAAAAAATAAAAAAATGAGAAAGAGAAAAACAAAAAAAAGAAAAAAATGAAAAAGAAAAAAGAAAAAAGAAAAAAAAATGAAAGAGAAAAGAAAAAAAAAAAAAAAATGAAAAAAAAAAAAAAATAAAAAAGAAAAAACAAAAAAGAAAAAAAAAAAATAAAAAAAAAGAAAAAGGAAAAAAAAATAAAATGAAATAAAAAACAAAAAAAGAAAAAAGGAAAAAAAATGATTGAAAAAAAATATATTTATAATTTCTGTTTGTAAATGGAGCTGTGTGTTCATGGCTAGCATCCTAAATGCTGTCACTCCTATAGTGATTGAAACTACTGTGAAGGATTTTGTACACAATCAAACTTCTCATCAAATTAATAATCACCTTCAACTACATTTTCACTGTTTGGCTGGAACTTGAGAGTTTGTTAAATTTTCTCCAGACTTAAATCTTTTTTTTGACTTGTGAGATTTCATGTAACAGGCCCAGTGGGTTCCTGTTTCATAAAACTATTTTTTGGACTTGTGATATTTTATGAACAGGCTATGTGCGTTACTGTTCATGAAACTTTTTTTCTGAGAAATAGGAACTGCTTGCTATTAGATCTTTTTATTCTATTGGATTGAATGAAGAATTTGATTGAGTACAAACTCCACTAGATGAGGCTTGCATATGTATATATCAAGATTAGCTTTAATTTTAATTTTACAATGTTATTAATTTGTGAAAAAAGAAAAAAATCAAAGGAAAAATGAAAAAAATATGTATAATTTTTGTTTGTAAACTGAGCTGTGTATTTATGGCTAGCATCTTAAATGCTGTCACTTCTGGAGTGACTTAATTCTGTTTTTGAATGAAGCTCTGTATATTTCTATTATGCTGTCAGATCTGTTTCCTGTTTTATAAAACGTGTCCTGAGAAATTGGATTGCTAACTATTTGATGCCAACACACCAGACGTTAAAAGAAAAAATGGTGCTGAAAAAAAATGTTGGCATCTTTTAATCAGCAATTCCTGGTCTCGTGAAATTTTATGTAACAGGCCCAGTGTTTTTTTATTTGTGGGCTAAGATCAAACTGTATTATTCTGTTGTATGAGATGACAAAGAAAGTGCTGTCACTCCTATAGTGATTGAAACTACTGTGAAGGATTTTGTACACAATCAAACTTCTTGTCAAATAATCACCTTCAACTAAATTTTTTAATTGTTTGGCTGGAACTGGGGAGTTTGTTAAATTTTCTCTAGATTTAAATCTACTTTTTGACTTGTGAGATTTCATGTTACAGGCCCAGTGGGTTACTGTTTCATAAAACTGTTTTTTGGACTTGTGATATTTTATGAACAGGCTATGTGCGTTACTGTTCATGAAACTCTTGTCCTAAGAAATAGGAACTGCTCACTATTAGATCTTTTATTTTATTGGATTGGTTGAAGAATTTGATTGAGTACAAACTCCTCATGATGAGGCTTGCATATGTATATATCAAGATTAGCTTTAATTTCAATTTTTCAATGTCCAATGTGATGAAAAAAAAGAAAAAAAATGAAAAATAGAAAAAAATAAAAAAATGAAAAAGAGAAAAACAAAAAAAAAGAAAAAAAGGAAAAAAAAGAAAAACGTGAAAAAAAGAAAAAAAAGAAAAAGAAAAAATGAAAAAAGAAAAAAAAAAGAAAAAAAAAAGAAACAAAATTAAATAGAGAAAAAAAAATAAAAATGAAAAAGAGAAAAAATAAAAAGGAAAAAAAATAAAAAATGAAATAAAGAAAAAAAAGAATAAAAGAAAAAAAAGAAAAAACCAAAAAAAGGAAAAAAATAGAAAAATGATTGAAAAAAAATATATTTATAATTTCTGTTTGTAAATGGAGCTGTGTGTTCATGGCTAGCATCCTAAATGCTGTCACTCCTATAGTGATTGAAACTACTGTGAAGGATTTTGTACACAATCAAACTTCTCATCAAATTAATAATCACCTTCAACTACATTTTCACTGTTTGGCTGGAACTTGAGAGTTCGTTAAATTTTCTCCAGACTTAAATCTATTTTTTGACTTGTGAGATTTCATGTAACAGGCCCAGTGGGTTCCTGTTTCATAAAACTATTTTTTGGACTTGTGATATTTTATGAACAGGCTATGTGCGTTACTGTTCATGAAACTCTTGTCCTAAGAAATAGGAACTGCTCACTATTAGATCTTTTATTCTATTGGATTGAATGAAGAATTTGATTGAGTACAAACTCTATAAGATGTGGCTTGTATATATAAAGATTAGCTTTCATTTCAATTTTCCAAGGCCCAGTGTGTCTTTTATTTTTGGGCTTAGATTTGTGGCTATTCTTCTGATGTATAAAATCATAAAGAAAGCTCTGTATCTCTGGCTTGCATCCTAAATGCTGTCACCTCTGGTGTGACTCATTTCTGTTTGTAAATGAAGCCCTGTATTCTTGACGTAAATCTTGAATCCTGTTACAAGTGGAATGCTGGAATACCTTTCTTCTGTAGAAGCATTTGTACCCAATTGAATTTTCCATCAAATAGTCTCATATCATTTGGCTTGATTCAATCACTTGACAATAATATCGAACAAGATTCGAAAAATTTATCTCATTCAATCTTTATTCTTATAAGGTTTGACAAGATTTCCAAAAAAACTATCAAGGGGTATAGTTCCACAAGCTAGTTAAACTAAAAAACTCAAATAATTTCCCCCTCATTATTTGTTCACAATTTTTATGAAATTAGGCGAGGTGGAACCTACCCGTTAAGAGTCTTCCCACCAATAAAAAGCCATACGATAAAAAAAAAATGAAATAAATATTGTAGTGTGTATGAGTAATGTATCAGAGTACCTATATTATATATAAGGAGTAATGATACTTTGCATTTACAATACATGCTACATAATTCTAAATAACTCTTTTCTACAGAGTGTTGCGTGACTCTGAGAATACCACCAATGTGTTGTGCTCATCAATATTGTCAGGACAGTCCTTGGAAACGTTTTCGGAAATGTTTTGTTACCAAGTTAAAAAAGTAGATTTTTCACTTGACAATAATATTGAACAAGATTCGAAAAATTTAAAAAAGTAGATTTTTCTACTTATTCACGAGTTTATAAATATTGTTGGTGTCTTAATTTATTCTGTATCACAATATCAAATTTCTATATAAACTTTGCTGAAAAATGAGATCACTTATGAGTTTGAAAATGCAGTGGTAATTGGGATATTATAATAATTGAGATATTATGAATGTATAGAATTCGCGGTTTTGTTTTTTCAATTACAAAAGTTGAAACTTGATTGCTTGATTGATAAACCGGCATTTTTTATTGAAAGAACTTCTACAGGAGTCAATTTTAAAGGTAGAGTTTCTAGTGATTCAATAGTCTAAAACTCATCTAAATCTGTAAAATTAGGATTGAAAGAAGTCAAAACAGATAAAATTTGACAAAATGATGAAATACGGTATGTAGGCCTTCCCGCTTTTGAGGCTATTGATGATAGCCAGCTTTCAATGATAAAATATTAATGTTGTTTTCCATGACGAAATACTTGTAGAAAATTCAGTTAAAGTAACGACTTGTATTTCACTGTAAATAATTAATGCTATTACTTACATTATTGGACACTATTGGAATGCATTTCACTCCTGATGAGGATTTGTTGTGTATTTTATGCGTTGTGTGTTTATTTATTAACGTATTTCAAGTTGTAGAACGTGGATCTGGTGTATATGAGGTACAAAAATCAATTTACTCAATTGAAATTTTCTTTTAACCTTCAAGTGCATATGTAACTTGTTCAATTCGCAAAATTCATTGTGCCATTTTTTTTTTGAATTTGTTGTATATTTTATGCGTTGTGTGTATATTTATTAATGTATTTCAAGTTGCAATGAGTGGAACTGGTATACTTAAGGTACAAAAATCAATCTAATCAATCGAAATTTTCTTTCAACATTCAAATGCATGTAACACCCTTCCATTCATATCCTTTTTATAAATTTCGGCAGTGATATGACCATGAAAATATTGGTATGACCATGTACAAAATATATGGCCTTGAAAACTGGATACTCCCTTGAATTAGTTTTTAAAGTTAGTTAAACACAAAAACTAAAAAACCTTTCACTCCTCATTGTTTGCAATAGAAATCGAATGACTTATTTTTTCAAGAATGTAAAATCCACTTCTAGGATAAAAGAAAAACAGTCCAAACACAGTCTAAAAAGCTTTCTCTCCCCAATAATTGTTGATATTATTGCAGTTAGTTTGCTGCATTTCCTCTACTTATCCAATTACTTCTCTTTCCACTGTATTATGTTGATCCTCTCACATGGTGCTACATGTGCAAGGATCTGCAATGTACATTGAATGTTTATGCTTCTCTTGATGTAATTTTTCTGGTGATTTTGCTTTATTGCCTCTAATACTCTAATTTATTCTCTTTCCTTCCTTTTTTTATCATGTAGCTCCTCTCACATGCTGCTACATGTGCAAGGATCTGCAATGTGCATTGAATGTTTATGCTTCTATAAATGTTGTAATTTTGCTGGTGATTTGGATTTATTGCCTCTAATACTCTAATTTCTTCTCTTTCCCTTCTATTTTATTATGTTGCTCCTTTTTATGTTGCCATTATGCTGATTATTTTGCTTGATTGCCTCAACTATACTCTCCTATTCCCTCATCCTATTCTATTATACAGCTTTTCGCACATATGCTGCCATATGTAAACTAACAAAATGACATCACTATTGACAATATAATAAAAAATGTATTCACATTTTCTCCATCCTCAATGATAATCCATCAAAAAGCAAACTTACTCGTAGATCAAATTCAACTTACTTGGATCAAATTCAATTTTTAAGTAGCATTTTGGGTATCATACTCCCTTTGTAATAGTCTCCGCTTGATGCCTACTCAAATACATAGTTCAGAACAGCCAAAAATCTCTCAGAAAAAACTTTCTTATAGAAAAGTTGACTTGTAAGTTAAACTAGAAATGAACTGTTGAAACGCATTGAACATTGATATACAGTCAATGTCCATTATACCATACAAAAATCAAATTTATTTGCCATAAAATAACAAAACAATAAATAATTCAATCCAAGGCGACTCCTTCATTGGATGGAGCATGATTAGAAATTTGATTGTTCACAAATATCGATTTATATATATATATGTGATTGATTTATAACTTTTTGTATTCGTGCTTGATATTTTTCGTAGACTGAATTCAAATTTTTTCCTATGTTTCATTGCCTGCTATTCTGCGGAGGGGACACCACAAGCAATTACAAAACTGGGAATACTGATTGATAGGCTACAACTATCCGAGTTGCAGTTCTTCATCTGTCATGATCCACATAAGCCGTAGAGGTGAGTCTTGTCTCTATAATATTTATTTTTTAGTATTTTTTGGTAAGTTTTTTTAGAACGTTTGTAGGCCTAAACTTGATTTAAATTTTCAAAAAATTCACTTTTGGAAAAAGCCCTTGATACCTTTAGAGCCCTTGCAAGAAAACATGATTTAGGCCTATACCTTTGGAAAAAAAACATGAAAATAGGCCCTCTGCAGTTTACTCCTTCCGTCGCTGTTTTCAAAGCTAGAGATTTGTGGATTGTCTTAAATTAAAGATAAACATTGCTAGAATTCTTGTTGTACCTTAAATTTCCAATATCACTAATCAATTTTTGCCAATTGAAGGTTAAAATGAATGAAGTTCAGTCCATATTCATCAATTTATACTGTCATTTTCAAGTTGAATGATCAAATTTCTAAGGTTAACTTATTCAGCAATTCTACAGATCTTTCTGACCAATTTGGTAACATTTTCATGATTGTCGGTTGTTAAATAGCGTTTTGATCCCCTTCATCCGCGCATTGCAAAAATCACTTCTTTTGTATGAATTCAGACTTACAGGCCTATGGTTCCCACATTATATATAGAGGTATTTATCCAAAGCTATACAATTCTGAGAGATGACACCTCTCATGAGGTGTCATTGGATATAGTGTAATCACTGATAAAATGATTTTCAATACTACATTTTAAATTACTAAACTTTGAATGGTAGTGTTGTTGATGTTCTATTATGAGTTTAAGGATAACTAGGAATTTATATTGAAATTAAACTGCAGAAAATAAATGTCTCGCCCATGATTGATTACTTAGTTAAAAGTATTTCTGTAGTAGCGAAAGTGATCAATACTCTTTAATGTAGTAGATACCCATTCGAAGCTGTTACCATTATCACTCATTTATGGGAGAACTGATTTTTGGTTGTCACGTCATTATCAATCTCAAACGAACTTGACAAACACTCCTTAATTTTTCAATGTATCAATTGTAATCCAAGCCAGTATTTCAGCTAAGTTATGTAATTTGTAAATAAATTATTGTATTACTTTTCAAGGTCACAGGGTTTCCTGCCTACCAATGAATCTTACACAACCCGACAAAATTCTCATCATTTCTAGGACGAAGACTGTATTCGACTTTGGAACCTGTGGATTATCAGACTGGCGCTTATCGCCCTCGGCTACGGACCACTCCACTGACATTATTTGACTAGTTCTCAACAGGTAGGCCTACAGTGCACTATTAATCGTATTCTATCATTTCAAACATATTATTGAAACTACAGGAATTTCTTGCATGTTTTACATATGATAATCACCTTTTTTAAAGTCTATAGCCCATCACAGATTTTTGGAAATTGTTGATTCAATCGGTCGATTTCCTCAAATCAATGATTCAAGGGTAGCGGCTCTTGTACTTCACTTGCTTTGCATGTCATGACATTTTTCATATGCTCATATATGTTCGTATGTATCTATATTTTTGTGTGCTCACGTAATAGGATAATTTGGATAAGTCGCTTTAGATATTTTATTTTTTAATTCAATTATTTAATGAAATTTTTTTAAATTAGTTATTATAAATCAACAAAACAATATTTGTTGTTAAAGTATTTGTTTTCAACAAACATGCATTGATACAAACAAATCAATTGTTTCAAGTTTTGAAAATTGATGCCAAATTGGATAAAAATTAGTGATTCCATATTTTTGGCTTGTATCTCCATTTTGCCAAGGAGTTTGTTGGATTTTCGTGATGGATTTAGAGAAGAGTAGTGAAAGATTGTACGTGTGGTGTAAAATGTTTTGAATATTATTATTATTTGTTTTTATTTTGAAATAAATCCATGCAATTTTCCTTTTGCAGAGAGATGAAAGAAAATGAAGCAGTGGTTTTTTGAAGATTGAAACCACTGCAACGCACAAATGATGTTGTGAAGCGAGCGAAGTGAGTTCTCATCAGAGATCTGTCTAGCCTCTGAGCTTTGCGGCTTCGGTAAGTCATCTGTTTGTGTTATCAATTGCTATTAATTTCATTACGGTCTTTAATACAGATCTGTATAATAACAATATGGTCATTGGAGTGAATGGGTACATAACATTGTATTGGAATATTTTTATTCCCGCCATACTTTTGCCAAATTTTTGAATTTGCTAAGATTAACCCATTCAATTATCACTTGCATCAGAGATGTTGTGAAACTTCTCCATAGTAGGTCAGAATGAGAATCAATTCTGTCTATTCCACATTAATATATTTAGAAAACAAACTGAAGTTTCGATGCTCATAATATGGCATCATCCACGGTGTGGGTTGAGCCTAAACTGTAGATGATGCCATGATCATCGAAACTTGAGTTTGTTTTCTAAATATTAATGTAATGAAACTTAAAATAATGACAACTAACACTGGATATGGCAAATTGTAGGTAAGAAGTGAAATACTCAACATAACATAATATGATTTCAATATTATGTTTCATTTCAATGCAAATCTTACTGGAATTGGCAAAAGTGTGGAGGATTTGTCCGAGCTAACCAGTCAAAAGTGTGACATCAAATGGTCATACTGTTATTATACACTCTGTACTGATATACATGATCAAATTTTCCTTCCGATCCAATAAAATAAAGGAGCCCGAAATTGAACAGCTGATTGACATCACACTAGACATGCTTTGCAACAGCTTGCTAGCAAATGTGAGCAAACAAAAGTCAGCTCTTCAATTCAATGACATTTCATTGGTTGGGATTCGATCAAGAATGAACGGTTTCACAAAATGTTGCAGTAGATTACTTTTTATTTTTCGATGCTCTCCGGTTGCAACTTTTGTTGCTCCTCTTCTTCCCCTTTTTCTTTTCTTCTTTCCCCCCTTCTCCTCCTTCTTCTACTCCTTCTTATCTTCTTCTTCTTTTTCTTATTGAAAAATTATAGACCACTTTTTCACATTTCACCCCTATTTAACCACTTTCCAGTAAATGTTAATTGTAGGAAAAACGTAATTTGTAAAACTGTGAATTTGTTGTACTGTAGAATATTTCTGAGAGAGAAAATTGTAGATTGTGTTATGTACTGTTTGAAGTTATTATTGATTGTTTATGTCCTGTATAATATTGATTAATGACCTTCCTTCTTTTGCAGCTTGTATGGTGATAAGGATCAAGCAACAGCAGCTGTTGAGATTTAAAACACACCACTGCGCCCTAGGCGAGCGGATTGAGTTCTCAAGTGAGCTGTGACGGGGAGGAGGCAGTCATCTTCAGCTGTTGGATCAGGTCAGTTCTCTCAATAAATCACAATTCAAGAATTAACAATAAAGAAGAAGGAATTAAAAAAACTACAGTAATAAATATAATTAAGAAAGTTAAATAGTGATGAAGATCTTATGCCATGAGGTGACAAAACTATATATAAACAATTCTTATCTTTAAAAATCCACAAGCAAAGCAAATAAAAATTCCTCTGTGATATAACTCATCTATAAGCAATGAATATACCCTGTAGCATGTTAAAAATGAGCTCGCAGCAGTTTTTTTCTGACTGTTCTCCCTTTGAAACTAAAATTCACCTTTCCTTAAAAGTCAAATTTAAGTTTTTCCTTAATTAGAGTGATCCCCACATGTGCCTTGGTGTTGTTCTCTCCAAACTATGACTTGAGCTAAGCTGAAGTTGTCTAATTTAATATGACGTCTAAAACTGTACCTAGTACCTATGTTATTTGACAATAAAACTCTATTTATGTCATGTATTTAAACTTGTAGCATTGATTACAGAGCCATGCAATTAAGTTTGTGAATCATTTTATCATAATATTGATCAATACCGTAATTACGGTAGTTTATTTATTTTCCAGTTATTTGTGGATAATTGATGAATTTATTGTTGACCCCATAGTCAAGTATAAAGTATTAAACCCTCCAAAATATTAGCATTTAATAATCTGCTTCTGTATTAGTCGAGTATTATCATAGCCCACTTTAAACTACTGTAGTTCAAAGGGGGCTATTGTATTATCCATCCATTTAGTACACGCATGAAAACGTTTAGCTAATCCAGACAAATTTTGTATTCTTTCTAGAATTTAACAGTGCCTGAATTGGAATGTGTAGTATAGTGTAACAGGTTAGAACTACGCTTCCATGTTTGTGTAAATCTTTGTCTAACTATTGATATCAAATACATACCTCAAATTGTTGTCTATCATCCAGCAATAAGTACTAATGAAAATTTGAGTTAATTATAGTATTCTGAATTGTAGATTTTGACAATGCTTGTATTTTTGTAGTAGAAAAATGGTTTAAGGTCAATTCCCACATTGACGACAACGACACGACGACGACATTCTCATTTCGTTCTGCGCATGCGTCACCAGTCTGCGCTCTGATTGGTCCATCCTTCTAGAATTTCTGACCAGCCGAATTTCTAGGTTAAGTGACTAGGTATGAAGTTTGAATGTTCGCTGTTCGGAATCAATTGTCAATTAATATTAATAATATTAGTACGACAATATAAATATAATAATCAGTAAATAAAATTATAATACAAACCTTTTCAAGTCATACCGGTACTGCAATTTTGAGACTTGAGAGCTATCATTTGTAAACAAAGATAGACATGGACCAATCAGAGCATGGGCTGGTGACGCATGCGCAGAACGAAATGAGAATGTCGTCGTGTCGTTGTCGTCAATGTGGGAATTGACCTTTAATTTGAATTCATAGTTTGAGTTGCAGTAGTAGTACGGTATATTGCTTGTATAGTCTGTACTTTGTAGCAAATCCTTCCTATTCTTCTTTTTTCTGTTCTTCTCTTCCTCCTCTTTACAAGAATAAGGTATAGAGAATAGTGATGTTAGCAATAAAATTGAAAGCATTCTGTGGAATGGTGTACGCTTGCTGCAACTATCTTACCCCCTCCCACAGTATGGTTTCATTGATTCAATATCAATAAACTCATTTATTAATCCAGTTTTATAAACTTATTAATTGAAATTTTGTCAATAAACGTGTCCAATTTTGTTGCTAGCATCTCTTCTCTCTCCATTCGCCTTTTCCTCCACTCAGTTTTTCTTCTTCTTCTTCTTCTTCTTCTTCCTTGAATAATCAAATTTACAATGTAGTTTAGGCAATGCCTTGAATAGATAGATTTCAGAGCTTGCATGTGCTTAAAATTAGAATGTAGTAGTATTTTTGTGTTATGAATGTGGCATTTTTTTTATAAACACATCCTTCTGGAACATGCCAGCTAAGATGAGACCTATTATATTGGACAGCTATTAACTAGTCTTGTCTATTCATTTTGTAGATTTGTATGATTGTGCTTATGCTGTGTTTAGTAGGCATGCGTATGAGTTTGTTCTTATAGTTTTCTTCTAGATTGTGTATTACTGCTTTGTGTAACACTTGAATAATTGAGCTACTCTATTTGTAGAGTCTCATCTATTCAGTAAATACACATTAACAAGCTTTGCTTTTCATAGAAAAATTAACGTTTTGTGGTTTCAGTAGATTCTGTTGTACATGACGAGTTGCAATGCAGTGTTGTTTTTTGTATGTTGCATGATTTTTGTGTATTTTTTTAAAGATGAGACTCTTCAAATATACCGACTAATGTATTTGATGAGTGTTACCTACCCAGAAGGTACACAAAAAGGAGCTTAGCTTTGGATGAAAAGTTAGTATTTTGTGTTTACTATTTTGTAGATTCTGATAGTGCTTGCAGTATAGTGGCTTTATTTGAAATCGTAATTGCAGTTTCAGTAGTTGCAATTACTTGCAGTCTTGCTTTTTCTTTGTAGTTTGCAGTGAATCCCCCCTCTCTATTCTTCTCTTCCTCCTCTTACAATAAAAATGTATCATGATGAGAATAATGATGCAAGCCATAAAATTGAAAACATGCTGCATGTGTACGCTTGCTGCCAACTGTCTTACCCCCTTCCACAGTATGGTTTCATTGATTCAATATCAATTAATTCGTTCATTAATCAAGTTTAATTAACTTATTAATTGAAATTGAGTCAATAGACGTGTTTGATTTTGTCGCTAGCATGTTTTTCTCTCTCCAATTGACTTATCTTCTATTTGTTTTTTCTCTCACTTATTCTCTTCATTAATTTTTTCTTCTTACTGTCCCTTTATGCTCCTTTCAGGCTTAAATAGTAATAATAAGGTTCGACAAGATTCTCAAAGAAATTATCAAGGGTTTATGATTTCATATAACTAACTAATCCTTTAACTATCTAGTTATAGATATAACTAGATATATAGATATAACTAATCATAGTTGATATCCAAAAATACTTTATTCCTCACTATCTGTCCACAATACAGCCATTAAAAAATAAATATTAACGAATTCCTTCATTTCTACATTAGTTTCATCTAATAAAGAAAACACTTAACGAAACAGTTGATTATTATAGGTAGGGTACTTAACTCAGTTTGAAATCAGTTTAATTGAATAAATAGTTTAATATCAAGCCGCCTGTCCCGGCTGCTTTTAAAGTAATATTGCTGATCGTCACCTTCGCATTATGCACGCTCAAGCCTAGATCTTATGTTGGCATCACCCTCACAGAAAATTATAACTTGATTCGTTACTAGAGTTTTAGCAGTTCGTTATGGATCACAAATTTCACGAAAATTATAAAAGTAGATAATAATACTAATAATGTCTAGATATATAGGCTCACTAATTGGCTTCCGTTCAATTAAAATTTTCTCAATGTTTCATTGCATTCCGCTGTGGTGGAGCATGGAGGGAAAACAAGGCAAGCAATTATGCAGCTGCGTATCCTGATATATACAACCATTCGCATTCTCCCTCTGTCATGGACCACACAGCCTATTCAACCTTCAGGTGAGTCTAGTCAATTTTACATCTCTCTTATATTATACAGTAATTTCATAGAAAGCTCTTGAAACGTCTCTAGACAATCATAGTTTTCAACAATACGGTTGTGTATATCAGCTGTTTGATTCATAGCTATTTCATTGAATGGTATTTGATCGTGTACAAACTCCTTAAGAGGAGAGTTTCATGACTTCCAGCTCATTACAAAACTGTACTATAGATTTATAGAACGCGCTTGTGTCAATTCATCATGTTAGTCAATTTGGTTATGGAAAATTTCAAAACGAATTTGAAGCTGTTATGAAAACAATAGCGTACACTGTACAGCACAACAATACACAGTACACATTACAATAAGATGAGAAAAAGTGCTCACCCTACTATTAAGTGTCTTTCTATCAATTCAAGCCATAATATAGGAACAATATTACCATCATTCATGCAGAGAAGATGTGGAATTTATTAATCACACTCGCAGAGCGGGTTCACATGGACATTTTTTGGGCGGTTGCGGTTAATAGCGGTTATAGCAGCGGTTCCATATATATGGGAGAGACTAGATTATAATAATTATGCCAGTTGTTTTTTGTCTCTCTCCCACATATGGAACCGCTGCTAACCGCCCAATAACCGCTCGTGAGAACCGAAACTTAGAACCAAGACTTAGTGCTTGTAAACTATCAAAGTTTTAATCAATTTTCATCCAATAAAATGAGCTTGTGTTGAACAGCTGACTTGTTAGTCACTCAAACACTAGAGATGAATTTTTATGACGTGTGACACCTTGATATTGATGTCATGCATCATGGTTTTATTTTCTGTTACAATAATGCATGTGTTAACTGTTAATACAAGTCAACTGTTCAATTCAAGGTTGTTTTATTCAATGGAATGGTAAAAATATTTGATTGCATACAAAAGTCGTTAGTGTTAGTTTAAGGTTATATAAGCGATTTCAGAATGCTCCAACGTTTAAAAGGGAAAAGGCGGCGGACTGATCTCATTTATTACAGTTGATTATATCAAAAAAATAATTCTATAATAATTTAAAATAATCCTGCTATACAAGTTTCAGTTTTACCAACCAAAAGTCTGTAATATTGTGGCTTGATGCAATTTTCGGAGCTAGTTGGTTTCGAATGAACATGTAATTTATTAGAGAATGTTAATGCAGTTGATTTTACTAGTTATTTAGCTAAAATAGATTGTTCTGGTAACACTATTTCCCTTGACTTTTTAATTTCAATTTGGTTCAGTTTGTCGTCGATCCCACTATGTTGCTGTCCTCGATTTATCGCCCGGTCAAATTTAATAGACGTACGAACAACCAGGCATAAGTCTTTGCCGATTGCATACTAAACTTGAACCTCGGTCTACCAAATGGTACCTTTGTCAATTTACTGAAATGTAGGTCGACTATAGTGTCAGAGCTAAGGTCAATGAACTTCATTGCAAGTGGGCCTAGGCCTACCTGATGGCTGTCAGTTTTTATTTCATTTTTTATTGTTTTATGTGAGTCTACTTGTAACTATGAATATTAAATTTGTTTTTCTTCTTCTTTAGGTATTGAGGAGAGAGACACACACCACACACACAAACAAAAGGAGGAGGATGGGTCGCACTTGATTTTATGACAAAGATTAAAAGAACTGAAGAAAAGTTGATAGAATTCATGATAAAACATATGAAACAAGTGAAAAGTGTACTAAGAGATTGAATGGACTTGAATGTGGTTTCACTCACAATGAACTAAGTTATCATTTTTGAATACTAGTAATTGAGTTTGAAAAGAAACTACGAGTTGATTTCTATTGAATTGTGTATGTTCTGTTTTGTATGGTCTATTGTATTGTGTATTTTATGTTTTGTATGGTCTATTGTATTGTATATGTTTTTTTATGACAATAAATACAAACGGGGTGGGTGTGGGACTTTTCAGGCATCGTTGCAGACTTGGAGAGAGGCCTTCGCAGAACTTCAAAAAGGTAAATTAGCTCTGGGCCGATTTCAACACTGTTCATACAAGATTTTTCCAAATTTTTATCTTGATATTTGTACCTTAAATTCTTGAACTTCTATTAATAATCCTGAAATCAATCAAGCGGCATCTTTTGATGTAACCTGTGAAAATTTCAATTAACTTAATATTGTAAATTGAAAAGTATTTTCTTTTAATTGAATTGACATTCTTTTCTTTCAGTTGATAAAAAGATAGCCTCCAGTTCCAAAAAGTATTGTCAATCACTTTTTTTTATAGTTGTTTATTTTTAATTCATACATAATGTCTTCGAGTTCATATATCAGTAATTCTGTGTGCTATAAATTTTCTTCAAAATTCTATATTTTATAAAAGTCATTAGTGATTTTGGTGATATGTTTTGTGTTTTGGAATATTCTAAATCAGAAGAACTTTCAAAAATGTAAATTTCAGTGGATTTTACCAAGAACTACAACAATTTCCCATCGAGGAACATTGAGGTTATTTTGCCGGTGGAACTTCCTTATGGGACTCCCCACCAGTTATGGCATACGCTAATAATAATAATAATAGTATATTCCAGTCACCATTATCTTCTCACTAACAGACAGACAGTTCGTTAATGTCTTGTTTAACAGTTGAATCGGTCCTGGGCGACTCAAATTTGAAAACCTTATTACTGTACGAAATAATTGGCCATAATCTAGACCATTGGCCGATTCTATTCTCTAGTAGTTATTCCCTTTTTTAAATATGTATAAAATATATAATTATATATCGCTTAGGTGACATCGCCTAGTCTGAGCGTCGTCAATTGAAAACACATGCTGAGTCGCCGAGCGATGAGTTGCTTTTCGATGTGAAGTTTCCAGGTGTGAGTAGTTCCTTAAGCCCGGTCTAGACGCTACGATAAGTTTGTCAAACTTATCAGGATTATTTTAAATTGTCATAAAACAGCTGATTTAACGTCAGTAAACAAGCTTACATCAATCAGCCGTTTCAGACAATTGAAAATAATCCTGCCATATAGCAGGATCCATTTAACTTGTCAGAAAACAAGCTGTTTTATGAAAATTTGAAATAATCCTGATAAGTTTGACAAACTTATCGTAGCGTCTAGACCGGGCTTTAGACAAAGACAATCTGAATGCTCTATCTTCCAATAGTCCAGCCTACATTCCCTCACCATAGTGTTGTCAATTGAACATTGAGTGTTGAATACAGTGTTGTCACAGTGTGGCCATTTCTAAATAAGTGACCATATTTTTCCCGCCGCCGCCATACTTTTGCCAAATTTTTGATACGGGATTACAGGCAAACATGAACTTATTCACTCATTTGTCAAACTTATTTTGAGAGAAACAACATCAAGACTAACCTTTCTACCATTAAAAATAGTCTCTACTTTTTTTTATCGTATGGCTTTTTTTTATTGGTGGGGAGACCCTTACGGGTAGGTTCCACCTCGCCTAATTGCACAATTTTTTTTTGTGTCGGTCACCCATCCGAGAGCGGTCTTGAATGTTTGTTACTTAACCACATGATTACTTAGTCTCTACTCTTGATATTGCTTTTAAAACTTAAAATGATGAAACTAATACTGGCAAAGGCAAGATGTATAGCAGGAGCCAATTAACTTGTCATAAATCAGCTGATCCAGTAATAATTAAACAGTGATTTCGACACAATAATAAAAAGTCTTGAAAGTCTAAAGAACCTTTAAAGTGTTTAAAAGACCTTTTTAAAGAAGACCTTTCAAAGAATAACTTTTTAAAAGACCTTTTCAATAATCTGCGAGATTCAGCATTTGTAGGTTAAATATTGTGATATTGCTCTTTGAAACAGCTGATTTCTGACAAGTTGAATTGGATTCTGCTATAGGTTAGAAGACAGTGTTATTTCAGTACATATGATCTGCTTTTCATTCCAATGCAAATCTTATGGGAATTGGCAAAAGTATAGCAGGCTTCTTTTAACTTGTCAGAAATCAGCTGTTTCGGTAATAATAATTATTATACAGTGATTTCGACTGTATAACTGTTACTACGGCTGCGGAGCCGTAGTAACGAAAACCCACCTTAAGGCTGGAGGTCTAGAGTTAGTCTATGGTATTACAAAGTTATAGAACGAAAGGCCTACTAAGAACAAAACGTCAATGTAAGCAAACCCAATTCGAACATAACCTGTTCAAGTAAGTGGTCTCACAGTTCAGTTTTTACCTGCCTTCAGCAACCTGAACGTCTAAACTGGTATCGTGAAATCCAGCCATTACAGCTCAATGAGGAGGAAATTCATGAAGAGCTGGTTTTGATTTTTACGCGCATTTTGATCTGCGCAGCGTTATTGCTATTTTGTACAGATACTGTATAATCATAGTGTGGCCATTGAATGTCTTGCTTTTGATTGGTCGGGTCGGTCAAATCCACCATTGGGAACTTACCTGATACGGGGCTATGGGAATCTAGTTACAAATCCAATTGGAATTGATTAAATCATCCTTCCAGAGGGGAATTTTAAACGAGTACTTAGCAGTTGGAGTGGTCCGTAGCCGAGTGCGATAAGCGCCTGTCTGATAATCCAAAGGTTCCAAGATCGAATACAGTTGCAGATCGAATACAGTTGCCGGAACAGATTTTGACAGAAACGGCCACTCCCGTCTTTCGGAGGAGACGAAAAGCCGTCGGTCTCGACTGCCTAAAAACAGTCGTCATCTCTCATTACACACGCACAAGCCTAGAGCTCATGTGGACATCACCATCAAAAAAAAGTTTGAATAGGTCAAATAGAACTTTCATATTAACGTCGTGAAGAGGAATTCAATTGAAATTAGAATAACGATGTACTCGACAAGAGGGTGAGAAATTGAATGAAAATCAGTCGAAAGCTGAGCTCCTCATCCAGCTTTTGGGGGAAACAGGTTTACCACATTTAACAAAATAAAATACTCAGAGTTCAGATAAGAAGAAAGGATAGAGATTAAATGAACAGGGATGTAAGCAAAATCACCAAAAATGGGAAAAGAGAAGAAAGGATAGAAGGATCCTCTCACTCGTTACGGAATATTTATCGGAATTGGAATACCCATCCGAGGAGAGCACCTTTTCACCCTCTGTTTCGCGGACGACCAGGTTGTTATTGCACAGGATGAGGAGGATCTGGGATATATGATGAGGAAATTGAAAGAAGAGTACGAAAGGGCTGGTCTGCAAATAAATTTGGACAAGACTGAGTATCTGCAGACAAATTGCAATTTCACGCAAAATTTGGCCATTGATGGCTATACTGAAATAAAAGGAGCCAATAAATTCAAATACTTAGGGTTCACCATCACGCAAACCGGCGATAAAGAGGAGGAAATAAAAGTGAGATTGGCACAGACAAGAAGTTGCATAATACAGTTGCACCCCGTCATATGGAGTAGGAACATTCATAAGAAAACTAAGCACAGAATATATAATGCAATTGTTAGAAGTATTATGACTTACGGTGCAGAGGTGTGGGTAACCAACAAGAAAACAAAAAGTAAGATAAGAGCTGTCGAGATGGAATATTGGAGAAGATGCTGTGCATTGACCAGGATGGATAATAAGGTAAGGAATGAGGATATCAGATGCATAATGGGGGTGGAATTTGATGTGATAAAATTTATAGAAGACAGGATATTGATGTGGTATGGTCATGCGAGGAGAGCTAGTGCCAGTAAGTGGATTGGAATGGTGACTGTTTGGAGCCCGATTGGGCGGAGGAAGAGGGGTCGACCGAGGTCTTGGAGGGATGAGGCTATCAATGGTTATGAGGAATTTGAGAGATGGTGAGTGGGAGGACAGACGGAGATGGAGGACTCGACTAAAAGAAGGAAGACAGTAAACAGGGGCGGATTAAGGTCTGTGTTTTGGGGGGGGCGGTTTAGGAAGGTCAGTTCCAGGCATGGGGGGGTCCGGGCGCCTCCCCCGGGAAAATTTTGAACAATTAAGAGTGAAAAACCGAAAATCTAGGCTCTAAAACTACAACGTTTTTCTTACATAAATACTAAAATTATGTGATATTTTTATAAAATTAAGTATTTTTCCAGTGTAAATCACAACAAAAGTTCAAGTTAACATGAGATGAGCAAATTTAAAAATGAAAACACGCACACTGATCAAAAGTATGTAACAACCTGTCAACCTCAATACAAAACCTCAGTATGAAACAAACAGCCTCAATAGTCCATCTGGATACATTGAGATTTGAATCCAACTCATGGATTCGAAATAATATGTTAATAATTTCATGGTACTCAGCATTATTATGGATAGAGGTTTTTTACCAAAAGACCCTCTTATGTATGGAGGCCTACCATACTACCAACGAGCATCAGACAAAAGGAAGGAACGGCATCTGAACTTGAATTGAAGAGGTTTTTAATATTAGTGAGTCCCTGCTCAATGGTACTTATTTTCGTGATCAAGAAGACAGTAATATTGCAACTGCAATTAGAATATTTTAGGAGCTATTGTTTAAATTTGAACCATCAATAATTGGACTATAAATAAATTTGAACTACCGTATCAATATTGATAGATAATTGTTTTTCAGCAAAAATTTGTTTTTGTTTCATTTATATTTACACTGTTCATGTTGTATCGTACAATGATATTGTTTAATGATTTGTCATTTACAATGACAAATTTTTTATTTGAGAATAAATATTGTATGAATATTTAAAAAAATTTGGATGGCATGGCACCGCTGCTCTATATATTTGCGCCAAATCCACGGCTTGCATGTACGGTACCAAAAAACCTCCTCGGAACGGCACTACCAACGTTGAGCAGAAGCAATGCTTTCTACGTTCCTTTTTAAAATATAACCATTTAAATCCTCATTTTTGTTACAAAATAATACTAACGTATCTCTACTCTAATAATAATAGAACTACTGAAACTATAATCCTATACATATTAGTTTTTGATAAGTAATTGTACAGCAAAATTTTCAATCTCTGTAGCGGACGGGGGGGGGGCGGTCGCCCCCCCTCTTAATCCGCCCCTGACAGTAAAGTACTGTAGAATCCTAATACACATATATATATTTATATATTAATTATAAAAACTATTGAAATATTTAAATTAGGCTTAATATGTCCTTCCTTGATATACAGACAATCTTTATGCAAAATTTCAGCTTTATCAGTCAAGTAGGCGTGATGAATGTTCAGACAGGCAGACACCAAGTCATTTTTATAATAGATAGATAATAATTATATATTGATCTTTTGTCAAGTGTGCTGGGTGTGAGTTGAATTCCCATTGATGGTCAACATTTTTAAAGAAGGGCCGGTAGTAATCGCATTACTTATGCGTAAATCCCACAAAAAAAGTTCAACTGCGAAATTTATGGACCAACTGTGATTCCTGTGATATTCATTCAAAATAATTGAATTAATTACCGTGCCGTACTTGCAAAATGACGGTTTATTGTATCCAAAAAACTGCAGTTATAGAAAACATTTTGTATGTAATTCGCGCATAAAGCTTCTTCATCGCTCTCGCAAAACTATCACGCTCCCCTACGCGTCGCATGATAACTGTTTTGCTCGAGCGATAAAGTGGCGCTTTACGCTCTCAATACATAAATAGCTAAGTAAAACCTGTCTAAGGCGGACCCTGTGTAAGACGGAAACCTGTTAAGACGGAATGATTTTTCTGGTCCCAAGGAATTTTATATAAAGGTAAAAGTACCTTTGTAAGCCGGAAACCTGCTAAAACGGAAAAGTTTTTTCAGTCCGGTCGCGTTCCGTCTTAGACAGGTTTTACTGTATTTCCATTCGTCACTCATTTTACGGTAACTGTCCAAATTTTGAACCAGAATTAGTAGAAATTACTAAATAGCGCATAATGTGTTAGAAGTATGAAAAAAGATGCTTGCAAGTATTACTCATCTGGTTTTTAGAAATTTTTATTTCACAAAAACAAGCGTATTAAAATTAGATGGGAACAGTTCATTTCTTAGCAGCCGCGGCTTCATCCTCCTGTTTGTAGGATTGCAGCAGTTCCTTCTTCTTTTGCAAGATGCGCTCTTCTCTTCGCTTCTTGGCCTCCTTCACCTTCTGTCTGCGAGCTTCAGCCTGGTCACTGTAATACATAAAACATGGTTATGGTTTTGTGTAAATAATTCATTTAATAAACTAGATAATGCATATAGGAAAATCAAATATTGATACGGAACTAAGATACATAAACTACATGTATACATATCGCCTACATGTGTATTTAGCCTACACGAAGTAAAAAAAAAGTGTTGTTTTATGCCGTGTTCACAAGTTGCCAGACTACTAGCTTTCAGTTATATTTCTAAAATTTCACGTATTAGGCACTACTCACACCTGGAAACTTCAAATCGCAAAGCAACTCAGCGATGCAGCGGGTGACTTCAGTTGCTTGTCATGCTCACAGCCACTACTCCTAGTTGCCAGTTACCGATCGACTACTATCACATTATTCTCAAAAAGTAAATATTTTGAATTTTAAAACTTATCTTCGATATTTTATATATTGTTTAAGTAACCAAAAAATGATGAAATACTACGTTTTAAAGCAAATAATCCTACATTTTCAGTTTGTTATGGTTAGAATATTAACATAACCTACGATTTCTTGGCAATGACGCGATATTCTTATTCTTTGGCCAATATCGACTGAGATATGGCAGCTTTAGTGATAGGTGACCACTGGAGGCTAGTTGCAGTGCATCCTGGGCATGCGGCTAAAGTCTGCCACAACAATGCAACAGTCTCTGTCTGCTTTGCATGTTATTTGTGAGCGATTTTAGAGTATTTCGTGTGAATTTTAAAGACATTAAAAAGGAGTGCAACTAACCTCCAGCGGTCACCTATCACTAAAGCTGCCATAATTTTTTTATAGCTTTGTCTAGTTGTCATAAATGTTGGTGCAAAGTTTCAATTCCATATGTTTCACCATTATTGAGAGAAAAAATAATAAGTGAAAAAAACAAAATGGCAGCTGTGTGAGTAACTAAGGACTTCTGGACAATTAAAATATGATATTTAGATATGGTTTCTACCCAGGAACAATGCCCTAGAGTATTGGTAGGGAGTTCTGAAATACCCTGTATTATATTTGAGACAATTCTTGAGTAAAAAAAGGATTTTTTCAAACTTCCTTGGATCATAATTCTCCAAGAATTTCTAGATATTAGGAAAACGATTTCCCAGATTCTATAGTCTGTTCTCCGAAACGAGGCAGTGCGCATAAACAAACTGTGCGTGCAAGTATCAGAAAACAGCTGGACAACCGAGTCAAAGACATGTTATAACTAAATTTCTCTCTCTCTCTCAATCCTCATCAGCTGAATACGCGATTAGTTGCATACGCTGAAATGTGAACATGCCGTCATGCAAGTCACCCGTCATACACACACAAGCTCACTCGGTGTTTACATTCACTGATTGGTTTCGGTGAACAGACTTTAACTCATTATACAGGGATTGGCTGGCGGAATACATAACTTTAGCACAATTAATAGGCCTATTAATTTTCATCAGATTATTGTCTGCAGAAGTCTCACTTGGAAAACAATGCTTGCTTTGGTCTGGGAATAACCCTGAAGATTCTATACATACAAAAATATTCTTAGTTCAATACAGTAACTGGAGGAGAATAACACTTACTTCAACATCTTCATTCTTGCCTTCTCGGCCTTCTTCTTGTGAATGAACTCCATCAACACACGCTTGTTCTTGAATACGTTACCTGTCAGAAAAAACAAACTTATAAAACATTTGATAAGGACATTATGGCCAAACATAGAAGACGACCAAAGACAGAGTTATCAAAAAAACTGTTCATAACACCCTTGTCTGTAAAATGGTCTATTTGTAATATCAGTTACTTTGTACAAAGGTTAATGTGACCGCACAATATGAATAAACAAGAAGCTACAACTTTCAAAGCTAAAAACATTTTTTTTTTTGTTTTTTTTTGAGGGTGATGCCCACATGAGCTCTAGGCTTGTGCGTGGGTAATGAGAGAGGTGATGATGAGAGATGACTGTTTTTAGGCAGTCGGGACCGACGGCTTTTCGTCTCCTCCGAAAGACGGGAGTGGCAGTTTCTGCTAAAATCAAATCCGGCAACTGTATTAGATCTTGGAACCTTTGGATTATCAGACAGGAGCTTATCGCCCTCGGCTACGGACCACTCCTAATATTGGCAATTTTTTGTAGCAATAAAAATTAGGTCAAGTGATTGAGTTTTATTATAACTACGTATGTGTGTCACTAACAAAAGATGTCCTTACAACAAATGTGAGATATTTGTCAGGATTTGGTACAATCAATCTGGATTACCTTATCTATAGAAAAATCTAGAAAGCCTATTGAAGATTCAACATTTACTCTACTAGAAAATAAGGATTTATACTATCAACTCACTAAATTATGATAAAAGTGTCTCAGAGACTGAATTTTTTAAAACCCTTACGGGTATCCATAATTTTGTATTTCTAACTCAATGTAAATGTAACAGTAAAAAAACTAAAGGCCCATAAAATAATTGGAAACAGTTGTTATGAAAACTCTAAATTGATGGATTTATATCTGTTCCTTAATTAGTGTGATAATAATCTTTGGTAGTTGTTACGAAGCTCAATGATAACTACAACCTGACTATAATATTGATTTGAAAGCCAAATTTGTAATAATGATATTCATGAATATATTATATTTAATTATTGAGTTGTAAATTAATAGCCTACCATATAGATACAACATTATAAATACAAGTAGCAAAACAATTTCAACTGAGAGAAAATTTGATAGGACAATATTCTGCTCTGTTGTAGAAAATTCTCTCTCTCTTGTTGGCTAAAAAGCTAGGCTACATTACTTTCATTTATGAAATTTGCTTATCTTGGAGGAATAGTAAGTAGGCCTATGTAATTGTTTGGGTTGAAGAGTATATAAGAAAATATTAATAGGAATAATTTACCTTTAGCCTTCATGTAAAGGTGATGGTACAGATGCCTGTCAATTTTCTTATCTTGTCTGTACTTTTTCAACAGTCTCCTTAGAACGCGCATACGATTCACCCATAGAACCTGAAATTGCAAAGCAAATGATGAACTCAAAAAAAGATATTATTGATCAAGGATCGATTTTAAATCTATCAGTCATTCGACTGAAATAACAATTTTCCAATTTCAATTTTCAAAAACAATTTTGAAAATTACAACAATCTTTCAAGTGAAGATCGAAAAAGTAGTACAAGATTTCACTGATTGTATCAAATTTATCAACCCCACTCCAGGAATAGAACGCTTGAACAACCATAATCTAATTTAATCATCTAACCATCAGTAATACATAAGATTCATTCATTTTCAAAATCACTAACACAATGCGAGACCGCCAAAAATACATCATTTTAATTCACAATGGAGTGTTCAATTCAGCAAATTTGTATTCGATAGATACTAATATGAAAGACAGAAATATTCAATTATCTAAAACATTAATATCTAATGAAAGTGATGTATTAGTGGTCTTAGTGGGTATTGAAACAACTGGATTCAACAAGAATGTAGTAACCACTGACATAGCACATTAATTAGAAGAATCGAAATAATGTTCATACTAAACAATAGCCTACCAACATTATAGGTTGTTTCTAGCATACTCAACAACCTGAAAAATAAATTCTTATTTATAATAACCGAAATAAACTTCAATTTCAAGATGATAAACGTATGTTACCTTTTGTGGCATACGGGCGTTGGCTGTACCTTTCCTCTTACCAAAGCCACAATGTCTGCCTTTTCTTCTGGCTTCAGTATTTTTACGAACGCGGGCTCGTGAATGTACTGCCACAGGCTTCTTGATGATAAGACCATCTTTAATCAGCTTTCTGATGCTCTGACCTGGAAAAACCACAAATACTTTCATGAACATATATGTTTTTCGAACAATCGGCTGAATACAGTATTAGCAAAAAAATGAAAAAAGAAGGACCAAATGACCAAAGAAAAATTAATATTGATATTAGGAAATCAGGGGTGTCATTTGGGGAGGGCATTTGCCCCCCCCTGATTCCTGGGTTACAGAAAATATTCTGTACTAGCTAATGTACAAATGAGCATTTTTTTCGGCAAACACCCCCCTCCCGGTGTTTGCCCCCCCCCCAAGGTTTTGGTGAAATGACGCTACTGTAGGAAATACCTTCGGGTCTCTCCACCGATTAAAGCCATACTATAATAATAATAATATAAAAAAATATTACACCTTAAACTTGTCAACATTTTTTCAATTCCTTCATTAATGACAAGAAGTGAGTAAAAATATTTATTATAGGGTATCATTTTATAGTATATGCTCTAAAGAAAAATGAATAATACTGTTGTTATTTAAAAATTGTTTACTTCATATAGGTCTCTAAAAAGAGACCTTCTATTAAGATCAATAATGACACAATATCAATGGCATACAAAAGATGTCACACAGGCTACAATCATTCAATTCAAATCAATTTTTCAAGAACAATCCCCAAAAAACTTGAATCAAGAAAATACTTACGGGAATTCGTGTTGGCGATTTCGTTTATTTCATTGGGATCCAACCACACTTTCTTTTTTCCACATCGCATTACTGAGGCTGCTAGCCTCTTCTGTAATTTCAACGAACTGAAAAATAATAAGAAAACATGAGCTTGCAAAAATTATTCGTATGAGGTGAACTGCAAGTAAATCGAGGTAAAAAAGATATCCATCTTGTATTAAATTTTACGCTTCATTCTGAGTATATGATTGGAGAGTATTAAGCTATCAAACAATAAAAAAGTTTCAAGTTAGTTGAAATAAAGGTAATTATGAACCAAAATTGAGAAAACGTGCTTAAAAAAAATTATGATTCACCTTTATTATTTCTAGTCCTTCTGTTCCATGTGAAATTTCAAATCATTTGTTAGTGGCCAAAATTACATCTAACAACTGAAATACCCTAACATTTTTATGTGAAATTAAAGAAGTAAATAAAACTGATTTCTAAGCTGAAATCTGTAAGGGCCTGGTCACATACGATTGTGGTTTGCTTTCCTTTACTTCACTTTACTAGAAGAGCTACTTTGATTGTGGTTTGCTTTACTTCATTTCACTTACCATATACCATACGATTCATAATTATAGATTTACTATGTGAGTAAGTGAAATAAACCAAAGTAGCTTCACTTGGTTTACTTCACTTCACTTACTCGTATAATCTATATAAATCGTATGGTATATAGTAAGTAAAGTGAAGTAAAGCAAACCACAATAAAAGTAGCTCTTCTAGTAAAGTAAACCACAATTGTATGTAACTAGGCCCTTAGGCATCATTCATGAATAAACAACAGTAACCTACATGACTGAGGGCATCTAAACTGAATGATACTGCATAAAAGACTAAACATCAATTAGTATCATTAGATCTATAAGTTATTTCTGCAGTAGAGTGGTAAACTAAGTTACTTCAGATAGGGTAGTAAACCGAGCGTCTCGCCTCGGCACTCGCTCGCCTCGCCACTCGTCTCCTCTGAACGAACGACAAAAAATGGAGCGGAGTCAAGCGACTCATCCAAACACTCGCCTTCGCTCGGCCAGTGTGGGTGCGGCATTACAATACACCCATATACATTACAGTATATCGTACCAAACTAATAGCATGATCGTAAAAAAATAACAGCAATCCGTCCCCTAGACTTCCAGGGCGGCTTAGAAAATTAATGCTTGTTTCATGAAATAAAAATAAAGAAAGAAACGAGAGTGTTTTAAAGCTAAAGATCGATCGATAAGAAAAGTTTCACTAATAATAGCCTACTGAAAAACTAAACAAAGTACAATACCAAGTAGTTCTTAGGCCTAGGCATGTTATGAATTGATTTCGGCATTATCACCTGATCGAGAAATGAGTTATAAGGAGGAATTCATTGATTCAAATGCTTATAATATTAAAAACATCTCAATTGATTTATAACAGAACAATCTAGAACAACTTTATCTTTTGTTGAACAGAAAATATAATAGTCTATCGTACTAGTGTACAAGATTCAGGTTATCCAAAGTTTGCAAGTTACGATATCAGAAAATCTGTAGATAAGTTATTTGTTTTTATGTCAGAGTTAAATCAGAGTAAACACAGATGATCTTAAGAATATATCAATTAGAAATAAAGCATATAAATGACATTAAATTGTAATTAAATAAATAACGCAACGTGTCTTACCTCATGGTTAATTCACTCACGACCACAGTCCTAGGGAAAGGAAGCAATATGGCGGAAAGAATAATTTTATGTTGTTATTACTTTTCTTGTAAATATAGTTAAAAAATAAACTGCACTTCCAATAAAAAATATTCCATAAAAGAATAAAAGAGACTAAAAAATAGAACACAAATAGAGAAAAACAATCTATAAGTTATTTTCAAAATCTACATCGCGATAAGGATTTGAACTGTAATAATACAAATCATAGATACTTTCAGCAAATAATATAAATTTAATAAATCAAGATTATGCATAACTTATATTTTAAATAAAATTGGATTTTAATTTTTATATTATAAATATTAAGCATATGTCGTATGTTGGTAGGCCTAGGCTGCAGTAGAAAAGCAGCAGCTCACAGCTGTTCTTTTACGTGAATAAAAAATCATAGAGGTTATAAAAGTTGAGTCAGATCTGTAGATTAAATTTTTTAATCAGCAAGTTAATCTCTTTGATCGTAAGTTAAAATCAAATTTTCTTAGTTAGTATGAATATCTATAAAATCATTACATTTCATAATACTTCAAAGTTTTTGCAATATTATCAAAATTTATCATAGTAAGGTTATGTTGCTTTTATTTACCCATCAGTGCGACTAGTAAAGTAGACATAGTACTCTATTTTTACCAGAAACAATTATCTATTCTCAAACTCACCCTAAATTCAATATTTAGAATAAGTCTTTATGAAATAACGTGTTACTTTGAAATTGAATTGTAATTTGATGTTGATCATAATGCAGTAACATCCAATATGTTATCCTCGAATCCTCCAGCTTCAAGTCAGCTCATTTGAGATGGTTTAGTCTTACGGTTGGGTTGATGTTTAATTCAACCTTATTAATAGTCTAGCATATTTTCTTGATTTATTTTTACCCCTTTTATTATTAGATTACTCAATTTGATGTGAAGCAATCATTGTCTCTTCTGACTGATTCAAAGTTTGTCTCTTAGAAATGGTCTTGTAGGCTTGTAGCGTACAGTTTTCAAGTGTAGGAAAACACGTTAAGCCGTATATTTCGGCTGCTCAAGCAGCCGTTAAATTTATTTATGTGGGCATTAGCCTACCCTAAGAAGTTGATCTTCTAGTCATATCGCCAAACGCTTGATGGCACTTCTTTTTTCAAACGATTTCGAAAATCCGTTGAGTTTAGCCTCTATTACCAGTGTCAATATCATTTGAGCAGTATCCTATACATGAAATTAATGTTCTATTGCACATTGTATTTTTCAGGATCCAGTCGTCAGACTTAATTCCGAAATAATTATGGAAAAAATTTGTAAGCGTTAGACTTCAAGACATATCGCTACAGATAATTCGATTTTGAGTTTCGGCTGTAAGTTTGAAGGAAGAGAATTAATGAATATAGAGAACAAATCAAATGATAGTGCTAAGGCACAGCAAACATCTAAGAGCTGTGACAGTTTACTCAGCGAGTCCAAGGATTCGGACCCTACAGATTCAAAACAATTGAGTAAAGCAAAGAAGCGACGTCTCAGACTAAGGAAGAAAAACTTAAATCCGCCTTCTGTTTCCGATAAAGCCTGTGTAGAGCTGGGCTCAGCTAATCCAGCTGCTAATGGTTCTAGTAGTGAAATAAATCCGATCTCATCCGAGAATAAGAAAGTTGAGAAACCAGTTCCAGAGATAAACAAGCCTGCTAAAAGAATTTATAATGGTCCTCTTGCTGGTGGAAAATCAAACCCTTTTAGATTTACTGACAAAATTCTAAGCTCAGGACTGATGAGACGGTCTGAGTCTCGAAATTGCCAGAACCAAACTGAGGCTGTTTTGAAATCGAATGATAGTAAGCAGGAAAATAAATCAAACGATAATCGCGGTTCAGATGGGCCTAGTTCTTCAACAAGAGTGAGAAAATATCCCATAAATTCTGAACCAAGTATTGATAAGAAAAATTCGTCGCTTGAGGGCTCCTCAGCAATTGCTGAGAGATTAGCTATAGTAGAGAAACTGTTTGATAGTCCTGCTTTCTCTCATATTGTTGATAGAATTCAAGTAGAAACTGACTCGAGGCAAGGCAGATCTAGTTTATCTGGATCACCAGCTATTGATAAAATACAAGTAGAAACTAGCACAAGGCAAGAAAGGTCTAGTTTAGGTGAATCACCAGCTAATGATCGAAAACCTCTTGTTTCATCTGAATCGGAAGATAGCCAACAGAAACAAAAGCCTATAAATATGAATAACAAGTCGAGGGAAGAAGTGATGGCGGAACGCGAGGCCAAAAAAGCAGCAAAAGCTGCCGCCAAGGCTGCTAAATCAAAGCCGAAGTCAGCTGAAGGCACTGTCCCTGTTGATGGTCCCAATAAGCCCAACCAATGTGCCAATGATGCAGCGAAGGATACAAAAAAGCCAGTTTCACAAATTGAATCAACTGCCACCCTTGAGGCAACCAAGGCTCAAGTTCAAAAAGAGACGACCGCACCAAGCAATCGAGTCTCTGATGTTGTGGATGGAACAACCTTACATCTCAAAAGAAACCTTGCGCAGCTTATTGATAACCAAATACCGGAAACAAAGAAAGATGCATCTTTGAAAATCGAGGAGGTGAAAAAGTCGGAACCAGCTACAGAGAAGAGTAAAGCTGAGCTGAAAGCTGAGAGGAGAGCGAAGCAGGTGAGCAAAAAATATAACAGGTTTTCTATATTGTGTGTTTTGAAAATCATTCATTGGGTGAATCATCTAGCAATAAGCACGTAATTAGAAAGTTATAGCCTTATTCAACAACCATGTGGAATCTGTGGAATTTCATCTGTTGACAGAACACTGCATTGGTTGTTATTTATTGAAGTTTTTCAGTTTATCGATAGATTATTTGACACCTTGTGAGATCGGTTTCCCTAGGATTGAGGATGTGATTTATGATATGGTGCTTTTTATTGTACTACGAGAACTTATACTTATCTATATAATCACTAAATGCACTTGTATGCTATAGACTATACATTTCATTTCAACATATTCTTAGAGTTCGACAATTCCCGACAAAGCCTTCCACTCATAACAGTCTGCAAATAATATTAGAGGTCTGTGTTAAATGTTCAGAATTATTTCGACGATATTTTTTCAAATACAACCTATATCCTATATACAACCTATATCCCCAAATACAACCTATAGGTGAATACTATTTTGAGAGTTGTTATCTATGAAGATATGCTTGAATATAATATGACCCACTGTAATGCATTTTCCAACTTGTAGGATATGCAACACCATAGAATCTTAAAATGAAAAACTCAAACTTTACTGACAGACTTTAATCTAGGCTATGTATAGTGCATTTTGAAATTATATTTTTCTTCAAGACACATACTTGCATTCAAGTTCAATTTGAAAACTGATTCAGTCGCTTTTGCTATTCAGGAATTTATCTATGGAGATATGTTTGAATGTAATATGATGACCCACAGTGCATTGACCACTTTGTAGGATATGCTGTTCCAGAGAATCTCAAACCGAAAAATTCAAATTTTACTGTCACAGACTTATCGATGCAGTACATTTTTAAATTCAAGTGTCTTTTATTTAAGACATATTTGCATTCAAGTTCAATTTGAAAAATGATTCTGTCGTTTTTGTTATTCAGGAAGCGCAGAGAGCAGCTAAAGCAGCAGCCAAGGCAGCTGATCATGGGCAAGTTGCAGAAAAACAAGACAAACCGATAGTCCGAGATACAATTAAAGAGAAGGTGAGTTATAGCTACTGTACATACAATTCTATAACATTTTTTAAAACTGTCTGTGTTATAAAATTGCAATTACATTTTTTCGTTTACTTCTAAAACAGGGTTTTCAATTAATGAATGAATGAATTTTATCTATAATACCTATAACTTATTGGTACCCATAAGTGTATATTTATGATATAAGTGTACCCTTATAGGCTATAAGGGTACACTTGTGTCAAAAGAGGTGAAGGTGCAGCTGTAGATGTAGGAATTGGTGGAGATGAGTATCGTATGACGGAGTATGTCTATCTCGATGCTTTTCACACAGCTGTGTAGAAGTGGGTGAGTGTGTATGAGTGTTGAGTGCTTGTGGAGGGAATGCGTGGCCTGGAACGGGCCAATCACGAAGAAACATCGCGCAAGGCATCAATGTAAAATAAAACAAGTTTGTTCTTCAAAAGCATCCTGCTAGGCGTCGATGTCACCACATACATCGACCTCTTTTGTTATAAGAGTGCTCATAAGTGACAATGCATTTGTTATCGAAGCGGTCTCATCGTCCTGCACCTGCATCTTCACCTACACATCTTTTGTCATAAGTGTACCCTAAGACCTACTTGAATTATAAGTTCACCATATTTCCCAAATCATTGTGGAACATTGGATAATTCGGAGAAGCGGTACACCCGAAAGGGTTTCTCCACCAAAAATAAATAATAAATTATAATAATGATAATCTATTTACAAAAAATACGACAATAAACGTTTTACAACATAAACTACCCTACTAAAACGAGTGAAAATAGGTATTCTGATAATAATCAATTACTGAAAAAATTTAAATGAAAACTCAAGTTATCCTATATACCACTACAATTTCCCTGATAGAAGGTAGTTAGAGGCAGAGACACCAGCAACGGGTGGGTTCACATTCATCCTGTTCCGGGATTTCCAAATTACTTTCAAACGTCAACGTTTTGTCAACTTTTACCTGTATATCAAACAATAAATTGAATAATTTTGTTATCGATTTGCATTTCAGGTTGTAAGAGCTCAAGAATCAAACGTGCCAAGCAGTGAGGGTCAGTATATGATCAAACTATTCAGTCATCTTCGTCTGAACAAGGATCGGTTAAAAGAAGACTAGTGAGTTTTTTATCGAATTTATAATTCCATCATATAACCAAACAAACAATTCTTTCGAGCAATGTAATTTTCAATATAGATTACTAATTTATTTAAGTAAAATTAATATTACAATCGGCACGATTTTGATCTGTTCTCATAATCTCATTCAACTCTCTATTTTCAATCGTATTCAAAAAAATCAAATAGGTATTCTTCATTATATTGCATCTTGTCTTGAATTTGACGAGTGATCGGTGCTAAGGTCCCTGTAGGACTCTAAACTCTTGAATTATTGAGTTCCAAATGAAACTGACTCCACAATGTTTTCCAATTTATATAAAAATCATATTCTGCTGCTATAATGTTTTCAGTTTCTAATTTGTGGATAGGTAATTATCTGTTTCTCAGTAGAGTCTTTCACACAGAAAAGTCTCTGCACAGTAATAATGAGTATGATTCAAGTTTAATAGTAGGCCTACTTTATAATTATTAAGTGTTGAACAAAGTAGACATCGAATCCAACACCACTTCAAATCCAATACAGTTCGGTTTCAAGTTTTGAAAAATTCCTCAAGACTAAACTAGGAACTAAGCAACTTCTTATTTTTTATTCACAGTGAAAACCTACATCCTGCAATTATCAAGCTGGGAATCCAGTATGAAAGTCGAATAGTCTGTGGTTCGAATGCTCGATGTGTTGCTCTGCTATATGCTTTCAAAAAAGTAAGTTTATTCCTGAAAACAATTTATATCAACTATTGATATCTATGTTATAATTGCTATCAAATTACGAGTATAAGTCATACTTTTGAATCAAGTCGATCTAAATGTATAAGTGGTGATGACAAATAAATTTGTGAATCGATGTTAATACGGATCCTGTGAGGTTTTTTCCCAACATTATTGATCCCAGTAATGTAAAAAAACTATGGTAAATGAAGTACAGCATTTGTTGCTATTGCGACAAAAACCTGTAAGAGGAATTCATGAGATAATTGGTGTTGTACAAAACGTTTTACTTGCAGAGCTTGTTGATACAATTAAGCTTTTATGATATACGATTACTCAATAATTGAAATCAATAAATTGAGTAGTTCTTATGACCCAATAAGATCTTTCCCTCTAGTTTCCAACATAAAAATTTACACATTACAAACTGCATTAACTTTCTTCAAATCTGTATCCAACTTGAATCCTCCGAATATATTTCTGAGAGCAATACAAATTTTCCAATTCCTCGTGTACTTTTTCTCAGTCTTACCATATTTTTGTTACTTTTTCTTAATTTTAGTTACGATACCCAAATTTCTGTTACAGATGTTGAGCGACTACTCGACGCCATCAAAACAAGAATTCTCGAGAGGCTTGGAAAGTGTAGTGGCTCGGTCGATGGCCTACATCGATCAGTGTCGTCCGGCGTCAGTGTCCATGGTGAACGCAGTCAGACACATCAAACGACATCTCACTCAAATTCCTAACACACTCTCTGATTTGCAGGTAGAGTATCTAGGTTTCCTGTTGATAACATAATAGGTTAATAGATACAGGTACAGTAGATGGTTGGTCTAGGAATCATAGATGAGTAAAAGAATAATCAAGTATCAGCCTGAATGAATCAAACTGAACGTATAATAATGTCCACTTGGGACTTGAATAATTCATTAGATGATCACTTATATATTTAGAGTAGCCTCAACAGGGTCTTTTGCTCAAAAACCGCGCATTTGTTCGTGATAATTTAACCATATCACCGATTACAAGAACATAATACTGCATATTAATAGTAATGCCCTATAATATCAACTGTTGAATTTTTCAAATAGACTGCACTTGTATTCTAGATAAGCAAAAACTAATTCATTCAAGCAAGTTTGGCATCAGATGAAATCTTTACAAACAAATGTGGGGTTATTGTGCAAAAGAACCGCCTCAACATGTTATATTCAAATCCTTTAAACTTATTTTTAATTGGAAGATATTTGTTTTATTTTTAGTTCAGTTCTTTGGCACATTTTTTCACACAGTAAATTGAAGGTCAGATTAAATTCAACCAACACTTTTTTAAATATCTAAAGCCTGAGTCAACCAAACTACTTTAGTAGCATGATACTCAAGTACCTTGGTATGACATATAAACCCACTAAGGCTGCCAATTTAATTTTGCCAAAAGTCAACATGCAATGGACGCTTTGGACGCTAAGATTACCGATTCAAATAGATTATTCAAAGTGTGGTTTGATATTTTATTGTTGAATTTGTATAATGCTGTATCAATGATGATTCAAACAGTTGGTATTTTAGATACCTGCACTGCACATCAAAACTTACTGCCTATGATATCTCTTGGTCACTTTCAGGGCTGCAGTATAGAATATAGACTTACACTTATTTTCTCCTTCTTTGAAAAAATGTATTGGCATCTCTTAGTCGAATATAATATTATCTTTTTGTGTTCGAATGGTTTAAGCATATATTCTGAAGTACTTGAGAGTTGAGATTATTCAAATATACATTAATAGGCTGCACCATTCTTATTTACAGGCGAAGCAGAAATTGTATGATGTAATCGATACGTATGTGAAAGAGCAGATAGATGTAGCCGGCGAAGCAATAAGCAACACAGTGCAGAAAAAAATCACAAACGGGGACGTGATATTGACTTATGGCTGGTAAGTCACTTATTAAACCACGATCCACTCATTGTTGTCCGTCATGTTTTTAACACTAATGGCGTCTTGCAGAGATCATTTCATTTAAAGAATATGTGTAGAATGTTTACTCACCATCTGTAACTTACATTCAGATTGCTGAGATAAATTATTAACCGTTCCTTTGGTTGTAACGAATAACTTGAAAATCTTGATCACGTTTTGTTGTAGTTTATCTGTTGTAGTCATATACAGTAGATTAATTTAAAATTGAGCTGCATAAAAAAGGCAGCACATTTTGAATTTAGTACCTTCTCACCTTATTTCACTTCCTTGACTTGGAATTGAGATTTCACTAGAATTTTATTTATAAATGCGTGCGTGTATAAATGTATTCAGCTGTACCTTACTCCATATTTTAGAGCTGTGTCACATTTAATGAGAATAAATCCTCAAGTAGCCTGTATATTATTAGCGTATGGCTTTCATCGATGGTGAGACCCGTAGTTTGTTCCAACTCGTACTATAACTCAATTTTCCCTCAATTTGGAACATGATTAACCATTTGGATTATAGTTCGGTAATCAGAACAAAGGATTTTAATGTTACACAAAAAATCTATAATTTTTACAGTTTTAATAAGAACAAATTTTGAAAACTATTGAGTTTTTTATTATCAATGACCATCATTCCTATTACAGAGTAATTCAAATTAATTTTACAAAATGTATGAAGAACATAAACATCTTTGTTTTTAATAAACGTTTTTCTGTTGGTAGCTCGTCACTTGTACGTAGAATTTTGACAGAAAGTCACAAAAGTGGTACGAAGTTCTCAGTGATCGTTGCTGACGGCGCTCCGTGGTTCGAGGGACGGGAAATGCTGAAGCGGCTGGTGAAGGAGGGTCTCAACTGCAGTTATGTGCCAATATCTGCTACCAGCTTTGTGATGAGAGAGGCATGTACCTGCAGTTTTTTACGCAGTTCATTTGAATTAGTTTAGTAAACATTAGATGTATTGAATAAATTTTTGGTATGTGTAAAAGGAACGAGCGTTTAAAATAAATTGCCGAAGAAAGTTCAGGTCATGTGATCTGGTCTTCGTTTGTACACCTTTTTTTTGGTTCCTCATAATATCAATCTGACAGTTTAATTTCAGTGAAGCGTGATGGAATATCGATTATTAACCTTAGTTCTATCCACACGCAAAACTTATCAGTACACATACATTTCTATAATTATTTCTAAAATTTCAAAAATAACACTGAACACTAGTCGACTGGTAACGTGTTTATGCCAAATAAGGCCATATATGGACTTCAGAAACATTAATGGTTACAGTAGTCAAGTTGATTTCAGCTTGATAAATTATAAAAATTGTATTATTGTATTATATATCATCATGTTTTTATTATAATATAAGTTAATATTATTAACTTACATGTCTACATTTCTATTAAATTTAATATTATAAGACACTCACATTTGTGAGACCACATATTGACATAAGTAAATTATAAACCTAAATAATAAGACAGATTTTCAACAGTGAATTTTGAATTGATTTTTATGGAAAAATTTTTTCATGAGAGGTAGCACGAAGAATACCGCCGTCTTTACAATACTCGAGGTGCTAGTCCAGTTGTTATCATCAGCTGTTTTCGATTTTTTTGGTTCATCACTGTTATGATGGTTTTAAATTGGTTTTTGTTGAAATCAATAATTTCAAAACAACTCGAAACATGCCAATTGTTTTCAATCAAAATGAATTCTTGAACTTCAATCTGATTATGTTTGCAGGCGAGCAAAGTGGTGGTGGGCGCGCATGCGCTTCTGGCGAACGGGTGCGTGGTTTCGCGTGCGGGCACCTCCCAGCTGGCGCTACTCGCCCGCTCCTACAACGTGGCCGTCCTTGTCTGCTGCGAAACGCACAAGTTCTCCGAACGCGTACAAACCGATGCTTTCGTCTACAACGAACTCGGAGGTAATTGCCGCCTTCTATCAGTTTATCAATTCTGTTGTATCTTGACTTGTTTGCGATAATTTTCCACCTTTCCTGATAAATTCAAGTTTCCATTCATTTCCAAGTATGTTATTGTACTAAGTATCTTTGCCCTAACAAAGAATAATATCTGGCCTTAAATTTATTTCCCGTCTTTGGACCGATTACATGGAAGCCGATGATTTACCGCAAAAATGTGAAGTCATCTAACGGAGCCAATGCATGGATTTCCCTATATTGATGGATAGAAAAGAATATTAATTATTTCGCCAAAAATACAAAAAGTACAAATGACAAGAAATTCACTGTAATGTATTACAATGTTTTGGCTTAGCCAGCAAAGTAAAATTTGAGTGCTAGCTGTGAGTTAGTTCAATAATATTTATACCTATAAATACAGTGTGCTTGTCAGATAATTGTTTGGGGACCGTTAGATGACGTCACATTCCGCGGATGAATGTTTTCGGCTTTCGTGATACTGTACCTGGAAAACTACTTCAGTAGATACCTGGAATTCGATATACAGCGATAACTTGATTCACGCTACTATTAAACGTATACAGTACATTTCCCACATACATATTATTTTATTATATACCATGCTCGTGTGTGGGCAGCTTAGATGTTCAAGTATTTGTGTTATATATTATGTTCACAATATACTTCATAAATATTATAATTATATATGTTCGCACTTACTGTATTCAAATAAAACAGGTCTTTAAATAGAGGCTTTTCATATTAGCTCTAGTGGCTACCGAAAGACAGAAACACTGGTAATATAAACAACATATTATAATTATGTGAAGTCCATTATTGTGAGTGCAGGTTACAATTAAAAGTCTGCTGTATTGTTACATCACGATATAAGGTAAGCATGTCGTTTCCAAGAGCAGGTTATTGCCCCATGGTCTCCCCATTTAACTCCTCCAGATTATTTTCTATCGTGTTATCTTAAAGGAACAGTTTATAAAAATAGGCATCATAAACTGAATGAACTGAAAATGAACAGAGATTAAAAATATTAGTGTAGGTGTACTCCACAAAGTGTCAACAAATGTGGTAAACGAATTCGTGCTTGTTTAAATGTAAAAGGCAGACACTTTGAACTATTTTATAAGACATTAAGGTATGTTTTTCCAACATACAATAATGTTGGAAAACATTTAAAACATAATATGTTATAAAAATCATAGCAATGACAAATAAATACAGTAATATCAAAATAAAATTAATCGATTCTCAACAACCTTTTTGATGTTTAGTAAAGAGTTAATGAGCGCACTGTATTACTTATATAGAATAGGCGAACATGTTTTTTTTTTGCAAGCAGAACTCCGTGGTTTCCTTACCGATTTTGTTCGTTCATAACTCATTTGAAATATCTCATAATAGATATATCTCTTAGATGTCATAATAAGGTCTTACATGGTGATAAAGTCACCGTGTCATGAGGAATAAGCGGTTGATTGATTGATTGGTTTATTTTTCTCCTGGCAAGGTTGAAACCATTTGGCTCCCTCTTCCACATAACCAGGCCAACAAAATTAAGTAGCACAATCAATTAAGTAGTCTACTTCTAATAAATCTACTTTTAAACTGTGAAAGTGAACGGTAAGCGAAATTCACAATAAAAAGCGTAGACTTTCACTGAGAAATGGAGAAACTCATACTGTCCTTAGGCATATCAGTCATAGACAATGCCGTCATTCAGTACGGTATGTAGAGAAAGCTATATTAGAAGACCTTGTTTTAGAAAATAGGCTTTAGAATTAAATCTAAAAACTATGATAATTTACAGAAAACAACACTTGAATTGATAAAAAAGTGTAGTTTTCATTAAAATTTCTAGCTTGTTGAAATAATTTATTTCAAGAACAATTTTTTGTTCTGAAGCATCCTGTCCTGATTGAATGAACTGATTACTTCTATAATTATTGATGAATTTAAAAATCGATTACTCTATTTGAGATCTCAACCGGCATTTATAGTGTCAAGTAATAGCAGTTATAAAACCTTTTAATCTTTTACGCATTGTTTACAGGTGATGAGAGGGAACAAAAGGAAAAACGACTGAGTCTAGCGTACGACCTCACGCCTCCCGATTTGGTTACAGCAGTTGTCACTGAGGTGGGAATTCTACCGTGCACCAGTGTCCCTGTCATTCTACGCATCAAGCCATCTGAGTCTGTTGTTTGAGTTCTTGTTAGTGATCATTTTTCAATAATATTAAAAGGCGTGTTCATAACAATAGTGTTCTCAGTTATTCAATTACATCTTTCCTACCTATTCAATTTGATCTTTCCATCATTACAATTTGAATGATCATACATAATTCTAGCAATACTTTGCATATTAACACATAATTTAGAATAGACGAGTTCACTCCGTGCAGCGCAAAGCGCCGCTCATTTGAATTTTCTAAAATTCTGAGTTTTAAATAGTTGCTATTTTGATTATCTCAGTCATACCAATGAAATCCTACCTTTTACAGTGATTACTGTCACAGGTACTAACAGATTTGGTATAACTATAGGTTCAACCTATTTAAAGGTGTAAGGATAAGATTACATCATCTTACCTTGCAAGATTATACCTTTCAGGTAAACACAATATTTCAAGTGTGTCATTTCACAAACTAACACTAAAGGGATTTAATAATTTAGTACATTTTACGCCACAGATAGTGCTGACACAGGAAACTATTTTGGGTTTTTATCAAAGTTCTATTCAAAATGATTATTTTTGAAAAACAAATAGCGCCTGCAAAAATTCAATGTTTTATCTATCTTTTGGCGCAAACCGCATCAAAATCTGCCCACTCAAACTTCTCCACGAACTTTCCAAAGCTGGGCACGCATCGGAGGATTGAATTTGATGCATTGTTTTCAATTGGAGTGCGCATACCTATCGGCATCGTACGCATCGCAGAAACGTATGCGCACTCCAATTGAAAACAATGCATCAAAATCTAATCTTCCGATGACTACCTTAATCGCTTGCTGACTATAGAAATAGAAAAATATCTATTTCGTGACTTGTGAGACATGTTCAGACTGACTGAGAAACATAGGCAAAATGTCATACATACCCTTAGTTGAATTTTTTTCTTTTAATTTAAATGTTATTTACCAGTAGAAATAAGGAATTAATCTACACAAGAATGCGACTTGTCAACAATGGAGTGAGAGGAGCTTGCCACTTCCTTTCGTGCTGAGCTACTTTGTCTTTCATCTGCAGGTGCAAGAGCTCAAGTCCCGATCGGTCACTGACATTTATAGGACCATTGGTTGCCAATCCAAGGTAGTTTTTCAAGTAGTTTAAATTTAATTTCCTCAAATCTGTTTGGAACAGCTAATTTCATTATGCTCAACTACTGTATTAATAAATTTCATTATAATCAAACTTTACTAGCCCACCCTCCTAAGCACTTTATGCCCCTGTTAGTCTTGAATTTCTTGTGACGTACGTGTCTTGGTAAAATTTCAAATCCAATTAAAACCTTCTTAGACAAATTATAATAGGACATAAAAATTTGCTGACTTGAAAAAGAGCTCATAGCACTGAAAGAAAGATGAATTTTTTTTCTTAGTACTGTCATTTAAATGTATGTTACCAGGACATTTTCTTTCTTTGGCACTCAAGCCTTATGTGACTTTCCGTAACCGCGACTAGCAAAAACAGGAGTTTCCAGCCCAGTAACGTACCAAACTATTTTTGTCTTTGTAAATTCCATTCTACAACGAGCATAGAGTAACTACAAAATAATAGATCCGTCCTTTCTTTCTTAATTTCGCATTATTAGCAATAAAGGCAATGAATTGACAATTATGGAATGAAGAAAGTAGATCATAGCGTATTCTTGAAAATCGAAACATTGACGTACCTCTTCAACAAAAAATTTCCAACCACCCATTGCCTATTATCAAAGGCACTCTTTGCCGTTGGTTGGTTAAACTGGACAATAACTTGAAGCCGTCCAGTGTAGTAAAGGAGCTATAAAGAATAAAGAAATCAACTAGATTTATAGAAACAGGCTTTTAATTACAACAAAAAGACAGTTACTTCTTTCCAGGAAGAATGATACCGTCGTACTTCTGTTGAAACCATTTCATAGCGTCTTCCTTGGTTAACCTGTGCTGGAATCCGACCTGTCCTGTCTTCCTGCGCCTGTGGGCTACATTGAAACCTGAAACCACGAAATTCACATCATTGTAAAAACCGTTGGATGTATATAAATTTCGTTCAAAAGAACATACAATAAGTTAAACGATAGCACAATGGTGTTAAATTTGAATTAATATAGTTTTAATAATAAATCCAATAGGTAATATTGTACCAGCAATATTGTACAACAGTTCTCAAAAAACGAACTATTGGTTGCAAAGCTAGAGTTGATGTAGCACTCCATTAGAAATGTAAGAGTTGAAATCCCCTTCAGTAAGAGATTCATCTCCATGCCTGGGTGCAAATATAGGAAAAATTATAAATGATCAAGTTAAAGCAATTTCAAAAGTTTTATAACCCTTCATAATCTGGTAGAATCATATTTATTTCCACATTACTAAATATTGTTTTGAAAATTCAAATATTTTACTATCGTGAATAATTGAGACTGAATAAATCAAATTAATCGGCAAGTACAACGGTTTCAAATAAGAAAACCATTGGTTGCAAAAGCCAGAATTAATTTCGCACACCATTAAAAAGTAAAGAATAGATATCTCATTCAGTTGAAGATTCAACTCCATGCCTGGGTGCAAAAATTCAAGTCTCATTAAGTGCTTTTTGCTCAACTCGCCATCAGTGAAATAATATTAAGGTAAAAATATTAGTAACGATAAGTTTTTTTCAATAGAGAAGCGCTACAGTATAAAATGATACCTATATGTATACAAATGTTTCATTGATACAAGCAAAACCATGACAACATCTAGAATCTAATTAATACCAGTATACTACAATTACAACAGTCCTTAACAAGAAAACTATTAGTTTTATGCAAAGCCAGAGTTGATTTTGCACTACATCAAAATTCAAGAGTTGAAATCCCATTTAGCAAGATTCAACTCCATGCCAGAGTGCAACTGTCATATTAATCTTCATAATAGTTAGGATAAATCAATGTTCATATCGTTCACAGAAATAATTTATGCCAAATGTTAATTTGCTAGGAAAGTGAAATTGAAATGTTCAAATCAAATTTGAGATTGAAATGATAAATTTGAATATAATGTATTTATTAGACTGTGTTGATATCTAACAACACATTGCTCATATAAGTTTAATTTTTCTATAATCATAAATCATTAGATATTTGACCTAAGCAAAATTCGGTACTTATTAAAATTGATAAAAAATCAACATTTTTTAATTTAATGGTCAATAATTGAATGACAAATCATATGGACATGATAATAAATAAACGTACTGACAATGTTATAAAATAGAAAACCATAAATATCCAACTCCATGCCTGGATGCAAAAATTCAAGCCTCATCAATATTTTTGCTATAAGATGGGAAATATTAGAAATAGATAAGTCTTGAAAAGACAAAAAACTGAATTCAGGAGTTTTGAATGGGCAAAAGCTAATTCAGAGCTTGTAACTTGATACTGTACTGTACTATAATAGAAAATATATTTCACTCAAAAATTATTAGATTCTGTAGGCTACTCACCGGGACGACCAAATTACAACATAGAAGTCCAGACTATAGATACCAATGCTGGATCGTGCTTCGTCAATGTCCCCAAATCAATGATGTTCTTGGATACAGAATCCAAAGTTACTGGTACATGAGAAATTGTCCCTTCTCAATTCGTATTCTCTGGACCTGAGAAAACAGAAGGAAGAAGGAAGTTTACATTTAAACAATAATTAATCTAATCAAATCTGTCAGTAAACAAATCCCATTAATAAGACAAAATAATACTGTAGCAAAAAAGACAACATAATAATAAACTCCACACTTGAGAGAACAAAATGTGAGGATTGATAGTTGAAGATGAAACTGGTCACATTGTCCTATACTGGAAGTCCTTGACAAACTATTGCATCTTTTTCTTTTATTACACCAAATATTGTGTTGCAGAAACAAATTTAGTCAAAAACTCTCCATTACTCACGCATGAGCCTACAGCTAATCATCACCATAAAAAATTTACAGAATTTTGTAAATATCAATTCTTGATTTAATATCAATATTCTTTCAATCTAATTTACAAAAGAATAACTATGTTCCACAACAAAAGAATAAATTAATTATTGTATCTCAGTGAAAGAATTCAATAACATCTAACAATAAATTCAATAAAAATTACTGAATGTACCTTGAAAATATTGTACAATAGTCCACAAAAATACAACTATTAGTGCAAAGTCAGAAATTGATATAGCACTGCATAAATTAATAACAGAGTCATATCAAATTCAATTCTTGATAATACGACTCCATGCCTGGGCAGAGATTGACTTTAGATTATATTATTCAGTAATGGAACTTTCTAATGATTGCACATTTTTGAACAATATTGAGATATAAATTTGTCCACAATGAAGACCAATAAACGACGGTTGAAGCAAGATTCAGAAACAAGCAAATACCAGGCTAACTTAGTTTGATATGTCAACCAACCAAATTTGTTAAATCTGAAGATATCGTCACTCACCTTCAAGCCTCGCTCGAGGATTTCTTCGTATGGCTCCTGACTGAAAAACAGTGGACAGCGATCTTTTCTGTTGCGCCTGATACCGAAGGAACGCACAGTGTAGCGAGCTTTGGAGAAGACAGGCTGCTGACCAGTCAGCTGTTCGAGCACCTGCACGAAAATGCCAAATAAATTTTAAAAAGGAGATTTGCAGCATTCATCAATTTCCATCGAATCAAACTTTCATGATTCAATAATTGGAAGTTACAAGCAGGCCTCCTAATAGTATTGTTAGCTTGGAGTTTTTTCAACTTGATTGAAATTATTTGGTTTGGATCATTTCAAGACCAAGGTAAATAGAATGAAATCATCCATACTAAAAGAATATGGTGCCCGTGTAGGGTAGATTTTGGAAACTTCGTGGGGAAGTTAGAGAGGACCGATTTTGATTCTCTTTGCGTCAAGATGAAGAATCGAATTTCTGCAGGCTATTTGTGAAAAAAAGTAATTTCAATTGGGAGAAAAATATTAAAAACCAAAAATAGGTACATGTGACGCTATCTGTTGGCATTCAAATGTAGCCAGATTTCAAGGTATTAAATGACATATGTAAATCCTTTAAAAAGCTAAAGTAGTGCAGTGACTATTAATATTTATCTGTACAAGGTATGACTGAGCTGCTGTCAGCTGCAGATAGTCAAGATAGCAACTATTTAAAACTAAGAATTTTAGAAAATTCAAATGAGCGGCGCTTTGTGCTGTAGAGGGGTGAACTCGTAATATATTCTGAACTAGATGTATAAAAGTGGATCTAGTATGTCCATAATCAAAAGTATAGTGGATTAATTTAATTCAGAAACAGCTGTTACTGGATATAAGTAATATCACAATACTTGACCTACAAATGATACACAGCTATCTCGCAGATTATTGAAAAGGTCTGACAAAAGGTATTCTATAAAAGGTCTTTTTTTAAAAGGTCTTCAAGACTTTCTAAGCCTTTGATTGAAAAAAAAGCTAGTCAAAGTTGATTAAATCACTGTTTACTGATTTCCAGAAAACAGCTGTTTTTGACTATAATTAATCCTGCTATAGTTGAGTTTTATGCAACGTTCAACAGGCAACGAAATGTTTAGCATTATAATAAAGTCCTAAACTAGTTCATAATTCATTACCAGAATAACCGGATTTAATTTTATCGGATGAAACGGTATAATATTTCTATATAATTGCAGTGGAATTATTTTTTGTGAACTTTTGATCTTCAAACAAGTAAGAGATAGTGGTTTCTTTCTGCAAACAAATAACTTACTGTCCTCATAAAACTTCAATTGTATCTATCATACTAATTTACAGCAGTTATGATAAAGTAAGACAATAATTTTTTGGTTGTTTCATCATACTTGAATAGAATCTATGTGCAACAGAATAATTCTGGAGGAGCGATATTCATGATCATCTACATTATGAATGGTTTACCAAAAAAACACAAGAAGTAGAAATAAAATTTCTAGTTACCTTGGCAGCTCTGGTAAGCCTATCACCAGATTCACCAACACAGATGTTCAGGCAAAGTTTACGAATTCTTACTTCCCGCATAACATTCTTGGTTTTATCCTTAGGCTCCTTCTTGGGAGGTCCCTTCTTTTTGGCCGGAGCAGCTTTCTTCTTTTCCTAAAAATGATATTGACATGAGATTGATTTAATATGAAATACAAAACAGGACATAAACTAGAGGACAACATAATTTAATAAGTTAAATTAGTATCTGTATTCATAGGCTATGCATTTGATATCTTACACAAACATTTAGACACTGTCAAGTAAATTTAATATGAAATAATATTTATGGCTAAAAAGAAATACGTTGACAAGAAAGTTTTAGAGACTTTCTTAATAGATCTTTTATATTATCTGGGGTCCGGGTTTACATTCAATTCAAGTCCAGCTTTCACGTCAGACTAGACGGAGATGGGACTAGGCCTAGACTACAAAAAAAATCAACTTTACGCCAACATGAAATTTCAATTGTCAAACCAATTACTGTCACTGTTTGTCAATAGAAATTGACGACCAAACATGTAAATTTGAATCTCTAGTAATAATTAATATTAGAGAATTGCACTACCTAATCTTTCATCGGCAAGAAACGAGTAAATGAAGTGCCGCTTGTAAACAGTCGACACAAACATTCAAGTGGCATAAATATCAATTTTAAATGTGTAAAATCAATTAATAGTTTTAGAGTATTACTTAATTATTGCAATAGATTTGAAAATATTTATCATAATTATTCAAAATGCAACCTGTACTTCCAAGAATGACAAAATTAGGTTATGTTTCAATAAGTGTGTTCAACTTTTTAGAAAAAGTGGTAATTTCTATCTCTTGCCCGGTATTGGTAAATTAATTTATATTAAAGAAGAAATGATAGAAGATAAATAAAAAATATTAGTATAAATAGAGATGTAGAGGGATAAAAAATAAATTTGTACTTACAACCATGTTTGCCTATCACACCAAACGAAGACGCAATCTAGGAAAAGGAAGCACTCTGCTCCGGGCTTGTTGTTTTAGTTTTTATTGTGTGAGAAGAATTAGAATTGAGGGAAATATTGAATCAAAAATATGATCTAAAAATAAAAAATGGCATAAAATAATTAAATTCACAGACCTTTAAGTGCAAATGAAGCTAAACTATCATCAACTGTATTTGGTGAACACGACAGAAGAATTTACAGTTGGCTAACTTTTGGCGCCTGTTTTGAATCACGAGCTTTTTTCTGGCAATGTAAAAATTATCTTCTACTTCTGAAAGGCAAAGCATTATCTTTTTCTTTATAAAAGGCAAAGCCCTGGCTCACTCACAACTAATTCTCCTACTTGCCATGCACTGAGAGAGCTCAAAATTTTTACACTAATCCTTTAGGCATAAAATAGGACAACACTAACTTAATACTAAGATAAGTGGTTTTCTACTTGAGATTTTGAGATCAAGATCATATTTTTTCAACTAATCATAGATTTCTTAAAACTTATTAGAGGCTTTATGAAATCAATATCTAACATAATGTTGAAAGTATATGATAATAGAGAAAGCATAAGAGATGCATTCTCCATGGTAAGATCTAGGATGATGAAAACATACCGTAGACGCCCCAATTCATCGAAAATGTATCCCAAATTTTTAGTAGCCTCATTTAAAATTGGACAAAAATTTCCATCTATCGAATAGGCCTGAAAGTCATGTACATTTTTTCGGGTTCTATGTCAAAGTTAAAATTAATATGGTGTACAATTAATTATTAAACAGTCTCTGTAAACCAAACAAAACGGAAAATAAATCCAATAAAAAGTCCAATCTCATGAATCATGTTTCAAGAGGGTTTTCCAAACCACAGAGTTCTCACTACAATAATGTCAGGTACAATTGACTTATTAAACAGTGTAGATTTAAAAGGCGCAGAGCAAAGAGTCCTTCTTACTTCCTTGAGTAACTAGATTTATTCCTTCTATTTAATTTCAATGGGGAAAGTGTATAAGGGTGTAAGTTTGGTCAAAAATGTGTTTCAAGTAGCATCCAACCAAAAAATACAGAAGCCTTCTACTTGAGGAAAATTAAATAGAAGGAATAAATCTAGTTACTCAATTAAGTAAGGAAGTAAGAAGGACTCTTCCCCATCTTTGCTCTCCACCTGTTAAATGGCCTGCCTGAGGAGATTAGGAATCTACAGGAAAGTAACCTCTGGCTGAAGAATAATCCATTCTACTGAGTGGACGAATAATTTCATGCACACAAGGACAATAATATGGTATTACCTGCCATCTTAATCTTTTGATGCCATCAAGTTCACTGGTCATGAATGTAAAAGGAGGAATTAAGGAAAAATTCAAATAAATGTTGAAAAGTATTAAATCTATAAAATACAGCGAGTTATTAGAAGAAATTATGTAAGGTGAAATTGATTTACCAACTGTTAAGTCTTTCAAATGAATTGAATGTTTATGGATTGAAAGGTGAAAGAGAAAATAGATACTGCATGTTAAATATTTTTTGATACTAAATTTTATTACATAAATCTTCAACACACAGTAAACAATAGTATTACAGCAATCTTAAAAAATATTAGAACATCAGCTTTTCAGTTGTCATCAGAATAAAAACGTAAATTTCAACCATTTTATTAAATATATAAAAATAAAATGGATTTGATACCGCTATTCTAATAATATCACATATTATAAAATTGGATGATACTTTGTAAGATAGATGGACACTTAATTCTCCAGTCACATACTTTTTCTAGAAAGTTTTGATTTATTCACGGTAGTGTAGCCTATTATTGATGATTAAAACGAATCAAATCTATTATATTTTTCAAAAACTGTTCAAGAATAGAATGAAGTCATCTATTTACAAAATTATCTACAACTTTCATTCAATGACTGTTCAATAACGTTGATTACATTACTGTACAGGTAGCAGCACATTGAGAAGAAAATGCAGCCTACTGATCGAAATACACGGCTTATAGAACTTGTGATCAGTAATTCTGATAGGCTAAAGGATTCAACTCATGCTGAGATGTCACATACTTAATGATGTATATTCAGGTACCAAACTTTCGAATGATCCTTCCGAAATCGAACTCAGTATTTCATTTTCGTCGAAGCAACAATGACAATTTCAACTAGCCAAGTAAGATTTGGCAGTGATTTAATAGGATATAGACTTTAAGTGACGATCTTCTACTGTTTTACAACAACAGTTCTTGTATGTAATGATCAACAAGCAGGTGGAAAGCGAAATTAGAGTGGATAGTTGAGCATAACATCTTGTCTGGCAAGCTCCAACAACATAGGGTCGTCGAAAAACTTGTTAATGGAGACATCCTCGCTGAGGCCTTTCCTGCGACGCGTCTTGATCATGAATTCCCGAGCCAAGTGAGTGGCAGGCTGCGGTTCCAAAGGTCTGATCACAATGCTTTTGTCCAACGGATCACCAGGCACAATCTGAAATGGCTTTGTGATAGAAACAACAAATAAAAAATGAAAAGAACAATATTTTGTGAATCTTACTACCGGTATTAATTTTTTAAAGAACAGAATTCACCTCAAGTAAAGTGTCCAAAGAATAACTAAACAGGCATTCTCTAGCAGGTATTAAACAGTTAAGAACTCTGTCCAGTAATGTGAAGCTTTCTATATTAACATGAATAATTAGTTAAATATCATTGAATTTAGTCACCAAAAGTTGCTTTGACAGAGATTCTGTCAGTAAGTTAACATCTGTCTTCGCTGTTTTGAAACTATTCGCACTTTATGCTAAGTTGGACTATGCTTTTTTGCCTTTCTTCAAATTCAACCTCACAAGTCTGATCAAAACAAACCTCTTACTTGACCTAAGAAGATATATTCAAAATTTCAAGATCTTCCGTTCGTTGCAAAACAAACGGACGGACAGACAGACAGGAGTTCGATCGCAATAAGGCCCTGCGGGGTCCCTTTAAAGGTTTGGCAAATAATAATTTTGGCAACGCACATTAGTATGTAACAAATATACAGTGGGCCCCAACTAATGGTATGCAAGTAACCCACCTGCCAATGATGGAAGACGGACAGACAGAACGCCTGTCCCTGTGTGTGCGTGCGCAGATCGGTCTCGAAGCCGAACGAGTCGACGGCGGGAATGAAGGCCTTGATGGTGTAGAGCGGCGAGCCGGGCACGGGCGTGTCCTGGGTCACGTGACCGCGCCGCTTGGCCAGCACCGTGTAGACGGCCGACACGCAATCGGCCGGCGCCTGCGTCTCCACGAACAGGTAGGGCTCCATCAGGCGCGGCGTCGCCATCAGGAACGCCGAGTAGGCCACGCGCCGTGCTGTCGGGATCATTTGACCTAGCACCAACCAACACATTATACATACAAGTTCGAATACGAGGTGTTGAAATGCCTTCATCGATTGAAAACAGGAGAATCTAACAAGTCAACAATAGTGTTGTTTTTTGTAATCTTATATTGTAATTTGGATGTGTGACTGCTTTAAAGCTGTATTGATTAATGTTTATTGTCAATAATTATTGAAGAACTAAGTAGATGAACATCAGTATTTGAAAAAACAAAACAATAATTATTTATTGAAACTAGCGTAGAATATAATGGCTTTAGAAACTTCAAGACATTAAGCAGAACAACCTTTTATTTTCCATAATCAATTAACGTGTCAACTTTGAATTACTATTATCCTCACTTCAAGTATGTGCATTAGATGCACATACTTAACTGCATTAGATGCATAACTGCATTAGATGATTTTCTTCTGTAGAGTAATAGAATTGAATTTCAATGAAAATATGATATTGTTTTCATTCACATCTGCTTTCAATACGAATTCTATTGAAAGTGTCAAATGATAAATGGAACCGATTATGAAATTGAATCAAATAACTTCATTATGGCTGGATTTCACGATTCCAGTAGACGTTCAGGTTACTGGAGGCAGGTGGATCATATGATCGTCAACTCTATACAAACAAATAGTCCAATGCACACCAGTCAGTGTGCATTGGACTAGTTGTTTGTATAGAGTTGAAGATCATTTTATGATCCACCTGCCTCCAGTAACCTGAACGTCAACTGGAATCGTGAAATCCAGCCATTAATTTCATTTAGTAATCTTCGTTAGAAAAAATATTGTACCATGAAATATTTCTAAATACATCTTACCAGAATAGTGCAATAAATGAATCAGTTCAAACCAGGTATGATGATAACATGCATTATAAGTAATACCTTCTTATACAATTTTGAAGTACTAAATAATTGAACTCACCTCCACCTCTATGTAGAGGCTCTTGAGCAATCACGGCGTCTAAAATCTTGAACTTGACATTTCGGATTGGCTCTTCACATAACGGACCTTCCCTAGTTCCCCACTGGAATCCCTGTTGGAAAATAATTTATTTTCATAAGATTCTTAATCCTGACCTAGATGATTTTTTCATTCAAAGAAATGGTGGGCATTTTTAAATGTCAGTTCTCGTGACATTTTCTCTTTTATTCAGTAATGTAAGGCATCATATTATTACCCCAAAATGGTTTCTATTGCTTACCCCAAAATTCTATTGCTAGGTATGGTTTTGGACTTGTGGTGGCAGAAGGGTGGGGGTAAGCCGGAAGAGGGTGTAGTTCCCCTGTGCTCATTCAGGTAAAGCACCGACTGACCCAGATGTTGTTTGCCACTCGTTTGTTTTGATTATTCATGGAATGCAGTAGCAGCAGCAGCAGCAGCAGCTTCACTTGCGAAGTCATTCGCTCCTCGCTGCTGCAATACTCACAGTAATGATTGCGCAAGAATGTAATCAACGCAGATATGGTACATGCAACGCTGTCCATATTTTTATACCTTCTATGCAAAGTCAAAAACTAGAATATTCTCCATTATTTTTCACTTTAATGTCTACAGTGACTTTAAAAAGTAAATAGTTTATGCAAGGGTAAATAGTAAAGAAACTTTATACAGTTGTTCTCTACCATTCAGTAATAGAACATCTATTACTATCTTTAAAATGTCTTTCAATTCAGACATAACAAGATTATGTCGATCAAATCATAAGGAAATACTCGATCTTGTATTATTATAATCGTATGGATTTCATCGATTGAGTGATAGTAGGTAGTTCCACTTCATCATATAACCCGATTCTCTCTTAACAAGGGGAGCATGGTGAAAATGGTTGGAATATTTCTATCAAATTATGCAATTTGTTCTACGTTCTATATACGTACCTGTACAATTGAGTCTTTGACGGAGCCCAGCAACGACTTGTCAACTTCAGATGGAAGGGTGTCATCGACCAAGATATTGGGTCCGGCTGTGTCTGGTCCGAATGCCCAAATCGAACGAGCAGCCAACAAATCCCAGTCATATTTTGTTTGGAAGAACTCTCCTAATCGCTTTCTGTTGAAAAATAAGCATGATTCTTGTTACAACAAATTATATTTATCTAATAGTTACTTCTAGTTAGTTTGCTCTATCAATTTCAAAATACTTTTCATTTCATTTATTTACAGACAATTTACAAAAAATACAATAATACAACATATAAATACAATACAAAATTGGAAAAGTGGTTAGGTGACCTCATTGGTAATCGTGTTGAAACACCATTACTATTAGGCTAATACTAATTACTATTCACGAAAATATTTCTCAATATTTGTAATATGATATATATAATTTGGCTATAATATATCAATTTGACTATTTTCGGTTCAAAACTTACATATTATCTGCTGTAATATTCAAAAATTTCCAAGTGTTTCGTTTTCGGAGTGAAAAATTGTGACTTTGAAAGATATGGATCATAACCTAAATTTTGGACTTTTTCTAAATTTGAAGAGGGACAGTTTTGGGCTTAAGCCTGTTGAACCTTTCATTTAGTATTATGTGTACATTACTGAATAAATAATGAATAATAATAATAATAAATTTGAATCCACCAATTAAGGTCAGATCACTTCAAAATTAGAAGTGAATTTTCTTTATTTACAAATCCATGAATTTTAATCGAATACTTAAATAATATGATATTATACACAAACAATAAGAAGGATAGTCTGGCTCTTTTAACTCACTTGTTCCAAGAAATATGCACAACTTGGTTTTCGATGTCCTCGGCCAAACCTTTCTCTAATGGTTCAGCAATCATCGTGATTTTATTCCTTTTGTTTGGTGTTTCAGCAATCCATGTCAAGGACTACGTTTTAACCACTGTTTCGCAGAATGAAACTACCGGGTTTTTAACTTTGATGTCTGCAACAAATAAAACTGATAGTCTTAATCGTAGTTGACAGCACCAGTAATCAATGGAAATTTTCCTCAGTTAAAATTTTTTTTAAATGAGAGAATGTCATAGATAAATAGAAAGACAGGTAGCAATTCAAAGAGTATTTACCATACAGGAAAGCCCTACGAAAATTTAAGTGCTGTTAATTTTATCTTCTTTAATTATCGATGGCTTAAAGAAGAGAAGAATGGCGCACTGCTGCAAACCAACCTCAGGGTTGAATACCAAATTAGAGAGTACAGTTCGTGAGGAGTAGCTTGATATACGGTCGTAAGGTGGAATAACATCTCATTAGTAAGATCAACTAACATATCTAATTGAAAAACAATACATAGTATATAAGAATATTCAATTCATACTACGCCATTTGTTTACTCATTTCTTATAAACCACTCTTTCAGTAACATATCAAATAATAATTTGTAGATAAATTTACTTCTTAAATTCGATTTATTTTTTAATAAATGAGAACACAATAAGCAAAAGAAGAAATCGAGCGATAGGCGTACCGATTTCGGAGTACATTTTGCGGAGATCGTGCATGACGCAGTCGAGGTAGAGCTCGCCGGTGCCGAGAACCACGTGCTCGCCCGACTCTTCGACGCGTGCCCATAGTGGTACGACTTGTTCACCTTTCGCAAGCCATCCAACATCTTCGGCAATTCGCTAGGATTCACTGGCTCAACTAAACAATAATACCAACATTTCAAGTTTTTCATTTTCGTAAATAATATTACCTTGTTTAATTTTGATTAAGAGATTAAGGGTGTAACATGTCTAGGGACTGTATGTTGATTGCCGTTTCCTCTTCACAATGTTGTTATTTATTGACGATAATAATTATGTTGTCAAGCCTTGAAAGTGCAAATCACTGAATGATTTAAACTTTGAAACAAAATTTTATGGTTTGATTGATTGGTACCAACAAGTTTTCAATTGTTGTTATTGTCCGAAACATTCTATAAATACAGAAAACCCTTTCTGAAAACGTTTACTGTAAATTCAGTAAAAGCTAACGCACTGATTCCTCAATCTAGTTAATTAGTATTTAGTTTCTATAAATAATATTGCCTTCAGACAAATAATTGGTTTGTATCAATGTACAAACTGTCTACTTTTTTTTATCACAGTTTTATCGGTGGGGGAGACCTTATGGCAGAAGTTCCACTCGCCCAATTGCAAAATGTCTATCAAAGGCTTATTATCTAGAACGTGTGATAGAAAATTACTGAAAAGCGAACACTCTTTGAGTTCCAAATATATATTATTATTATCCCTTTTCAAGTAATATCACCAGCACATAATAATCACCATGATTATAAAAAGGGGAAAACCCAATTTTATTTATATATATATATATATTAAATTGTTTGTGAGGTTTATAATAAACTAGAATACAGCCAAAGTTAAAAATGCAAGGAATATGCTCGTTACATGCTAGGAATAAGAAATAGCTTTATGCCGCGATATTGACAGTTCAGCTAATTTTTGAAAATCGTATTGTTTTTCCACTTGTAAACACCGTTGACAGTAAAAGTGAATGTAAGAAAATACAGTACAAGGAGGTTTCATTACTTTGATGAATCATCCTATTTAGTTTCAGCTTTTAGAATTTATATTCATTCACGTTTTTCTTATTGAGTATTAAGAATCAATGTCTCTTCAAGTCAAATGTTTATAACACATAGCATGATGGTCAAAAGAAATAATAGCATTGAACTGTGATCGAAAAGGAAACTGATTTCTACTGACTTTTTAACAATTTTAATGACAGATTACGTATTGAATTTGAGCGGCCTGAAAATATAGATATATCTTCATTTGTGATGAGATCAGTGATTGTTGAAGTTTTGACAATGGGTTGAGTCGATTCCCTTCGAAATCAACACCCAATTGCCAATAACTCTGTTCACTTCGATTTTGTATCTGAAAAGAAGATGAGTCGATAAATGAATATTCAAATGACTATCTCCATAAAATCCCATTACTCAGCTAATAACAATTATTCCAAATAAAACATAGAGTTTCATATTTTCATAGTACAAGTAGTTCATTCTAACAAATTGATGAATGTGCTACGGTAGTATTGATATCTTAATTTTCGCGGCCGGGTAACCTGAAGATTAGTGATAAGTTGATTTCCAATTAAGTAAGCTATACACATGTGTTTTTGTACTGTTTTGTAAGGAAAATTTTCATTCTTTCATCTCTATAATTCTCTCTATATTTCTTATTTCTCCAATGCTGTCCATTCGTTGTTGGGGTATAATCAAACTGCTGTATTCTCAAATTACTGTAATCTTCACATTTTTCTACTGTTATGCATAAAATAAGTGAAGTATCAGTGGTTGATCACTAATCATAACAACAATGTTCACCAAGAGTTGCTAAAATGCGAATGAAATAAACTAGGTAGGGTGTTAGGAAAATACAAACCAGGACTCAAACTATTTACTTTCACTAAATACCAAATTCAAAAATCTCATCTCTTCCATCTCTTTAAACCGTAGGCCCGCATCTATGGGTAGATGGTGGATGGTTGTGAATTAGATTAGTGAGTAGATTGTGATACTGCACATCTCCCGCTATGCCACTGCACCATCTAATATCTACTCTCTATGCAATGTCAAGGATTACATTTTATTTCATTCTATTATTCGATTTCAATATTTCGAATTTCACTGAGCACTTAAATAACCAAATCACACAACGAAAACAAATAAATAGTGAACGAGACGGCGCTCATAATCTTAAATTTGGCGCTAGAGCATTGCGCCGATGGGTATGTAGATGTTGGATGGCAACACTGGGCTCCACATCCATATGTACTCTACACTATGTTCTATAATTATAGGTGTTGTATGTTTTCTATATCTATTCCATCAACATTCAGAGTAACCATCCAAGAGTGCAGCATTAGCTCAGGTTAAAGGTAAGAAGACAAACTTTTATTTCACACACTGTATAGACAATTAGAGCCAATAGTAGAATGGCCAGACCGTGCTTCATAGATCCAGAGCCGAAGCCGACGGTGAGGGAAGTGCGCGAGTCTTCCTCGTCGGCGAGCGTGTGATTTTCGCCGAGCACATGCACCTCCTGGCCGGCATGCAGGGTGCCGCTCATCACGCGGCCGCACACCTGGAAGAACGCGTGCAGTCGTCGGTCGGGTACATCTTTGTGCTGTGTGCACCATCAGCCGCCCCTTTGTCCAACCACAAACACAACAACACTGTGAAAACACTAAGATCTAGTTTCACTAGTTGCTAATACTAACATAAGTGATGCGAAACAATCACGCACTGGTATATTGTTTCTTCCCTTAGCAAATGAAATCGTATGATTGTATATTGATTTGCTCTTCAAAATATTGCGGAAACCATTCGGCTCAATTCTACAATTCCTGACTGCCTTGTGGCGCACGAAAGTTAGCTTTTTGCTGATGGTGCCATATTGTTATTGATAATAATGATAAAATTACATGTTACTATTTGTTTTATTTCTTACTTTCATTCATTTATTATAAAAGTTATGTATTTCATTTTGATTTTAAATTATTACTTTTGTTATGTATAAATAAATTGATTGATTGATATTATATTAGAGAAACATATTATATAGGCACTGTAACCATATCACATATTGTGATAAACAATAATGGAAAAGGTCTTTGAGATACAAGTCTCAAAGTTTGATAAGTTCTAAAGAGTCTGAAAACAGTCCAAAACGGTACATTTTCCAATTTAGAAAACATTCCAATCTAGGTTATGTAGCATATTCATGAAGCCACAAATTCCCACTCAAAATTTCAATATTGCAGAGATAGTTATAAAGTTCCGAACCAAAAATAGCCAAATTATCAATAAACCAAAATTCTAGGTTATACTAGCTTTCTTATTTCATTTTGAAAATTTTCAACCAGAATACAAACATGAAAACTACACATGGAATGAATTACATACTTTTTGCTCTTGATTTCCTTAAAAGTCTCAATGGCCTTAGCAAAGCTCGTCAAGAATATCAAGCACGTTTTCGTTTGAAAAAAGCAAAGTTAATCTTAGCCTTGAACTCAGAATATTCGGGAAGACTCTGCTACAATGCAAAGTGTGACATTATCAAGACAATGAAGAGATAGTGAGGAAAAGAAGACTTACCCCATCTGGGTCTGCAGTATTAATCATGTCTTCCAGCTAGCTTGGAGAAATCAGCTGGCCCAGATATAAATGTGCTCTACCCATGGTTTCTAGCATTAGCATGGACAACAGGCGATGGAATGTAGTGGAGACTTTACATGTCAACAAATCCTAGAAAGAAAAATACAAATATTGCTAGCAAATTCAATATGCAAAGAATAGATTTATTGCAGTCTTGCGGAGGCAAATCAAAAGATTATATTCAACGATAAACATTATATTAAATTCAGATCACTGATAAATTTCTAGTAAAAAGGGTCATTATTGTTTATGGATCCACTACCAAAAAAAATATTAATGATAGTTACAGTTAATAATTAATTTTGCTCAAAGTAATCACTTTCACTGAATTCTAAGCAAAATTGGAAATCACTCTCTCAAGAAACCATCACTCACTCATTAGAAATCAATAGTAAAGAGAAATCTTTAGCAGACAACCGACCTTTAAAATAACAATATTTGGTTTTAATGGCAGAAATAATAAGTTTTGCAGATAACCATGAAAATAAAGTTCTAATCTAGTTGCAACATTAATGGCCCGATCCAAGATTAGACAAAATGAGCTCATAGCCTTTGTAGTAGAATGGCGACTGAAAACTAAGCCAAAGTATATTTAACCTTGACCACTGTTATAAAAATTTCGAAAGTAGACTTTGAGCACACAAACCATCAATAAATCACAAAAAAATTGAAAGTATCATCTACAGTTTTTCTTCCATTAATGGAAAGTTGTTCACGTCAATGAAGAAACATATACATTTATTCAATGAAGCAAGTAGACTGCAATCATAAATTAAGGAATTAGGTAATGATAACATACTATTCTTAAAATAGTATGCATATAATTTTGCTAATGTAATGGTAATATAAATAAATATATATACATATATATTGAACTCATTCCCCACACCCAGACTGATTTTATTTATTTTATTTTTTTATTTTTCATAAGCAGTATGAGTTGACCAGAAGAGCTCGGCGATGCACAGTACTTACGATAACAGGCCAATGGTGCAGCACTCCTACTAATCAGAACTGTCTTTCACCTGCTTTTGGTGTATGCTCCAATAACCTAAATACACCTGGAAACAGCAGGAGATGTTAGTCAACTTATATAGTTCTAAAAAGAATTTAGCGTATGGCTTTTTGTCAGTGGGTTGGTTAGACCCGAGGGTTGTTCCCACCTTCTTAATGATAACCTAATTCCACTTAGGTTGTAGTTTATCCACTTTTCAGAATGATTTAGAAATTTTTGAAAGCATTTCTTTTGATACATAAAGTCAATAGTTCATAAACCACAAGCACAAGCACAACACAAGAACATGAAAGATACAAGAAAATGTTGAAATTTTGAGACTAAAAGGGTGGGAGCCAGAAATTTTACGTTATTTACCCCAGACTGATATCTTGTAGGAACATTCACTACTGCCGGGATTTATTTAAATTTGGTGATTACCAGCTGATTTGACGATCAATATCAGCTGTCCAACACCTACAGTGCTGAATCTCATGCAGATTATTGAAGAAAGGTATTTTAGAAGAGGCCTTCTTTACAAAAGTCTTTAAGGACTTCTAGTGTTTGGATTATTATTGTGTGTCAAGCTGCATAAATAAAGCTGTGTACTGATCATGGAAATCAGCTGGTTTCATAGAATTAAATGAATACTGCTTATACATATTATCTAAGCTGTCTTTTGTCCAAAATTATTGTAAAAACGAGTCGAAAATCTACACAGGTGCCAAGTGTGCATTGATAATAATGTTAAGGCACTTAATTTTATCACTGTCTAATGTATTTATAGACTGTGGTTTTATTTAATTTCAACTGTTCTTGTATATTACTATGTTGAACTTATTATATTTTACTCATGACATGACTGTATGTTTGTCTATTTTTGCAATAAATTTAAAAGTAAAACGCAATAAAAGTAATAACGTTTTTGTAATAATTGAAATAATTCAATTCAATAGTAGCCTACTTGCCACTGAAATCGTTGAAAACGTGTATTTATGAGCCAGCTGTATCCGTATTTATATCTTTATGGGGAACATTCACTAGGTATCTCAACTACCAATCACTCAAGGTCAAGTGTTGATGGAAAGGATTTCTTTGTATCTCCTTTCCCAAGAATGGACATTCCCTTGTCCAATCACTTTTCATCTAGATAACACAGTTATTATATCATCAGTATACTTTTGCTCTATATCTACTCATAGCATAATTTATAAGCTAACGTAAATTTGACGAATAATTAGTTGTACAGTGTAATTATATTTTATTATTATTATCTAGAATTTAAGCCGTCATATTTGTTATCTACATGAATAAAGTAATAAATCTAAATCTAAATCTACCAATGGTCTCTAATGTATTTGTAAACCTGTGGTAGAGTACCTAGAATATGTTGTCTACTTGCCACTGAGATCGTTGAGAAAGCGTGAGCAGACGAGCCTTAGCAGCGGCCGGATGTTGATCTTGGCCTCCTCGTTGGAGATGCGCACGCCGAGCTCGTCAAGGACGGCGGGCAGCGTCGAGTCGACGTCGCCGACCACCTGCGCGAACAGCTTGTACAGCGGCTCCAGCACAAACTCCACGAAGCTGCGCTGGGCACTGCCGTGCGCCGGCTTCTTGCTGAACCGTCTCCTACGCACACACCCAAATTACATTCAACCATTACTATTTCAAATGATGAGTTGGTATTTCAATACAAAATTGGTATTGTTAGTAAACCCATTAAGTACTATTTAGCAAAAGTATCATTTTGACAGGCCAAAAATTATATAATCGTAACTTCCTATAACCATTATACATAATATATAGTATCAATGAGTTAATCAATACACAAAACTGGTTAGTAGAAGGGAGACAGAGAATAGAAACTATAGTATTTCAAACCATATTATATAACATAGTATAATCATACAGCACAGACTTCAATTACTTAACACTTCAAGTTCACTATCATTGGTTTTTTATTGAGTATGGTGCACGCCATAGTGCTGAGTGGAGTAGGTGTTTCGAACAACACATGGCATTATAGCATTATCCTATGTATTTTTATAACAAATCTTTGTATAATATAACTAGTATAATATTTAGTATAGTATTATAGTATTTGTATAGATAAATGTTATTTGGAAAATGAATTATTTACTATTTTATTTTATTTATCAACCCATTCGAATTGTACTTTATGTACAATGAATTGGATTCAAGTGTTTGAGAAATGCACCGGTACAAGGTTTGTACCATTCTTTATGAAACCCGGTACAATATAATATAATATAGTATTAATATAATATTAATTGTTTATATTAAATATTGCTAAATATTATATTTAATATAATTATTTCAGCATCATTTTATGTAGAAAAAGAATACCTCATCAAATAATGAATAGTGAAAACCATTCTTTATGAGGCGCTTTCAACTTTATTCTTCAACACAAAAATGATGTATACAAATAAGATTCTTCGTTTTCGAGGCAACAATTGTGTAGTTTACGGATACTCACGTTTTGCTGTTGAAATAGATGTCGCCCCACAGCCGGCGAGCAAACTCGTTGATTTGTACATCAGGATAGGTGTTGGCGTACAGGTTGGCGAACGATCGCAGCGTGAAGCAGACCGCGTACTGAGGCGAAGCAAAGCACACATTGCCCAATATCGGAGAAACAAATCTCGACGTTTCTTCATCTGAGTATAAGCTGTGCAAAAACAAAACAACAGTTCTTATGAATACTCGACGAAATAAGAGGGAGCATAAGTGCTTCGTAAATACAATTAATTATTGCGAAGTGAATACAATTAATTATTGATCACCTAATCACAATATCAAATTTTCAATAATACCACGGCATTCGTACATCATTAAACATCTATTATGAATGGAGGACATGATATTCATCAGATGTTATAAGTACATGTACATGTAGCGTGGGCCATGAATTTAGGGGGACACAAATCAAAATTAGGGTAATAAGAGCCGGGAAGCATGCAACAAAACGGTACTTATACAAAAATTAGTCTACTCAATAAAATGCTCAGAAATCATTTTGTGTAGGCCTAAACAGAAACAATTGAGTACCACCAGATATTTTTTTATTTAGCAGATCTCAGCGTTTTTTCTACAAGGTGTTGGGGGGCACGTACCCCCCTGTGTCCCCCCGGCGCGACGCCTATGCATGTACATAAACTTATTCTTAGTGTGTCTGACTGTTTTAATGGCAATGATCCATGTTCCCATTAGAATCTATATTAATACGGTACTGATATGATGTGTAATGTCTTGAGTCAATAAGAAGTGTGACAAGGACTTGCAAATATCATTTGAAATCAAATTCAGAAAATCCACCAATAGTTATTATTGAGTAATAAACTCATTTTCAAGAATTAAAATAAAACTGGAGAAGAATTGAGATGGATTCAAGATATCAGCTGAATCTCAAGTCAAAGGATTCTCTTTGATGTGATTGACTCTCACAGCCCTGAATCAAGATACAATAAATTCTATAGGAAGTAGATATCAAATAATTAATATTATTTATAGTATTATATGTAGCTAAACAACTTCAAACTAGCAAACAAATTTCTTATTAGAGAGTTCATTAGGTTCATAATGCCTCTGTTCCACTATTGGAACTAATAAAAAACTATAAATAATAAAATATGATTCTTGTCGAGTGAAGAAAACATTACTATATTTTTCGAAATGCATGTGAATTCGAGGCTTGATCGATTGACGAGTCATTACAATTTAATATTTTCTTGAAATTACTTGATCAACTTACCTTAAAAGTCCGTTAATTTCATCGATAATGTGGCGAATTTTGTAATAAGCATCTTGTGGAGGCAGCTTCAATTCCAGCATTAGCCTATCAATTTTATTCACACATACGGTAATCGCTAGTTTTTCCTAAAAAAAGAAGAAAAAAGTGACTATGATTCAAGAGTATTACTTTCGCAAAAATAGAGCCATTACATCTACAAGTCTTGAATACTGAATTATAATTATATTGACCCCAGGTTCACAGAAAATGTACAAGTACATAGTTCAAAATCAACATAAAAACAGTTTAAAAATATATATGTTGTGGCTGTATTATTACTGAATGAGAGAAAAACGTCATGAAAAATAATGAAAATTCAGAATTTCACTAGACTGATTCCAAGAAATGTTTATACAACTGGAATCAGTTCAAATGACGATATTCAATTGTTTTGACTCGTCATAGTTGTGAAATACTGAACTAAAACGTGTAAGCTGGAGGAAGAACAAGTGAAATTATTTGTTCAGAATATTGAATAAATACTGCGTTACTTAATACTAATAACTAACACTTCTTCAATTGGTAGTTGTAGTAAAGGTTGGAATAACTACCTGGACTGCGTGTTTGATGAGTCGTTCAGTGTTGAGCATGACACCCTCAGCAGCATCCACGAATATGACCACTCCATCGCACATACGCATCGCTGCAGTCACCTCATCTGAGAAGTTGACGTGTCCTGTGGACAGCGATGAGATTTCAATGAATTCCAAAGCGATAAAAAACTAACAAATTCACAATTTATAGTATTAGATTTTATTATATTAAAAAATAATAGAATTACTGCTTTTATTTTAACCTGGGAGGGCGAAGTTAGGACGCAGTCGGCCCTCTCTTACACTTAACCCTCAGTTTAGATGATAGATAAACGTACATCATTTGAAATTTGAGAGGATAAGTTACGATAGAAAATAATATCTCTAGATCTAGAATCATAATGAAATCTAAATATATTACCACATGACAGAATGAAAACAATATAAAAAAATACAATTAGTAGATGTATTTGTAGATTAATTCTGTAATATCCATTATTAAGAAACAACTTTTAAAATATTATTATATTTCTACTTTTATTTTTTCATTTACTTTCATTTTCAGACAATACAAAGTAATAGAATAGAGTTCATATTAGAAAGTTAATGTAGAATAGAGGTTCCGAATACAAAATCCAGGTTGAATACATTTGGAAACAGTAGTTGAGTAACCTCACGGATACTAGAATACACGGTAGGTTCCACCTCGCCTTATTTTTTGCATCGGTCACCCATCCGAGAGCAGTCTTGAATGTTTGTTACTTAACCACATGATTACTTAGCAAACGCTCTCACCGAGTGACCACCATAATTATACTGTACTTAGTAATTTCTGTATTCTTGTATTTCTGTAATTTATGTTTCCGTATTTTTATTTAATTTAACATATATATACGACAGTATAAATTCTTCATATGACTGTATTGTGACTTTTGCCTGTTACTAAATTTTATATGTTTATTGGCAATAAAAGTTATCTTAATATTCAATTATTCAAATACTTGATTTTCAAACAACACAAAAATAAATAGAAAGCAGTAGTTACCGGGAGTATCGAAGATGTTCATGAGATGCGACTTTCCCTTGACGTCGTTGAGTAGGAGGGTGACAGGCGTGGCCTTGATGCTGACGCCGCGCTCCTGTTCGGTGAACAGCATGTCGGTGTAGCGCAGATTCTTCTCTTCGGCCGCGTCGATGAGTCCGGGATGCGTGTGCCGCACCAGACAGTCGACCAGCGTCGTCTTGCCGTGATGCAAATGTCCGACCAGTGCCACGTTGCGAACCAGGTCCGGTGTGTCCATCATGTCCGCGAGGTACTCGACCGAGTAGGTGGTGCGAGGCAGCGCTTGCTCCGCGATTTGGAAGCGCGTCTTCTTGACTGGCGCCACCAGGGGTACTGTCAGCGGCTGCGCGTCCTCCTCCTGTACGATCGTCTCCACATCGGGCCCGAACACCTCCAGGGCGGCCGGGTAGTAGCGCTTGTCCTCGTGCAACACCACCGCAGTAGTTGTGCCCCCGCCTCCGCCGCCCTCTCCTTCGTCCATGCCGCCCATCACCATGCCGTCGTCTCCGCCGTCGTCCTGACAACAAGCAACCAATTGGATTATTGTAATTTAAGTGGCTGATTGCTATAACTGATGAATAATTATATAGCCTAGTAGACTTTTTCAATTTGGCGGATCAATAAAATGTTTACAAATGTGGAAACAGATGCAATCATGTTCTATCTTATAAGAATTATGTCAGCTGTTACATTTTTCAAATGGACTGCAACCTCTCTCTGAGTGGAGTTTAGTCTCTCAACTAATATTATATATGAAAAGAGTTTCGTGCCCGACTTTGGAGTTTGTGGAGAAGTTTGAGTGGACATATTTTGATGCGGTTTGCGCCAAAAGAAAGAGAAATAATCGAAGTTTTGCAGGCAAATGCAAAAAAAAATAAATAAATGCGAGAAATTTGATGGAAACTTAAAATAGTTTCCTGTGGCACTATCTGAAGGCATTAAAATTTACTAAACTCAAGTTAGTTTGTAAAATCCCCCATAGATAGCTTAGAAGCTGAAAGTAGTACGTGACCAGTAATCAGTAGGATTTCATTGGTATGACTGAGCTGCTGATAATCAAAAAAGCAACAATTTAAAACTAAGAATTTTAGAAAATTCAAGTGAGCGGCGCTTTGCGCTGCACGGGGTGGCCTCGTACAATAATGATTCTCATTTTGACAGTTGTGATTTATAAGTGACGCATTGATTGATTGTTAAGTTACAAAGCTACTGTATATTTGATGATTGCTATGATTTAATACCCTTAACAAAATCTTTAGAGATATCTGACTGTAGGCCTATACAATGAATACGATTAACAATATTAATTATAATTCAATTCATATTACTTAAATTATCATTAAATTCACCACTGAGATGCCTAGTCTTTGTAAGGAGTTTCAATTATGATAGATTTCTCTTGAATCATCGGGTACCACAATTTTTGATTACCGTATTTACTTGAGCGCAGGATCATACAATCATGACATTTTTTAATATAGGTATTTATTCTACTTACGTCATAATCCTGCATATCATGATCACGCTCTTGAACATCCTCTTCTTCTTCCTCATCAGATTCCAATTCCGGGCCTATATAGTTACCAAACTCATCATACAGATCAGCATCCATTCTGAAAAATAATCATGAGATATAAGTTACCCGATTGACAATTTCTGACAATATACAATGAATTTCTTATTTCTTCAAAAAATTTAAGTCTTTTAAGATGCACGAAGAACCAACCCCAACGTACATCACACAGCGGTTTAATATATAACCGGCGTGCTAGAGTTAATAACCAACTTCCATTTATAATTAGTTGATAAAATAACTTATTAATTGGTTACCATTATCATGATAGTTATGAGAAGAAAAGTTAAACGAGTTAAATTAAAATCAGTACTTCATACAATAGAAAAAGTGCAATTTTATTGTCAGTTTATTTACTCAAGAAATCGTTATACCAAATAGAGGTTATGTGAATAAGAAAATGAACAAACAAACCTTTGGAACAATAGTGTTTCTACAGCGCTATTTGTTTCTGATAAAAATAAATATTGATAAATATAAATAAGTTACAGTAAAATATTAGAAATTCTCAAACATCAGGAACATTATTTTTACAAAAATCAAAGAGAAGCATCCTAACCTAAAAAATTGAAGAAAAAATATTTTGCACTTACTTTCAAGCTAAGTTTGATAAAAATTTTATATCAGCATATAAATTTTAGAAACCTGATACTTAGCTATAAAAATTCGAATACGTTAATGGGTATTCCAAAACGTTGCTAATCGTTCAAAAACGACAAACAAATAATCAAACAACACACAACAACGAGGACGAAATCTCGAATCGAATCAACTTTGAACGAACACCAAGGCAGGAACACTTGACATTCTACAGCGACGACTCCACTCTCCTCCAGACTAGAGTACTATTCAGGTGATAGTCGTCGTTAGTGCGGTCGGTGGTGGGGATAGAATTGCTTAACTTATGAATTTTTCCTGTAAATTTCTCTAGAACCATAAATTTAACATGAGAAAGGATAGAAATAAAGCATTTACAACGCATTTGAAGTATTTTGTATTCTAATCGTATAAAATGCCGTTCATAATAGTAATTGTGTCTTATATTCCTTTCCATATTTCAAACTCTAAATTGATTGAGCAAAGAAATCGGATCTCAGTTGAATAATTTATTAATCAGTGAAAAATCGAGTTGAAAGCATGATTGATTTGAAGTCTCGCGCCCATAATGCGTTTTGGAATAATAACCAATGGAAATGTACTGAGCTGTAAATTAGCTATAAATACATCATCTGCTCTATCAGCTTGAAACATAATCCTATTATACCGGATGTTTGAAAAGAACTCCTAGTTTTAATGTGTCATAGAATCTGTAATAAGTGATATACACAATTTAGTTTGTGGTGTTTGATTCAGCAACTCTCAAAGTTTTGTCCCCCTGCAGTTGCCAGACCAGCTTGACCTTGAGACGGCGCCAGGGAACAGTTCCCTACGTTGTGTTCGGGCGTGCAGTGCGGTGCAATGTCTAATCCGAAACAAAAATCGCAGTCTGTTATTTGGTTAGTGTAAACTGAGTCTGTTACAACAGTCCAATGTCATTCGACAAATGGCAGATATTGAGGAGGAAAAGGGCTTGTGTTTCCAACAAGATGGCGCCCCTCCTCATTACAGTAACCATGTGCGCGCGGCTCTAGACAATCGCTTTCCGGGAAGGTGGATAGGGAGAGGTGGCCCAATTGCTTGGCCACCACGAATCCCGGACTTAACCCCTCTGGACTTTTTCTTTTGGGGACACATAAAAAATGTTGTGTACAGTGAAAAATCCGAAACGTAAACCATTTACGGGAATGAATCGTCACGGCGGTTGGGACAGTTACACCTGATAGGTTGGTGAATACATAGCGAGAATTTGAATATCGCCTCGACGTGTGCAGGGCAACAAATGGATCCCATGTTGAAATTTACTGATGTTAAACAAAACTTGAAGTTTCTCTTTCACTGTATGTACTTGTTGATATAGGTTTCATTAATTTACACATTAAATTTATACCTAAAACTAGGGAGTTATTTTTCAAACACCCTGTATTAAGCGAGCAATTTCTGTATGTTTATATTTATGTATGTATTTATGTATGTATAGCAGGAGCCAATTAACTTGTCATAAATCAGCTGATCCAGTAATAATTAAACAGTGATTTCGACACAATAATCAAAAGGCTTGAAAGTCTAAAGAACCTTTAAAGTCTTTAAAAGACCTTTTTAAAGAAGACCTTTCAAAGAATAACTTTTTAAAAGACCTTTTCAATAGTCTGCGAGATTCAGCATTTGTAGGTTAAGTATTGTGATATTGCTCTTTAAAACAGCTGATTTCAACAAGTTGAATTGGATTCTGCTATATTTGTTTATGTATGTCCAACGGATCTCGAAAGCAGCTCTAACGATTTTGACGAAATTTGGAATATAGGAGGTTTGTGATACAAAATTAGTTTGCGCCGGGTCTCATCCCTGGGATAACTCGCTGAAGGACCTTAAAAGGAAAACCGATCCTTTAGGAATCAGCTGACAGCAGAAACAAATTTCCGTCGGCTATATTGATAAGAAAAAGTGAGAGCGGTGATTACAGTGGGAGTGAGACAAGATTATAGCAGAATCCAATTCAACGTCAGAAAACATATGATCGACGAGCATATGATCACAATGTAACCTACAAATGCTGGATCGCAGATTATTGAAAGGTCTTTAGAAAGTTATTCTTTAGAAGGTCTTCTTTAAAAGGTATTTTAAAGACTTTGAAGCTCTTTAAGACTTTTAAGCCTTTTGATTATTGTGTCGAAATCAATGTTTAATTATTACCAAAACAGCTGATTTCTGACAAGTTAATTGCATCCTGCTATATTTCAGCTGCTGAGACAATGCATTTCAATCACATGATCACTCATGAAATATAGCAGGAGCCAATTAACTTGTCATAAATCAGCTGATCCAGTAATAATTAAACAGTGATTTCGACACAATAATCAAAAGGCTTGAAAGTCTAAAGAACCTTTAAAGTCTTTAAAGACCTTTTTAAAGAAGACCTTTCAAAGAATAACTTTTTAAAAGACCTTTTCAATAATCTGCGAGATTCAGCATTTGTAGGTTAAGTATTGTGATATTGCTCTTTGAAACAGCTGATTTCTGACAAGTTGAATTGGATTCTGCTATACACAACTACACTAACTTTTTTGGTAAAACCAGCGGTTCCATTACTAGAAATGAGAGACATATCGAAACACATAAGCTGCTCCTATTCCCCTTTTTATTTCTGATATTCATTTATCTATAGAAAATTAAAAGAAATTTTGAAAATATTCCATATATTGTACTGTATTGTTATTTTCAAATTTGAGGCATGAAATTAGCCATGTGATCTGTTTTTATTTATTTGAGAAAAATCTTCAAAAGTTAATCAAAACAGCTGAGCTAAAAATTGTTGTAGCAGGAATATTTTAAATTGTCAGAAAACAGCTGATTGATGTACGCTCGTTTACTGACGTTAAATCAGCTGTTTTCTGACAAGTTAAAATGATCCTACTATATCAACCCATATTATTATTTTTATGAAGTAAAAATTTTTATGAAGTGCGATTTTTCAAATGATATGCATTTAAACTCGATTATTCATAATATTTCGAAAGCTGAGATTGATTTTTTATAGTGCAATGATGATTCAGTGCATAAGACTGATGGCTGTACTTAAAAAATTGTTTAATTTCATTCCTTTTTTCCTTTAAAATTTCCATACCTGTGCCTTTGTAGGCCTACCCCCGAGCAGAGCTCGGTACCCCGATATTAATATATTATTCAAATTTGATTTTAAAACTTGAATTAAAGATTAAGCCTATAATGATGTTTGAAAACATGCGATATGTTCATTTTATAATTCTAAATATAATTCCACAATCAATAAGTAGGGAAAATAGCGGCAGGGAATTCTATTTCAATTATAAACTGATTACCAGGAATTCTTCTTATCAAATTTGGCATCCTCTTGAACATTAATAATTATACTGTTTTAAAAATCATGTCTTGCAAATGTGGGACAACTGTGAACCAAACCAAAGTTATAAGGGGCGACTTTAGCACGGGCGAAAGTTGGCATGTTTTTGTTTATGTGTTCTATAAAATTACACAAATAAAATACAAATCAATACTTATCAATTTGAAACTTTAGTATGATTTTGACAACATTTAGGGCCGGTTCATGAGCTCGGGATTTAGCCAAATCCTAGACTAAATAGGATGGCCACAGTAGCATCGACAAACGTTAGCCTCGAAACTATGTACTAAGGGCTCTCTGTGCTCCTAGCCCCTAACCTTTCGAGACGAGCGTTTGTCGATGCTACGATGGCCACCCGTTTTAGTCTGGGACTTGTCGAATCAGACTCATGAACCAACAAGCCGATGCTGAGCTCTGTGTTTCCGAAGATTGAAGCGGGGAGACGAAGAGTGCACTCTTATTCTCTTATTCGATGACGTATCGCATTCCTCCGAGGGACACAGAGCTCAGCATCGTTCAGTACTTCGTCTGCTCAATCAGCTTGAAACAGAACCTTCGAAGTTGATTTTAAACTTGAATTAAAGATTATAAAAATGTTAAAGAACATACGATTTATATTCATTTTATCACTCAAAATATAATTCCACAATCAATAAGTAGGAAAAATAGCGACAGGGAATTCTATTTCAATTAACATATACTGATTTTAACATACTTTCAAGCCTATCCTTTACATGTTAAATTTACAGGAAAGACGCATACGATTATCCGCCAGAGTGCAACACTGTAGATGCTCACAGAGGTATTGTAAAGTATCCTAATTTGGCATTATGATTGTTATTGTAAACAAAGTTCAACTTATCAATTGCTGGAATAACTTCATGACCAGTTTAATAAATTCTGTAAATTTTGAATATGATACAACATTTTCAACTTTGTCACCTATTGCGACATACAGTTGAATTTTCCTCAGAGTTTGGTAAAAAAATAAAGTAAGAAAAATACAAACTTGCGTTCGTGTTCACGTTCGTCAATAATGAACAACTTCAACACCTCACTGCCGGTGCTTGGCAAGTTCTAATAAAGGTTGTTATTTTCTTCTCGGTTCCTACTCAGCCAGTGTTTTTGTTGAGACAAATTGATTATTGGCAGCGTTGCACGATACCATTCCATTCAGAATTTATGTTGACTTGGACTTCAGTGTCTTGGATCTAAACTTTCAATTTATTATTTGTAGAAATTTTGTTAGTGTTGTGGAACTCCATCATGATAAATATTTTAGGTCCAGTACTGTGGCAATAGAGTCGTGGAATTAATTGACATCAAATAGTGGTTTTTTCTCAATATCTTTTTTTTTTCTGATGCCACATAGGCTCTGCAGCACATGCGTGGGTAATGATGGTAATGATGGGAAATATGACGACTACTTTTAGGCAGTCAGGGACCGACAGCTTAACGTCCTCGAAGACGGGAGTGGCCGTGGCCCCATCAAAATCGCTTCAAGTCCCAACCAGGCTCGAACCCTGGCCCAATGGATTTTATCTGACTGCTGATAACTTAATCAGTCTGACGCCTTAGCCGCCTCGGCTACGAACCACTCTATATTCTTGTCACCTGTGGGAATATTTCAATAGGATTCGGATTTCATACTATTGACGATAAAACAGAAATACCAAATAATATCAGTCTATCCCACTTCATGCAAGGTGGACCCTACTTTTTATTACAATTTTACTGGGCTAAACAAGCAACCAATCATGATTCATTCTAGAAACGTAAGGATAAAAATTTCTTCCGATCTGTAAGAATATGTAGTGACCGGGAGGTTGAATGGATTCATATTGAATCTCAAGAATAATAATATAATCTCTGAATAGTTTGGCTCGTTTGGGTTCGCATAGGCTATAATCTATAACAACGAAATTGAAATGATGCACTTGATTAATACAGAAGTAGAGTAGAATACGGCTGACAATTCTTAAATCACGCCGTAAATGTGTATTCTTTCAATCAGCTATTGGACTGTATAAAACAAAAATGGAGATTAAGTAAAGCATTTTTGTATTCTATTCTAGTGGAGTAGAATATCGTCGAGATATTTATTATTCAATAGAGACTAAAGAAGGAAGCTTATTGTACTGCTTGGACGCAATATTATGAAAAATATTATTGGCTGTAATAGCTTACAGGCTATCCAGATATAATTTATTAGTCAGCTACTTTGGCTGCGGATATTATTTTATTAGCTTTTACTATATTACTGACATTATTGTTTTCCTCGGACCTCGGTCTTTGACATTTTGCTTTCCTGCAGAATATATATCTATACAATGCAATGAGGAAGAATATTCTATTATTTTCTATTTCATTATCTGATCGCGATGATTAGGGCAAGAGTGGCAATATAATTATCCATGGAGAAGGATAAAGTTTCTAATTTTCTTTTCACTTTCTTCAACTAATGCCTGAACTCCTTCAGTTATTTCGTCCTCAGTTTTTGTTGAATTCAAACACCGAGTTACCGGTTTCTTCTATTGTTGGTGCCACATACTATTCCTGAAAATCTCGTGTAGTCGATGAATGGAAGTGATGAATGATAATGATGAAAATGTACTGTATTGGATTGAGAATAGATATTATGTCGAATCCAAGATTGTCGGAATGGCAATATTGAGCGCTTCAACGCAACCAACTACTGAAGCACTGAAGCAGAGATAATCCATTCGTATTTGGTTAGTCTATGACTGAAGTTGGTAGTAGTATCTAGAAGTTATTAAGCAGATTATAATCATTGCAAATTCAAAGCCTTCTATTGAACTCAAAGTTTAAACAATCATTTCTCTCATGTAAAGAAAATTTCTATTACTTCAATACAAAATTAGTGTAGTTTAATAAGTATTATTAAAGTTCCAATATGAAGCGGAAAAATTGAGTTTCAAAATTTCAATCCCTTCTTAAAAGATTCTGTGATTGTCACCTTTTACCTTCATTACCAGTGTTTACTCCTACGTTGAATATTCTAAACAATTTATTGTCTCAAGAGAAATAACGTACATTGATTTATATTTTGAAATTCATAAAATAAATCATGGCAAGTAACCAAAGAAGTCAAGAAATCATTTATCATCATTCAATGAAAAAAATAAGAGGAAACTGATTATTAATAAAAAATGAGGTACAGCTGGATTCCATAAAATAATAGATGGCACGTAAGAAAGACGAGAAATCATTTACACGAATAAAGAGGAAAGAAGAAAATAAGAAGGAACAGATTATGAATAAAAGAGAAGATCCACAGATCCTCGGAAACCCCTATTTCGCTTCAGATACATTTTCGAAGAATCCACCTGTTTCCCAAGAGGGCAGGTCGCATCTCATCCGGGGAGAAAAGCTAATCAAGTCTGCCAGAGGAAAATTACTGAGCAAAAAGATTAGATACTGACAAAGAATTTAGCGTGCAGTACAACAGTGGGTGATTAATGAATGGGATTGGAAGTGACCGAGTAGGGATTGGATGGCTTATAACAAATGGAATGTGTTGAGCAAGGTTGCAAAGCCGGCAGGAAGGTGAAGGTGAACAAGAAGGGGTGAAGAAGAAGAGGAGGAGTAAGAAAGGGTTGCGACGGACGGATGGACACAGTAGTGTAGTCCAAGGATGATGGCACGACAACATCCAGAGGGTGAGAGAGGGCGGATGAGCTGGGGGTGAGGTCTGAGTGTGCGCGTGCCTAGTTCGCCTCGCCGCCAGGGGTCCACTGTGGCTGCAGGCTGTGTGCGGTGGACCCACCCAGTGCCCTGCTCCGCTCCGCACCGCGACACGCTCTTCCTCCACTCCTGACTTGAACCGCCGTCAACGCGCCCGACCGGAGCAGACCACCCTCTGTTGTGTGCTTCTGCTTCGCTCTGCTCTGCTCTGGCTGTTGCTCTGCTCTGCTCTGCTGCTGAACCTGTTGATCTGCGGCGGCTCGCTTGTTGCGTCCTTCGAAGCTGACGACGTCCACTTCCACTGTACGACAACGACGGGGTCGATAAGCAGTCGACGGCCCTTCTCCTAAAGGTATATTACTCGAAAATTGATTTAGTTTGTTGTTAATTAGTGGTTAGATACATTATAGAGACATACATAAGTTTATTCTACTTTAAGGCTTGCCATGGTAGAAGAGTAGGAATCTCTCTATTTTCAAACATTGATGTTTGTTTCTAATTAATGATTTAATACATTACAGAGATAGGGATAAGGGTTCATTACAGATTCTAGTATAAGGCTTGCCATGCCATAGTAGAATAGTAGGAAGCACTATTTCAACATAGTTTAGTTATTGTGTTATATAATAAGAGTTTGTTGCCAATTGATCTGATGATTGATGACTTCACTTTTAAACATTGATATAGTTTGTTGCTAGTTAATATAAGATTTATTGTAGTATATGGCTAGTACAAGAGTTGGAATCACTCTATTTTTTAACATTGATTGGATGATTGATTCACTTCACTTTACAACATTGATGTCATACGTTGCTAATTAATGATTAGATTCATTGCAGAGACAAGTTAAGTTTGATTCTAGTTCACGGCTTGCCATAGTATAGTAGAGTAGGTCAATTTCCACATGAAAAATACAACGTTCTAACATTTTCTTCTACTGTACGACTAACATGTATAGACTTACCACTAACGTGTGAGTACACTAGATTTATGTGTACACTAAATCACTTGAAATTTGTATTTTTTATAGTTGAGAAAAATAATATACTAATTTGTTTATTAGAGGAAATACAAACAAACACAATAAAATTTACTATATCTAGTACATGGCTTGCCGTAGTAGTGGAGTAGGTAAATTTCCACATGAAACATACAACATTCTTAACATTTTCTCATGCCATTAACATGTATGAATCAATGTGAATTCATGTATGTTTCAGTTGAAATAAATGGATAATTCATTTAGTTGGTTATTCTAAAGCGGTATTGAATGATCTTATTATCATTCTACTATTTCCCTAAATATACCTAAAAGGTATATTTACAATGCCTATATAATATATTTATCTATTTACTATGTACTTTTCAACGTTGGTTATGTTTGTTTAACATTATCTTAATAAACAAGAAAGTCATGAATAAGTTCACTTTTAAAAATTATTATGAGGTTCATAGTGGTTGATAACCTTCCAATAGGAAACCTTCCAGGTCCACTATGTTTCTTACATTAAGGATCAAAACCTTAATGAGAAAAGACCCAATCGATGACAATAAAGAACCCGCATAAACATGTCGAGGACCCAATATCGTAGATTTGTTTATTGTCATTTCCGGATTACTATTCAACAAGTTCAACATGAAAATACTACGCTACTTTGACATAATATCCACCTGTTCCTGAAATTTGAGTCACAATTATATTTCCAACTACTTCCAGCAAGCAGCGACCTGGATCAGACAGTAAGAATGACATAACAAGCAGTTGAGGTGCAATTACATTTCTTGAAAGAAACACAAAAGTGTGATCAGATACATAAGAATGTTTCGACATGATAATACGGAATAATGATGGTGAATACCAACTGGTACGCAGTAATAATTGATGCAGTTAATCATGAAAAGACATGCACTAGAAGGGACCGCTTTTTTGGTTTTTCCCATTCCTTAACAAATCATTTCCAATAATTTTATTTCCAATGTTAAAAACACAGCCTACTCAAAGTTTTTATTCCAAGTAGCATACAATGCTTGATCGAATTAAAGTAATTTATATCAGGATGAAACTAGATATCTATCTAAGAGTCGCTTGAATTTTCTAGAATGGCTCGAAAAGTAGCGTCATTTCACCAAAACCATGGGGGGAGGGGTGTTTGCCGGATAAAATGCTCATTTGTACATTAGCTAGTACAGAATATTTTCTGTAACCCAGGAATCAGGGGGGCAAATGCCCCCCCTGCCCTCCCCAAATGACGCCCCTGGGCTCGAATAATTCCTAGAAGCCACTTGTTCGAAGAATCTGAGTTAGTATTTTTATAACAAAATCCATCAAATAATAAAGAAGTGTATAGTCCAAATTGTTTACTCACAACGTCTGTATCACATTATGATTAAAATGTTGGCTGCAGAATATTCAGCAAGCCGAAAGATTCGTGTGAACGGAGATTGATCGATTAATTCGAGCTGTTCAATCTATATTGTAATCATTCTTTGGTGGGAGTCGATCCATCAAATTCTTCCTGTCAGTTGACAACAGAGTGAATTTTAATGCGTTCATTGTTTGACTGCTTTCCAACATTTTGAGTATGATTAGGTACAAGTGAAGCCTCTTATCGACCATCAGTAAGTTATCCATGCATGTCACACGTTTTGAAATTTCTAAACTGCCGCAAGCTTCATACATTAATTTGTTTATTGAGTGCATATTCAATGAACCATCTTGTTTCGTTATTTTGCTTCTTATCAAACTTGCATCATTTCAGCTCGAAAACAGATTTTACTTGTAGACTAATGTGATATTATAAATGTTTTTTGTTCTTAATACAATATTCTCAGTGAACAAACCTCTACTGAAATAAAGATGTTCTCATCCTTTCATGAATATATTTTTGATCTCTGTTTGAAGCTTGCAGCAAATTGAATTGTTTTCATCAGAGAAATTGTTGGGAGAAAAATTTATGAAATGATCTTCGAGATTGCTTTTTGGGAAATACGCTTTCTTTAGGATAGATTTCTGCCTCGATCCTAATAACACTTCGCTGTAACACTTCGGGTGTTACTTCTTATGCAGGAAAAGTTTCCCAGAAAACTTATTCATGTTTCAAGAATCTTTAAAAGGCTCTTAGAAGGGCTGAAAAGCTTGAGCCGCTCGTTCATTTTTCATGGGCAATATATTTTCCGATGCGATTTCCCGATCGCCACGCAATAGAGGGTGTCTTATTTCTCTCTCTCATCGTGCCTTTGAGCTGCTAGCGGTAGCCTCGGGTTGAGATATCGCCATTTTTCTCAAAAAGCGAACCAACCGATCAGAATGCAAACAACGTTCCCGACACTCGCCAATGGCTTTGGCTCTCGTCCAGTTGTGCAAATTTCAGAAACATCTCACTACTAATAACAAATAACAGACAACAAACATTCTATTCAGACATTTATACATTACACAACCACAATAATATTATTTGACACATTTGTAATGGAAGAGTCTTTAGTGACTCTTGTCTTCCTCACCGTACAAGACGTTAGTTTTATGTTCTTATATATCGTTACTTGATCTCATAAAGGGTGAATGGAACATAAGTACAGGGTACAGAAAATTATTGTTATTTCCTTGTTTGACCAGAACTAATACGAGTAGAATTCCATCAGATTGTTGAAAAGAGGATTATAATTCATTAAATAGTATTCTAGGTACAATAGAAACATCGCATAATGAAAAAACTGCATTACTTCTATTTGGAATAATGCATTATTATCACTAGGAAACTTGAACACATATAAACTAGGCTGTGTTTGTTGATCAAATTTACTCTTTCATATTGCAGTTCAAAACGTTTGAAACAAACTACAAGCATAAAATTGTAAATTTGACCATTTGTACCTATAGTCCGATACCATAAAAGAATACAGAACACAAAATTGCCATATGAACATGTGGAAATATTGAGCTGTAATAACAGGCTTATGAAAAATAACATTAGGAAACGTTTACCTAAATTACATCTTTTATTGATACTCAAGCCGCCGAAACGATGTCATCATTCTAATACAAGTCTTGTAGATACCAGCAACATCGTTCAGCATGAGAATCCAATACTCTAGGCTGTCTTGACGTAAAACATTTATTGCTTAGGAAACATATAACTTGAAAAAATGAGGTAATTGGTTGTATTACGAGGCTAAGAATTATCGCCAGGTTGTATTAATCGTTGTATTAGTCTCCATTATGGAATTCATATTAGTCAGGAAAATGTTTGACCTTTTTGAAGATGCTCTCGGATAAAGTGCAACATAAATGCATAGATTTAAATGGTTTTAAAGATTCGCATCTATTTTTTTGTTCAATTATTCTAACTACAGCCTATAAGGTCTAAAAAATGTAATTCATGTGATCTATAGCTTTACAACTTTCATTCATCTCTTTATTTGTTAGACCATGATTATCATTCTTCACCCTATTTTTTCATTATTATTCCAGTTCCACAGTACATGCTGTTTCATAAGCAAGTATGGTAATTACTGTGACTAAACGTGACTAATTTCGTCTTGACTTGTCTTGGCTAACTGGTGTACGCCTAGCCTTAGGGAAAAATTATTTTCATATTATGTGTATCATCGCAAGGAAAATAAGAGATAAACATTCAGGAACTGATTTGACTGTTTCTGCATTAGATTGCCGACGGGTTAAATCTTCCTTTCATTCTTGTTTTCGCTTATAAAAACCTTATTTGATTCTAGGTAGTGGTATCATAATGACTCGAAAAAACGATCAGTCACTCATATGTCAAGTTAGCGAATTTGTTATTTGGTCCCGAGAGCATTTATAGAGACGCAAAAAATTATTATGAACTGTGCGTAATTGGGGCGACGAGGGTCTTTCCCACGTCGAAGTTTGTTAGATTGGAAAACTTGCTGATGAAAAATGTCCTGACTCTTTCTGCTCTTTTTCCGTGACAAAGTTTCCTGCTCAAATGCCATGACAGGTGTTACAAATAAGTGCACCAAGCTATTTGCTCTCAAGTTCAAATTCAACATGAAAAGGTTACGAAAACGGACTGGAGAGTCTCTTTCCTGACAGTCTTTTCATCTTTAGCAACTGTGGAAATTAACTGGGAAATTTGAAAAGCATGAAATAACTGTAGAATATGGCAATAAATGTAATACATGTTTACTGTTACTCTCAATAACTAACATATTATAAGATATATTCGACACAATGAATTGTTCCAGAAATTAATTGGTAGATACAATGATAGATAATAGTTAGAAATTATAAGTTTGAAAAGAATGTTGGCGTTATTATTAGCATTTAGCTTTGATAGGTAGAGAGACCAGTAGGTAGTTCTTTCTCGCCGTATAAGCCAATGAACTATGTAGATCATAATAAAAATTTTGTTACCCGACTATCAGTGTTGGAATTTTTTATGGGATATAATATTTACCTTGAATTCCTTGTGGAATACCTCTACTAAGAAATCAGCAAAGATGCCGCTAGTCGGAATTTTATTCGCGTGATCTCTGATAGGGTTATTGTTGTCAAACCTATTTTCTATTCATAACGTGAGTATAGATTCGCTGTAATTGAATGTGAGTAGTGCCGTGCAGAATTCGACTTTTATTCCATCAACAGTTTCCTTGAACATTGATTCAGCAGTTCTTCGTTCTTAACTCTCAGTACATTGGCATACATTTTTGAAAATGTGAAAAAATATTATATATCTTATGAATTTCATAATAAAAATTAACTTAGAAAGATATGCTGCGTTTGGTTGGAATTAAATGAAACTATTCAAGTGTAAATTCTCATAATTTATTAGCCTCCGATCGGACAATTTAGTCAAAGAATATAGAAGAAGATATGTTTACTTCTTTAATATCGGGGTACCGAGCTCTGCTCGGGGGTAGGCCTACAAAGGCACAGGAATGGAAATTATAAAGGGAAAAATAAATGAAATTAAACAATTTTCCAAAGTACAGCCATCAGTCTTATGCACTGAATCATCATTGCACTATAAAAGAATTAATCTTCGCTTTCGAAATATTATGAATAATCGAGTTTGAATGCATATCATTTGAAATTCGCACTTGTGGTAAAATTAATAAAAATAATAATTATTTATGGGTTGATAACTATTTTTAGCTCAGCTGTTTTGATGAACTCTTGACGATTTTTCACAAATAAATAAAAACAGATCACATGGCTAACTTCCTGCCTCAAATTTAAAAATAACAATAAAATATGGAATATTTTCAAAATTTTCAATTCCTTTTAATTTTCTATAGATAAATTAAAATCAGAAATATTATTTGAAAAATCGCACTTGTGGTAAAATTTTGCTTCATAGAAATAATAATATGGGTTGATAACTTTTTTTAGGTCAGCTGTTTTGATGAACTCTTGACGATTTTTCTCAAATAAATAAAAACAGATCACATGGCTAACTTCATGCCTCAAATTTAAAAATGACAATACAGTACAATATGGAATATTTTCAAAATTTCAAATTCCTTTTAATTTTCTATAGATAAATTAAAATCAGAAAAAAAGGGGAATAGAATTTTCTCAATTCTAGTAATGGAACCGCTGGTTTTACCAACAACATCAAGAACCGACGGAAAATTGTTTCTTCCTGTCAGCTGATTCTCTGTCACTGTCTCAGCAGCTGAAATAATAATCTTGTCTCACTCACACATTCACTCGCTCTCACTCTTTCTCATCATTTACAGCCGATGGAAATTTCTTTCTTCTGTCAGCTGATTCTTAAAGGATCAATTTCTCCTTTTTTAGGTCCTTTAGCGAGTTATCCCAGGGATGAGACCCGGCGCAAACTAATTTTTGTATCACAAAGCTCCTATATTCCAAATTTCGTCAAAATCGTTAGAGCCGTTTTCGAGATCCGTTGGACATACAAACATATAAACATATAAACATAAATATAAACATATAAACATATAAACATACAGAAATTGCTCGCTTAATATAATAGGATGAATAAAAAAAAAATTAAATGAAATTTGAAATAAAATTTTACTTCTATTCTCTCTGAATATAGTTCCACTAATGTACCACTAATGTACCATATGTTCCACTAAAATAAAAAAACATGATTTCTTGAAGAACAGTTGATGCAGATAAAGAACAGAGTATCCTCTCGTATCAAACAATTTTAAAGTAATAAAGAAGTGTTGAAAGAAGAATTTCAAAGAAAAATAAGTTCGATAAAATTGAAAGCAATTGAAATCTTATATAAAAATTCACTACAGTATTCACATACAGAACTCGTGAGTAGGCAAACGTTTATTGCCAACATTCAAGTTCATTCAACTCTAAAATACGTAATTTGTCATTCATGGTATAAAATGAAGGCTTTCCACTGTGCATTGGTCATAACTTCGTTCCATCTGCACGACTGGTCTTATGCCGAATATTTCAACGAGCGGCATGTAGAAAGAGAGAAAACATTATAAAACGAAGAGAGACAAAGATGAAGAGTGAGAGCGAAGTCAGCGAAGTGCTCTCCCAATTGAATATTGGTAGTACAGTACTAAAAGCAGTTGGGTGTCGCGAGCACTGTTGTTCATTTGGTGTTAAGAGCCTCATTGAGATTTGAATCTCTCCAACGCCTCAATGAACTTGAAACTATTTCGGATTCATTTTCTCACCGAAATTTCAAGTGTGACGATTATCAAGTTATCAACATTCTGCATTGGTTAGTGATCGATTCTGTTACGACTCTTTCCATTTCGACCGACTTGAGTTTGATGTTTTTTATTTGGATTTTGGAAGTAGTCCAGAAATTTAGTACGACCTTTGGGTCCAGGTGTGAGTCTTT